>OY720303.1:36490318-37126780 GCA_963082785.1 Philonthus spinipes
CTAATATGGCCGGTATTCGTGAGTCGATAAATTACGGAAATCTCGCGCGCGTAATTGGTGTATAGAAAGAGGAGTTGGGAAAGCGGGGCCCCGTGGGCGTCGGGAACGATGACGAAACGTTTGCAGTTATGTTCTCCAGGTGGATACACTTTATTATCCGTCCGCGTTTGAGAGATCGGTGCAACGCGTTTATTCGGTTTTTTTTATAAAATAAATAAGTAAATTGTTAGGAAATGCATGCAAAAATAAACATTTTTTAATAATAGTAAATTGTAAATCATTTTTTTTACATTTTTTTGTGGTTCTCATTGTTGAAGTTTTATTTCAGAATTAATTATTGTTTGTCTTGTTTCAGGTATGTATGCAGATCATTAGAAGTAATTACAACCGAGTGAAAAAATGTAAGTGTAACATTGGTGGCTTTAGGATATAATAAGATTTATCTACTCCACGGAGTAGTTGATTCTGTTATATGTAGCGCTTATATGTCCACATTTGCTACAAATGACCAAGTACAGGAAAGTACTGGAGAGAGTCCAGAGAATAGCAACCCTCAGAATTGCAAGGACTGTCTCAACTAAGGCAGGCAGGTACCACACTCGTTGGCCTGCTAGCCGAGCAATGAACATGCACGAAAGAACGGGGTGATTTATAATCTCGAGAAAAGCGAATAATTTATTAAATAATTTGCTCATCTTTTTACATAGTGGTATTAAAAAGCTTTATTTAAACGTATTTACAAGTTCTGCTTTAAGAGTATAAATAAGGTAGAGAGAGTGATAACAATAGGTTTTATTAAAGCTGCCAAGAATGACGAAGTTAAAAAGAGTGATAATAAGAGATTTGTTCATAACAACATATTATTATCACTCGTTTTAACTTCTTTAATCTTGTTGACGACATGAAGCAATTTATAGACCTTCTGTACTGACTATATAAAAAATATCCGGTTCGAGGGACCAATTGCTGTCATGAATGGTCCCTCGAACCGGATTTTTTTTATGCAGTCAGTGCAAAAAGTTTATAAATTTCTTTATGTTATCAAGAAATCTCTTGTTACTACTATTAATCACTTGTTACTACTTTTTGAAAAATTAGAAACAAACAGAAATGACTTATATCAGGAGAAGAATTACAAAAGAGGGAGATGTACAGTTTTTTCTGATGTTGTTTATTATTTGATTATATTCGGGTTATATCCGGAATATATACTCTCGACTTAATAATCGTAAGACAGACTGCATTTAAAATTAAAGGTTTGCGTTTTAATGCCTCGTTCGTTTATAAATCCCAAAAAGGATCCCAAATACAACATTTTCCTAGAATACCATTAAAAAAACAACACTAATTTATACTTAAATTGTTTACAACAATAAAATTGTTCCTGTTTCCAGCAACAACAACAACTACAACAAAAAAGCAATTGCTGGAAACAAAACGGAATGCATGGTCTATTTAAACCGCGCACGCACGTTTCGCTGATTACTTCCTCGCCGAACAATGGACTGCCCGCTCGGGAAAATCGCCTCTTATTATTTTAATCAATGGACGTATTATGTCACACATAAAACACCGATGGTTGAAAAAAAAAACGAGAGAGAATAGTACAGAGTGCGGTGAAACAATGGGCACTTCGGACCGAGCACGTGTCGACGCTCGGGACGCGGGAATAATAATAATAATCCCGATGGTGATCGCAGCTGCGCGCGATTGTTTTATTATTTTGAATTAAAGCGAATTAACGAAACGTTGGGTGGTGAATGAAGAGGGCTGAATTGAAAATTCGAAATTGCATTACAGACGAAAATAAATTTATGCATACAGTATTACCGAGACACCGAAATAATTTTTGAATAGTAAAACAAATCAAAAAACTTTTCAAATTAAAGTTATATCCAAGAAAAGTACATTTTTTATACCCAGGACCACCAATGTTAGGTATTATCCGACTCAGGGCTTTAACAGACCTATCTGCCTTGGCTGCTGTCTCCACGATGTGCTCCGTTATCAATATCCCATTCAATCGGTTACAGTTATTTAAATACAATAGCTTATTAATTAACAAAACGTTAGAGGTTTTCGTTTGTGAAAAATGTAATTACAACACAGAATTGTTGATAATTATAACACAGAATCGTTGAATCCCCTTAGTTATTTAATAAATTATTCGCTTTTCTCATGATTATTATATAAAACGTACGTCTGTGATCGGTTTTCTTAGCAATTACCGAGCCTGAGTCTTTATCAAACCGTTTCGATTCCGGTGAAACTCCGCCGCACAAGAGATTTTCCGCCCACGAGGCTCATTACAAAATCAATTTCTACTTCGAGCACTTTTGTTCCTTCGCGGCCCACGCTTTTCCGGCTCGTCGCTCATTGCGAGATTCAACCGCAATTTAAATAATAATCACGTACGGAAATAAAAAACAAACAAAATAAATATAAAAAATATTTAAACGCCGCAGTACCTTACTCGAAAATGTTACATCAGTAATGATTAACGTAATTTCAACACGTTTTTTTATATAATTAAAATGGCCTTAAGAAACGGGAAATGATTTATTTTTCGAGCAAAATAAATACCGTACGCTTTTTCTAACATAATGAAGAGACTGAGAGATTTTTTTCAAAATATTTTGGAAAAAAAAAAAATCATCGAAATTTGAATATTTTCCAATGGATATGTATGGAAAATAGTGGATTTTCGTGAAAAATCTGAAAATCGCGGAATAACTTCAAATTACACCAAAATGTTTGCAATAAATAGGAGCATCAGCTGTATGAATTTTAGCAACATTGAGCAAATAGTTTTCGTACAGCAAACATGTGAATTAGTACTTTGAAAAGTAAGTGAAAAAATTGTCCATCATTGGGATTTTTTTTAGACAAGCGTGTCACTCTCTTCTTAATGATTTTCTGGTAAAATATAGCTGAAACCTTTGCGAATTAAATGCTTTAAGTCCCAATATTCTATCTTATCTGTGAATCGAGTTATCTTGATATAATCGGTGTCATGTTTGAAACCGTCGATCGGACAAGCGTGCTTAAATCGTTCTCATAAGACCCTATGTAAGACGAATTGAAATAGTTCTAGGGAATCGGAAATAACGTTTTCTGGCGAAATAAATATCCCACGCTCTTTCTAACATCATTAAAAGTCTTTGTAATTTTTTTCAGATTTTTTCGGAAAAAAATAATTTTCATCGAAATTTGAATATTTTCTAAGGGGTATGCATGGAAAAAAGTGGATTTTCATGAAAAATCTGAAAATCGCGGAATAACTTCAAATTACACCAAAATGTTCACAATAAATAGGAGCATCAACTTTATGAATTTAAGCAACATCGAGCAAATAGTTTTCGTACAGCAAACGTGTGAATTAGTACTTTGAAAAGTAGGTGAAAAAATTGTCCAACTTTGGGATTTTTTTTAGACAAGCGTACCACTCTCTTCTCAATGATCTTGTGGTAAAATGTAGCTGAAACCTTTGCAAATCAGATGCTTTAAGTCCCAATATTCTATCTTATCTGTGATTCGAGTTATTTTAGTATAATCCGTGTCATGTCTGAAACCGTCCATCGGCCAAGCGTGCTTAAATCGTTCTCATAAGACCCTATGTAAGAGGAATTCAAATAGTTCTAGGGAATCGGAAATAAAATTTTCTGGCAAAATAAATATTCCACGCGTTTTCTAACATTATTAAGAGTCTTTGTGATTTTTTTCGGAACAAAAGAATTTTCATCGAATTTTGAAAAACGTGGATTTTGGTGGAAAATTCGAAAATTGCGGAATAACTTGAAATTATACCACAATGTTCCTAAAGAATGGTAGCATCAACTGGATGAATTTGAGCAATATCGAACAAATAGTTTTCGTACAGCAGGGGCGTAAAGTAGGCCTTTGGAAAATATGCTAAAAAAATAACCAACTTTGGGATTTTTTGTAGACAATTATAAAATCTGAATTTTAATTATTTTTTGAGTGTAATCTAGAAAAATTCTTCCTGAATCTATTGTTTTCAGTTTCAACTTTCTGTCGTATCTGTGAATAAAGTTATCTTATTTTAATCAACGTCCGGTATAAAAGTGTCAACCGCGACAATTTTGTACATCAGTCGTCGGGGAGACATCGAAGTCCTTCGTTCACTGAAGATGCCGACCGTAGTTGTAAGTGAAACATTTATATCAAACTCTATCAGACCACGATCTAATAGCCCGGAAATTAACATTACTATCACCCTGTTCGTGAAATCCTACACAACTTGATCAAAACTATACAGTTATGCTAATTAAAATTAAATAAAGAATAATTACTGAAAATGATCACTAATCATTCCATTATTTAACACTGCAAAAATTTGTTAATCATATATTTATAAGTACACTATCCCTACTAGTTACGAATATTAATTGATATTTTCTAATTATTTTGTTTAATTAAGAGTAATTATGCCTTTTTGTTGTTGTACAAGCAAGGTTATTGTTGCCCGAACACCGCAGTCATGTGGCTTATTGTACTTCTTCCATAAATGTAGGTAGTCGAAAAGTTCGGTCTTATTTGCCAATTCCAACACTTTTCCGGTCATTTTCTTTTAATTATGTTAGTCATGTATTTATAACTAATAAAGGAAAAACGACGCAAGCGCCGCCATCTTTTGCCTAATTTCATATGACTAGATGAATGGTGGTTGAACATTTTATTAAATATTTATAACTTATTTATTTCATGTGGCTAGATATATTTTATTATATATTTATAACAGCACTATCTATAGCAGTAATAATATTGATTGATTTATTTATAAGTACACTATCCGTACTAGTAGTACAGATAGTGTACTTATAAATTATAATTAATATCCACTATCTGTTTCGTGTGCATAATAAAAATAATCCAAGTAGCCTTTTCCTGTGATGAATCTATTTCGAGGAATCCGAAAGAAGCTCTCTCGCCGGTAATTACTTTTATCCAGCATCTCTTGTAACTAGCTGGTAAACTGGCGGCGAGGCGTATTTTCGTTCGGCGCCTTTTCAACTTTGTTTAACGCGTGTTTTTATTTACATGTCTAAACGCCCGTTACGTGTGGCATTCTTTGTAGAAAACAGACGTAAAAAACGGAAATACGTAAAGCCCAGATAATAAATCTCTTGTAAGGAATATATGCATCACTGGCATTAGAAGATCTTGCAGTAGGAGAAGGAATTAGCTATATTCTTTTACTTTCAACCGTCAAAAACAGAATCATGCGATCAATTTCAAGAATAAGTGGAATTACATTTTTTATTTCTTATTAATTTCAATACACACTCAATACAGATAATCAATTATGAAGGATGATGCATCATTTATTACGCATTTTCAACTCTTTATTTTTTTGGGTAAATAATTATCCCAAGAGCTTTCTCTCGGCGTCGTAAATCCCATCAATTTCGAACCAAGTGGGACGCCAGAACGAGACTTTGCGTCGGAATCAATTACGCGTGAAAAATAAATATGTTATGAAAGAAAAAAAAAGAGTCGAGGATGCACACACGAAACGGATTCCTGTTCTTCTCGTGATTTTCCTTGCTTGTCGTATTACTTCATATCCATAAAGGGAGCGCGAGGTAATCGAAATGAAAGAAGACGAAAAGGAGAAAAACGGACGAAACTCGTTTTCAATTTCACGGTAATTGAATGCGAGAAGAAGAAGAAGGTGAGGCGAGTGAAAAATTATTATCGGGATTTGCATAAATTTCAGATTTAAACGCTCTTTCTTTTGACGTTTATCTTTGGTGATAAGTGTAGTCTCTTGTAGATGATTACAATTTTTTTTAGTAACAAAAATAAAATGATCAATAAAATACACAGACAGAGAAATTGTTAAAATTAAATCATATTAAGTAGGTTAAATCTATTTGTTTTAATATAACTGTTACTGCACTACCTACTTGATTACAGGCTGTTTTTTTTTACATTTTAAGTGTAATTCTACGTTAGATAAAGTTGTACCAATGAGACATAAATCCCGAAGAAGGACAGCTACAAGCCTCTGAAAGTAGGAGTACGACACAGAATGCAAAAGATGCAGAAACTATTTTACACAGGAAGCAGAAGGTGCAGAAAATTTCTTACATATGATATAAAAGATGAAGAAACATTATGTGAAGAAACGTTCTTACACAGAAAGTAGAAAATGCAGAGCACTTTTTAGACAAGAAACAGAAGGTGCAGACTCTTTCTTATGCATTAAACAAAAGGTGTGGAATATTTCTGTTCGGAAACTTTGCTGTGTAAGAACGTTTGTGGAAATAGAAGGTGCACAATTTTTCTGCGCAGAATATTTCTTATACGGAAAGCAGAAAGTACAGAAACTTTCTCTTACACAAGAAGCAGAACATTTCCAAGACAAAAATCAGATAGTGTAGGAACTTTCTTGTACAGGAATCATAAAATGCAGAAACTTTCTTACACGGGAAACAAAAAGAGCAGAAACTGTCTTACACAAGAAGTAGAAAATTTCTTAGACAAAAAGCAGAAGGTGTAGAATATTTCTTGTACAGAAAGCAGAAAGAGCAGAAACTTTCTGACACAGGAAGTGGAAAATTTCTTAGACAAAAAGCAGAAGGTGTAAAATATTTCTTGTAAAGAAAGCAGAAATAGCAGAAACTTTCTGACACAGGAAGTAGAAAATTTCTTAGACAAAAAACAGAAGGTGTGGAATATTTCTTACACAGGAAGCAGAAAATTTCCTAGAAAAAAGTCAGAAAGTTTAGGAACTTTCTTGTACAGGAATCATAAATGGCAGAAACTTTCTTACACGGGAAACAAAAAGAGCAGAAACTGTCTTACACAGGAAGTAGAAAATTTCTTAGACAAAAAGCAGAAGGTGTAGAATATTTCTTGTACAGGAAGCAGAAAGAGCAGAAACTTTCTGACACAGGAAGTAGAAAATTTCTTAGACAAAAAGCAAAAGGTGTAGAATATTTCTTGTACAGGAAGCAAAAAGAGCAGAAACTTTCTTACAAGGGATGCAGAAATCGCAGAATCTGTCTTACACAGGAAGCAAAAAATATCTTAGAGAAAAAGAAGAGAAAGTGCAGAAACTTTCTTAGACAGGAAACGCAATTTCTATTCACAAGCAGAATTTCCCTATTTATTTAAGAATTATTATTTCTCCACACAGTACGATGATTTCATAATTTTTTCTCTCTCCCTCGTTAAATTTTACGACAATCTCCGTATCCGTCTTCTTTTCCTCCTCAAAACGAACACAAACAAAAAGCAGAGATGATGAGGAGTCGGTGGCTGTATATTATTTTCGAACTTCTCGTTAGCCGGTTGCATTATATGCATCATTAGCGATGACAGTCGACATAATGGAGGCAACGGTCACTGGTTTATTGGGTCCGCGCGCGGTTTCGCTTTACTTTATAAGGCATCCCGTTCGCTTCTTCTTCCACGCTGGCGTAGTCTCGGAGGAGGCGAATCCGCTAATTGGAAGGAGCGACGAAAAATTGTTCAAATATTGACCGGAAAAGGCAGCCGAGTACTGTGGGAAAGAAAAAGGACTGCTCGGAGAGCGCGGTTTTTTGTAAATATTTGCACTTGTGTTTCTTTCCTCGTTTCGTTTTCTTTTACTTGAAGTTTGAAATTGTTTGTTTCATTAAAAAGGGGGTGAATGATCTTGAGTTAATAGCTAAGATCATTTACTCGCCTGCATTTTCTGATCAATATTTGAACCATTTTTCATAATAATACATAACCTTTATTGACAAACGTAATACAACACTCATTACTTTACTTTTACTTAGTTTTAGATTAACTAGCCATAAGTCGAATCTATTATATTATTGTAAATGGACTTCCGTAAATAAATAAATAAATAACATAAAATATTACAATGTATATTGTATTGTATTTCGTGTCTTGTGTTTACCTGGCACAAGAATTAAAAATTGAACTCCTTGAAGAAGGAGCGAAATAGCTCCGAAAGCTTGGATATTAATAAATTAATTAGATAAATGCAACCCAATGATTAGTGGTCAATTTCCCCGTTACGAAGTTTTGTGTGTCTCAAAAAGTACAACCGTTATTTCCCTTCGTGATTCTAATTATTATAAAAGTCTGCCAATTGGCCATCGACCAATAGTCTTTCCGCCTGGATTTTATATTTTCGTTCTTGCCAAAATATTCGGATTGTTAAAAGTCTATGTTAAAAGATCCTGTCTGATATTTCCATCACTTAACTGTTTTGAATGTTGTGAAATAAAGCGATGAATCGCTCGCATATTTTAGTTCTCATTTTATTTGTTGTCCCAATCAGGTTGATTGTTTCCACTTTTGTCTCTTTTTACCTAAACCACTACGGACTTCCCTTATTTTAGTTAAATTGTTCCTTTTTACAATATTCGAATTTCAATGATTTTTTTTTCTTGGGCTCTGAAAAAAAAATCATAAAGATCCTAATGACATTAAAAAAGAGTGTAAAATATTAATGTTACCAGAATATTTTCATTTCCGGTTAATTAAAGCCATTCTGAATTTATGTGCCTCATTTACATGGAATCTTATGGGAACGGAATAAAGCGAGACCCGCCGGATGACGCTTTTCGACATGACATTGATTAAAATAAGATAACTTTGTTCATATATGCAATAGAATTTTCGATATTAAAGAATTTGATTCAGGAAGGATGTATCTATATTTTACCCTGAAACTCATTAAAATGGGAATTTTATGGTAATCTACAAAAATTACCAAAGTTGGGCAATTTTTTCACTCAATTTTCAAAGGCCCAATTCACACGCCTGCTATAAGAAAACTATTCGTTCAATTTTGCTTAAATTTACAAAGTTGATGCTCCCATTCATTAGGAACATTTTGGTATAATTTGAACTTAATCCGCGATATTCGGATTTTACGCGAAAATCCACTTTTTTACAAGAACATTTTCAAATTTCGATGAAATTCTTTTTTCTTTCGAAAAAATCTGAAAAAAATTACAAAAATTCTTTATGATATTAGAAATAGCGTAGGATATTTATTTTGTCCAAAAAAAGTAATTTTCGCTTCATTAAAACCATTTGAAATGAAGCCTCATATTTACATAGAGTTTAATGGGAACGATTAAAGCGAGGCGCGCCGATGAGCACTTTTGGACATGACGCTGATTAAAATAAGATAACTTTGTTCACAGATGCGATAGAAAGTTGGAACTTAAAGTATTGGATTCCGGAAAGATTTATCTATGTTATACATAAAAGTCCATTAAAACACGGATTTTGTAGTTGTCTAAAAAAATTTTTTAAATTTAAACAATTTTTTCGCACATTTTCCAAAGGCCCAACTTACATGCCAACTGTACGAAAACTATTTGTTCGATATAGTTAAAATTTATACAGTTGATACTCCCATTCCTTAGGAACATTTTGGTATAATTTGAACTTAATCCGCGACATTCGGATTTTTCACCAAAATCCACTTTTCTACAGGAACTTTTCAAATTTCGATGATTTTTTTTTTCTTTCAAAAAAATCTGAAAAAATTACAAAAATTCTTTATGATATTAGAAATAGCGTAACATATTTATTTTGTAAGAAAAAAATATTTTTCGGTTCATTAAGACCATTTGAAATGACGCCTCTTATTTACATAGAGTTTTATGGGAACGATTTAAGCGTGACGCGCCGATAAGCACTTTTGGACATGACGCTGATTAAAATAAGATAACTTTGTTCACAGATGCGATAGAAAGTTGGAACTTAAAGTATTAGATTCCGGAAAGATTTATCTATGTTTTACATAAAAGTCCATTAAAACGCGGATTTTGTGATTGTCTACAAAAATTTTCAAATTTAAACAATTTTTTCGCACATTTATCAAAGGCCCAACTTACATGCCAACTGTACGAAAACTAATAGTTCGATGTTGCTAAAATTTCTACAGTTCGTGCTCCCATTCTTTAGGAACATTTTGGTATAATTTGAAGTTATTCTGTCATTTTTGAATTTTTCACCAAAATCCACTTTTTTTCAAAATATTTGGATATTTTTTTTTCTTCCGCAAAAATCTTAAATTTTTCTTAAAGTCTCTTGATGATGTTAGAAGGAGCGTAGAGTATTTATTTTGCCCAAAAAATGGTTTCTTAAGATCTATGGTTTTTTTAAAGACCAATTTAAACCCCTAAAAAAACATAGCCGTAATCAGGAGTTGTTACGGCTATGGTTTTCTGAACAGAAATACTCCTCGCCACCAGCATCTCTTGTAACTAGCCGGTTACAAGAGATGCTGGATAAAAGTAATTATCAGCGAGTAAGCTTCTTTCGGATTCCTCAAAATAGATTCATCACAGGAAAAGGCTACTTGGATTATTTTTATTATGCACACAAAATCAATTAATGTTCACTAACTGTACTTGGTACAGATAGTGTACTTATAAATAAATCAGTTAATTTTGTTCCTAGTATAGATAGTGTAATAATAGAAAAAAAGGGATTTTTACTTGATGGAACTCCATAATGCATTATTTAGCAGTGTCTCTACTATAAATTTTGTTAAACTTAAAAAAAAAACTGTTGTTTTATTTATAAATAAATGTTGTTAATCTGTCTGGGCTATCCATCAGAGGTCTTTCTGCCATTCGTATTTTATTAATTAAAATAGTTAAGTTTAATTAAACAAAATTATAAAAAGAAAGAAAACGCACGTACACACAACTGAATTCAATTGATAAACTCCAGATGGAGTCAATTTGTTTGATCGTTCCTTCTCTCTGTTAATCTTCCTCGGCGGCCCCCCTGGAATCATTTGTTAAATTAATTCCGCCTTCGGTGTTGTGTTTTCGTCGGCCATCGAGAATGTTTATGTAGCCGGGCATTAATTCGTCTAATGATGGCCCGGGCTAATTTAGGCGACACTCGCCGGTTGATGTTTGCCGAGCAAACGAACCACCGAAAGGGATAATTGTGTTTTGACGGCGCGCGAGGGGAGCAAAGGGGGGAACACTGAACGACTCCTCGGGCTTCTCTTAATTTTTCCCCTCTAATTAGCCTCCGTGGCAAAACGAATTCCGGGGCTGGTGAATGGAATGAGAGGAAAGTTAATTGATGGGGTGGATAATGATTAAATTAATTGCTCATTCATTAATTTATACAAAATTTAGGCGCACTTTTTTAATTGCCCGCGCCATCTAACTCCGCGGGAAAAATGTATGTATTTTATGTTGGCTAGACTTATGAGATTTTATGGGAGCTATCTTCAGTTTGAAAAAAAAAATATATGGAGGATGATTAGAAGATTAAGGTTACGTTACGTTATGTGAAATTGTTGTTAGCGACTATTATTTTTTTTTGTATTTTTCTAACTGCCAGAATAAAGTACTTTTTGAGTATTAGAGACGCATTGATTTCTAGTCACGATTTAACAAAGATAAATATTAAAAAATAATCGAAATTTCGTTTGGAAAACTGTTATCGGCTGCCAATATACACATATTCTTGATAATGGCAAATTGCCGAAACTAGATAAATAAATAAATGCAATTTTTACGTGTAAAGCAAACCAAGTGTAACTAACTCAGCACTCCCTAATATTAGTAAAATGTTTCACCAATTGATTAATGAGACTCAAATTGAAGTTATATACACAGTTTTATTGTTGTGTGAGAAAAATAATTGTTTGATTAAAAAGACGTTTATTTAATAATTAAAGTAGTTGTTAATCCCATTAAAAAACTGATTTTTTTTTCTGTTTTTTTTATGTCGTTTTTCCATAAAATTTCATGCTCATTTCAAGCGGGCAAATCTCGTCTTTATTCCAGTGGCTGTTCGCAAAAAGAGGCCACCGCGCTGTTGCCCTTTTAAAGTTCGTCCAATTAACGGCGAATTTTCGCGTCGCCCGTGACATTTATTATAGGTGAAACCCGCTGTAATTCGTGTTATTTTCGACGTGTCCGTCGAGTTTCATTTTTTTATAGCTGATAAAGTGCACGATGCATTGCACGAGCAGATTGTTTCATTACGGGCGAAAATTGCCAACAGCAAGATTAATTTAATTCGCAGAACATAAAATAATCATCAGGGGGGGCGCTTTTGCTACAGGAAACGTACCTAGATATGCCACTTGTCATATTGCGCTCTTGTAGAGTTGCTTCCAAGACTATTATAGTACTGTGAAAGAATCATCTCGAAGGGGGGTTGTTGGTTTGATATAGTGGGTGTCGCTTTCGTCATAGGAAACCTACATATGTCATCTGCCCAATTTTCTATGATTTCTTTGTTTCAGGTGTTGTAATTAACATTTCGCCTGTTTTAATACGGAATACGTGGATTCAAATCCCATCAGAGATGTTTCTTTTCCACTTTATATTTAATTAAATTTAAATTATACCTCAATTTTGTATATTGAAAATTTCTACATTTCATAGATGTAAATATAATTTAATAGGAATAACAATTTAATTATTTTAGTACGTTGAAAGGACGCAGTTTCAGTTGTAACATCTATATCTATTAATTAATCTATGGTCCGTAGGAAATTTTGGCGAGGATTTTTTTATGAATATTTTTAGTGGCGTTGTTTTTTTTTAAATCTTTTTCCTTTCTACCGTTAGGTGTAAGGAGTTTTCGTTTAGTGTCTGTTTCTATATTTTTCTCTCCATATCTTCCTGTCCTTGGTTAATTGTTTAATGTCCTTCCAGTCTATGTCATTTTTTTCTGCTTCTTCTCTAATAATGTCATTCCATGTTTTTCTCGGTCTTCCCCGGTAATTTCTTCCTTGCGCTCTTGTTTCATATATTATTCTTGCTGTTCTATCTTCTTTCATGCGGCACACATGTCCGAACCAGTGGCGTTGTAGTGCATAAAAATTCATAAATCTCTCGGGAAAATGCAATGATATTATAAGAATGCGTGTTTCCATTTGTGTAGAATTTAACTAAATTCACACTCACTCACCCATCAATTAATTATTCACAATTGTTGAAACCGTCTCTCACTTACTCACTCATCCACTCACGAACCTTCAATTAATTAACGCCTGGCGAAAATTTTCATCCCGCAATTAAATTCGGGGCGAGCGCAATTGCGCCAATTGCCCTTTTCTGCTCTGACATCACGTTTTCTCGTTTTAATTTATTTTTTTTTTTTGCCGCCGCGCGATAATTTCCGCTAATGGCGATAAACTCGAACCTGTTGGGAATTTGCATGCGGCCGTAATTGCCCGCGCATAAATTCGATATATATATATGAACGAGTCGCCCGAAAAGGAAATTTAAGTAAGTTAATGTATAAATAACAAACTTGATTTGTGAGTGTTCGAGGAATTGGATTTTCAACGGTCGCTTTTATGTTTTGTGTAAACTTTATTTATTCGTCGCGATTGATTGATAAGTTTAATGAAAGCCCGACACGACATGAAAATGTTAACAACGGCCGTAAATGGCGAAGACATGCATATCCATTGTCGCAATCCGGCGCGCGTGTTTATTTGTATATCTTATACTTGTAAAATTAAATATAATATTTATAGGAATATTATATAACAATATAAACCCTATATTAAATAAAAATGATTTGAAAATAATTAATAAATCATTTTCACATTTATTTTCAAATCATTTTTATTTAATATATTTAAATAGATGTGACCAAGTGAATGAATAATACTCTTTTCTATTTATAATATAAACCCTATTAGAATAATAGTATCCAAAGCGGAGGAAATATTAAATCAATAAAAATAATAAACAAAAAATTGGTCTGAAAGACCTCTGGTCGATAGCCCATGACAGACTAACACACAATTGTAAATTGTAACTATGCATATGCCTCGACACCCAATACGGGTAAAAGAGGATAAGATTAAGAAAAAAAGAATTATACATATGTATAATGTATGTGAAATTATTGTCTGTTAATAAAGATTTCTGTATATAAATAAAAACAAATTTTGAAAAACTGAGAACGAAACTAATAAAAAATAATTAAAACGTTTCATCTTGCAGCCATTTGTGATTCAAAGAAAAATATCCATTGTATAATCTAATTTGTGGCGGAATATTTGGCTTAGACTAAAAGTATTTGCTACAATACACTCTTGTTTCTAATGATTTCACTATTTAATAATAAATAATAATAAATTTGATTAAATAATCAAAGTATTAACATTGAATTTAGCCGCCAAGTAAAATCTCAGCTATTAAACTCTTATTTAAGTTTCATTGAAATAAATACCTCTGGTCTAGGACAAATACTCCGGTGGTTAAAGGATTATACAATGGACTTTTACCATTGCATGATAATTGCAAAATCTAGAGCTCTTTGTCTCGTTTGACATTTAATTTTCACGAAAATCAAGCAATTGTTGATTAATTAGTGTGTTTTTTTGTTTTCCTGTTTCTTTTGTCGACCTGATTAATTCCGAACGTGAATTCAAGTCCTGACCCGCGACTGCCGGGACGAAAATAGACCATTGAGTACCGCGTGGAAGGAAAAAAGGTCAGTGTGACATGTGCCCGATGGGTGTGGTGTGTCCCCAATGCTCCATTCACAATAATAGAAGCTGCCCGTTGTGGCCGGCATCGAAAAGCACCTGAATATAATTGCAAAGATTAAATTATTTTGGTGAATTATAAAAAAAATGTGTTAGCCTGCGTGGCGACAGGCCTATTTTTCCATTTTTCTAAAGCTAAATAATAAATTTATTATTCATACAAACACAGCACCATTACATTTTTTAAAAACATTTATATTTATAATACATATTGGTGGGTTAGTAGTCTGTCATGGGCTATCGACCAGAGGTCGATAATATATATTATTTATTTTAAAAGAATGGAAGAACTATGATAAATCAACAGTTTGATCGAGATTTTCTTTCAAGATTTGAGCGTTATAAAAAAAATACCCCACTAACTCGAATGCACAGACGAAATTTTAATCAATTTAATTTAAACAAGCTTGTAAACGACGCTCAATTAACTCACTTTTTAATTATTCCATATTTTTTCGGGTGAAATTCCGTGGAGTGGCTAATTCCCCCCATTAGTCATTTAATTGGAACCATCTGGCCGCTCGGATTTTAATAAAGCCACTTTTCGCTCGCCAGCAAAAAAATAAATAAATAAAACACGACGTAATCAACGGCACACACGGCACGATTAATCGCGAAAATCATGTCGCGTGTAATTCATTTAATGCCACGCGGAAACGGCAGTTTAAGCGCTTCGATTCGTCCACGCTGTGGGAAGGGAATCTTCAGAATGTTGAAAGCTTTTACCACAGATGAAATAATTTATAATATGTATCGGAATAATTGCAATATTTATCTGTCACATTATTAAAAAATATATACAAGGTGTACATAAAATGAGTGGTAACTCAATTCATTAATTAATTTTTAATAGAAAATCTAAATAAAAAAATGCTGTATAGTTCTTCATTGAGGCTCACGAGGTCTTCGGAATTTTAAATATTTTAACTATAAATTAGTATTTTTTAAAAATATTTTGTAAAAAATCAATAGCATTAACAATCAATTAGACACGTGTATAATTCCATTGATGCAAATGATTAATAAATCGGATATTTTTACAATTTTATAACTTTATCAGAAGCATTCTTTTAATGAAAATAAATCTGGCAACGGCGCACGCTCGTTTGTAAAAGAAAAGGCGTATGCAACACCTCCAGCGGATGATGTAGCAGTTATAAACAGGATAAATGCACACTTGTTTGATCAGCGTTGCCAAATGCATAGTTCTTTTAAGTGGCCCGTGAGGCTTAAGGAAGGACCATGTGACTTATTTTCGTTAATATTTTTATCTAAAAATTAGTCAAAGAGTCACGCTACCTAAAGCTTTTCACTCATTTTCTGTACACCTTGTATATATATTGAGAGCTTTTACCACAAATGAAATAATTTATAGTGTGCATTGGAACAATTGCAATATTGATCTGTCACATTATTGTTAAAAAAAAAAACGTTCGCTTCTTAATCCAGTATGCGTTTAAATAGTATCAATGCATGCTATTTAAACGCCTACTGGATTAATTGCATCTATTTATGCCAGGTCTATTAACAAAGATTTATTCTAACAATTATATAAAAATATACAAGATGAAGATAGAATCTATATTTTTTAACTTAAATTTTCTATTGTAAATAATCCAATGAAATACAAACTCAAAATAAAAATTATCAAAAGGTATGATAATTTTTATTTAAAAAAAAAATATCATACTAATCATGATAATTTTTCTTTTAAAAAAAATTATCATACCTTTTGATAATTTTTATTTTGAGTTTGTATTTCGTTGGATTATTTACAACAGAAAATTTAAGTTAAAAAACATTGATTCTATCTTCGAGGCCGTTTATATTTTAACCTCGTAATCTAAGTTTTACATATAAATTATAGAACTCTTTTAGACTGTGACTGTGAATTACTAACGTTTCCGTTAAATTAAACATTTCAGGTACGGAATATCCCTGATTGTCTTGGCTTAATGTAAATCTTATTAAAGTGAAGGTAATCATGATGGTTATTTATATATATAATTTCGAAACGTCATTATTTTGTTCCCCCGAGCCATTCTAATTCTAATACAATTTGAATTTGAAGAAAGAGTAACGATGGAAATAATGACGCTCCAATGAAAATTACGATTAACTAGCCATGCCTAGTTAGAAATAATTTAGATATAATTAAAAAAAAAAGAATTTGAAAATAATTAATAAATTATTTCCACATTTAGCTCTGTGATATTTTGACTTACGTTACGTAAATATTTTAAATAAATGTACATTAAACAACTACTTCTCGGGCAAATACCTCGCCAGACATTGAATTACTTAATGGGCACTTGCTGCTGCATATCAGTACATGTTGACTGTGACCAAGTGAATGAATACTCTTTTCTATTGACTGAAACTGAGTTTGAGAATGATTACCGTGTAGGTAGTCGAAACTAGTCACAGTGAAATAAATTGTTAAGTGGTGTAGAAAAATGTTTTCATTATCCTAATATTTTAAATGAACCACGAAGTAAACGCCTCAAAGATTCAACAAAAATTAATCGGTTTATATTTTTTTTAAATTCACTCACCATTCATCTAGCGTATGGATAAACTAGTGACGGACATTTCGGTTTTTCGCACCTCATCAGATTAGTGTGTTCCATGTGCAATGCCTTGATGAAGGCGACTGAACAGAAATTAGGCAAAAGGTGGCGCTTGCGTCGTCTTTAATTTATTATGATTATATTTTTTTATGAGTAGACTAAAATGAAATACAACAAAATAAAATAAATACACACTTCGAATCCTTTATTTATCATTTGATTTAATCTATTATCAATCACTATTAAATGATATGATATTCGTATGATTATTAAATGAAAAATAATCATACGAAATGCAATGGAAAAAACAAAATTGCCCACGCCGTTGCTGCTCTCCGCTTGTTTGTGCTGTTGTTTTGTTTTTTTCGTAACCTAATTACATTCAGGATTAGAATTTATAAATTCCTACTCGTCGAGAGTTAATGCGTTTGGTTTATCATTAGCGCTGGCCTTATAAGGCCATCCCGAGTGATTTCGTTATCTTGTCCGAAGTCAGTCTTCATAGTCGAGGAGACGTATCTCTTCATTTTCTCTTCTTTATTTCAGAGTTAATTAAATTAATGGGTATGTGAAGTTATTTAAATTTTGTGAAATGATTGAAATTTTCATTGCAGATTTTTACTTTCCCCGGACCCCCTGTCCAAGGGAAAGTATTGTGATCGTGAAAATTTTCGAACCGCCAATTTCAACAAATATGCACGTTTTGAGGTCCCCTGCGTCCATTCCATCGAGTTTTGAAAAATGTCTGTGTGTGTGTCTGTGTGTGTGTCTGTGTGTGTGTCTGTGTGTCTGTGTGTCTGTGTGTTTCCGCGATAGCGCATAAACGGCTAAATGGATTAAGCCCAAACTTTATATCTAAGCTTTTTATAACAGTGGAATGATCTGAAAAGCTTTTGGTTATAATCAAAACTCATTAAGTGCAACTTTACTCTTAGCAATTTTTAATTTTTTAATTCGGATAGAAAAATGTTTCAAATAAAAGTTTTAGATCTTGGAAAATGAATAATTTCTGTTATAAAACTTTTATTGTAGGACCTCCGGTTTTCATTTTATAAGCGTTTACTTGATAAATTCCCTTAGAGATTTTAATAATTAAAATAATTATTTTAATGACAATTAAAACGTCAAAGTGCCGTCGTATTCAGCACATTCGCAAAGTTTGAAAAAAAACGAAGAAGAGTGTGGATCAATGATTTCAACACATTGTAAGGTAAGAACTAACACACATAATTATAATATTCTTCTCAATACTCGGTTTTAACTTTGAAAGACAACAATCAATTTTTTCTATTAATCATTTTGCTTTCCTATTAAATTTTCAATTAGAAACTTATTTGACCTTATTCACCGGGGAAAGTACCATGATGGACACATCACCATTTTTTTTATTGTTATTTCCCTTGTTATTAGAAATTCACCATTAAATGAACTTTATTTGTCTTTATTATAAGAAATATTCTATAAAATATTCCAAAACTACGAAATATAAGCATGAATTAAAAATAGAACATGATCACATCTTCATAGAAATATACATCTGGTAATAAAAGTAAAAAGTGAAGAAAAGTGTAAGTATTTCTTATACTTAAATAAAAAAAATAAAATAATTATATTTTTTTATTAATTATTTTCACTTTAGCTATAATATTAATATTTTATTCCTTTTTTCATTTCTGTAATAAAATATAAATATTATATTAAAAAAACTTCACGTACTCACAAACAAATATCTTTCCTTTAGCTACTGTGATTTTTTTTACTTACGTTAGATAAGTATTTAAATATGTTCCCCTTTTATATTTAACTTTCAAACTGGCTCTATTCAAATTTCTCCCTACTTATCTTATTATATTTCTTTGTACTTGAATAACTCAGTTGGTATTGTATATTGAACGTTAACGCGAATAAATGAGAAATAATCAATTAAACGTCACCGACAATAAACAATCGCAAAGGTCCCGACCTCTCTGACACAAACGAATGAATCGCTTGTTAAACCAGCGACGACTTTATATTCTCCAACATGAGTAATTTATTGAAAACCCGACGAGAAAAAGGCAGTGAACAAAACGAAATACATAAATCATATGAAAATCCTCATTACAAACGAGAATCTTCATGAATTAACTTTATTGTAAAAAAATATGATAATAAAAAATTATCTTTAAAAGATTAGATTTTAAATTTGTTTAATTTTAAGAAAACAAACTTTATAAAATTATATAATTTAATATTAAATACTGATTAGGCTGATGATATTTCCTGTAATAGTTCGATTGATATGTGTACGTCATAAAAAATATTCATTATTAAATAGATGCGTTCCATATACTCCAAATTCATCAATTATGTAAATTAATTATTTTCAAATTCTTTTATTTAAATTAAATAGCTGTGACCAAGTGAATCGGGGCTATTCCATACATAAAATGTTAAATTTAACGTGTACGTTAGTAATTAAAAAAAATAGTGAAACGAACAACCAAATGTATTAATAAAAATATTTGATTATTTTTACATAAAAATGTTATTATATTATATCCAGAAACTTCACGTACTCACCAACAAATATCTTCGATATTACATAAAAATTTTATTTCCTCCGACTAGTTTCGACTCACGTCATTCTCAAGGAGTGTGATCATCAAGTGATTAATGAGAACCAAATCAAAGAAATACATAAAAATATTCTAAAAGGGCAATGCATTACTTTGAATAACGAATACGAATAATAATGGAAATGAATTAATGTAAAAATAAACAAAAAAGTTTGAGAATTGACTCCAGACGAAAATAAATTAAACAAAATAAAACTCTTTAAAAAAAAACTCATCTTGAGTTCCTGTCTGCTGCATTCCATTTATTTATATATATATATATATATCTGTCTGTATATGTATGTGTGTATGTGAAATTATACCATTTGTCGTGTAGGCGTACTCACGTATATCATATATCATTAAGGTCAGGTTGCAACAGCACATGTCCATAAAAAGTTCACTGACTCGGAATTGTGGAAGTCGCCTTTTTTTAAATGAGAGATAACGGAGCGCACCCCTCTGAATATTACAACAACAATAAAAAAAAACGGACGTATACGGTATGGACGCGTGGGTCTATGATGGGAAGAGATAAGCGGGGGTAATAGGTACGATCCCTTAATTACGTGAATAGAAAAAAATTGATACCCCCCGGTATGAAATGTTAATAAGGGCTCTTGATGGTTATCTAGGGTTGAAATTCGTGGTTTGGGCGTAGCTTGGGATTTTTTTTGATTTGGAAATAATTACATGACACAAAAATTGTAAGACTTGAAGAATATGAGAAAAAAAGACGAGCTTTGTTGTAATTAAAAAAAAATTAATTAAATAAATTTCTGTATTTATTATTTGGGAATAACAAAGAGCTATGAAATTCTCCATTATTGAGAATTTCATGGATTAATAAAATGAATAACCTCTGTTTTATTTTATTTCAATGTATTAATATCCAGTTCAGGGCAAGCCATCTGCAAATTCAACAGATAATCATGCAGCTCTCTTTTGAAACGTGTATCAACATGGCTTGTTAGCATTCTTTAAACTAGTTTTAATAATGTTATATATCATTTTCATATACAGAGATGTTTTTATATCAGTATAAATTAGGAAAAGTGTATACTTGCAAAAAAAACGCGAGTCAATGGCATTGAATCGATTAATGTGTGTATGTTTTGTTGATTATTTGGCATATGTATGTTCAGTTGCGTGTTATAAGCAACTAAACACACATACATTAATGCGTTTGACTCGCGTATTTTGCAGGTATACATAGGGGAAATGTATACTGATAAATAAAAGCTCTCTGTATATTTTCTTGTTTGAATTAAATACGGAAAACGAAAAAAAGTCAGCATTTTCGGCATATTTTATTTTTAAAAGGAATAACATTCTTTCCTTATTCCGAAAATGCTGACTTTTTTTTTTCGTTTTCCTTATTTAATTCGGGATCGAATAAAAGAAAACTACAGTGTAAATTGAATCGATTTTTTTTTCTTCTTTCAGAAATGTATATTGAATAAAGCTGCAAAAGAATTCATTTTCTCCTCCTAAGAAAACACACTGGCTCTATTCAAATTTCTCCCTACTTATCTGTTCCCTCCCATGCGGTTATAAAATCTTTATGGAAATAAAGGGAAGCTGCGTAAACACTCATTCCCCATACAATTCATTTTACTCCATTCATGAATATATTATTGAACCCCTCAAAATATACATAGTATATATTATTTAATAGAATTCTTCAAAGAGTCTAAATATCTTGTTAATTAATTAATATATAGGAAGTTTGATTAAAGTAAATATAATATTTTTTGTGTGATTAATTGCTCATTTAACTCGTGGTAAAACAAATCCGCAAACATTCGTCTGTCTTCCCAGGTATTCTTACTGATATCTTCGCTAATATCAATTATAGCAGTGTTTATAGAAAGAAAGAAAAAACTGAAAAAAAAAATGTTGTATTTAATTTTATTTGTGAATATTCAATTTCATCAAGTGGCAGCCTCAATTTATAAAATATAGAAGAGAATAATCGATGGCCGATTAGTAAATGATTCTACATGTAAATTAAATAAAAAAATAATTTGTACAAAATAATTTCCTCTTTTCTATTGATTGTACATGTATTAATTCACAAAAATAAAGAAGCCTAGTTTAGTCAGAGAGAATTCATGTTTTAAAGCAATTATGTAAAAAAGTGTTTAATTTAATAAAATTGAATTACAATGTATAACAAAGTAGAAGCCTCAACAATTAAGAAGGATTCATGTTGTTCTCATTTTAATAAATTAGTGTAGATAAAAATTATTTGTTGGTTCCAATTCGTTAAGAAATATTTACAACGCAGATAATTACCAGCGTAATTACGATTGAAAGAGCTTAATAAATTACCCTGGTGGATTTATTTATCGAGTTTATTCACAGTCGAAGTTTGTGGCAATCAACGTCATCGCTCTGAAAGGATCGCATTGTCGGGCTGGTTTTAACAAGAAAAAGAGAAGATCGCCGAATCACTTAATTATCTCAACTCGCTGCTGAAAAGCCAGCGGCTCCAATCATCTGGGGCGACCATTGTACCGAGCTGAAAGGACCACGGGATCATTTAATTTAATTAGCTCATTAATTTAATTGATGGCACAAAGCAAAAAAAAAAACATAATAATTTGGATATTTTCTTATTTTGGTGAAATAATTTGGATTACGTAAGGATATTTAATGTTTTTTCGCGAAAATAACACAAACTAGAATTTGAAAATAATTAATTATATATACAAAATATATAAAAAAATACAACTTTGATATTTTTATGGTATTTGGAATACCCTGTACAAAAAAAAATATAAATAAATTATAAAAATAAATATTTATAAAAAAATAATTTTAGAAAGTAGCCCTTATAGGCCCCTGCACACCCCTGAAAACAAAATTTTAAAAAGTGCTGTGCTTTGGCCACAATACTCCGTTTCGTATAGCGTGAATAACCCGGTATAATTGTTCCTTTAAATATGTGTGTGTGAATCAGTTTAAAGAATGGCTGCATCATCAGAAGAAGTATGTTAATTCCGTTATAAGATCCATACCAGAAATATTTCTGATCATCTGTGTTTATAAAATAAATGTTAACCAATGTTATTAAAAAAAAAATAACACTGGCTCGAAGTGCGACCAGCCCCACGTAAAATCGTTGTGGTGACTGGCTCCAAGTGTAATCTTTATGCCTAGGCATAAATGACATGTCCTAAGTGCGATCCTTGTGGCATCCCAGAAGTGACTGATCCCAAATGCGATCCATTTGACTCAATATAAGGCACTGGCACCAAGTGACACACCAGAAGTGCGAGCAATCCTTGTGGCACATGAGAAATAATTAGTCCCAAATACGATGCTTGTGGCTTGACATAAGTAACTGTCAGAAGTAACTTGACAGAAGTGACTAGCCTCAAGTACAATCCTTGTGGCAACCCACAAGTGACTAGCCCCAAGTGCAATCCTTGTGGCATCCCAGAAGTAACTAGCTTCAAGTGCGATCCTTGAGGCACCCCAGAAGTGACTGGCCCCCAAGTGCAATTTTTGTAACTCCCCAGAAATGAGTGGCATCAAGTACGATCCTTATGGCTCGACATATGTGACTGGCCCTAAGTGCAATCCTTGTGGCACTACAGAAATGACTGACCTCAAGTGCGATCCTTATGACACCCCAGAAGTGACTGGCCACAAGTGTAATCTTTGTGACACTCCAGAAGTGACTGGCCTCAAGTGCGATCCTTATAGCTCGACTTGAGTGACTGACCCCAAGTGTAATCTTTGTGGCATCCCAGAAGTAACTAGCCTCAAGTGCGATCCTTGAGGCACCCCAGAAGTGCCTGCCCCCCAAGTGCAATTTTTGTAACTGTCCCGAAATGAGTGGCATCAAGTACGATCCTTATTGCTCGACATAAGTGACTGGCCCTAAATGCAATCCTTGTGGCACTACAGAAATGTCTGACCTCAAGTGCGATCCTTATGGCACCCCAGAAGTGACTGGCCCCAAGTGTAATCTGTGTGACACTCCAGAAATGACTGGACTCAAGTAATCCTTATGGCTCGATATAAGTGATTAGCCTCAAGTACAATCCTTGTGACACTTAAGAAGTGACTAGCCTCAAATTCGATCTTTCTGGCATCCCAGAAGTTTGCAATTTTTATGACACTCCACTCTCTACATAACTGACTGGCCCAAAGTGCAATCCTTGTGCCACTCCAGAAATAACAGAAGTCACTGTCCTCAAATACGATCCCTGTTATCAGAAGCTAACATAACTTGCCGTGTTCCAACACAACGAGCAAAAATTAAAAGCGAGCTAATACAAACTTTACAAACAAACAGCAACAATAAATCCATTATCTCCCCGTATAAACACGTTAACGTTTGCGGCTGTGAATGGCGCGCGGAGTGTAATTGCAACATTTATATACTCCTCTATTTCCATTTTAACGCGCGCTGCTTCCACATTCCCTAATCGAGCGCGCGCGACGAGATAAAAATGTGAGACACGGAGCTGCTTTCAATTACCAACAGGTACACACACACACGCACACACACTCGCGCTTGGTTGTGTTATTTTTCTTTCTTTTCGCGAACGGACGGAGAACTATGCGGCCACCAGCCAGTGGCATAACTGTTTCTCCGTTCCGGGGAGTCGCCATTTGAATAAGTCACAGACGCAGACTTACACAAATGTTGGGTCGGATATCTCAATTGGCTCGCTGGTTGTGATAATAAATTACAACTCTTCGTATAAAACTTTGTTTTTTTTTTTAAGAAAGAAATAATATTTTTTTAAAATTTGCTTCATTGGGTTTCATTGGGATTCATTGTATTCCCTTTTTAATGATGTTTTTACACATCACTCAACAATTACCAACAAATTAAGAGATTCTTGGATCTCGGAGGCGTTCACTTTGTAGTACATTTTCAATTTTTAATAAAAACAAAGTGTGTGCAAAGTTTTTAAACCTATCTCTTTTTACATCACCCAATTCTCTCTTATCTAAAGAGAATTGAAGTTATATATGATAATATACAAATCTCTTAATTTTGATGTACAGAAAAGATTTGACAAAGTAATGTCTTAAACCATAAATTATAAAGAGAATTGGAATCCCTTAAATTATCAGAAACTTCAGCAAATTAAACTGGCGTTCATAAATGATCGTTTATTACATTATTTCAACCCTTGTGGCACTCCAGAAGTGACTGGCCCTAATTGCAATCCTTGTAGCACCCCAGAAATGACTGTCCTGTTCCTTATGGCTCGACATAAGTGACTGGTTCCAAGTTCAATCCTTGTGGCACCCCAGCTTCAAGTGCGATTCTTGTCGCATTATTATATTTCTTTCTATTCTAGAAAGAATAAGAGTCTCTTAGTGGTTGATTATAGCTATAATCAGAAATAATAGAAAAAAAAAGAATTTATTCACTTGGTCAGAATTATTTAAATAAATTAAATAAAAAGAATTTGAAAATAATTAATTAATAAATTATTTTCCAGCTACTAATAGACATTATTGGATATTTGTTAGAGTACTTATGTAACATAAGTCATAATATCACAGTAGCTAAAGGGAAAATAATTTATTAATTAATTATTTTCAAATTCTTTTTATTTAATTTATAATCAGAAGCGTCAGCGAATCAAACTGGCGTTTATAAATTATCGTTTGTAATATTTTTCAAACAAATGGTTGAAAATTATTTCTTTTTCAGAGAAATTAGCATTTTATAATTATACTTATATTGTAACCCTCCTTTATCTTTTAATGTATAGTTAGTATAAAGCAATATGTATTTAAATGGACTTACCGTTAATAAACAATAAACAATTAATCAGCCTACGTTCTTTCTACTATTATTAAGAATTTTCGTAATTTTTTACGGATTTTTTTTGGAAAGAATATTTTTTACCAACATTTTAAAATTTATATGGAAAAAAGTGAAAATTCGGTGAAAATCCGAAAATCTCCAAACAACTTCATATTATACCAAAATGTAGCTAAAGAATAGGAGAATCTACTGTGATAATTTGATCAAGATTGAATGCTTAGTTTCGAGTCAATTCGCTTGTAAAATATGCCTTTGAAAAGTGGGCGAAATTTCATTGATATTTTGTGATTTTTTTCTGGCGACCACACCCGATGTAAAAAGATAATTTTCTATGAAAATGTAGCTGAATTCCTTAAGAATCGAATGTTGAAAACCCCGCTCTTCTGTAATGTCTGTGAACTTAGTAATTTTTATCCAAGTGCAGATATGTTCAAAACGACCAATTGACGGGTCTCCAGAAAACTGTCCCCATAAGGCACCATGTTAATTTCGCGGAGCTGTTTAAGTAGCCGGAAATGATTGAAAATGATTATTTATCGGAAAACTAAATACCCCACGTTCTTTATACTATCGTTAAGAGTCTTCTCGATTTTTTTCAGATTTTTTTTGGGGAAAAAAATTTTCACAGAAATTTTATGGAAAAAAGTGGAATTTCGGCGAAAATTCAAAAATCGTAAAAAAGCTTCATTTTATACCAAAATGTAGCTAAAGAACGGGAGCATAAGCTGTGATAATTTGAACAAGATTAAGTGCTTTGTTTTCCGTCAGTTTTTTCGCAAAGTGGACCTTTGTACTGTGGTCAAAAATTTTGCTAAATTTTGAAATTATTTTCCGACGACTTGAGCCCACCTGCGTACATGATTTTTAGGGAATATGTAGCTACATTCTTTAGGAATCTAATGCTGAAAAGTTCATCCTTCTAAGTTATCTGTGTACTTTGCAATTTTGCTTCAACCATAGATGCCTTGAAAACAGCCAATCGACGGCTCGACACTAAACGATTCCCATAAGGCTTCATGTTAGTTTCTGGGAGCTTTTGAAATGGTCAAAAACAGTTGAAAATAATTATTTTTTTGGAAACTAAATAGCTTACATTCTTTTTACCATCATCAAGTGTTTTCCTGATTTTTTTGAGAATTTTTTGAAACAAAAAAAATTTCACCTAAAATTGAAAATATCGTAAGGGGTATGTATGGAAAAATGTGAAATTTCGGCGAAAATTCGAAAATCGCGAAACGACTTCATTTTATACCAAAATATAGCTAAAGAATGGGAGTATAAGTTGTGAGAATTTTAATAAGATTGAATAATTCGTTTTCCGTCAGTTGGTTCTCAAAGTGGGCCTTTGTAATATGGCCAAAAATTTATCTAAATTTTTCAATTATTTTCCGACTGCTTTAGCTCACTTAATAAAATGATTTTCGGGGAAAATATAGCTACATTCTTTAGGAATTAAATGCTGAAAAGTTCATCCTTCTAAGTTATCTGTAAGCTTAGTAATTTTGATTCAACCATAGATGCCCTGAAAATAGCCAATCGGCGGGTCTCCACTAAACCGTTTCCATAAGGCTCCATGTTAATTTCGCGGAGCTATTCAATTAGCCAAAAATAGTTGCAAATGATTAATTTTGGGGGATTTAAATAGCCTACGTCCTTTCTACTATCACCAAGGATTTTTATAATTTTTTTCAGATTTTTTGGAGAGAAAAAAAAAATTCGTCAAAAATTGAAAATTTCGTATGGAAAAAGTGAAATTTCGGCGAAATTGCGAAAATCTCGAAACGCCTTCATTTTGTACCAAAATATAGCTAAAGAATGGGAGTATAAGCTGTGAGAATTTGAATAAGATTGAGTGATTTGTTTTTGTTCAGTTCGCTCGCAAAGTGAGCCTTTATAATCTGGGTAAAAATTTAGCTAAAGTTTACAATTATTTTTCGACGACTTCAGCCCACTTAGGACAATGATTTTTTGGAAAAACATAGCTACATTCTTTAGGAATCAAATACTAAAAAAATCATTTCTCTAAGTTATCTGTGTACTTTGTAATTTTGATTCAACCACAGATGCCCTGAAAATAGCCAATCGGCGGGTCTCCACTAAACCGTTCCCATAAGGCTTCATGTTAATTTCGAGGAGCTATTCAATTAGCCCAAAATAGTTGAAAATGATTAATTTGAGGGAAGTTAAATAGCCTACGTTCTTTCTACTATCATCAAGGATTTTCGTATTTTTTTTCAGATTTTTTTGACACAAAAAAATTTTCAACAAAAATTCGTAAAAAAGTGAAATTTCGGTGAAAATTCGAAAATCGCGAAACGCCTTCATTTTATACGAGAATATAGCTAAAGAATAGGAGTTTAATTTGTGAGAATTTTAATAAGATTGAGAGATTTGTTTTTATTCAGTTCGCTCGCAAAATGGACCTTTGTAATCTGGGCAAAAATTTAGCTAAATTTCACAATTATTTTCCGGCGACTTGAGCCCATTTGCGTAAATGATTTTCAGGGAAAATGTAGCTACCTTCTTTAGGAATCAAATGCTGAAAAGTTCATCCTTCTAAGTTATCTGTGTACTTTGTAATTTTGGTTCAATCACCGATGCCTTAAAAACAGCAAATCGGCGGGCTATCACTAAACTGTTCCCATAAGGCCTAATGTTAATTTCGCAGAGCTATTCGAATAGTTAAAAATAATAAAATTGTGAAACTAAAAAAACACAAAATAGTTTATTATTTATATTAAAAATGAAGTTTCACGAAAAAAAAATGTTAATTCTATTTTTGAGTAACAGCCTCAAACCTTTTTTATTTTAATATTTATATTAAAAATGAAGTTTCACGAAAAAAAATTTTTTTCATGAAACTTCATTTTTAATATAAATAATAAAATATTTTGTGTTTTTTTAGTTTCACAATTTTTTTTTGTAATTACAGTAAAGTCATGTTAAGACAGCCATTTATAAGAAAGAATAAATAATGTTTTAAAACCATACAAATCAACGCGCAAACAATGGGAAGCCGAACAATATAATCATTAGTATACAATAAAATGTGAACAAACAATGCCCTCCTCAACAACACGAGATATGATAATTCCGACGCCCATGCATCTGAATCATCCCAACTCTCAAGAAACCGAAAAAAAAAACCTCACCCTCCCACCTTATCTTTTACTTTTTATCACAATCGATTTATTAATAAAAAGAAGAAAAAGGGGTTGGACGCAATTGTGTGAGTGTGTTTTAGATTTGATTGCAGTTGAACGAGTTTGAGTGGGCCGGTGGATCATTTAACGGCCGCACCTTCTACGGCCGACACACGCGAATTCTGCATGCCGGGGCATTGTGGCCGGCCCTTTGCTTTTCTCTTTTTTCTCTCTAGCCGGCCGCGCCTTATTTCCATCTCCTCCTTTTTTAGCTCCCCGGTGTCATTACACGGATATCTCGTTCCCGGATTTTCAGATTGATTGATGGCGCGCGTCTTTCCACCAGAGAGCATTGTTCGCGATTGTGTTAATCACCGTTCTGTGGTTGACGGATTGATTGGGTTCTTTTTACCGGCGCGTCAATCTCGAAACGGATTATTAAAAGTAATTAAAATGATAGTCACTTATAAAAAGAGAAAGAGAGAGAAAAAAAAAGAAGATTTGACGAGAGGTAAAGTCAGGTACTAATATAAAAATTAAAATTAATCAAATAAAAAGAATTTGAAAATAATTAATAAATTATTTCCACTTTACTACTGTGACATTTTGACTTATGTTACATAACTACTTTAACAAATGTCCAATAATAGATCTAATCCAATCCAATAGAATAGATGTATATTTCGAGTATTATCATGAGAGAAGAAAAATAAAATCATAATTGTAAAATTATCTCTCTCCTTCATATTACAGGATTATTTGAATGCTTAATTTTAATATTTATTTATTATTACAACATAATTGAAACATATTGAATAGTTTTACTGGAGACAGCCGTAATCGATACGCGTTTTACCTATGTGTGTGTGTGTGTGTGAGTAAACTCGAACGCCTCGCGACGCCTTTCTCCTTCAACTACTGCATAATTACCGCGCGCAATTTACCAATTACTCAAAACACACCTCCAGTCACGTGATAAGTGTGGTTATAATCCACTCTCGCCCCGGGTGCAGCCGTGGAATCCGGCGGAAAGTTTGTGTAATGATTAGAGCCGTTCAAGTGTGAAGAAGTTCCCCGAGGAGGAATTTAAACGGCCTCCCCTGCGTCTCCGACTGATTGTTAATAATAATTATTAGTAATAACAATTCGACTGGCATCGTTAAATTAATAACTTAAATGTATTAGCGGAGATTATAACCGGAATGATTACTGAGTAGAGTTATTTGTATTTAGCTTTTTTCCCTTTCAGAAATCCGCAATATAAATCTGCTTAAATGGATCTGCTTGGTTTTACCGCATGATTTTATACGAAAAAAAGAGATTCCAGCTGTGAAAGCTTGTATGATTATAACAGAGCGTGTTATCTGAATTGTTAACTGAATAGGATTATTTGTTACAATTTTTTTCTCATTAGAAACCCTCAATATAATGCTGAGATCTCTTGCTTTATAAAATACCATGTGGACAAACCAGGCGAATCTAAATAAGCAACATCTTATTGAGGGTTACTGAGTAACCATATTGATTATACGAACCAGAAATGACTTTTACAGACGCAATATCTTCCTTTATATCACACCATGTGGACAAACCAGTCATATCCTAGTCAGAGCAGATCCCAGCTTCAATAGCACTTATTTTTCCTTGCAGAGAATATAACCAGAATGGATACTGAGTAGACTTATTTATTACTTTTGTTCTGTCAAACTTTCTCGATACTAATACGATGCTGCTTAAAAGGCTCTGCATGGTTTATTCACACGGTATTATACAAAGGAAGCGATTTCAGCGCAATATAATGCTGTTTAAAAATATTCGATTGGTTTGTACGCAAGGTGTTATACTTTTGTATAACTACGAACAAAAAATGACTTTTACAGACGTAATATCTTCCTTTATATCACACCATGTAGACAAACCAGTCATATCCTAATCAGAGCAGACCCCAGCTTCAATAGCACTTATTTTTCCTTGCAGAGAATATAATCAGAATGGATACTGAGTAGACTTATTTGTTACTTTTGTTCTGTCAAACTTTCTCAATACTAATACGATGTTGCTTAAAAGTCTCTGCATGGTTTGTTCACACGGTATTATACAAAGGAAGCGATTTTATCTACGGAAGCACTCGTTTGTTCGTAGCATAGATTGTAACCAGAATGTTTACTACACATTATTTGTTACTATTTTTTTTTTACTACAAAACTTCAATAATACTATGCTGCTTAAAAGGCGCTGCCTGGTTTGTTCACACGGTATTATACAAAGGAAGCGATTTCAGCTACGGAAGCACTCGTTTGTTCGTAGCATAGATTGTAACCGGAATGTTTACTAAACATTATTTGTTACAATTTTTACCAGAAAACTTCAATAATACTCTGCTGATCAAATGGATCTGCCTGGTTTATCCACACGGTGTGATATAAAGGAAGATATTGCGTCTGTAAAAGTCCTTTTTGGTTCGTAGTTAGAAATTATAATCAATATGGTTACTCAGTAACCCTCAATAAGATGTTGCTTGAATGAATTCGCATGGTTTGTCCACATGGTATTTTACAAAGGAAGAGAGCCAGAATTTTTTTTTCAAGCGTTCTTTTATTCTGACCGGTAGCATTAGTCATTCGGAGGATACAATTAATCATGCTTTAGAATTACAGGAGTGATCCTTCGAGTAATTGCATGCATATAAATAGCACGAAATTCTAACAATAATATTGATATTAGCTGTAGTGGCAGCCTTATGATGTGGGCTGCGTTTTCTTGTAATACAAATTTAGATGTAGCCTTTCTATCCATTGTTTGAAAAAGATCTGCCTGGTTTGTCCTCCCGGTGTTATACAAAGGAAGAGATTCCCGCTGTGAAAGCATTTGTTTGTTCATAGCAGAGATTATAACGAGAATGTTATCATTCCTGTTATCCTGGCTTGGGCCAGTGTTATTACAAAGAGAGGAGAGAACACTCAATGTTCTCTCCTCTCTGAAATATATATTATAAAAATATATATTATCTGAAATATATTACTTTTTACACTAAATTTGCAATTACACCATAAAATTTTCTCAATTAAATCATCCTGAATTAATTCAAAAATGTTTCACCACGGGTTAAGCGAGAAATTAATTAAACATAAAATTTTCTCGTTCACATTTGGATTACGTCGGCTGTACATTTAGTATTAAATAAAAAATACGAAACCTGTTTAATTCTTAACTTACTTAATTTGATAATGATTACCGTGTAGTTGAAACTAGTGACTAAAGTAAAATAAAAGTGGTATAAAAAAGTTAAGTGTTCTCTTTATATCAAAATTGAAAATGTACCACAAAGTGAACGTCTCCAAGATCCAAGTTTAATTCTTAATCACAACACCACGCAACTCAAAAGTGTTTACACTATCATAATTGTCTGCGTCGAGTGCTTCAATCAATTATCTCCGCGGCGCTTCCGTTTCTTTAAAATGCGTGCTTTCTTTATCGTCCGGCCGGAAATTCGAATCAATTAGCTCCAAGAAAAGGCGCGTGCCGTCGTAATCTCGCTTCTGGCTTTTACTGCTGCGCCACTTCGCGTTTATCTCCTCAGCTATTTCCAACGATCTTATCGCCACTTCCGGCAACACGCGTAATCCCCAAGCTGAAGACTAAAAACAAGGGGGGATTAGAGAGAGGAGTCGGTATAGTTCCGGAATTTCCACTCGCGTATAAATAGTATGTAATTTACGAGATGTTTTGGCAGGTTGAGAGGGTTGATGTTTCTTTTTTTTCCTCAGGAAAAAAAAAAAAAAATACGAAGCGCATTTATTCAACCTGCCAAAACAACCCGCATCGTTGTAAATTATTGTGGGTATTTATATTTTCTTGAGATTATTAATAAAACACGATTTGATTCCCTTTCTTCACTTATTAATTATTAGTTAATACACATTATTACTAATCCCCAGTATGCCTTCATACAATGTTGATACTAAAAAATAATCTTTACTGAAATTTCCTCTCTTTTTCCCTTTTTCATCCCAATCATCTTAAAATATTTACGACTGTTGATATTATCCTTACTTGAAAAAAAAAAAATGGTTTAGAAGTCTCTAAGTGTAATGAGTCGGAGACAAAAGTAAGTGATGTACAAAAAAAAATAATATTTTAAATCGTGCACAAATCACGTAAATAGCGATAAAAATGGTTTGGAAGTCTGTAAGTTTTATGTGTGAGTTACAAGATTAAACAGTGTGTGTGCAAAAATATATTACGTTGGATAAAACTTATTAATTTTTAAACTCTATATTTATTTTACAATTTTTAACGCCCATTTTCATAAGCAATTCCTCGTCGTTGTTGTGGGAAAACATTATCGATCAAACGAAACGCATTTAAAAAAAATAACCGGAAGTGCACGTGCAATTGCTAGACCAAAAAAAAAAATATATCCAGTGGAAAACACGCTCTTTTTTCACTTCGTCTATTTGACGACCCACACACGCAAGACGTGTATTCAGCATTGAGAAAACACTCCGTGTTTTTCAGTTCTTTTTTCGTCGACAAGGATCTCATTAAAGTATTATATGACGTATCCGATTACCGGCGCGGAATGGAATTAGGTGCGATTAGGGTTGGCCCCCACTCGACTTGTCAAACGTGAAAAGGGTGATCCCATTCAGGGAACTCATTCATATTTTAATGTTTAACAGATAATAAAAAAAAATAACAGAATAATTTATGTGTTAAAAAAACATGCGGCTTCTACAGAACTGTGTGTAATGAAATTTGAAATAAAATTTGTAGATTAAAACACTTGTTTATTCCATTAATTCACTGTCAGGCAGGGTATTTGCCCGGGAAGTACTTGTTTTAATTTGCATTTGTTTAACGTACTTACGTAACGTAAGTCAAAACAGAGCTTTTTTTCAAACAATTTTAAACCATTCCATTCTCCTAATATAATCCGCAAAGAAAATTAATAACGAACGTTCTTTCCCTAAAAATAATCACCGCTTCAAATGCTTGTTGTCTGTGGGTCGGGGCGACCCATTTCGAAAATAGAGAGCATTCCGCTGGTTGAATATCATTCCGCCGTTTCCCCCGTCATTATTGACAAGGTGCAAATATTTGACCTTTTTCTCTCTCGCTTCGTCCATTCTTTTTGTTGTTGGGTTGTATGTAGGGCGGCGTATCTTTTCTGAGGAATCCATCGTTAAGGGCGCGGACGCGGCGATCGAGCGTCACGAAATGCCGTGACATCATTTTCCGCCTTTTCGTGTTTAATTTGGGCCATCGGGTTGTTTACTATTGTGGTTATTATTATTTGTAGAGAATAAAAGAGGAGGCCGAGGATTAATGCCGGAATTTAATTAATTAAATAATCGAGACAGGAATTAAACAATGTAATTATTTATATCTTTAATTTGGTTGGCGTTAAATTTGTGGTACATCTTGATAAAATAATATTAAAACACATAACTTTGTTTTACCACTTTTATTTTCAACTTTTACAGTTACTATAGTTTCGACTACAAGTTGGTCATTATCAGAGTACCTAAAATTATTTGTACATTGTTTTTATAATACTGCATCAAAGAGGGGAGTATACATTATGTCGGTCTGGTCGTTTATGAGGGGAATTTCCGGATTTGCTTTCAATTTGTGAATTTCCAGCGCTTCCAGTAATTCATGCAAAAATGTTATTTTTTAACAATTTAAGAATAATCTAAAATTTTGAAACAATTGATTTTTTATTGTTATTTTTTTAATAATTTAAGAGGAGGTTCTCATTTAAAATTTCGAAACAATTGATTTTTTTATTTTTTATTATTTCCGAAGAAAATGTTTTAATTATTTTTATAATCATCCTAACCGAGGTATTCGGCTACTTTGAATTCATTGGAAACATGTCTTATCCTTCTCTAGTATTGTTGGAATTGTAATACACGCTTGAAATTCGACTTTTTCTTCTTTTGTATACATTTTCGATCAAATATTTCACACAATATGAAGTTTAGCATATACTGATAGAAAAACCTCTCTGTATATATATATATATATATATATATAATCATAAGCTCCTTTATACCACAATAGTAGTATTAGGAAAATAAAATTATGCGCTCTTAAAAAATAAATAATTTTATAAAAATGTTTATATACTTATTTTTATTTTTAATTTATTATAAATTAATAAATTGGAAATCTATCCTCTTCATTCGTATCGAATCGAATCGCGTGCAACTTCCTGAAAACATACAGAAGGGGGCGGAATTGTAACGAAATAAGGGGGATGATTGATCGGCGTAAACAGATCGAGATTTATTGGACGTGTTTTCCTGTCGAAACGTGGGGTCATGAAATCGAATTTTGATCACTCGTTTCCGCGAGTGGCTTGCTTTATCCACCGATTTAATTTATGAATTTCTAACACAGGGTTCGTAAACATACACTCAAAAACATATGAAAACAAAAATTGAGAAGATAAATCTTATGAAAAGTAAGAGAGATATCTGTATCGATGAACATTTTTTGTTTGTTTGCCTCTTCTATTCCAAGTGCAGAGTGTTGTTTACATATGCTTGGATAAACGAATGTTGGCTCAGACCATAGAAAATTAATAGATTTGGCTCAGACAAAATTTCGTATGGGTATATTTAAAAGATGGATAAATATGTGTATAATACATTAGAAGAAGAAGAATGTCCTCGAAAGGGCAACCAATAATTTTTGGGTTTTTAAACATGAATCAAATATTGTCTCTATTTAAATGATTAGAGCATATTAATTCGTCTATTTTGAAAAGCAAAAAATGAAATAAATATGAATAATATTAAAAATCAACCAATAAAATAAATAAATGTAATCTGTATGAAATAAATATGAATAAATTATTAAAAATCAACCAATAAAACACAGATTAGATTCAAGAACTTTAAATTCTCGACTAGTTTCGGGTTATTAGCCCATTTTCAAGAGAATTTAAAATTTTAAATTCTCTTGAAAATGGGCTAATATTGATTGATTTTTAATAATTCATTCATATTTATTTCATACAATATGAACTACCAAAGTCTAAATATTAAAACCATTAACAAATTATATAAGTTATACAAATAAAGTTATTTTTTTTAATTAAATAAAATAAATTAAAAATCGATTTTGTTGTAAAAATATTTTAAAGCAAACGAGATTAAGCCCGCGTTCCAATTTTGGAATTTTAACGACTGCGTATGCACGCAATTAGCCATAATGTTATGTTCGCGAGTATAAAATTAACGCCGTATATGAGAACTCGGCGCGATTTCGTCCACTTTAATGCCGCTTCGATTACCGTTAAAGATCACCATGTTTTTGGCGATAATTGATCCGTTTCCTTACTCATTAAAACCCTGGGAACGCGATTTAATGTCCGCTTAAATAAACCTCGATTAAAATGGTCGCTTTATTAATAAATTGTCCGGCTTGTTAAATAAAATGCGAATTCGACTTAATGGAAAATGTTAACAATCTCCACCCCAAAATAAGCAGGTTCTCTTTATATTAAATAAAAATGATTTGAAAATAATTAACAAATTATTTCCACATTTAGCTCTGTGACTTTTGACTTACTTTACGTAAGTACGTTAAACAAATGCACGTTTTAATGTGCATTTGTTTAACTAATGCTAAATGTGGAAATAATTTATTAATTATTTTCAAATCATTTTTATTTAATATATTTAAATAACTGTGACCAAGTGAATGAATACTCTTTTCTATTTATAGGTTCTCTTTATTTTTTCTGTAGCCATCATACAGAAATCTACATGATAAATTGGTTTGAATTTGAGTTTGTACTCATTTTAAGTATTGTTTGCACGACCGTCCTTCGCCCGCTGTTACAATCAGAGCGCGCGGCTTGTAAGGATCGCTCAATTTAATTGATTTAAATAGAAAACAGTATTCATTCACTTGGTCACAGTTATTTAAATATATTAAATAAAAATGATTTGAAAATAATTTTTTCGGATCAAAAATTTGTTGCATTATGCAATATTTTGTTGATATGCAATAGCAGGTGTACATTATGTAATTCAATGTCCGGCGTGGGTATTTGCCCGGGAAGTAGTTGTTTTAATGTGCATTTGTTTAACGTACTTATGTAACGTAAGTCAAAAGTCACAGAGTTAAATGTGGAAATAATTTGTTAATCATTTTTATTTAATATATTTAATTGATTTAATTCAATTCGTTTCTTTTAATTTTTTCAAGCAACATGACGGCCGGGATTTCTACCCACATAAACACGTGTTTAATTTTTCTGTTATACTTACTGTACGGATATTCCCCATGTATGAAGGCTGACCACTTTCCCCTATTTTTATCAATTCAATTAAGAATTTAAGAAAGTTCAACGGTATCGCATTAATGGTGAATGCGCCGGGACACCGAAGAGATGCTTCAGCTGAATTTAACTATTTACTGCATGCCCGTAAATCTATGCACTCTCTACAGGCCATACGTTTTAATTGGTCAGCTTTATATTGCATTTTTGTACATTTTACTCTTTATCTGAATGCCTCTTGAGATAAAAAAAATCGTTCAATATCTTTCAGCACTGGAAATATTTTATTGATCATTGCCAGAAAAAAATCCTTGTATAATTTCATTGCAATTGATATAACTGCAAATGTGTGAATCATCTTTATTTCATTTCATTTAAAAAGAATCGTCTTTTATTTACAATTGGGCAGAAAGACCTGTGTTCGATGACTCTTAATTGAAAATATATTATGAAAATATTTTTTTATATGATGTTAGATTTTTGACGAATAAAGCACTAATAACCTTTCTTCACATTTTTATATGTAGTTTATATATAGTTTAAAATATATATTCACGTAACTTAATCAATCAATTTATGTTAGATTTTATACAATGAATTATTTTTTTTCAGACAATAAAGTTTTAGTAGTAGTATTTTAAAATTAATATGGATTTTCATAAATGAACAGCCGGGGCAGTAGAAAAATATGTTTATATTAAGATTGGTAATTATTAATTAATAAGCGATGCGTGGAATCAGGAAGTTTTTGGAAAACAAATTTCCGTCGTTACTGCGGCAACACCGGCTGAATGGTTTACATTTATTTTTAATTTCAAAATCGCGGACATGTCAGACATGGGCGCAAACGTGGGGGGCCTAAAAATTGCCGAATAGAAGAGCCGCCGTACACTGGATGCTACGCGTTTCGGGTCGTCTTGTAAATTTCGAGTGCGTCCGCGATGGGCTGCAAGTCGCGCAGCCGGAGTCGCAGCCGGAGCCGCAGCCGGAGCTGCAAGAAGAAATGCCGCGGCGGGAAGATGACGCGCAACCCGTTCTTCAACTTCCTGCGGATCTTCCGGCAGAAGCACTGCGGCTGGTCGGCGGTCAAGGTGGCCGTCGAGGGCGCCAAGAAGTGGTGCTCGCTCAGCAAGTGCGAGAAGCAGAAGTTTATTAATATGGCGTGCAAGGCGCCCAAGTATAAGATCAAGCGGCGGTGCGGGAGGAGCAGGAGTCGACGGCGCAGGAGGAAGAGCCGGAGGAGCAAGTGCGGGAAGAAGAGGAGGAGGAGGAGGAGCAGGAAGAGCCGGTGCGGGAGGAGCAGGAGTCGCAGCAGGAGGCGGCACAGGAAGTCGTGCGGCGGGTCCAGGAGGCGCAGGCACTCGAGGAGCAGGAGTAAGTGCGGGAAGAAGAGGAGGAGGAGGTCCAGGAGCAGCAGGGGCCACTGCGGGAAGAGCCGTCATAAGCGTCTGCTTTCACGCATCAAGCGCAGGATGAAGTGCAAAAAGGCGAGGCGCAGGAAGAAGTGCAGAATGGCAGTCAACGTGTAAATGGTCCTTTTTTTTCTCTTACAAAAAAAAGATTTCTCTTTAAACGTACTTCAAATTATGAGCGTGCTAAATTATTAAACGTACAATTTACTAAACAACTGTACTTTATTTTTCATATTATTAACTCTAAGTCTCTCAAGAACATCCTGGACTTCTCTCAAGAGGTAGGATTCCTTGCAGAAAGGTAGGCACAATAGAATAGTCGCGGACAGTGGCGTAAATAGAGGAATGGTTAGGGGACTATAAGACAACCAACCCCCCGCACCCCCACAGAAATATTTAATGACTGATCAAATAACGTTTTAGCAACGCTGTAACAGCAATAAACGTTATTTTCATGTTGATGAAATATTACTAAAATGTGTGCTCAGTGGGTTGTTTATTTCTTTATAAAATTTTATTTCATTTGTATTACATTATTCTTTCTTTCTTTCTTTCTTAATCTTATCCTCTTTTACCCGTATTGGGTGTCGAGGTTGTATTACATTATTAAAAGTAAGAAATCATAACCCAATCGCCCCCTGCCCTAACTAAACAATCCCTCCTCTCTCCACAAAAAAATCTATCTACGCGGCTGGTCGCGCTGTGCAGGAAGGCTGAATAACCAAACGACCTCTGGCTTAAAAAAATCTTATATTCGGGGCCATGCTGTAAGGGATATATTAAATTTAACACATATATATATATAATAATAGCTTGTCCAGGCCATTTAGGCTCATAGCTTTTTAATCTCCTCCCACTTCTTTCTATCTTTCGCATTTGTCGTTAATTCTGTAATTTTTTTGTCTTGTAAGTCTCAATGTTTTCCGTGGTCTTTTCTCTTTGTTTTTTTTTGTTAATTGTTGAGGCTTCTACTTTGTTATACATTGTAATTCAATTTTAATAAATGAAACATTTTTTTACTTTGTTTGTATCACATGGAAGAAATCCGAAGGAACAAAGAGAAAATTTTAATAAATTAAACACTTTTTTACTTTGTTTGTTTGTATAACTCCGAGTTATACAAACAAAGTAAAAAAGTGTTTCATTTATTAAAATTTTCTCTTTGTTCCTTCGGGTTTCTTCCATGCGATGCTCCTGTCGATTCTATTCTCATCAAAATTCTGTAAATGGCCTGCCCACTGTAATCTTCTTGTAAGTTCAACGTATGCGTTATATTTATAATCACATTCAAACAGCTTTTGTAATAGATAATTAATCATACTCAAAATTTTCTGTACGGATTAACCCCGATCATTCCAATATTTCTAATTCTTATTCCAATTACAATTATCATTTCTTTTGAGGATATATGACATGGATGCCTGTCCCCTCTGACCGAGGCCGGGAGGCCGGGCATTTCGACCCCTATGAGGGGCTGACCCACAAACGATATCACTTGATTGAATGCGACAATCGACGGCTAACGATAATGGTGGATTTCGACGCTGAGCGCACCCGTATACGTCTTAATAATAGTGGCCGTACCCATTCCCGAGACTTAATTTAGCACGACGTCGACGATTAATTCTCTTCGGGAGTTAATTCGTAATTTATTCGAAACGCTCGATAAATTACGAGAAATCAGATTCAATCATTTAATTAAAATAATAGACGAACGAATTTAATTTTAATCAATACTCGTTCAATTGTTTCTTTAACAAGAACATTGTTTATCAATAGAGACAAATTGAAATAACTTGACAGTTTTAATATTTAGTTTTTTTTTTTTTTCATAAAACCCTACACCTATATGGGTAGAAAGGATTTTCTATTAAAAATTAATTAATGAATTGAGTTACCTGAAGGTTTTCACTCATTTTCTGTACACCTTGTATATATATTTTTACATAAGTTTAGTTTGATATACAAATAAAACTAAAAAGCGTTTGATTTAATAAAAAAATAAACTGAAATGAAATTGAAAATTTAAAAAAAAACACAATTATTAATAAATTTGTGATTTAAAAAAAAAGTTTTAAGATTTTTTTAAATTTCAATGTACACTTTCGCAATAAATAGAAAAGAGTATTCATTCACTCGGTCACAATTATTTAAATATTAAATTATTTAATTTATTTCGCAATAAATTTGCGAAATAATTATTGTGAAAATAAACACACTTTTTTTTAAATCACAAAATTATTCATAATTGTAACTATACTATTTCTCGGCTTATTTCGTGCTTGATTGCGAATTGGACGGAATCGTTGGTAGTAACAGCGACTGTATTCGTCATCATCGGTATTTTCCATTTTAGAAATTCAATTAACATTAGTTATTTTGACTCTTAAATGCGACGAGAACATGTAATGTAGATTAATATTAATAATAATACCTTTATTTATCACAGAAAAAATACAAAATGAAATGTCAATGGCCTCCGTTAATTGAATAAATAAATAAATGAGTGTAGGCGAAGTTCAGTCAGCTTAATGTTACTGATCTTCCATTTAACCTACGAATATTAGAAGAAGAAAAAGAAAAACACCCCGAAAAAATTGAGAGTTCTAGTGTATGAAGAATTAATTCATGAAGCTAGAAGAAATGCAAACACCCGAATGGATTATTAATATTTATACTAAGTGATTTTTTTTAATTTTCAGTTTAATTTCGAATTGATTGGATTGATCGAATTTTATTAATCATTGCCAGAAATATTTCTTGTTTAATTTCATTGCTCATTGTAAATAATTATCTAAACTATGTATACATGTTACATGAATAAAGATGTTTAGTTAGTTGAAAAAAAAAATTACGATTGCAAGAATGTGTATTTCTTACAATCGTTAATTATGAAATGTGTGATTATCTTTAAAAGCAATATTTTCCTTTTCCTTTCGCAATTGAGAAATATCGAAAGGCGGCTACGTATTTTACATATGCAAAGATCTTCTCGGAACACTCGCGAGTCCGCTGCTTGGGTATTCCGGCCCGGAGATAAGCTATCTTGAGATATTCCCATTAGCGAACGTTTCTCAGTCGGTTTATCTTGGTTCCGAGACTTTTCAATGCGAATGAAAAACGACGGCATTGCGAAATAAATCGCCCGGTCTGCGCGATTCAGATAAAAGGACGCCCTCTTCTAGCCGTCGCAGTTTTTAAATTGAACGAATAGTATATACACGCGATGGTTAAGATGTTATCAATTTTGATTTATTGATTTCTTAATAGTTTAACGAATGAAGCTTAATTTAAAAACAACAAAAGGAACGTTACTTAATATAAGGCCATCTGCAGACACGTGTTTCGAGATCTATTCCTCGTCAGTACAGCTTTGCCTTACATAATTTAAAGATCTTTTCTGTTTATTATTCGGTTGAACATTTTTAATATTCGGGAGTATTCCGTAAGGGAAATTTTAAGTTTAACGTAAACGTTATTAAATAATTTCACATTCTATGAATATATATATCTATAACAAAAGCTGCTTAGACTATGATGATAAAAATTAACGTACACGTTAAACTCAATATTTTTTTTACAGAATAGTGCCGGTTATGTTAAAAATAATAAATTATTAATAGTAATTACCAAAGTACAGTCTTTCTGTCCATGAATTGCAGATTGAAGACTGTGCTCTACAGTCGAGAGAGTGGGTATACTTATTGCAAAGCAATCGTGGCGCGGTGCTGATTTTTCCTCGCTTTTCATCGCGGCCTAAACCGTCATCATTCACACTAAAAATATGCCTCGTGCCGTTTCAGATCACCTTTGTGCGAACTGACAGACAAGACAGCGAGAGCGTTGATTACCTTGTAATAATTCCGTCTAGACGACGCGTAATGTGCAATTTGCGATCGGGCTCTCTGTAATTTCGCACAAGCAACAAAAAGAAGCACTGCTTTAATGAACCTATTTACCACAATTATATGACAGCAATAATAATAGAACAACACTTTAGTCTATTTTTTTAACTAAATCTTAAACTCATATCAAAATCGTATTTCTAGGAAATTGTTTAATAACTGTATAAATTGGATTACAAAGCAAACAACGCATTATTTTAAGAAGTCTATTTTTTTTTTTTTTCAAATAGAACTACATTTAGTGATATCTGTCTGCGAACAGTTGCAAACCTGTTTCAACCACAGGGGATTTTTATTACTAGTTTTTTCAAAAGTTTGTAATCAATTGTCAAAAGTGACGTGGAAATCATAACTTGTCGTCAAAATGCAGAATTTTCTCCCAATATAATCACATCAGTAAACAAATCGTCAAACATTTTATATACAAAAATCTTTATTCAAAAAATTTACATGCATTTTTACATTAACATTAAGTATATGCAATAAAATGAAATTAATTTGGAAATAATTTTTTTAATTATTTTCAAATCATTTTTATTTAAAATTAAATTGCTCGGGATTATCGATTATAGTATAGGCTTTCAGCCCTGCCTTGAATGTGCAATAAAAAATGTCTGACATTTTATGAAAATTCAAATTGTTCGAAAATATAATGCATCGGCAGAAAGACCGACGGTCGATAGCCATTTTCTGAGGTCTAACAATGTGCAAATGAATGATTGTATGTATATGTATTACAAAATTATATAATGTAATACTCAGAAATAAAGATTTTCAATATAATATAATGCATCACTGACTTTCGCTTTACCAAAAAGGTTTGTAAATCAACATCAGTGTGGATAAATATAATAAAAATTTTCTATGCAATAAAATATAATCAAAGATAAAAATCACACACCATCATTTCTAAATGTATAATAAAAATACGTTAGATTCCAAAAATAAATAAACAATCTTCTCATAACCCTCAGACTAACAACAACCTAAAATATGCACACACACACACTAAATTCTTGAAAGGGCACATTTTTTTTTTTTAATAGTTGTGCAAACAAAGTTAAAAGTGTTTTATTGAGTTATAACCGAAGAAGACTTTAGCTTTGTGTTTCTTTTAATTCTTTTTTTAATAAACAATATGAAAACAAGGACGAGGACATGATTTACAATTTCGGGGTTTCAAACTGGAAATGAGACGCTGGAAAGCTCGTTAATTACAACAAATTCCCGCTTGGGCGTAAATAATTACATGCCGACGTACGAAAGGAAAGAATGGAGCGAAGGAAGAGGTGAAAACCATAAATTTGATCCATTTTATACCTGGATGTAGAAGAGATAGAATGGAATGAAATAGGAGAGGAGGGCATTTGCTTGTTTCTCACAAAAAAAGAACATAATATTTTTTTACGTTTATAAAAAATAAAGAAGAAACGAAGAAGGATATGAAAGGAAATTAAAAAAATGAAGAAGAGGATCAATGTCTTTCCTAAATCTTTTAATTTAATAAAAATAATTGAGAATGTGATTTAATTCACAGAGTGATCAACAATGATTGCAGACAAGTTACATTTCCCGCCGAAAAATCTGGAAAATTGTATCTGTATTTTTATGGAAATCAAAATTGAAAAAAAAAAAAAATACAATAAAATTCGTCGTTTTGCATTCAATTGCAAATAACTCAAAAACTGTGGATGGGGTAATTTTAGTTTTTTACATATTCTGAAAAAGCAGGTTTTGATTAATATCTCCAGCAAGTTTCATCATAAAATCTTAAAAAATATAATTATAATGATTTTTTGAAACTACTAATTACAAAAAAAATGCAATAAAAATAGTTGTTTTTTGTTTCAATTGGAAATATCTCAAAAACTGTGGATGGGGTAATTTTACTTTTTAGCATATTCTGAAAGGGCACATTTTGATCAATATCTCCAGCAAGTTTCATTAAGATATATTAAAAATTATAATTATTGTGATTTTTATAAAATCCGAATTATAGAAAAAAATCAATAAAATTCGTCGTTTTTGGTTTCAATTGCAAATAACTCAAAAACTGTGGATGGGGTAATTTTACTTTTTGGCATATTTCAAAAGAACAGATATTGATTAATATCTCCAGCAAGTTTCATTATAATATCTTAAAAAATATAATTATTATGATTTTTTGAAAATACTAATTACGAAAAAATGCAATAAAAATAGACATTTTTTGTTTCGATTGGAAATATCTCAAAAACTGTGGATGGGGTAATTTTACTTTTTGGCATATTTCAAAAGAGCAGATATTGATTAATATCTCCAGAGAGTTTCATTATAATATCTTCAAAAATATAATTATTATGATTTTTTGAAAATATTAATTACAAAAAAATGCAATAAAAATAGTCGTTTTTTGTTTCGACTGGAAATATCTCAAAAACTGTGGATGGGGTAATTTTACTTTTTTACATATTCTGAAAGAGCACATTTTGATCAATATCTCCAGCAAGTTTCATTAAGATATCTTAAAAATTGTAATTATTGTGATTTTTATAAAATACAAGTTATAGAAAAAATGCAATAAAATTCGGCGTTTTTAGTTTCCATTGGAAATATCTAAAAAAAACTGTGGATAGGATATTTTTACTCTTTGATATATTCTGTAAGAGCAGGTTTTTATTACCAAACTAAAATTCTAAAATGCTTGCAAATCGTAGAATTTTCTACACTTATAACACTCTAGAAGAAATAACTGAATTTATGTTAATAAATGTTTAATTTTGTATTGAAATATTACTTTTCTGATGCTGGACTTTATGCAAACAGGTAAGGCGATAATAACGGAGCCGTGTCAACAGTTCTCGCTTACTGCAAATATTTGTGCGAGATAACAACGCATGAAACTCGTGATAACACGATAACAGGATACGGTCCATTCAATATGGAAATTCGAAACGCTCTCAACGAAATTCCATAATAATAAAATTGAAAAAGAAGAAAGAAAATAACAAAAATTATGAAATTTTAAAACAATTGATGTAATTAATAATAATATATTTTTTATCCACAATTGCTTTATAATATTTCAATTACACGCGTTTTGAAAAATATACTATTAATTTCACTCGATACACAAGAAAAAAGAGTAATAAATCAGCTTATTCATGATCTGTGAAATATTTTTTTCTAATATTTCGGATTGAAATTCATTATTTCTTATAATTCAATGTAAAAAAATAAGCAAAAGGAATTTGAAAATAATTAATAAATTATTCCCTCTTATAAATCCTTTTTTTCTATTATTATTATTATTAATATAAAAAATAAAAATACTTGGCATATAAACTAGATATTTAATATATTTTATGTTATTTCTCAAGATTCATGTTTCCACATAAATCCTTAATTTTCATCTCCCCCGAAAATAACACCCCGACAAAGCCGAAATCAACGAAACCTCTGGCCCCCGGCCAACTCCCAGACGAATCAAACAAAACCATCCCGGTTTCGGAAATTCCCTTGGCGCTCCGCCAGAAAAATATGATTCAACCTTAACAGAACACCACAAAAAACAAAATAAAGTCTACGATTGTGTCTGCATCCCTCTTTATTTTAACAAGTGCGCCCCGAAATAAATCCTCTCCACGTTTAATTCCATCAAAACTGCGCTAAAATCACCGAACCAGACGCGCTTCTGTTCGCTTTATTTATAGAAGCCAATTTAGCGCGAGCCTCCACTTAATTCCCTCTCCGCTCCGTTTGTTGTTACTAATCAGTAAATTCGATAATTCAATAAAAGAGCGATCGATGTTTGTTATTATTGTGTTATCGCTGTGGGGGGAAAAGGTCGGAGGTTTAATTGTGTTAAATCGGTTGATTTATTGTTGGGATTTGAAAAAAAAAAATAGTGGGCTTTTGTTTTATTAAGAACAAGAAGCTCAACGAGAAGTAAGCTATATGATTCTTAAAATTAAAATATTTATAAGTGTCTTAACTTATAAATGCTATAATTGATAAAACGTAATGCACACATATACAGAGTCAAATTAATAATTAGTACGAAAAAGGAAGAAGAATTGAAAATATAAAAATGAAAATTACTAAATAGCTGAGAGTTGCAAAATTGAAGGAACGCAATGGTTTGGATATGTGTGAAAGCAGTGGCTACAAAGTTGTGTATTTTGATTTGCTTCTAATGAACCAGTTGATCAATTTAGAAGTTTACTGTCAACACCTGATGAAAATGCTTCATTCATTTTTTCTTTAGTTACTGTGACTTGACTTACATACACCTTAAAAAATAGCTCAATAATGGACATTTTTCTATTATGATTTAATTTATATTGAAGTTAACGAAGTAAAAGCCGTCACAATGGAAAATAACCTTTAAAGTTGTTAATCTTTCCAAATCAATTAAGTTTCGAGATTAAAAGGTGAATGGTATACACAATATTTTATCCTCGGATAATGAGATTTAAAATAAATCAGCTGCAACCAATAAACATCCAAAATCAGATAAACAATCGGACAAGCAACCGGGTAGGGGAAAATTTATCGTTATTGCTCTCCGCGAACAACGGAATCGATGAATCGGCTTCCTTTTAGGAATCTCCGGTGGCGCTCTGCCAATTCCGAGCCGATGACCTTTTCCTACTCCTCCTCCTCCTGAAGATGAAAGAAAAACAAACAAACAAACTCGACCGGACTTCGCAAAACTCTCCTCCCGATTCCAGGGGAGACGTGCAGAAAAAGAATCGCGACGGGACATTTGTATGGGGGGAGCTGCCGATTTAAGTAGAAATGATTTGATTCTACAGGATCCAGCTGCAAAAAAAGGAAAGAGAGAATGATCTTTCGCGGGGGTGGAGCTGCTTGTAGCTTGTAAACAGATAGATAATGACAAATGAGCGGTTTTTCGTGGAGAAATGGGAGAATTATGCAGATGTAATGGTCTGCCGTTTGACAACTGTTCCGAGGGGTGAGTCAGACCCTTCAGTTTTCGGGGGTGTTTGTCGATTATTTCGACACCGATATTACGTTGGATTCCTGGAAAAAATATTGCGGGGGTGTGTTATGTAAATAGAATTGGAGTTTCGTGAACTATCTTAAAATCACAAATTTTCTACAAAGTAAAATTATAATAAATTCAATGTCCGGCGGGGAATTTACCAGGGAAGTAATTGTTTCTATGATTATTTATAATAATAACGGATATATCCTTTTTATGATAATAAAAGACAAACAAACATATACAATACATACTTAATTTGTTTTCACTGATTAATCAGTGAAATCAAAGTGTACTAATTAAATATGTTTCACAACGGGTTAAGTGAGAAATTAATTCATTATATAGAATACTCTTATAAATTAGCACATTTCAGCAAACACAATAAAACTAACACCAAAATTATTTATTTATTTATAAGACATGAGGTTCACGTGTATTACAATTACCAAATGAGAAAGATAATATAAAAAAAACTTAATATTAATCGGATTCGCATAAATCATTGAAAGTGTGATACAGAAAATTATTTACTGAGTTATCAATTCTGTTAATAGATTTATTTATTTATTCCTTTTTCAGGTTACTTGTTGGCGCACCATTGGGCCAAAACCTGCAGCCGAGAACGAACCGTTCCGGCGCCCTCTTCAAATGCCCCGTCACGGAGAAACCCAACGACTGCGAGCAGGTCGAAACGGACGGTCGACGCTGTAAGTTTCCCGAAAACATCACAACAACAAAAAATTCCAAACACAAAACAAAAATCCACGAAATTATTACTTTTATACATGTAGTGAATTTATAGAGGAGATTTAGATGAATTCGACTGTGTAAAAAGCCTAGCTTCGTGTCCACCCCTTTACCTCTCCCCATCGTTAGTTGATATGGTTGATGGATTTTTTTACATTATTATATATTAGAAAAACAGTAAAGACGAAAAGAGAGTGTGTGAGAGATTTTTTTACATATTGTTAATATATTAGAATAAGAGTAAGGCCGAAAAGAAAGTGTGTTGAGAGAGAGAAAAAAAAAATAGACGCACTGTAAATTGTTCATAAAGTGTCTGTTAGTTGCTGCTTATTTTTTTTAAGTTTTGTTGTGTATTTTTTTGTCATATATTTTAATTTTGTCTATTGTTTTGTTGCAGTACACATGATTTTTTTTTAATTTTTTAAATTGAAAATTAATTGCGAAAAGTACAAGAAGATCCTTATATCACATCATCGGGAAATTTTCTCTTCTAGAGTGCCTTGTTTTTTTTTATTTATTTTACTTTTACATTATTTATTAAAATTATTATTATTTTTTAATTATTTATTAAATCAAATGTTGCCAACATAATTATTTTATAATAAATTAAAGACGACGGAAGCGCCACCTTTTGTCTAATAATTATTTTAATTGAAAAAAAAACAAAGCACTATTGAGGAGAAAAGTTCTCAATCATACGTTACTATTGAGTTTTTGATTTTCAATATAATTTATTATTCACAACAATTGTTTCGCTACACAGTAACTTCTTCAGGCGAAAAAATACAATAATTGTATTGTTGAGTTAAATTTAAAGTTATCATGGATTTTCAAAATCAACAAAAATATAAAAATAATTAAACATTTTAATATTAGAAAATAAAATAAATACCAATTATGTTTTTATTAATTTTTAATAATTTATAAGATGAAGCTGTACTGACGAGGTATAAATCCCGAAACGTGTCTGCTGTAGAAGGCCTTATATTACGTAACGTTTTTTTCTTCATTATAAAATGTATTTTTAATAAAACAATTTTAATATTAAAATACAAATAATTTTCGCACTGAACAAAATCTTCACAAAAAAAAACAAACGTTGCATCAACATTAAAACAACCCTAAACATTAATGTAAAATTGACGCAACGTTTCGTTTTTTGTTTTTATGTCGATTCCGTTCTGTGGCTAAGTTATTTCAAAAATCACATCTCGTCGAATTTTCGAGAAAATCCGTGCTGTACCGGCGAATAATTGTGTTTTTGTTTTTTTGGGTTTGCGTTCGTCCAGTGGCGACCGGGCAATATAAGTGTAAGTGGTCCAGTGGTACCGAATGCGTACCGACGACGGTTTGTGAAATCGATCGTTTTTTTATTATTATTATTTATCTTTTTTAACCCCTATTTTCTTAACCCTCTGGATATATATTTTTTTCTGTTCTTTAATGCACGCCGGGATTCTTTCGGAATGCGTAGCTTTGTGTAGTGTGCTTCTGCTTGCTTACAAAAAAAAAAAGAAATTTGTGTTACGTGTTGCATGAGTGGTACACGGAGGTGTTAGAGGAACTCTTTGCATGGTAAGGATTTTTTTATTTAAAAGAAATGCATGCCTTTTACGTGAATTTAAAGAACTACAATAAAAATCCTAAAGCGTATTTGACGAATTGATTAATTTATTTTTTAAATAATTTCCTCACTTATTATTTTTTATTATTTTCATAATGTTGAAAATAATAAAAAAAAAGTAGTGAGGGTACTCTTTTTTATCATTATTAATAGCCAGTATTTTTTTTTAATTTTAAAATTGATCGTACGTTCCGGCCATACGAAATCTGTCACTTAAATAGGAATTTACAAATGAATTTGATAAAGTAAAGCTGTGCTGACGTGAGATAAATTCCGAAACGTGTCTGTTGCAGATGGCCTTTTATTATGTAACTTTATTATTTTTTTAATCTTTGCAATAACTTTAAAAGTTTACAAGGTAAAGCTGTACTGATGAGAGATAAACCCCGAAACGTGTCTGTTGCAGATGACCTTATATTATATAACTTTATTTTTTTAATCTTTGCATTAACTATAAAAGTTTATAAGGTAAAGCTGTACTGACGAGAGATAAACCCCGGAACGTGTCTGTTGCAGATGGCCTTATATTATGTAACTTTAGTTTTTTAATCTTTGCAATAACTATAAAAGTTTATAAGGTAAAGCTGTACTGACGAGATATAAATCCCGAAACGTGTCTGTTGCAGATGACCTTATAATATGTAACTTTAGTTTTTTAATCTTTGCAATAACTTTAAAAGTTTATAAGGTAAAGCTGTACTGACGAGATATAAACCCCGAAACGTGTCATCTGCAGATGGCTTTATATTACGAAATATGTCTTTATTGTTTACATTAAATATTCTCGGATTAGAAAACTCGCCTAGTTTGTGACGACGAAAAATAACATGTATGTTAAATTTAACGTTTCACATACGGAATAGCTACATATGTGTATGTAGACATTTTTATCTTGTAAACTAGGCTTTTTAAATTAGAAGAAACCTAATTTACAACATAACAATTCCATTTTTATATTTTGATATTTTTCGTACGAATCTATCATAATTTTAATAATTTCAGTAAATATAAGGAACTCGCTTAGTTTGTGATGAAATAAAGAATAACGTGAGTGTTAAATTAAATTGTAAGATTAAAAATAACGTTCGCTGTTAATTAAAAATTTCTTCGTACACAAAAATCTTTTGATTATTTAAATCAGTTTTAATCAGAGGTAAATTAAAGAACTGAACTCGCTTAGGTTATGACAAAATAAAGAAAAAAAGTGTCTAATTAACAAACATACATACATAAACATCTTTATTTCTGAGATTGGAATATACAATTACAATACAATACACTAACGTTCACAATATATTTCCAACTCTGAAACTGGCTATCGACCAGTGGTCTTTCAGCCTTAACAAACATATTATTCTTTATTTCATCATAATTTTGAGGTTAAAAATAACATTCACATTAAATTTAATATTGATCCGTACAGAATTTTGATTATTTCAATCATTTCATGAAATATAAAGAAAATTAATAAACTCGCTCAGATTGTAAAATTTAAAATAACGCTTAAGTTAAATTTAACATAATCAATTCAGTAAATCCGCTTTAGAAATATTTATTATTAGTTCTTACATTTATTAACACAACAACACCTGTAAATATATTCTTGTATATGTAATATTTTAATTATTAAGGATTTACTAATTTTAACAAGTGGTTGGAGATGTAACAACAACGGTGATAATACAGTGATTAAACAACAACAATAAAAAAAAAGTCTCTTACGTTTTCGAAATAACTTTCCGTCTTGGAGCGCGTTTACAATTAATTTATCACATTCGATTAATAATTTTAATTTAATATTTATTAATAATAATAATAACGCGTGATTAATGCACATCCTAATCTCATTATTTTGTGGTGTTCGGCTAAAACAAAAAACCAAAACCAAAAACAAATCAGATTAATTCACGATTTGGAGTTGTACTGAAATATACATACGTAATGTTAATCGATAAATACAATACAATACTTACATTTAATATAAAATATTTAAAAATTTATTATGAAGGTTTGTAATTATTATTCATTAATCTATTATTATTCATTAATCAATGATCTTTCTACCTGCATTTTTATATTGAAATACACACTAAAATAAAAGGAATTTGAAAATAATTAAATAATAAATTATTTTCCCTTTAGCTTTACTTTAAAGTTCACATTTTCTCTGTTACACACTTGATGGAAAAGTGTAATTGATATATTTGAGTTATTTTTGTTTAGATAAAGTGTATAGTTTAAAAATTATTTTAATTATCTTACAGCAAATATTCCGCTCCACACAAGCATCATCAGGTGAAGATGTTAATGATTGTTATTTTCCTCATTATTCAATATTCTTACATGTGTTTCGTTTTTTTTGCAACCAATGTCAAAGGATATTACAAGGAATACTGAGTTGCGCACACTTTGTATTATTCTTTGAAAATGGTTGTTAAAACCCTATATGAAAAATCCAAAATAGGATTCGAAAAGAAGAAGATGTCTCGCATAAAAAGAACTAGGAATTTCCACGAAAATTGCATCTAAAATATATAAGATGATATGTAGGCCATTGCTGGATTATGGAGCCATACTCTGTTCCTCTTGTAATTACCCCTCCTTTCGTGCCATTCAAGTCAATAAATGTTCTTCTCTCAGATCCCTCTCTAAAATCCACTTAATCCATTACGTAACAGATCCAACGACCTCCTTTACAGTTTAACAAAAATCCCCCCAATTAATGACCGACTCTAAGAATTAATAAAAAATAATTCACCCAAAATTTTGCATCTTTAGAAATCCTAACGTACCTCCTTAATATCACAATCCCCAAGAAAAATTATATCAAATTAAAACAATTAATCAGAACACTAAATAATAGTCTGACAAAACATTATATTCAAAAATAATCTGTCATTATATGAACTATTTCAGGAAATATCATTTAGAAAACTCGATTAAAGTTTCGATAAAGAAAAATGTGTATATTAAATTAGATTGCGAGGTTATAAACAACATTAAATTATATAAACAATAATTAAATGTAACGAACTGTGTTTGTGCTAAAATATAAATCACATTTGTAATTGATAGCAATAAAGATAATTACTACTACTGGTTGTAAGAACTGAAACACATGTCAGAAAACTAAATGTATTATTAATATAGAAAATAACAGGTATTTTAATTAAAAGTCTGAATCATCTCCACTTTTATTTTTAATGAAATCAATAATTTTATTTTGTAATTCAATCATTATTATTATTATTTTTTCAGTGCGTATAAACTCCAAATCAATAACAATGTCCATAACAAATTTATGAATAATTTAATTTAACAATTATTATATATTTTCTCATTTATTAACACAAATCGATTAAAAACCAATAATAATAACTTCCAAAGAATAATAAATAATCTGGAAACGAGTGACCACGATTTTTTAAACCAACAAAAAAAAATCACGTATGTTTTTAAATAATTGAAAAAAATAACACGTTTTGTATACCTCACTTCATTTATGTACATTTCGATCAGGAACTAATTGTTTACAATGGTTTTCGTACAATTGGTACGAAATAAATCGAGTGGAGTGGAACTAATTGTTTTCAATGGTTTAGTTTTTGTGCATTCGGTAAGAAATAAATCGAGTGGAGTAAAGTACACAAAACGTTCATACAAGTTTTTCATTATTTAAATCAAACTTTACGTAATTCAAAATGTGTAGTTATACATTAGTTTCTAATGAAGGAAATGAAATTTAAAGTAAGCTTTAATAAAGTCTCTAATAAAGGAAATTTAAAATAAGCTTTAATAAATAAAAAAAAAAATAAGAAGGATTTTGTCTACGAAAAATATTATTTTCGCTTGATTCTAAAACGAATATTTTCACGAATATCATCTTTGGAATGCGAGAACAAAATATATATATACAATATAAAACCAACTGTATTATAGTATGTACTTTAGCACTGAGCCAACTTCGATTTGAAGCGTGTATTAATTGCTTCCCTGCAGTTTTTTTTTTTTCGTTTGTTTTTTATTTTCTCAACAGTTTGCTGTATACAGTTTTTTATGCATTGAATTGTTTTTATTTTATTTTTTTTAACTAACACTGAGAGTGAAAATGCACAAATTGATAAACAGTTTAAAAAAATATGAGTCGAAAACGAAACAAAAAAATATGTAAAAACTAGTGCTGGACAAAATCGAGTAATAATAATAATAATAATTTATTTCTCAACAAGCAGAGCCTAATTACAGAGAAATATATATGACTAAACTAAATATAGTTGTAATATTAGTGATTGAGCATTTCTGAATGAGCAATATTAAATAAATATAGTCAATAAGTAACAATAAATTGATTTTTTAAGGGAATGTTTACTAATAATTATTTAATTGGAAACTACTTCAGCTAAATACAGAATAAATTCTAATTTTACTTTACTACAAGGATTTAAATACTAATAGAATATGTTACATTAAAAAAATTGTTTTATACATAATTTTGCAGTAACAAAAAAAAGATCGAAAAATTCGATGTTGTCCATCACTATAGAAAACTATTAATCAAATATGAAATATATATATTTAAAAAAAATGCTAAGCAGTTTAATTGATAAAAAAAGGACTAATAACCTTCCTTCACACTTTTATTTTTAATTCCGTATTTACATTTCGGACACCAAGTGACCATTATCAATGGATTAATACTGAGCAGTTTATTTTGTTTTGCACTTAATTATCAAATATTTTCATATTTGGTTTTGTTTTCGAAGTTTGAGTAATGGAGATTTGAAATACTGAGGACTAGAATCCCCGAAATGACGAGATCATGTCTATGGTTGATTAGACTATGCTTTTATAAAATTAATTTATTTATACAGATAAGATTTTATTTCAATCGAGAAGAAAAAATAAAAGAAAATGAGCGAGATATATAGACATATGCATAAATGCATAGGCATGTTTTTTTAAAAATTGTCATATAGGTATGTGTTTCAGAAAAACATGTCAATATTTTGAATAAAATCCTCACTTAAACCGTGCGTGAAACATTTTTAATTAATAATTTATTATAATATAATAAATAATATATTATATTATAATATAATAAATTATATAATATAAATTGTTATAATTTAGATATTTATTAAAACATTTGGTTTTTTTATGTTTCACAGATTTTACTTTATTCTCCGACTAGTTTCAATCAGTGACCATTATAATAGTAATCTATATATATGTACATGAAAAACGATGTATATATATATATATATATATATATAAAAATGTCAAATGTAAATAAAATCGAAGACATCTATATAAGATGTATAATAAGAAAACAGAAATGTCTTCGATTTTATTTACATTTGACATTTTTTTTTTACAAACATTACTCGTGTTTTTAATTCTCGCCATTTATTCCATCGAATGACCAATTTTTGCATTTTCGCTTCTTTTGAACACTAATACGTTTAAAGAAAAAAAATCAGGATAAATTAAAAGGAATTCCAGTGGAATATTTTGCTACTTTGTTTGAAAAAGAAAATCGTGAAGTTTTCTGAAAGTTTTCATTCAAATCGAATTGATCTTTATATTATTATTTGTAAATTCAATATTTTTTATTTAACTTTGAAGATAAATTCATGCTTAACGGCTAACTTTTGGATATAGGTAAGTTTAGTTAAATCATATTTCGGTCCCGAAAACTTGAGCTTAAGCCAACGAAACCGAACACGATTCGAGGATGGTCCGATCTGATTAATTCAACCACAGATTAAACAAATGGCTAACTTAACATGCTGTGTTGACGAATTCAGGTGGCGCTGCTCGTCATCGACGTAACGAAATTGAAAATAAACACGCGGCTTATTATTTGCAAAACGCAATTCGATTTCGATTCCCCTGTTTTTCTTTTCTAAATAGAGTAAAATGTACTAAATAGATTATTTCCTAGAAATACAATACACCGATGGGTTGTTTTGTTTACTTTTTGTTTACAACTAAAAACAAAATTGTCTGCTAAGTAAAATTACACAGTGCTTTCTGCCACAAGTTGTGGAAAAAGTCAATTCTGACTGTAAAGATATTGTACAGACATTGGCTGTTCACTGGTCCCTTATCTGTAAAATTACACCCCTGGTCCTAATGGGTGGAATTAACTCTTTTATTTATCTTTATATTATTTAAATTTATAAATCTTAACTAATGTAAGGCAGATTGAGATCTTTTATTTATCTTTCTATTTAAATTTATCAATCTCAACTAACGTAAGGCAGAGTTGAGATTGATAAATTTAAATAATAGAAAGATAAATAAAAGAGTTAATTATTTTCCACAGACAGAAATTGTATAAGAATTAAATTCAAATTATTGAGAAATTAAAAATCGTTATTTCGGAGACTTAAATTTATCACAATCGGGGGTATTCCGTACGATAAATGTTAAGTTTAACGTGTACGTTATTAATTATCTAAATATACACTTTATATATTTGTGTATATTAAAAAGGCTGCTTAAATAAAAAAACAACGTACGGAATAGCCCTGAATATTTATAAATTGTTAAAATAAATAGAAAAGAGTATTCATTCACTTGGTTGCAGTTATTTAAATATATTAACGTAGCGTAAGTCAAAATGTCACAGAGCTACTAAATGTGGAAATAATTTATTAATTATTTTCAAATCATTTTTATTTAATATATATAAATTGTTAAGCCTAAAAAAAATGGTTAACAACAGTCGGTCTTTCCGCCTCGTTTCAATTGTTATAATCAAGATAAAATCGAAGCAAAATATTCCTACTGAATTCTCTGAGAAAAAAAAATAAAACGTAACAATTTTAACGATTTACAAAATTCTCGGTATTTAGCGTCGTTTGATTACGACGACGAGTTCAACGACGAAGACACTAACCTGAGCCCGCCGGGCGCCGACGAAATCAAGGACGGGCAATGGATGGGGGTGTCGGTGAAGTCCCAAAAACCCGGCGGGATCGTCATGGTGTGCGCCCACAGATACATCACCGGGAAGGATTTAAGCCAGACCCAGCACGGCCTCGGCCTGTGTTATTCGCTGAACAGCGACCTCACCTGGGACCAGACCTGGGAGCCATGCAAAGGAAGACCGATGAATTCGTAATTTAAATAAAATCAATTTTAAAAAGCTAAAATTAATTTGTGTTTTCTTTTATTGCGTATAGTGAGCACCAGCAGTTTGGGTACTGCCAAGCCGGGACTAGTTTATCGATAATGCCGGATGGTACGGCTTTGATTGGAAGTCCTGGGCCGTTCACGTGGAGGGGAACGATGTTCGTGATTGAAGTAGTTGGGGATTTTTTAAAGAGGGATAAGAATTATTATTTAGGACCTTTGACCGACACCAAAGAACCGATTGATAAATACAGCTACTTAGGTAAGTAACTTTAAATTATGTTGTCCTGCCTACTCGTGCATTTTCTAGCACGAGGAATTTTAATTAAATTATCCTGAATTAATTAAAAAAAAATGTCACCACGGGTTAAGTGAGAATTTAATTAAGCATAATACTGAAGAATTTGAAAGAAAGAAATTATAAAATTCTGGAGATCGGAAACGTGTTTATTAGACTATGCTTTTTGAAATAAGAGACAAATAATTTTCCCCCCAAAAAAATAAAATGGTAAATAGAATATTGAGTTTTTTTTTAAATTTTTTTTTTGTGGGGGGGGAGGGGAATATTTGTCTCTTATTTCAAAAAGCAGAGTCTAATAAACACGTTTCCGATCTCCAGAATTTTATAATTTCTTTCTTTCAAATTCTTCAGTATTATGCTTAATTAATTTCTCACTTAATTTCTGTGTGCCTTTCATTATCACATAGGCTGCAAACGCTCCTATTTGTAGTGACGCGTGGGCTTTGGTATTTTCTCAGTAAGTCTCAGTTATTCTTTAAAAATAAAATCGCGGAAATATTAAGTCATTATTAATTTCTGATTGTTTCCTTGTTATTTTCAGGAATGAGCGTGACCGCCGGGAAGTTTTTCAACAAACAAACGCGGAGTTACGCGTCCGGGGCGCCAAGGTCCTTGGACAACGGGCAGGTTTACTTCTTCGACAAGTTCACCAATAATTTCACGATGAATATACGGCTGACGATAACTGGCGAGAGCTTCGCTTCAAATTTCGGCTACGAATTGCTCACTGTCGACATCAACAACGACGGGTGAGTACCATAAACAATTCACCTTTTTATATAATTTACATATTTAGAATTCACTTAGTCACAGTTATTTAAATGTATTAAATAAAAATGATTTGAAAATAATTAATTCAATTATTCTCTGTGACTTTTGATTTAAGTTAAACAAATGCACATTAAAACAACTACTTCCCGGGCAAATACCCACGCCGGACATTGAATTACATAATGTATACCTGCTGTTGCACATCAATAAAATATTGTATAATGCAACAAATTTTAATCCGAGAAAAATTTAATGTAAAAACAACAAAAGGAACGTTACTTAATATAAGGCCATCTGCAGACACGTGTTTCGGGATCTATATCTCGTCAGTACAGCAATACCTTACATAATATAAGGATGTTAAATTAAATCAATTAAATTAATGTGAAAATAATTTATTAACTATTTTCAAATCATTTTTATTTAATAAATTTAGATATTTATTTCGTTATAAAAAATAACATTGATTGTAAATAAAAAAAAGTTCAACCGCCATTCATCTAACGTAGCGATGGCCATTTCAGTTTGTCAAATCTCATCAGACTAGTGTATTCCATGTGCAATGGAACACTATTATCTAACGTAAGTTAAAATGTCACGGAATTACATATGAAAATAATTTAATTAATTATTTTCAAATCATTTTTATTTAATTTACAATATTTTTCATTTATTAAATATTTCAGCTTTGATGATCTCCTAGTAGCCGCGCCTTTTTACTTCAACAAAACCGCAGGAGGAGCGGTCTACGTCTACACGAACCTCCGCCACTGCACGCGAAACGACTGTCCCTTCGAGCAGAAACTGACCGGCACCTACGAGTCCCGCTTCGGCTTCTCGATGACCTCCCTCGGGGACATCAACCACGACGGCTACAACGACGTCGCCATCGGCGCCCCCTACGAAAACCCCCGGGGAGCCATCTACGTTTACTTGGGCAGCAAAAACGGGCTGATCCTAGAGCCGTCCCAGAAAATCAAGCTCGACAAAGAGGGCCCGATAACTTTGGGGTACTCCTTAAGCGGTGGGATGGATTTGGATGACAACGGGTATCCGGATCTGTTGACCGGAGCTTTCGATTCGGATATGGTGATTTTGTTTAGAGCGAGGGCGATCGTGCATATTGAGATTGATGTAAAAGGAAGGGAATTGAGGAATATTGATACGAGTAAGAGTGGATGTGCGAAGGATCCTGAGAGTACTAGGACTTGGTAAGGAATTTTACACAAAAGAATAATAATGCTTTTTTATAAAGAAAAAAAAACCTTTATTGGCATATACTTAACAAAACCAAATAAAAAAATAACTTATTTTTCTTCTTCTCTTCCTCTTTCCTACTCCAGTCTCGTCAGGATTTTTTACGCCAGCTTCATTTTCTCTCGTCCACTCATTAATGTTATTATTTCCACCCGTCCATTCCTTCTATTTCTCTCTCTTCTATTCCCGCATAACACATATCTGACATATCTCTGTCCCATCTATACTTTTCTACTTCTTTCATCCTATCCACATCTCGCCCTAGCTATCGTATCGTTCTCTTTTCTTCCTTACTTAATCCATAGTCTTGCAAATACCCAGGCATGCACCTGCCATCTTTCATACGAGGGGTTATAATTACTTTACTCTATCGCTTCCTGTCTCTTTTGTGCTTCCACTTCTCTTTCACCCATCCAACTACATCTATTCCCTTTTCCAGCCACTCATTCACTACTATTTCCGACATTCCTGCTCTCTCATACATTTTCCTTCTATCCTTTATCATTTGCATTTTTAGAAGAGAGAATTAAATGAAATTGAAGAAATTCCATTGTACAACACTGAGATATAATTTAATTTAATTAAAAGGAAAATGAAAAGAAACATCTCTGATGGGATTTGAGAAAATTATATTCTCTTGAAAATGGGCTGAAAAAATACGAATTTTATCGATTAATAAACACGCTGCGTTCTTAATGCAATGACTTTTCAATTCAGGAAGAAGTTATAGTAACATTTGCACCCATGTGCAAATGATTTCGTGATTAACTAAACATTATTTAATTTGTTGTTAATCGCGATTAGTGATTTATGAATATGGCTTGTAGTTTAATGATTATTATTTTTTTTTTAGTTTTTCGTTTAAAGTATGTTTCAAATTGAAAAAGCCGCTGAAGCACAAGAACAAAATGATGGTGAAGTCGCTCATCGAGGCGGACGTGGAGAAGGGCAAAGGGAAATTCGCGAGGGTGCGCTTCAACAGCACTTCCGAGAGCCCCAAGAAGGTCGCCTACATAAACATCAGGGAGAGCCAATTGGAGTACTGCCAGGACGAGACTGTTTATATCAAGGAGACTAATCAGGATATTTTAACGCCGATTAAGGTATTAGTTTAGTCATGAAATATGTATTGTCCAGTGCATGGAATATACGATAATTTTTGACTTAATTAGGCGTAGTTAGATGGTGAAATGAGTCTTTGAATATAGATTCTACTAAGAAGAAAAGGAGGATGATCTCCACATACTGTGAGATTCTTAGCAATAAATTTCCAGCGATGAATCCCGGCGCATCCACCATATGTTACATTATTAATTATTTATTTTCATTATGCGATTCTCCTCATATATGGGGAATTTTTTCAAAATTAAATAAAATTTTATTCAAGTAATATCAACCTCAAGTTTGAGTATGTCTCTCCAGAGGTAACTTCTGATTTCCCCTGTTCTCTCAAAAGCCCCTGCTACTAAGCCGTTATGGCCTTCCTTTCCACATGGAGAACCAGTTAAGGGAGGCACAGCATCACTTCCACCGCCATTGTTGGGGTTGTATGCATGTATGATTAAACCTCACACACCTGGATGATATATTAGGGGCAGTTTGCATCAAATGCACCTTCATACTTACCTCTTACTGGGACAGCTAAATCGTCCGCATACGCCATTACCAAAAAATAAGCAGTTGTTGAATGAGACTCTCCATTACCATATTCCATAGAAGTGAAGATAATACACCACTCTGTAGACAGCCTCTATTAACCACGCAAGTTGATTACCTACAACAACTTTGACTGTTCTGTTGGCCAATTCAGTCACAAATTCTAGATGGTACTCGGCGTTCTTATAATTGGTCACCCTCAATATCCACAAAAAAAGCCTAGGGTGAATTATTTTTTATCAAACGATTTTTCAATCCTGCTCATTACATTATGTAAGACAGTATTGGTTGATATTCGATGTACTGTCTGTACACTAAATAAGACATTTCAACAATTTCCAGAGTTGTTTTTTTTTGTTTGTTTGTTTTGCTTTCTTGTTTAAATAATTAATTTTTATTAAAGCAAAAACAAATATTTCTATTATTATATTCAATTATTAACACAATTTATTTTTTTATTTAGTTTAAAGTGAGTTACACATTGGACGACTCGAAACCATTGTCTCCGATAATGAACCAGACTTCGGTGAAGGAATTCGTGGCCACGTTCCAGAAGGACTGCGGAAATGACGATATTTGCCAGAGCAATTTGCTTCTTACTGCCGGCTTGGAACTGGAGAGTAAGTTAATTTTTTTTTTCTGCTTGTATTCTTATTCATCCCATACCTGAGATAATAATTTAAGTTTTTTTGTAATTATTGAATTAATTGACCCTCTATTAGTCGCGCGGTCTACAGTTGTAGACCAACCTTTTAAAAATTGTTACAACTGGAACCATGAATGTTGACACCATTAATGTTAAACAAACAGTAGTTCTGTTATAATTTTTGCCTGATAGCCACTGTTTGACATTAACGTGTTAACGCTATTAATGTCAAACAGTAGTTCTGTTACCATTTTTTTCCGATAGAGTTCGCCACTGTATCGAAGTGTTTTTTAACTACCTTGTTAGTTTTTCAATTTTAAATAAATTCATATTAATTTTGTAATCCTCCTCCAACTATTTCCCATCTTATGATCTTCTTATTAAGTTAATCGCCATCTTATAGTACTAGGACTTGGTAAGAAGAAGAATATACTTCTTGAAAGCCATTTTTGTCATCATTCCTAAAGTGTTCATTATCTTTGCTATCTTTTCATTCCAGTTCATCCTAATTCTAGCAATTACAAAAAATCAATTCCTGAATGACAATTGCGAGGCTAAATTAATGTTGCTAATTTTTATTGTTGAATCGATTACAGAAAGAGAAGACGACGTGTATTTGCTGGACTTGGGCTCCGTCGAGGAGTTCAACGTGAACGTGAACGTAACGAATTTAGGGGAATCCGCGTATGAAGCTCAAGTTTTCGTCATCCATTCACCGATGTTGAGTTACATAGCTTTGGACAATAAATTGGTGAGTAAATAATCAACACATTAAAGTTCTGATAATAAAAATGAATGAATTATTAAAAATCGATGAATTAAATAAAACAAAAAAAAAAACAGAAATTTTACCACTCGCAAATAGGACAATCATCCCAGTATTCAGCCAACATCTCTTCGCGAATAATTTTTGGGTTTTCTTAGGAATTTTATAACAGCCCGATATTCAATTTTAGTCATTTCGATGCGCGACTTACAAACTACCAGAAAATAAAATTAATAATATAAAATAAAATTAATAATAAAATAAAATATAATTAATAATTGTTTTGTATAAAACAAAATCGAAAATTACATCATAATCAAAATAGCCGAGTCCAGGAATATAAAAACGACCCCTCGTATATTTTATTAATACTTTTCTTTTTTTTTTTTCATTTCACAGGTTGATATCAAATGCACCTTCACCAACGACACTCTAGTGACGTGCCATTTGGGCAACCCCTTCCAGTCGCAAAAATTCGTCGACCTCGGCCTCCGTTTCGAGAGCAAGGACAACAACAAAATGAACTCGGTGAAAGATTTGGAGTTCTACGTCTTCGTGAATTCAACATCGGAGGAGCTGTCCAAGCAGACGAGCTCTAGATTCACGGTGGAGGTGAAGAAGCGCGCCGAGGTGAAGATCACCGGGGCGGCGACCTCCTACACGATCTTCGGTGGGCCCATCAAGGGCGAATCGGCGATTAAGTATTTCGATGAGATCGGTTCGAGGATCTGGCATCGGTATCAGATTTCTAACGAAGGACCGTGGACGATCGAGAATGTCAGGGTTTATATCACGTGGCCGTTGCAAGCGCCCAGCGAGAGGACGCAGGGGAAGTGGCTGTTGTATTTGGAAGAGATGCCTGTCGTTGAATTCGAAGGTAAATCTTATAGAGTGAATAATATAATAGATCTTCTTGTTCGTTCAGAAGTGATGAATTTGGGTCTTTATTGTGTAAATAAATTTCTGTTGCTTCCAGTATATCTAATAATAGAAATTTATTTACACAATACTCACTTCTTAATTAATTAATTAAAAAAAATGGTTTATGATTTAATTTAGAAATAATCTCAGAAATAGTGTTTAATTTGAACATAGTTTCTGATATTCAATTATTTATTGTATAAAACAAATTAAATAAAAACAAAATAAAATAGAATTATTGGCGAAAGAATCGTAGCAGTGTTTCTATAATAAATAAATTGTGAAGCTAAAAACTGTATTTATTTTATCAAGTGACAACTCCAACCATAGATGGCGCTTGCGTTAACTCCCAATTATTATGGTTGTTTGAAAATGTATTAAATTTCTCTATAATTGTTTGAAGAAGCTACGAAAAGTGACTTCTTTAGGTGAAATATTATATATGTGTGAAGATAATTTAATAAAAATAAGCCACTGCAAAATTTTCTTCACACGATGTTTATTTGCACTTCGATTAATAGATATACGAGGGCTGTATGATAAGTATGTACAACAAAGATTATCATCTGCCTGATGATGCCACTATGATGGCGAAATAATTGTAGCAGTCTTTCCAAAAAAATGTGAAACTTAAAAATGTTTTCCTTCCCTCCTTCTTCATTAATATTATGTTTTAGGACAATATTACCACAACTGCATAATCGAACAACCGTACATCGTCAACGAACTGAACTTCACGAGCCGGCCGGGTGGCGTCGACGTTCCTCCCGACAACCTGATGATGCCCTCCGAAGACATCGACCCCGATATGCCGTCAATGTTCAACGCGGGCAACACGCGGAGGCGCAGGAGGCAGGCCTACGGCACGGACACGTGCAGGACCAACGAGAGGAACTGCACGCTCGACTGCAACTCGTATTCGAAATGCGCCATCATCGCCTGCGAGCTGCCCAGGCTGCTCAAAGGCAACGACGCCACCATCCAGATCAAGTCCCGGCTGTGGAACTCCACGCTGGTGGAGGATTACAGCAAGAAGGACTTCGTAAAGATCATCTCGAGGGCGCGGATCGATATACCTGACCTTACGGTTGAGCAGGATTCTTCAGATGATGAGGCTAAGGTGAGTATTTAATATTTGTTTTGACTAAAGAAAACTAAAGCTCTTTATTTTTTTAAAGAAAAACTGTATGAGTCATTAAAGTATTATCCCATTATGTTGAGTCAACAATTGAGATGTTGCTCCGTTTTGTTGAAACAATAATTAAATAATAATAATAAAATATCAATAAGTGATTCTATCAAATGAGGCAACAACTCAATTATTGTTTCAACAAAACGGAGCAACAACTCAATTAGTTGTTGAGATGTTGCTCCTTAATGGTTAATTACTCATTGCTAGATTTGCCCCATTTTCTTGAGTCAATCAATAAGATATATTTCCGTTTTGTCGAATGCCAATAAGTGATTCAAGTTTATGAATTCATTGAGATGTTCAATGAATGATTTAACAAAATGAGATAACATCACAATGAGTGATTCAACAAAAGGTTGTTGCTCCGTTTTGTTAAGTCAGTAATTGAGTTGTTGCACCGTCTTGTTGAATCACTTACTGACCTGTTGTTTCATTGTATTATGTTTAATCAAATCCATACCTGGACACGATTATTTTATATTCAAATCAGTGGAGTTAATTTCATGTGAGGCACCACGATCAGGGTATTGAAAATTGTACTAGTTCGAATTAACAATGTGTTACAACACAAGGCGTTAACTTGCAATTGTGTAATACTTTAACTGTGGAGCATGAAGTTAACTCCCGAGCCGCCACTGATTTAAATATAAAATAATAGCGTCCAGCCATGAATTTGTTCAACATAATAAAATGGAGCAACATGTCAATAACTGATTCAATTCTTATATTTTCTTTAGGCTGAAACGACAGCGTATCCAGAAACAACAGTCCAGGACTCGACGATACCGCTGTGGATCATCATAGCGGCGGTGATGGCCGGCATCCTGTTCTTCCTGGTGATCAGCTTCGTCCTGTACAAGGTGGGCTTCTTCAAGCGGAACCGCGTCAAGGACCCGACGCTCACCGGCAACCTGCGGAAGGTCGGCGAGTCCGAAAATCTCCTCAACAAATAAGGGAGACGAAGACGCGAACAAAACGGACTCTCCTCGGCGCGACTCGAAAAGCGCGCTCGTGTACTTAAAGTTCGCCAGTTGATTTTTTCCCCTTTGATCGTTTGTTTCGTTTACTTTGTCGTAATTGTGATGTCTGTTAGTTTTAGGTTCTTTTAATGATTTTTTTTTGTGAGGATATATTTATTTGTTGTGTTTATTATTTTATTTCTGAGGGAAGTAAAGGCTGCACGATAGAATTCTTACGCGTTTTAATTCCGAGTTAACTCTCAGAATTAAATGAAAGCAGCAAGGTCTTGCTATTAAAATGGAGTAACCTTTTGCTCATTACTTACATATTTCTGTATTTTATTTGTGTACGTATATTATTATTTGAAGCTAGCCTTTTCACTGCCATTCATTATTTCCTTTATAAAACAATTAGTTTGTATATAGTTGTATTATACAAAAAAATGTAAATATTATTCGTCGGTGATAATAATTTTATTTAGTTTTCACGCATTTTAACATTCTAGAAATATCTGTTGTAAATAGTCGTTTTATTTTTTGTCATTATTATTTTTATACATATATGAATTAAGTTAATTTAAATGTTTACTTTAAGGTGTAATTAAATTAAGCATTGGAGCAAATATTATTATGTTACATATACAAAGAGTATTTGTAATAAGTTTTATTAAAAAAAAACTATAAATAAAACGAAATGTTTTACATAATTGAGATTGTTTATTTTTACCTTTCCATTAGTCGCGCACTTTTTTCAGACGAATTTAGTTGTATGGTCTACACGTGTAGACCATATTTAATTGGCACTATTATAGCAAATAGTTTATTGACATTGGCTTATTTGTACCGATGATATACGGCGCTATTCTGTAAGGGAAATGTTGAGTTTAACGTGTACGTTAATTTTTATCATCACAGGCTAAGCATCTTTCATAATAGACATATATTCATAGAATGTGAATTAAATTAATAACCTTCACGTTAAATTTAACATTTTCTGTACGGAATAGCACCGATAGAAGGAAGTATTATCAACAGCCACTGAAAAATATGCTTGCGCATATAATGCGTTATTTTTTTTTTTATAAGAGGGAATATAAAAATTTAGAACTTTCAACGAATTTAGGGATGAGTAAGGTGAAGTGTCAGGCACAATAGACTTCATTGGTTGAGGTGAAGGAAGGGTGAAGAGTCAAATAACCCCGGGTAGAGTGTTCTTATATTATGATGAATGAAATAAACAATTCTCTACTTACTTCTAATAAAGTGAAGCAAGAAAATGTGTATTTCATTCATCATAATAAAAAAAAATGTAAATAATTCGTGGATTGAATTGAAACATTACAATTAATAAAAATACAACTTTATTCATAACAAAGTGCTTATAAACACCAGTCTAAAATATTGTCATCACTTTCACTAAATCAACAAATCAATATTATTTACACCGAAACAAAAAAAAATAAAGAAAACAAAAAAGTGTGCTAATCATTTCTTGCAAATTATCCACAACTTGCTCATTCACAAAATATAGTTTCGTAACAAATTTTTATTACACAACAACGAAAAATTCTTAATATATAAAAAAAGATCTTGTATTGTACATCTGGAATTGGTGAACTGAATCATTTACGCCCAGCGTAAACAATTCGAAAATAATACTTCCCTTATATGCATGCAAAAATACGAGCTCCATTAATTCTTTTTTTATTAATGCAATTCAAATGGAACTCATATTTCTTCCGACAAAATAAATATAATAAATACACGCGTAATTGTAGTAGTATGTGTGCCTCCTGTTTTTGTGTGTGGTGTGTGTGTGTGTGAATTGACCTAGACATTGCGGATAATTGGGCATCATTTGGCCCGCTTGGCTAACCTCCATTCCTTCTCGTCCATCGACTGCACTTTGTGGATTCGATTCCGCGCCCACAGCAACCACAAACAGCCGATTGTCACGCAGATTATGGTTTCGATGTAGAAGCCGTCGATGTTCGTCGCACATTCACCTTCTCCTTTAATGCACAGCTAGATAACAAGAATTCACAATTATTACTCATACTGGATTATTTTCCAACAGCTGAAACAATCAAATTTCAAATATATCTGAATTTTTGTACACACCTCTTCTTCGGCTTTCGTCCGGCATTCATTGCTCGTCACGTTCTTTGCACCGATGCATTCTTTAAATGTCAGCGTATCAACAAAATACAGAGCCAAAGTGGCGGGCCAGTTTCCTCCCAAGTTTGTAACTGTATTCAAGAGGGTCATGTATGTGCCCCCCACTATCGGATCGCTCACTTTCGCAAAGAAAGCCATGCAGGAGACGAACATGGAATATAAACAAACCTGAAATTTAATGAAAGAGTAATCATTTACTTGGTCACAGTTATTTCAAATAAAAATAATTTGAAAATAAATTATTTTCACATTTAGCTCTTTCATCTACATTTGTTTAAAGTACTTACCTAACCTAAGTTAAAATGTTACAGAGCTAAATGTGGGTATAATTATTTTCAAATAATTTTTATTTAAATCTGAAATTATTAAAAAAATTATAAAAACGAAAATTTGAAAAGTTTGTGAAGTTCTTACTTGATGGTAGGAATAGCAGACCAGTAAGAGGATGTAGTAGAAAATCGGAATACTTCCTGATGAACTCGGTATGAATGAAGGTGTTATCCACAACAGCCAGGCAGCCACAAACCCAAAGACTAATCTTTGAAATTATTATAAGTTAGTGCTCAGCAAAATGATTACCTTCGATTTTATTTCGCTTACCTGTATGGAATGGCTTTTTTGAATACATTCAATGGTCTTGGTCCTGAAATAAAAAAAAAATATTAGAAATACTTAAATATGCTAAATGCATATTTTATTTGCGTTTCATATAAATATATTTTGTATAATTTCCAATCCCTTTCACGAATCGGTCTCTCAGTTGAGGGTGCATTCACCCAGAGCCTACTAAATATAGAGGCCAGAATCTCGAAAATCAATAACTCAGAGTCTACGCGAGAGAATTCATTCCCCTACAAACACACTTTTTACTGTTGCTTAATCCATGATTGTAAATTGAATGAAGATTGATTTAAATATAAAAAAAAAACAACACTTTTCCTCTTCGTTACAAGTATTTGTAGACCATTAAAATTCTTCCCATTGTGATCGAAATTTATATCCGGGCCAGTATTCCTGAAATTGATTACACCGCAACTGTTAATCTAAATGACAAATTTTGTGCAACTGAAACGTACAATCAATTTCAGAAATACTAAAAATAAATAAGTGAAGAATAGTGTTCCTTTTCGTTGATTGAGCATTGTGTACCAATAAATATTTTTCTTTAATCCACTTAATGCAGGACTTATTCTTTAAAACGAGCCTCCCGTGCATCCGAGTCCTAATCTTCTTCTTCTCCGGCTCGATTTTCCTTTCACTCAAATCGACATTGATAATCCTCCACCCACTGCTAAGCCCATTCCTCACATCCCCCGCCCTGCTGCTCAGGTTAATCAACGAAATATTACTCTTGATTTTGTACATGATAAACGGGGGGAATTTCAACCCGGATAATTTGAAAACAAACTCGCTCCCCATCAGTTTGTCGAAACACCTTGAATCCCGCACGGGAATCATCTTTAGAATCTTGCACGGATGCTCGTATTCCAGCTCGTTCATTTTGCTCTTTATTCGTTCGAAACATTCCTTATCTTTGTAACGCCGAAAAGCTCTTTGTATTACTTTTGCGGCGCTGTTCTTGCGACTGTCGTTCTTGATATCCTGCAGCGGGTTTTGCAGGAAATAGCTGTGGTCCTCGTATAAGACAGCGAATACGCTCGATTGTAAATTGCTCCCGGTGAAATTCATCTTGTGTGTATATTTTGTGTATAATCGATTTTTTTTTTGACAGTTTGTTTTGTTTCATTGAGTGAAAAAGTGTTTCTTGGATATGATTTTTTTTTTGTTTGATTTCATTCACTGGAAATTTTGACACTAATGACGTTTTTTTTTTTTATTTTTACAGCAATCCTGTCTATTCACCAAACTTCTCTGGTTTCACTTATTTAGTTCACAGAACCAACCCAGCAGATGGCGCAAGTGTCGCAATTTTAAATTGATTGAGTTACATGAAGATCAAATTAATTTGTTCTTAATTAGTGGCTGATTGGAGAAAATACTGTGCCAAAAAAAAAAAACAAAAAAAAAAGATAAATAAAACACTAATAACCTTTCCGAGTCGTGTAAATTCATTGATTATGGTCATTTTGTCTCTGAAATATACATTTGGTAATTCAAATTAAAGTACGAAGAAAAGTTATTAGTACTTCATTCGTCAAAATTTTGTAATTTTAATTTTCACACAACTTTTTATTGTACTGATAAAGTTTTAGTACTGTAAAGGGATTTTGTATTTGTATTGGAAATTATTAAAATTTCAAATTTATATCATTTTTTTTCCATGAAAAATTGTTAAAAAAAAAAAAAATACGAAGCATGGTGTGTGCAATTAAAAATTTGATATTCTTTCCACTAAATGTAGTTTCTTACATTTCAGTAAGAACAATTTTATTTTGCTCTCCGCTTTTTTCTTCATAAATCCCCCAAGCCGCAAACAAGTTGAGCACAATGGTAGAAAGAGTTTAATTTTTAAAGTTTTTTTTTTAATTGAATTACCTGTAGTGTATTTGGCGATTACTAAAGGAAGAGCGATCTGCAGGGGTATCAATGGAATCGCCATCAAGCCCAGCTGTTCTTTTGGCACGCCGACTTCCACCAGCTTCAAGGTCAACACGCTGTCCGTCGCAGCAAAGCCTATCTGAAAGCATTGGAATCAGCAACCAGGGAAACAAAGCGTTGTTTTTTTTTTTTTTAATGAACTGATTCAAAACCAAAACAAATTAGAAACCTTGAAATGGTTCATGTACCATACAATTTTTTAAACGACTTAGATTGGTCCACATTTTTAATTGAACCCACCTGTAAAATATTGTACACTTTTTCCTCATTTATCACTTGGTAAAGCATCTTTACTAACCGTTTGTAATAAGGAAATCACTTGGTTTTGTTTTATTAAAATTTTTTTATATTATCGACTAGTTTCGACTAGATGCCATTTTCAAGGCTCACTTGTTTTTTTTTTTTAATCTTTTTCCTTTCTACCATTAGGTGTAAGGAGACTTGTAATGTCCGATAAGTTTGAGATTTTCAATTTTTTTATTAGAAAAACTTTACTTCGCAAATGAAAGTAAAAACAAACAAAAAAATCCCGTAGACATAATATTAAATAAACGTGGAGGGGTTCATGAAATGTGGACCGGACTGCTTTTTTACAATTTGGTACGTTTTGCAAGTATCAAATTCACATATAAATCCGCGCAACTGAAATGTGCGATCATTTTCGGTAATAAGGGCGTAGATTGTTTTAATAAACAAACATACTTTGCAAGTCAGTAATATGAACACCAAGAGCTGCACGGGTTTCAGCTTCAAAATTTGAACCAGAGACGTGTAGGCCGTCTTCAGATCCTTGTCGTGATCCTCGGATTCCATGTGGACCTCTTCCTTCTTGAAAATCCCCACCAGGGTGGTGGATATTACGAATATCCATCCCCAGAAATTCAAAAAGCCGGCCAATGTTATAATACCTTTAAAAAAATAAAAAACGAAAAATATTTAAATTTGCAATCATTTTATATTTCAAAAACACTTTTAAATAAATTAAATAAAAATTATTTTAAAATAATTAATAATTTATTTCCACATTTAGCTCTGTGACATGTTGCATAAGTACTTAAGTCAAAATGTCACAAAGCTAAATGTGGAAATAAATTATTAATTATTTTAAAATAATTTTTATTTAATTTATTTAAAAGTGTTTTAGTAATATGAAATACAAATATATAATGTTGCATAAGTACTTTAAACAAATGCACATTAAAACAACTACTTCCAGGGTAAATACTCTTTTCTATTAATAAAACACTTTTGTATAGTTTTCTTTGTTAATTTTTTTTTGTCTAATTTTATAAATCTTTCCCATAGCTTTCTTTCTTTCTTTCTTAATCTTATCCTCTTTTACCCGTATTGGGTGTCGATGTCCCTAAACACTTGTTCATTTTAATTCTAAAATTTCATAAAAACGGATTTTCCAAATTGTATTTCACTAATTTCATCAAATGAAATTCACTATATTTTAATCTTCTATTATTTCAAATAACAGCATATACTTTATACAAACCTTCCTTTTGTGGAACACTCCTTAAATAGCTATTGCAAAAATTGGCACTTTCCAACGCCATGAACAAAACGTAACTCAGAAAAAACCCGGCCGTCTGTCCGACACTGTTGCACGTCGACGCGTGGCCGATGTTCTCCTTCTTCAGCATGGTGAGCGCCCAGCCGTCCACGGCGATGTCCTGCGTGGCGGCCAGGAAGTTGAGCGCAAAGAACAGCGCGGTCAGGATCTCGATGTTCGGCGGGGTCTTGTCGCTGCCGAGCCAATCGTTGACGTGGAAACTCAACAGCAGCATGAAGGCGCCGATCAAATACTGCGTGGGCACCATCCAGCTCTTCCGGCGGCCGATCCTCGTGGAATAGATCGCATCGACGATCGGGGCCCACATTAATTTCAAACTGAACGGCCATGTCACAAAACTGAACTCTGCCTAAAAATAATTATATATTAAATTTAACGCTTTTCAAATTTTGATAATTATTTAAAATAAATATGAATAGTGTCAAAATAAAACAGTGAAGAACGGAATATAATGATGTTATATTTACCATTACACAAAAGATTGTGAAGAAGACAAATAACTCACAAATATACACATAGAAACATCTTTATTCAGACAATATAATAAAAATTTAGGAAATTTATAATTACAATTATGTTAGTAGTCTGTCATGGGCTATCAACTATAGGTCTTTCTACTCAAATATACATCTATGATTATTAAAAATCAACCAATAAAAAATTTATAAATATATATAGAAAATTTAAAATTATTCAATTAAATCTATGTTTTATTTGTTACATATTTTGCAATATAAATTACCAATGTTTAAATATTAAAACTATTTGATAATTATTACAAAATATTTGTAAATTAAGTGTTACTTTTTATATTATTTTAAGTGAAAATTTCTTTTATGTTACAGAATGTAACAAAAGTTTAATTAAAAACTGTATGAATTACAGAATTACCTGTTGCCTGTAACTGACCCCCCTGTTCTGCAAAATCATTGGAATCGCAGCACTCAAACCGATCGGAATGCCCTGAAGCGTATACAAGAAAAACAACAGTGCTATATTCTTCCTGTCCCCTTTGAGGTTAGACTCCTTGGGAAGGAGCGGTTCCATGTCCACAGACGTATCCCTCTGCTTCTTGTTTTTCCTCCGTTCCATATTTCACTGTTGATAATTTATGCACTCCTCGCCGTGAATACTAACGTGTTGACTTTAAGGACACGTCATGTAAATTCGAATTTGCTAATTACACACGGAGCGTGCACGTTACCTGAGTTAATTGCCGTTGTTGCGGTCCGGCGTCGTCGTGTTGTGCATGCTGTCGTTTTATTGCATACGCGAGAGGTTTTCTGTTATGATTCCCCGCGTGGAAACATTAATTTGTGTATCGACGTGACAATCAAAACGTCATTTCGGGAGGAAAATTGTTGTGTTTTTTTTTTAAACAGGTTTTTCTTTTGTAGTTGGAGACATCGATGACAGTGGCGCTGTTGTTACCTTGAAAAGAGCGCCGCTAGTGTCTGTTTACCTGTACTAAAAGTCTGTGGTATATGCAACCCAATATGCGAGGGAGGTCTGTATATTAGGTTGCATATATCTCTAAAGCGCCTCCTGGTGTTTGTTTGCTGAACTAACCACTTTGATTTATGCAACCAAACACACACCGAATGCTATGTAATATGGTTGCATATATATTTTTCCCACTTTTATTTAATTAATTTAAATTATATCTCAGTATTGTACATTTATATTTATTCCAATCATATTTTTAAATATAATTTAAAAAATGTCAATTTCATTATTTTATTATTTATTATCCCTAAAATGAATACGGAGCGTTGGAAGGTGGGTCAATATTACAATATCAATAAAACTTACATACAACAGCATTTATACACGAAATATTTGAGAAGGCAGTAAACTAAAATGTATTACAGTAATAGATGTATAAATATACATTTAAAATGGGAAATATAATAATAATAATAATAATAATAATAATAATAAACTGGGATAAACCAATACTCACCGACAAAACTGTCGATTACAACAGACCAGACATTATCTACATTGATAAAATAAATAATACTTGTCTTATTATAGATATTGCTGTGGCAGTCAGACTTTTTTTTTTTTAGAAATTCATCGAAATTTCAATGAAAAAAGTGTATTTTGATTAAAAATCTGAAAATCGCGGAATAACTTCAAATTATACCAAAATGTTCGCAATGAATGGGAGCATCAATTGTATAAATTTGAGCAAGATCGAACAAATATTTCTCACACGGATGGCGTGTTAATTAAGGCTTTGAAAAGTTGACGAAAAAATTGTCCAACTTTGCAAATTTTTGTAGAAGAACATACAATTTCCATATTATTGATTTATTGGTCGAATATAGACGAATCCTTCCTGAATCGAATATTTTAAGTCCCAATATTCTGTCTCATCTGTGAGTCGAGTTATCTTAGTACAATCAATGATGTGTCCGAAAGCGTCGATCGGCACATCTCGTTAAACCGTTCTCATAAGATCGCATGTAAATGGAACTCATCAATTTGAAGGGTTCTAAATACTAAGAAATTAAGTTTTTTGAAGGAATTAAATATCCCACGCCTTTTTTAATACTATCAAGATTCTTTGTATTTTTTTTTTAAATTTTTTTGATACGAAAAATAAATCATCGAAATTTGAATATTTTCACTTGGAAAAAGAGCGATTTTGGTGAAAAATCCGAAAATCGCGGAATAACTTCAAATTATACCAAAATGTTCGCAAGGAATGGGAGCACCAACTGTATAAATTTAAGTATTATAGAGCAACTAGTTTTCGTACAGCAGGCGTCTAAATTGGGCTTTTGAAAAATGAGCGAAAAAATTGTGCAACTTTGTGATTTTTTGTAGACAAGTAAAACAGTCCTATTTCAATAAGTTTTCATTAAAATGTAAACAAATCCTTCATGAATCGAAATTTTAAAGTTCTAGCATTCTGTCGCATCTGTGAACAAAGTTATCTGATTTTAATTAACGTCCCGTCAAAAAGCGCCTAACAGCGGGCCTCACTTAAACCATCTCCATAAGACTTCATGTAAATCGAATTCAAATCAATTGTACAAGGTGTACATCAGGTCAACTTGTCATTAAGTCCGCAAATACTGGGATTAAGGCTAGCTTTGTGAATTTCAAGGGCTAAAAATGGACCACAAAATCAACGCAACAAAAAAACAACATTTAAATCAAACCTGAAATGTTTTGTGTTGCGTTGATTTTGTAGTCCATTTTTCGAGTTTTTAAATGACCAAAACTGTCATAATGTTTTATGTATTTAATCGTGAATGAGTTATTTGAGGTCGCAAATCACATCCAAATTTGAAGCAGACTCGATCAAGGCTCTCAACCTTGAGATCCTTCTTCGAGCCTCGACTGTTTCCATTTCCTCGTCGCACGCGTTTGAGCTCAATTTGAACCTTTTTTTTTCATCAAGCGTTTATTCAAGAGAATAATTAATTATTGAAAATCCTTGAATGTATTAGCGCAGAAAGAATTCCAACATTTTTTTTTTTCATTATTTTTAATGTTCCGATTTACTAATATTTTTTAACGAGGGTTTATATAATTTTTGTAAAAATTGTATAAAATAATCGTTTCATCAAGTAAAAGCCTTAATTTCATCAATTTTAATCGAGTACAATTGAAAGTACATCCTCGTCGAAAATATTGTTTTCATCGTTGATATGTTTTAACGAAAGCGGAGTTATTGTTTTTAACATATAGGATCGATGATGTTTCTTAAGTCTAGTCTCAAAATTCCGAGCAGATTGGCCTATATAGCACCGTACATACTAATTTATATACTTCAAATTTATGAAATTTATGTATTCTTGGTATTGATATGGATTTTAAGATATACCTGTAGAAACCCTGCTACAATTATTTCCATACACAGCATTATTATCAAACAGAGATCTAGAGATATTATTTTAATGAACGACAATTTAAACTTTAGTAATTACATAAAATTAAGTTTAATTAATAAAAGCCTCAAATATCACACGCGTTTCTTTAATTTACCTTCAACTGCTGACGTATTAATTTCAAACTATAGAAAAAAACGCAATTCTTAAGTGTTGTGCACGTAACTTTGCTTAAATATTTGATGAACGTAAATAATAATTACGCGCTGGATGTCATAACCAGCAATTATTTCATTCAAGTTGTTAAAAATATAAAAAAAAGAGTACGACACGATCATTAGTGCAAGTTACGATTGGGGATAATGTTTTAGCAATTGTTGTTGTAAAACAATAATGGTAAGCTCGTTAATTAATTATATGGCTAAATAATGTTTTTTTTGTACGTGTGTTTTATTTATATTCGTTTTTAAATTGTTTAACAATATCTGTGGAAACAATGTAGCCGTTTTTATCTCTCGGTGGTTTTATTGTGAAAATATTATGTAAAATACGTACTAACAATATAAGTGTTTTTGTGAACTCTACATTGAACAAGTCTTGATACTTTTTCGATCAACAATGTAGAGAAGAAGAGTTTAATTGCAGTTTCAACAAATAAAAGCCACAACTATTCAATATATCAAAACAGTAATGAATATATTTAATAATACCAAATGTTTTTTTTTATAAAAAATTAATAATAACTTTATTTTTTCAAGAGTAACCAATACATTTTCCATAATTTTTCACAAATAGGAAGAATATTTATACACACACAAAAAAATAACAATAAAAAAACATATATATCTGCGAAAGCGATAACATAAAAAAAAAACAGTGATAAATATGTAGTTAAGGTTTTAAATATAAGAGTTGGCAGTTTATTGATATTTAAAATTTGGAATAAAGTTGAAGTCATTAACGTCTACGTTTTTATATGTTTGCCCGTGCTTGTTCAGAAGGTTCATACAGGAAGTATTAGTTGAACAAATATGCCGAAATATTGAGAGCAATAAACCTTCAAAAACATAAAATTAAATAAGCGATAGTGCATGACATTTTCTTTATTTTTTCCACGCATTTGTTATTATTGATAGTTATTATATTTCATCATTTTTTACTAACATATTATTACACATACAGATATTATTAAACCTGTATGTACACACGTGTAATAATATATTAACGAGAAAAATCTTATAAAAGGCGTAAGAACTGTATTACAGTTGCGTATCTATTCATCCCTTTTGAAATCCATTGATATATTTAGAAAGTTATCGATGAAAATGCAAAGAATCTCTCAACAGTCGGCGATTTTTGGAACTTGTTAAGAGGGGTAAATGCCTAGTTTAATTTTGGGAATCGAGAAAAATCTCTGATGGGATTTGAACCCACGTATCTCCAGGGACATACAGATATTTAGTCAATTTCATAGATATAAAATATAATTCAAAATGAATATCAATTTAATTAATTGATCATATTAATAGTTAATAGAAAATATTATTACTATTATTTCCTGCGATTTGATTCAATAATAAACGCTTTATTTACGGATGTTGCCATTTGCAAGAAATAATTAGAACCTCTGAGAGACTCCAAATCCTCAGTTTTGCATATAAATCTGAACGCCATATATATAAACATATATGTATATATACAGAGAGCTTTTTTTAACAGTATACATTTCCCCTATGTATACCTGCAAAATACGCGAGTCAAACGCATTGATGTGTGTGTGTTTAGTTGCCTATAACATGCAATTGAACCAATTGAACACACATATGCCAAATAAGCAACTAAACATACACACATTGCGTTTGACTCGCGTTGTTTGCTATACACTTCCCATAATGTATACTGATAAAAAAACCTCTCTGTATATATATATATTCCAAAAACACTACGTGAATAAACAAATATGCTGATTTCCTCATTACCTTACAGATATTCTAATTTAAGAGATATTTAAATGGTAAATTTTGACTATCTAAAATTGCAATCATTTTTGTTAAATGCTAAATTGTAAAAAAATACATTCATAAAAATTGTTTATATGTAGCATTTGGCTAATACAATCGGAATTTTGATTTATTTGAAACGGGAATGCAATTTGAGTATAGAAATGTGCATCCTTATCGCGCAACAGTACACGATAAGAAGCGTGAAGGAATGAGAACCACGAAAACGAAACCATACTTTGTATGAATTCGAGTTATTATTGTTTGCAATGAATGATAAAATTCTTATTTGTTTTCTTTTGCTTTGTTTATCATAAATATTACTTATTCATCATTCTTATTAACAGATATATACAGAAAAAAATATCAAATGTATAATTTGATATACATACATATACAATATTTAAGAAATATTTATTCAGGTAATACGGTAATAATTTTGTTGTTTCTTCGAAAAAGTTATTCCTTTTTTGCGTCATTATTCAATCATCCTCAATCAGCAAATATATGCTTCATTGATTTTGTTATGTAATATACGTTTAATTTACGTTTCTGAGAATAAACTCAGAATATAGGTAATATTTTTTTAAGTATTTCAAAGTGAAAACAACACAAGAGGTTTTTCTCGGATGGCTATGGTCGTCTAATGAAATTAATCCATTAAAGGATTAAGTAAAGGTATTAATTTCTGAATTTTATGCAAGTGCTCTCGTTGATAAAATTAAAATTAACTCGATGAATAAATTATTGTTTTCGGTGATTATTTTTTTGTGTCAAGCAGTCTTACCGAAAAAGGTCATTCTCTCGATGGTACCTGACTAGAATCGAAAGCCAGGTGCGCGTTTAGAGGCATCCTCCAAGGGGATCCCTTGGAAGCGGAAAAGGCATGCATTACAGTTCAAGCGGTCGAAACAACACGAAGCAAAACAACAGACGAAGAAGAAGAAAGAAAACAGCTGATTCCGTTCAGACGTAAGTTAATAACCCATTAAGGATGCTGTCTAAATTTGGAAATCCTCCCAACTGGGAGTTAATCTAGAGCTCGTCTATTATTAAAAAAAGGGAATATATTCACAGTTAGCGAATTTTCAATTGCTGTTACGAAACGTAAACGGATTGACCTAGCAATTGTATAAAAAAAACACCTGTAGAAGCGAAATAAACCCAACGATATTATAATTTGGCGTTGGCATAATGCGTGAAGCGAAAAAAGTCAAGGTTTTTTCGCCGGGATAGAACCAACCGCACACACTGGCAAAAGTCCTCCGTGTATATTCACATTTCTGCCGGCACGCACACGAGCCTCGGCGGCAAAACGAAAAGTTTTTCGATCCGTTTGTTTCAATTCCTGACAATTAAGCCCGCTCACTATTTAAGCAACAATATGACCCGGGCCTGATTGTATTTATTGTGGTGCTCTGTGTTGGTGATACGATCGCGTTGTCTTAAATTAATTGTGAGTAATTTGAATATGGTTTTGTTTCTTTCTAGTTATGCAATAATGGTTTGATTAATTTATGATTGTTCCGCACTTATCGGCGCTGCTTGATAAGAATTAGTTTTTGAGTTACTGGCGTGTTTTCCATTGTGATTAATATTCGGTGAATAATAATTTTAATGAATAAAAATCGGTTCAAATAGTAATTCATTCCCTTCATATCTAACTTTATACAGATAATATTTTGAAAAATAATTAAATAATTAAACAAAGTTATAATCATTACTTCACTGTTTTAATTTATATTCAATAATATAAGTTATTCAACTTCACATAACACACAAACATACAAAAAAAAAATATTGTGATGTTAATTTAAGCTTTGTTCAAATTGATTGGAGGTTCAACCTCAAAACCTCCTCTTATGACTAAAACAACATCACAAGACAACGAACTCTAATTTTGTTTTCTAAACATTGAACATTATTTTTTTTAATACACTACAAAAAGTACAAAGGTTTTTAATTTGTTTCTCATGAATCACTTAGTAAAATAATTTTTATTTTTACTTATATTAAATAACACTATTTAGTCTTTCAAAGAAATCATTTCTTCGCCTGAAGAAGCCACAGTGTGGTGAAATAATTGTAGGGATATTACAATAGACTTTGAAAGACTAAATAGTGTTATTTAATATAAGTAATTATGAACTTTCAACAATTATCAGCCTCATCAATCAATTATTTTTATTTTTATTTAATTATATTAGATTTTTCTACAACTATATGCAATAAATCTATCAAACTTATTCATTCCTTTAGTTTTTACACCACTTATACAGTTGTTAAGCATCCAATTATTGAAAACATACCTCCTCAAGAATTCAAGAATAATTCACTTTAATTGCACTAATTAACCGTTAATTTACTAAATTTTATTTGCCACAGAAGGTCAATGTTTAGTTTTTTTTTTCTGTTCCATCGATTTGCCATCAGCGCGCTAATTAATTGATTCTTCCTTCTTCCCTTCGAAGCTTCCTCTCTCTACGCATTCGCGCGTTTACACCTGGACGTAAAAGTTGAAATCGTTAGGAGTTTTTTTTAATTAATCCAGGTTCGTTGTATTAGTTATTCTAGTCCTATTTTTTAAGCAATGATTGCTCCATTGACTCCAATTTTATTTTGTTTTTATTAATGTAAAGCTTGCCCTTAGCACAGAGTTAATATTTTTTTATAAATGTTGTACAAATAATTAACGCACTTTTAAGTTTAATAGATAAACAATAATTAAATCGCTAATATTTTTCGATAGCCATTTGTTTGCATTCCGAAACATAATCCTGATTATGTCCTGCATAATCATTCCAACTGTGTTAATTTGGTAATATTAAATTTAATGTTAGTCAAAATTAGTCGATTACAATTAACTCTAGTGACTATAAAGTCAAAATTAGTCAATTACAGTTAACTCTAGTGACTATAAAGTCAAAATGAGTCGATTACAATTAACTCTAGTTACAATAAAGTCAAAATTAGTCGATTACAGTTAACTCTAGTGAATATAAAGTCAAAATTAGTCGATTACAATTAACTCTAGTTACTATAAAGTCAAAATTAGTCGATTTCAGTTAACTCTAGTTACTATAAAGTCAAAATTAGTCCATTACAGTTAACTCTAGTTACCATAAAGTCAAAATTAGTCGATTATAGTTAACTCTAGTGACTATAAAGTCAAAATTAGTCGATTACAGTTAACTCTAGTGACTATAAAGTCAAAATTAGTCAATTACAGTTAACTCTAGTTACCATAAAGTCAAAATTAGTCGATTACAGTTAATTCTAGTTACTATAAAGTCAAAATTAGTCGATTACAATTAACTCTAGTTACTATAAAGTCAAAATTAGTCGATTATAGTTGACTCTAGTGACTATAAAGTCAAAATTGGTCGATTACAGTTAACTCTAGTGACTATAAAGTCAAAATTAGTCGATTACAGTTAACTCTAGTTCCTAAAAAGTTAAAATTAGTCGATTACAGTTAACTCTAGTTACTATAAAGTCAAAATTAGTCGATTAAAGTTAACTCTAGTTACTATAAAGTTAAAATTAGTCAACTAAAGTTAACTCTTGTGACTATAAAGTCAAAATTAGTCAATTACAGTTAACTCTAGTGACTATAAAGTCAAAATGAGTCGATTACAATTAATTCTAGTTACAATAAAGTCAAAATTAGTCGATTACAGTTAACTCTAGTGAATATAAAGTCCAAATTAATCTATTACAGTTAACTCTAGTGACTATAGAGTCAAAATTAGTCGATTACAGTTAACTCTAGTTACTATAAAGTCAAAATTAGTCGATTATAATTAACTCTAGTTACTATAAAGTCAAAATTAGTCGGTTACAGTTAACTCTAGTTACCATAAAGTCAAAATTAGTCGATTACAGTTAACTTTAGTGACTATAAAGTCAAAATTAGTCGATTACAGTTAACTCTAGTTACTATAAAGTCAAAATTAGTCGATTACAATTAACTCTAGTTACTATAAAGTCAAAATTAGTCGATTACAGTTAACTCTAGTTACTATAAAGTCAAAATTAGTCGATTACAGTTAACTCTAGTGACTATAAAGTCAAAATTAGTCGACTTCAGTTCACTCTAGTAACTTGAATGTCAAAATTTGTCGATTACAGTGAACTAAAGTGACTATACTGTCAAAGTTAAGTAATTAGAGTCAATTCTATTCTTTTTAAATTAAAATTATGCTATTAGATTGACCTCTGGTGACTATAAAGTATAAAAAAAACGTATATATAATATTGAATGCCAATCTGTAGTCTTTAGTAATAATTTTAATCCAATTAATTCTGTTGGTCAAGTTTATTTTTTACTAATATATACATTTAACAAGTCGCAGATAATTCTTTATTAAATAATTTATAACTACAATAAGTTACTGCTGTAGCTTGGGATTGTAAAAAAACAGCAGTTGAAAGTGAAAATAAAGTTTTGTACAAATCAGTATCAACAAGTGTTTTCACTCATATATTGATTTCAATGTTTTGTTTATGTTTACAACGATTATACCATAAAAAATAACAAATTATCACCAACGAATTTAAATCAGAATTATTGTTGTATTATTAATGTTTATTTTTAATAATCAATTATTTATTCAATTTATTTAAATAACTGTGACCAAGTGAGTAAATACTCTTTTCTATTTATATTTGTGTCTGCATTGACTTTATTTCAAAACAAATCTTGGCTTAGCACTTGTTTACTATCCCTGCACGGAAGGTGTGTTTAATCGCTAATAAAAAAATGCAATTAATTACAGATGCCGAGATAAGTACTTAGAGACCGGATTCAGTATTAAGCAAACAAAACACCAGGCTATGTCAATTGTGGAGGACCATAAAAAACCGCCGGCGAGGGTGATAAAGAGCGGCCAGAATGCGTGCACTTACGTTTTCGCACACGAAGAAAAGCCACCGGACAGCATGGGTCGCTTCCGGAAGCTGTGGCAGATCGTACCGTCCATATGCGGTGAGTACTATAAATCGAAAAAAAGGGTTTCTTCTATTTATGCTACAAGAAGAAAATCAGCAAGATTTTAATTAGTTCTTAAAACTTTTAAAATATATATATATATAATCTAAAATCCCCATCTACCATAATGGTGGTGTAGGGGTAACTTTTAAAATAACAAGAATTTAATATTTTTACATATATATTTAATCATGTATCACCAAGCGATTTATCAATCACTTTATAATTAATGAATCACTTGGTGATACATGAATACAGAAAATAGTTGAAGATATAATATAAGAAAATAAAAGTGATATAAAAAAGTTAAGTATTTTCTTTACACCAAAATTGAAAATTTACCAAAGATCCAAGAATTAATAATTATTAGAGACTGTCAATATTTATATAGCTATCATTTTTTTTTCTATTAAACTGTACCTTTAATTTATTCTTGAAGTTTTCGATTCTTCGTAAGCATATCTTCATGGATTTTGAAAGTTTCTTAAAAAAAGGAAACAAAGCAAGTGATTTTTTTAAAGAAAATTCTTACAGTGTATAATAATTTTTTCAAGAAAATATTGAATAATTAATTTGGCAACGCAATAATAGTTTTAAATTAAAATCTCATGTATAATATGATGAAGCATTGTTGAAGTAATTATACTAAACCATGTATAATTCTTCAACAATGCTTGATCATATTATACATTCAGGTAATATTTTTTTCATTACATCGACTAGATTTGTTCATAGGTCATTTTCAAGAGAAAAAAATCTGCGTGAGAATGACGTTTCATTCAGTTATAAACACTCAAACAAAAAAATTTATAACTTAATAATTGTGCAAATTGAAATAGATTCATTATTATTTTTTCTTCTGCATATTCAATTAAATATAAGAATTATTTTATAGATATTTGTAATATAATATAATATATTATAAATAAATAATAATGTTAACTTATTATTTATTTATGTAAAAGGATGGGCATTACAATAATCAATTAATTAACATAAAATATATAATGAAGGATACGAAATAAACACAATAAGTAAATAAAATCATTATTATATATATATATTTTTTATTTTAAAAATATTCCTTTTTTAATGAAAATTTTCTCGCCTCGCTCAAAATTTCTAATATTTCGAAATAATTCGAATTAATAAAACTGTATTTTGATATTTCAGCATCACTATTATGCTTGCCATTCGGGATAATGCTAGGTTGGCCATCGCCGACGTACATCACCCTCCTTGCGGATACCTCCCCATTGCCGATAACGATGGTCCAAAGCCCCATGATCGCCGGTTTCCTGATGTTCGGAAACATCTTCGCGACGCCCTTCTCCTCAACCAGAATCGTCCCCACAAAATACGGAATTTCATTAGCTTTAATCGCCATGACCATCGGATGGACGCTGATGTGGCAGGCCAGCAACCTCTTCTTCCTCTTGGGCAGCAGGTTTATAATTGGATTGGGCAACGGTTATGGGGTGGGGCAAGTCAAGATGTACATCCGGGATATTTGTGATGATGGCTTGCGGACGACGATGTTGAAGTGCGTGAATCTGTACATGGGACTCGGGGTGTTGTTAGCGTATATATTCGGATTGTTTCTCGATTTTAGAACGTTTTCGCTTGTTGTAATTTTTATAACGATTGTAATCTTTTTCATCACCTTCCTAATCCCGCTGACTCCAGAGGATTACTTGAGGTACGATCAAATTGGTAACGCTAAGAAGATTCTGCGGAAAATCCGGCCGGATAAAAACGTGGAGCACGAGCTCGCGAAACTCGGGGAAATCCCTTTAAACGGCGACGCGGGTTTTATTGAAATTTTCAAAATCCGGGAAATCAGAGAGGGATTGCTGATTTTAACAATATCCGCCTTTATCCAGCAGTTTTCCGGCGCACCGGCCACCATCGTTTACTGCCAGTTCTTATTCAGGGAACTCGGCGTGCCGTATCCTGAATACTGCGCAATACTCTACGGCGTGCTTTACTTAATCACCTTCTACATCGGCGTTTTCCACATCACCCCCCTCAACAAAAAACTCACCCTCCTGATCTCCTCAATTTCAGTCGTGTTAATCCTCTCCTTGCACATTCCTATTATTTACTACGAAGTTAATTCCGAATACTTTCCCTACACCTCCTTAATCGTGATGTGCCTTTACATAATAGCCCACACTTTAGGCTTGGGCAGCGTTTCCTTCAGCCTAACCGAGTATTTGTTTCCTAAACGCACCAGAACCAGCGTGTTCCACCTGTACTTCATGTTGTTCTCAATCTTCGCCGTGATCATAACGAAGCTGTTCCAGGTGTTTTACAGCGCGTTTCCTTTATACGTGATTTTTTGCCTTTTTACAGGCGTCGCCACTTTCGGCTGTGTTTTTATTGTGTTATTTATTCCACTTAAATGTCCTGTAGATAATAAATAAATTTATTTATTCTTATTATATATATATAAAAATGATCTTTATTGTCTATACATAGTAAATATGCTACAGAAATAATAATATGCACCTAAAATCGGCTACGGCTAACAGCCTTTCTGCTATACAAACATATTTATTGAGAGAGCAGAATTAAAATTCTTTACAAATATTTATATTTACAATACATAATCGGGGCTATTCCGTAAGAGAAATGTTAAGTTTAACGTGTACGTTATTTTTATCACCACAGTCTAAGCAGCATTTTAATAGGTATGTATTCATCTATTGTGAATTTAATTGATAACGTATAGCCCCGATTGATGGGCTGGTAGTCTGGCATGGGCTATCCACCGGAGGTCTTTCTGCTATTATTCTTACTATTTAATTTAATTTAATATTTTTTTAAATTAAGGTAAGGATATTATTTAAAGAGTGATTTTTTAATTTAATTAAAATTGAAGCAATTTTAGTGTGGATGGTTGGGAATCATTAAGCGAATGACTATTGAAAAAAAAGAAAAAATGTAAATATTATTACTTCTACCAAATCTTTATATTGTATATAATATAGTAGATAAAAATTGTCATAATACATTTTCAAATAAGGACTATAGACCATAGGATTTTCTGCGCTTATTTTTTTCTTAATAACAATTTATTTCTTTTAGTGGTGGAGTTAATAATAATAGATGTCAAAAATACAAATACAAATATAAAATTAGGGAAACTAAACTACAATACGTGAGTTCAGCTGGGAGCTTTTAGTAAATAGATATGTTTAGAGAATTCATTTAAATTATAAAAAGCCGCAGAAATTGCTAATAAAGTCATCGACTTATTCAGTTGATTGTACAGGGTGATTCCGCTATACAATGGCGACTTTTTATAATATGAATGTTTTCTTCTTTTCTTTTCTGTTTTTATAGTAGTTAGGATTTAGGTAGGGATATGAGGGTGTAGTAAGGAAATACAGTCATGATGTAAATATTATTGTTTATTATACAGCAACGGCGCTCGGGTTAACTTTATGTGAGGCAAAACAGCTAAGGCCACAATTAATTGCAAGTTAACATTGTTAATAGCATACAATTTTAAAATCCTTGATCGTACATCAAGTTACCCCGCGAGCCTACGTACTTTCTATTCTTCTAATTTTTTTCAGATTTGTTGGAGAAAGAAAATCACCAAACAGCCAATCGACTCGCCTTCATTAAACCATTCCTATAAGGTCCCATGTTAATTTCGTGAAATTATTTAAGTACCAAGAAATGATTGAAAATGATATTTTTCAGGAAAACTAAATAGCCTGCGAACATTCTATAGTCCTCGGGGGTCTTTCCAAATTTTTTCAGATTTTTTTTGAGAAAAAATATTTTCACCGAAATCGCATGGAAAAACGTGAAATTTCGACGAAAATCCAAAAAGCGCCAAATAACTTCATATTATATGAAAATGTAGCTAAAGAATGGTAGCATACGTTGTGAGATTTTTTAGAAGATTTATTAGATAATTGTAAGTTAGCTCGCTCGTAAAGTTGGCCTTCGAAAAGTAGGCGAAATTTTATATCGTTTTTGCGATTTTTTTTCTGAAAACCATAGTAGGCCGGGGAAGGTGATTTTTATTGAAAATATAGCTGAATTCTTTAGAAATCGAATGTAGAAAATCCCGTTCTTCTATGATTTCTGTGGACTTTATAGTTTTGGCCCAATCGTAGATTCATTCATGATATAATTAAAATTAAAACATTTATTGATTGTTAAGGCTTTCACTTGGTTTATTAAATAAAACACTTTTTCATTTTGTTTGTATAACTTGCTATTTTATTTTAGTGACTATAGTTTCGAAGCAAATAACAAGTTATACAAACAACGTGAAAAGTGTTTTATTTAATAAAATTAAAACACTTGGTTTGTTTCATCGACATTTTAAAAAATCGTTCCTAATAATAAAATTTACGTACAAATCAACACCAAACCAACCTGAATCAAATAATTATAAAAACAGGAAATAATTAATTATTCAATTGATTTTTTTATTCGAATTAATAATAAAACTTCAACACAACTCTACTAATCATAATAAATAAAAAAAAACGACGCAAGCGCCATCTTTCTTCTAATTAGCATTATCCATATGCTACATGAATGGTGGATGAACATTTTTTATAAAACAACTCTACTAAATTACAAACAGACTTGTTGATTAAGTTGTATACAACAACAACACAATCACTTTCAGTCACGGCTGACCGCCACAAATTCAATCCTGCTTATCGCAAGAGTGTTTTTTTTAACTATGTCATCTTTATTAAAATATGTTTACGTTCCTATTTTGTTTTCGAGTGTCACTCTCCAGTTGGTGGAATCACGTAGGCACCAAGAGAAATCATAAACGAACATAAATCTAAAAAGATAACGTCCTTTATCTGCGCTCTTGCGGTGCGTCAGTTCTGATTTAATGACGATTTAAATGATTTGAGTAACCGTCCCTGATATAAGTTGTTTACGCGGACGGTTCATTAAATTAATATTTTTATTATTGATAACAAAAAAAATTGAAAATTAAAAAAAACTTGTGATTTTCACACATAACTTTGTTCTAAGTATAAAAAAAAATTGTTGTGAAAAATCGAGTAATATTAGTAATCGAGTATTTTTACATAAATAAATAAAGTCGATGAGTAATAATAAATTGAGTTTTTCAGTATAAGTACTACTGATTTGCATTAATAAAAATATCATATAAATTAAATAAAAATGATTAATTATTTATTTTCCCATTAAGCTCTGTTACTTAAGTCAAAAATGTCACAGAGATAGATATGGAAATAATGTATTAATTATTTTCAAATAATTTTTATTTAATTTATTTAAATAACTGTGACCAAGTGAATGAATAATACTCTTTTCTATTTATAAAAATATCATATACTTACATAGAAAAGAGTACTTATTCATTCACTTGGTCACAGTTATTTAAATATATTAAATAAAAATGATTTGAAAATAATTAATAAATTATTCTCACATTTAGCTCTGTGACTTAATTTTGCAGTTACAAAAAAGATCGAAACGGTCGACTTTGCCCATCTCTATAAAAAATGTTCTATTTGTCAAATAAATAAAATGTTCTTGATTTACACTTATTCCAAAGTATTTCAACTTGTTTCACTAAGCTTTAAATGAGAAAGCTAATCAAGATATCTTAATGGTTGAAATATACCTCATATATTAAATAATTTTCAGTGATAGATAAGCAAAATATTTCTAATTACAAATCAGATATAATAATATATAACAAATAATATGGATCATCTGCCAATGGGCTATCGACTGGACGTCATTCTGTGAGACTTCATGGATATCTGACTTTTTAATTGAATTATGACTAAAAAAACACGAATACACACACAAAAAGTGTTGTTGTCGTGCAGTAATAAAATGGAGTGCAATGCCTCGGAGCTCAATGATGTTAGGTTTTGAATTAATATTTCTGATAGGGTTATTAATTCAATTAATTTCTGTGAGTAATGGTAAAGTTTGATGAGATAATCGTTTATGGCAAATAAAAGCGATCAAAGTAGATATCGAGCGATTATTTATTTAAACAAACTCCTAAATCAACTGGTTATTTGTGTTTGTTTTGGTGATACGTTTGTTTAATATAAACATTCCACGAAATACAAATTCAACACACGATATATATTTTTTAATATTTCCTTATTTTTTCGATCGATGTTTTCGATCTTTTTTGTCACTGCAAAATGAAGTTTATGACAATTTTTTTAATGTTATTTATAATATTAATATTGGAAAGTTTTACCTATTGATTAATAAACTCAATTTTATTGTTATTTAATAACTTTAGCTACTTAAAATTGGTTATTCAGAAATACTCGATTACTAAATTCACTCGATTTTGCCCAACACTAATTAATACAGTACATGTCTAAGCTACTAAAATTGATATATTTCTGTTTTTCAATCATTTTTAATACAAACGACACCCATTTCTAAACAACAAGTACAACAAACAGTTGAGATTTTTTTGTGACGTCTTAATTAAATCGGCAATCGTTTGGCCCCGAGCAGCGATTCCTTATTTATTTATCAGGACTTTGTTTAGAAGAAGTAACAATTAAGGTAAATCGGAATTAACGATTCGAGGCACGCATCCGCACACACGCGATTCGATTTCATCTATAAAATATTGCCGGCGGGTTTCTAAAATGCGATATAAATAATTCCTGCAATCCAATTGCTTGGGCGTTGAATACAAATAACGCCAACTTATTTGTAGCGCTTAGTGTGGATTTATTACATAAATCAATTGCAAGGATTATTTACGATTAATTAATAATAATAATAATAATTTATTTATTTACGGAAAAATCACCATTTTACAAAAATTGTAACAATTTTTTACTATAAGTAGTCAATAGGCTATTACATATAAATAAACAATAACTAAAAATACAAATTAACAAATAAATTAATCAATTATTATCCCAAGTGGTTTTACGAATTGTTAGGTTAACAGAATAAATAATTAATCATAATTAAAGCACATCTGATTGTAGGCTCTACTAAACAGCTAGTTTATTTATTTTTTTAAGAAGAAATAATGGATCAATTATTTTCAAAATCATTTTTATTTACATTTAATGAGAAATGTTGACGATGCCATTTGAAATTAGGCAAAAGGTGGCGCTTGCGTCGTCTTTAATTCATTTTTATTCAATTTATTTTATATAACTGTGACCATTTGAGTGTATCCATTTTTTTCTATTGTTTTTATTAATTATAATATTCATGTGTTAATTAGGTTGTTAAAAACGTCCCCATATGTCCGAATTGCGGACCAAACTAAAGACACCCTTCGCATGTTCGGGCGGAATGCGAATTGTTAAAAGATTATCCCGGAAGCCCGAAATCAGTGCACGAAACGAATTAAACTCCCCTTTCGCCATTATCCCCGGCCCTTCCGCTCCACGTCTACACGACAAACGCATCAACCCTTTCCCCCCCTTTCTCCCTCTAGTCCGCACAATCGAAACGTTTTGAAATATTCAAAATCCCCAGTGGGACACACAACATGGAAACTTTCCATAAATTTCGATTATTAAATTAGAGTATACGATTTTGCTTGAAACTTTTCGCAGCGTATATTTAAGGCTGTTGAATAGTGAAATATTAAATTATTATTTTTTAACGTCAAAATCTAAGTATATTTGACAGAAACGCTGTTAGCAGATTGCTGTATTATTTGATTTCAAAATGCTATACATCTCACCGAGAAATCACATTAAAAGTATATGGATTTACTATTGTTGGATTGTAATGAAATATTTTCTATTTATGTAAACTAGTATGTTTTTTTAATGAAAATATTTGCAAGATTCTATATAAAATGCTACGTAATTATCACGAAATCCAATACTTTGTCGATAATTTTTAACCCTGTATAGAACAATTTATGTCATCTCTTCAAATGAATTTTTAAGTAAGTATATTTTACAAATCCTTTTTTATACTCAAAATTAGACAAGAATATTTGAGGATCTTCAAAATCTGGCTCATCCATGGACCCATAAATATAAGGATATAGCCTAAAGCCGGTAAAAGCGTAGAGCAACGTGCGGAGAGGGGGCGCCATTTTTGTATGTGAACTAATTGGCGGCAAATTTAAAATTCAGTTAAGCAGTATCGATTTACGCGTGACGCGTAGAGTTACCAATCTAAAATTATACACCATTTTAAAACGAGTGGCTTAATTAATAATTTGGATAAAAAAAACAATAACACTTGTCGCTAATTCAAATGTTTGAATGAGGTTAATAGACTTTGATTGAAACACTTGGTTTGCTTCACTGATTTTATTTAATGAAATCATTGAAACAAACCAAGTGTTTTAATAAAAGTCTATTAATTAAATATGTTTCACCACGGGTTAAGTGAGAAATTAATTCAAAATATTGAATGAGGTTATTTTTCTATGGTGTAAACGCGCACAATAGTTAAAAATGCCACCGCAAGAAGTATCGCATATTTATCCAATTATCCAACCTTAGGCTCATTGCCCTCTGGTTGACCACCTTTGAGCACCACGAAACATCACTTATTTCAATAGTTACATCAAGCCATTTCCGCCCCTCTTACTTTCACTACACAGCAATCTCTTTCTACTAAATCGCAATCTTAAGAAAACTTATGCAATATACAAGATTGCTTTGTGGTTGCTGATAAAAAAATCCCTTCCGATTTTTCTTCAATAGATAATCTGAAATTTACCCAACTGTTCAAACGGACGCAAATTCCGAGAACCAGGTGGAGTTCTTCTCGGGCCGATAACAGGTTTTTTCGCCAATAATGCGGAGCTTGTCCTCATACCCAAAGCCTGAGTCACGCTGACGGTCTAGACGATTCCGTTGTGCCAGTTTGCGTCAAATTCGCGCTAACACGTGAATAAGTTGCATAATTTTTTTGCGAGCATCAACGGTAATTCAGTTCGAGAACATGCGATGAAAATGATGCAAGTACTACAAAAAATGTCGCATTCTTGAATAAGTTACAATTTAAGTTTTATTGATATTTATAAAGGTATAAAATTGGTTAACGTAATAATCAAATATTTTCTTTCTAATGGTGTAATCGCTTATTTCGTTCGATACAGAATAGAGTTATTTCATTCATTCAAATAAATCAATTTTTGCATAAAATTGAAAATATCTCAAAAACTACGGAGGGGGTATTTTTGTTTGTTTTTGACATATTCTGAAAGAGCAGAATTTAAGGATCATTCCCCAATAATTTCATTAAGAAAATTAAAATCTCTTTCAGGATATAAAAAAACAAAAATTGCGACTTTTGCCGTTTTTGAGTTGTTTTCAATTTAATTCGAAAAAGGACGATTTTTAAGAGGATTTTCTGTGTTTTGGAATTTAAAAAATCACAACTTAAATTTTTTCAGCGAATTTTAATGAAACTTTGGGGAATATTCTCTAAATCCTGCTCTTTCAGAATATGTAAAAAACAAAAAAAATTCCCCATCCCTAGTTTTTGATGTATTTTCAAAACTTTGACTTTGGAAGCCAATTTTCTGAGTTTTGGAATTTTTAAAAAAATATTCCTTCAATTATTTTCAGGGTCTGTTAATGAAACTTTGGGGGAATATTCCTCAAATATTACTCTTTCAAAATATGCAAAAAACAAAAATTACCCCATTCACAGTTTTTGAGATATTTTCGATTTTATTGAAAAAGTCGACTTTAGAAGCGAATTTTCAGTGTTTTGAAATTAAAAAAAAATCACACTTTAAATTATTTTCAGTATATCTTAATGAAACTTTCGGAGAATATTCTTTAAATCCTGCTCTTTTAGAATACGCGAAAAACAAAAATTACCCCATTCACAGTTTTTCAAATATTTTCGATTTTATTGAAAAAGTCGACTTTACAAGCGAATTTTCAGTGTTTTGGGATTTTAAAAAAAATCACACCTTCAATTATTTTCAGGATATCTTAATGAAACTTTCTGAGAATATTCCTTAAATCCTGCTCTTTTAGAATACGTCAAAAACAAAAATTACCCCATTCACAGTTTTTGAGATATTTTCGATTTTATTGAAAAAGGCGACTTTAGAAGCGAATTTTCTGTGTTTTGGAATTTTAAAAAATCACACTTTAAATTATTCTTACGGTATTTTAATGAAACTTTGGAGGAATATTCCTTAAATATTACTCTTTCAAAATATGCAAAAAACAAAAATTACCCCATTCACAGTTATTGAGATATTTTCAATTTTATTCAAAAATGCGACTTTAAAAGCGAATTTTCTGTGCTTTGGATTTTCAAAAATCACACCTATTATTTTCAGGGTATCTCAACGAAACTTTAACCACAATGATAACAATGAATTACATAATGCAAGGATTAAAAACAACTAGGGCAAATACTTCTTGAAAATAATTCATGACATTTATGATTTATTTACCATAAAATTGAAAATAACTCTAAAAACCACAAAGACGGTTAAGATTTATTTATCATTAATTGCAAATGAACTCATTAATATCAAAAACACGATCGATAACTTTAAATACGTTTTAGTGCATTTTTTTTTATGAATTCATTATACAATTTGCGGTCAACGTTTCCTTCAACAGCTATTTATTTATAGAATGCATGCCACATAGAATTAACGGCAAATTTCTCTGTGGTTCATCCGTTTATCGGAAACAAAATAATTCAACGTAAGTTTTGCATAAGTGTGGCTTTTGCGTTCTTTAGAATTTTTCCAGTGAAATTATACAGTAATAGATTTGCGATTGTTTTAAATTATGAAATTGATTTAAATTAAATAAAAATGATTTAAAAAATAATTAATAAATTATTTCCACATGAAATAAATGGAAATAATTTATGAATTATTATTAAATCATTTTTATTTAATTTATTTAAATAACTGTGACCAAGAAAATGAATACTCTTTTCTATTTATATCAATACCAAGTGTTTTAATCAATAGTATATATGACAATCTAAGAGTATTTATAAAAAGTTAATTAAAGTTTATCAGCAATAACCTAAAGTCTTACAAAAGTACAAATAGGAATCATTTATTAACCGAAACAATCATCATCCCCTATTGCCACCCTTTAAGACTCCCACCCATAATTGCGGGCATCACGATTAGAATCGACCGCGGCGGCAATCCGTCGTCCCATTGAATAATCCCATCATTCATTTCCCATCCGGATAACGCGTATATAACAAGTGTGCACGAGGCTCGAACGCCAGTTTCAGTTAGCAATCTTGGGAGCCGAATCCCGATCCCGACTACTACTTACTTACTAGGGAGAGACTCCACTTCTCCACTCAGTTCCGTACGGACGGCCGCGCATTGCACACCTCGCAGTTTCACTGATAACAACAATAACACAACGCACAGTGCGCTCCCGTTTGATTGATACCGATTAGGAAAACCGTCCGGGGCCGATAAACGACCATGGGTGTAAGTACCATTATTCATCCAGCAGACAGGTCCTCATCTAATTTGCTTTCGTGTCAATTTATTGTGTTAGGCAAGTCTATTGTGTAATGATAACGTGCGTTCTCTTCAAGCAGACGTCTCTTCTTTAAATAAGCACGTGTTTTTTTTTATTATATATACTATTTTCAAATTTAATAAATAATCTATATTTCTAATCAAATAATATCTAATGCTAATAAGATTTTACTTTATGTGATTTAAAAATTAACACTTCTAAATTTCAAGGATATTTAATTAATAGATTCAAACAACTCAAAAATAAACAACGAAGAAAAATCTGCAATTGCCAATCATATTTTAACATAAATTTTCATATTAATTACATATTCCTGTAGTTTTGCATACATATACCCTCCTCTTTTCTACAACTTTTCAGTACGAGATAAAATGAATAAACAAAAAGAACTTTTTATTAAAATTATTTAAATTCTGCACCTGAAGAAGCAACAACGTTGCGAAACAATTGTACTGAAATTAATAATATGAATGTGTATTTACATTTTTTTATCTAGAAAGTATAAAGTATCAGTCTAAATAAAAATAAATCGTTAATTTTCGTGTATTACGTCAATTTACTAGTTTAAGTTAGAAAAGAAAATTGTAAGATATAATGAAATTAATAGGTCTTGTCTGCTAAGTTATTTGAATGCAGAATTTAGTGAAATCATTTAAATTTTCATTGCACAAGTTTTTATTAGCAAAAATTTAATTTAAAATTTGCTATAAATTTCATCAATTTTCATTGTTTTTCATAATTATTTTTCACAGAAACTAAACATTAAAATAATTTTTAATTTATCTGATGAAATTCTTGCTTATTTTAAGATTATTTTAATGTATAATACAATATTGTTCATTGATCACAACAACAATCTAACTCAAATTAGTGATTGCCCATATTTGTATAGCTATCTCTTTCTTCTAAACCGCACCCTTAAGTGCACAAAGCGAATACTTTATTTGATTTTTTTTACTTTTCTTATTTATGTACTTAATGTATTGTTTCTCGATAATTTCTGTACATCTTTTGGGAAATAAATATTATTATTATTATTATTATTCGAGAATATTTAATATGGAGACAAAAAAATACGTTATGCAGTCTAAATCCATCTGCAGACACGTGCTTCAGGGTGTATCCCTCGTCTGTACAGTCAGTCACACCGAAACATATGTTATCATTTAATGGAGCACTAACACTTACTTAATTCAGTATTTCTTTTTAAATTATTTCCAGTTGTCTGCTGCCTCTATTTCGGTCATCCGTTATCAAGTTACCAAAATATAAATAGCCACACATGTTTATACTCTAATTACTTGTTTAATAACGGCCTACTTAGACTGATTAGTAGCAAAAAAATATATATTATGAAACAAACAAATGTGTGTGTATGTTTATTTATTTGTGTAAAAAAACACAATTCATATTTATACATATTGTTAAGCTCTTGATATTGCAAAGGAATGTAATCGAAAAAAAAAAACAACCAATTAAAACTTTAGTAGTTTTAAAATAACACTCACGATACGATCAAAAATACTTTTATATTAACTTTGCGAAAGCTCTTGCAATAGTACAAGCTTTCAAGTTATGACTGTTGTGAATGTAACATTCGTTCTTTCTTTCCCGTACCCGTCTTGACGACTCGGCCACCCCCTCTTATCCTTATAATAGGGTAGCTTTAAAGGGAGATGGAGAAATTGTTAACACAGATAATACAAAACAATATTAAAATAAATAATTACAGCACGATTAAACACAGGGGAGAAAAAAATACTTAATGGTAAAGGTGTTAGTCTGTTTGCGCCATCGATCAGAGTTAAGTCTTTATACACATATAATTTAATTATAAGTATTTATGTTTATGTGAATATTGTATGAATTTTGTTGAACCAAGAGCTCGGATAAATAAATAAATAAGGGGTAGTATTTATTTATTTATTAAATTACACGAACTCTTAATTCAATAAAATGCATACATGGAATTTGAGAGCTAAGAACTCGTGTTATTTAATAAATTAATAGGGGGCAGTATTTACTTACACGAGCTCTTATATATGTTGTATAAAATAAAATAAGTGGTTAATATTTAATGAAATGTTTCTTCATGTGACGATACGAAAATATTTTTGTCGTCTCCTGTTTTGTTTATTGGTTATCTCTTGAAGCAGATAATACGAGGAATCGAAGCGAAAAGATAATAAATAGGCAGTTATGATAAAAATAAATAATTAAAAATTATTTCACCACTCACACATGACAAAATCGAAAATTATTTCTAGAAATATTCATCAGAAATATTCATATTGTATTACCTTTTATTTCTCATTCAATAACTTTTTTTAACTTTTTTATTACTTTTATTTCTATCATTTTTTTGGAATTACTTTATATTTTATTCCAATACTTTTTTTGTAGGAAACAAAATAATTAAAATCAGGACAGAAAGTATTGTTATGTATAATTAATATTTTTAAAATAATTCTGAGTAATATTCTTTCACAAAGAAGGAAAGAAAATGATACTTAATACGTAATTTATTTATTTATTTACTTAACAAAGACCATCTCATACAGTAACACACATATAGAATAAAATTAGAGTAGTTACAATAAATAACATTAACATAAACACGCTTTTAGACTTAAACTATTTTGCACTAAGTGCACGGCGCAAAGAATTTACAGATCCTATAAACACATCAAAGCCAGTTGTGGACAAACCAGCGCTTTATATAATGCAGTATTTGTATTAAGGTTCCGAAAATCTTTTAACTTTTTTTACGTTTAATCAAATACAATTTGTAAAAAATGTAATCTACTCTAAATCGTGGAATCATAAAAAAGTTTGTTATTTACAAAAGTGTTAATGCGGAATTTCACTAAGTAACAATCACTTTGATTTAAGTCTAAATCACTTTGTTATGATTTCTGTTACTTTACCAAAGTGGTAATACTGAATTTCACTAAGTAACAGTCTCACCTATTATTTTAAAAAAAATATAATCTAGTTAGTAAATATGCATTCATTCAATACGAGGATTTCTGTATGAGTTAATTCCGTTTAATAAACAAAATCCGTTTCAATTATCGAGTTAACAAGCCGAACAATTTTGAATTTCCTGTAATTTGCATTTACTAGGAATGCAAAAAATACACCAACATATTTGAAACGCGCAAATCATGTTTACGCTGGCTTAACTACGCGTAGGTAGGGCTACTTTTCGTTGCACTTGTTTCCAAAAATAAAAATCCATTACACACACACAGAGCAAGGAACAAACATTTCATTTTACGATTTTATGTTTTGTAAATGCATTACGCACGACTCAAAAATAGAAACATAAATACGAGGAATATAAAAAGAAATTTGATATAGAATGATATTTATTTTTATAACATTTAATTAGTTGAATGGCTCGATTTTAAAATTATGGCTTTAATTTTAAGTTAATATATAATATTTATATTATTATTCGTCCTAAATACAAACATCTTTCCATTACTATTTATCAAATCATTTGTGCGAATTATCAGGACAATATAAAAAATATATGATATAAAAAAATAATTAAAGTTACAAATCAAATGTATAATTAATATTTGTTAATTGGCTATCGATCTATGGTCTCTCTATCTTGTATTCTTAATGTGGTTTAATGTGCACGAATCAACGTTCCCGGCGCATCCACCTTTTTTTTAAATTCGAATTGGCGAATTTTTGATTTTCATCGAAATTTCACTTTTTACGGTATTTTTAAATTTCGGTCAACTTTTTTCCCCCTCTCCAAAAATTCTTTAAAAAAATCTCAAAGACCTTTAATGATAATTTCTATTATCATTAAACCTTTTAATGATAATTTCTATTATCGTTAAAGGTCTTTGAGATTTTTTTAAAGAATTTTTGGAGAGGGAAAAAAAAAGTTGATTGAAATTTAAAAATACCGTAAAAAGTGAAATTTCGACGAAAATCAAAAATTCGCCAATTTAGTTATTTAGTTTCCCGGAAAATTATAATTTTCCACCATTTCTGGCCACTTAAATAGTTCCACGAAATTAACATGGGACCTTATGGGAATGATTTAGTGAAGGCCCGTCGTTTGGCTGTTTTTAATGGATCTGCGGTTGGGCCCAAATTACCAGGTTCACAAACATCGTAGAAGAACGAAATTTTCGGCATTCGATTCTTAAATTATTTAACGCTATTTCCAATAAAAATCATATTTTTTGACGGTCTGTGATAGCTAGAAAAAAAATCGCAAAAACGAGATGAAATTTCGCCTACTTTTCAAAGGTCAACTTTGCGAGCGAACTGACTCAAAACTAATTACTCAATCTTTTTTTAATTCTGCCAGCTTATTCTCATATTCTTTAGCTATATTTTGGTATAAAATGAAGTAATTTGGCGATTTTTGGATTTTCGTCGAAATTTCACGTGTTTCCATGCGATTTTTTTTAAATTTCGGTAAATTTTTTCTCTTTAAGAAATATTTAAAAAAAATCAGAAAGACCGTTGATGATTATAGAAAGAATGTGGACTATTTAGTTACCCAAAAAAATAATAATTTTCAATCATTTCTAATATTAAGATAAATGAATCACTTAATAACTTTTTTATAATTAAAAATACTGTTATTAAGAGTTTTCTTTATACTAATATTAAAAATGTACCACAAGAATCAATTATTTCTGACTACTTCAATAGATAAATGACTCCACGCTCTTAAATCCAGTATTATATTAGGTGAAGAATGGCCAGAAAATTGTAACAGTAATGTGTATAGATAATAAATTATAATATAATTAATTCTAATAGGATTCTCATTTTCACGTAATTGAATCAATTCGACAAATTTCACTATTTCAATTTATACGTTTCCTTGAATAAAAAAAGTTCTCAAAAATAAAGTAAACAAGCATTTTTCATCGTGTAATTTCAATTGATAAGAAAAATCCCATTCAATTTCATTCTGTGATCACTTTTCTAAGAAACAAATAAAAATAACGCAACAGCCCGCATTTTCGCTTCAATTGGAGCGAATTAAAAGCATCAAGAAAGCCGATCCTTCCGCGACGCGCCGCGCAAATTAAGCGCTAATTGTTTGTTAACATTCCCCATTTGACTCTCGCTACCGAGAAAAAAGTTCTAAATTGAAACGCGCGGACGCAATCGATTCAATTGGGTCCGGGCTTAAATGGGCTCACCGCTCGTGCCTCATTAATAAATACAAAAGAAAACGTAAAAAAGGGAAGCAAAAAAGAAAATAAATGAACGTGGATGGCATTCGATTATTAATTAATACGCGTAGGTAGGTGTAATTAGAAGTTTACGTGCGCGCTATGATGGGTTGTAATTTCGTATTGTTCATGAAACGAGAATGCGTGGAAATTGTTTTATAATGGCTATGTAATTAAATTAATTGTCTTAGAAAAATATATACACATGCAAGTTGTGTAATTAACACCGTGTAATTTCGTATAATTTCTAAACGAATTATGAAGTATTAGCGTGAAATATTATTTGTAAATAAAACAACGGTTATTTAACTGTCATAAAAAAAATATTAAGAAATAATTTTAAAACTATAGATTAAGTATTTTTACATATTCTGAAAAGGTATCCCCGTGTTGTTTTATATTGATATCGCAAAAAGTATATTTTTTATGAATAAAAAAATCCAATAAAATTTGTCTCTTTCTCTTTAAATGGGAAATATTTTGAAAACTGTGTATTTTTGTGTTTTTTTTTATATATTCTGAAAGAGCAAGCTTTGCTTAATATCCCCACGTAGTTTCATCAAGAATTTTCGAAAAATAATATTTTTTGTGATTTTTTTAATTTGAGTATTCAGAAGAAACGCAATAAAAATAGTCTTTTCTGCTTTAAATTGAAAATATCTCAAAAACTGTGGAAGGGGTATTTTTTGTTTTTTACATATTCTGAAAGAGCAAGCTTTGCTTAATATCCCTACGCAGTTTCATCAAGAATTTTCGAAAAATTATATTTTTTGTGTTTTTTTGAATTTGAGTGTACAGAAGAAACGCTATAAAAATCGTCTTTTCTGCTTTAAACTGAAAATATCTCAAAAACTGTGGATGGGGTATTTTTTGTTTTTTACGTATTCTGAAAGACTAAGCTTTGCTTAATATCTCTACGCAGTTTTATCAAGAATTTTCGAAAAATAATATTTTTTGTGATTTTTTGAATTTGAGTATTCAGGAGAAACGAAATAAAAATCGTTTTTTTCTGCTTTAAATTGAAAATATCTCAAAAACTAAGTATGGGGTATTTTTTGATTTTTACATATTGTGAAAGAGCAAGCTTTGCTTAATATTCCCACATAGTTTCATCAAGAATTTTCAAAAAATAATATTTTTTGTGATTTTTTGAATTTGAGTATTCAGAAGAAACGCAATAAAAATCGTCTTTTCTGCTTTAAATTGAAAATATCTCAAAAACTGTGGAGGGGGTATTTTTTGTTTTTTACATATTCTAAAAGAGCAAGCTTTGCTTAATATCCCCACGTAGTTTCATCAAGAATTTTCGAAAAATAATATTTTTTGTGATTTTCTTAATTTGAGTGTTCAGAAGAAACGCAATAAAAATCGTCTTTTCTGCTTTTAATTGAAAATATCTCAAAAACTATGGATGGGGTATTTTTTGTTTTTTACGTATTATGAAAGAGTAAGCTTTGCGTAACACCCCCACGTAATTTCATCAAAATATCTCGAAAAATAATATTTTTTATGATGAATTAAATTGTGTCAAACTTTGATAACAACAAACACACACATATTCGTAACGAAATCATTTCCTTGATAATGCGAACGCCATAATAAATCGCGCACGAACGTTCAAGGTCTAATTTTTGCAATAACACGAGACATGTAATATCTATTTGCAACGATACCCGATCGCCGGAATGAGGTCGTTGAGTTGAAATAATACGTCCGCTGTATTCGTCCGAATGGACGCAAACAGGTTCCCGAAATCGCGAAATGATAATGAGAACTTGATGCGATGAAAAAAAAAAATTACAATGATTATTGAAACACCGTTTGTTTGTTTGTTGCTGGCTTCGGAATTAATTCAATCTCGAATGAAATAACAAAGCGAATAGAAAAAAAAGAGAGGAAATTTGCATATGTTTTGTTTGTAAAAATTGCACAATGCTGATTTGTTTTGATGAGGCGTTGAGAAATATTGTTCTGTTTGTTTCATTTAATAACACGTTTGTTTTAACAAGTCGGCTTCAATTAACTTTCACGTCTTAAAAGTGTTGTAATTGAGTGTAAATTATTTGTTTCGAAATGTTTAGACGGATCGAACTTTAGGTGCTAAAAACTGTTTGAATTCGGCCCTATCTTAGTTAGTCATTTTTTAAAAAATTGTAGAACGAAATGCAAGTCCGAAACAATATGATTACGAAACATAATAAATGGAGGTATCTCCTAATTATTATGGTTCATATCAGATATTTAATGGCAATCCGTTCAACCGCCTTCATCTAGCCATTGCACATAGATCACACTAGTCTGATGAGGTTCGAAACACCGAAATAGCCATCACTAGTTTATCCATATACTGGTTGAGCATTTTATTAAATAACTGTTTCTAAAATTTTTAATATTATGTTAATTAAATTTCACCGATTAATTATTATTAAAAATAATAGGCCGAGATATGTTCAATTAAACAAAATCCTCACTGTATATCTTAATATATTTGTAAATCGACTTTGCAAATAAATTATTCCTATACATAAACACCTTTACATGTAAAATTTAAGCAATATACAAACAATACATTAGAAAACCACTACACTATATTATAAATTCCACAAATCCAGCCTTTTTCTGTCCAGTTTATGTCGCATTCATTTTTACTAGATAAAGTAATATATAAAATATGCAAATAGTGGTATTTATGTTAACAACAGATAAATTGAGAAACGAAAAGAAAGTTGCATAAATATTAACGTAGAGATCTTGCATAAAGTTAACATAAAAAAGTGTGTATTCAAATTAGTCCATTCTTATCTTAAATCATGAGAACATTTTGGGAAATAATATCTACTATAGAAGGAAAAGCAATTTAAATCAAGATCAAAATGGTTGATTAAAGGTAAAATTGGAAATAAAGGATTACATAATATTTAATTTCCGAAAGGTGCCAAATATGCAGAGTATAACACTCTCCAGATTTGGCACCTTTCTGTGTAAAGAGAGCAGCGCATTAAGAATGCATTTTTATTATATTTTATCTTAAGGTATATGAATGTATTAAACATTTGATTTTGTTTCACAAACATCAGTAATATTAAATCATCTTGAATTAATTCAAAAATGTTTGACTTCGGGTTAAGTAAGAAATTAATTAAAAATATCAGTAATATTATTGAGACTAGTTTCGCTACATTCAAAAATTTTGAAAAGAATAAATTTGCGATATTTTATTTATGTGATTTATTAATTTTTGTTTGTTTTCCATTTATGAAAACGATCGTGTTTTTTACCGCAGTAATCCTTATTTTTTATTATATTTTCTATTTAATTTATTATTAATTTTTTGTTTGAATTTCAAATAGAAATATTCGTTCTTTTTTACCGAAACATTCTCTTATAAATCCGTGTTTTATATTTAATCACCGTTGCGACTGTTTTTAAGGAATAAAGAAATGGATTTAAATATTAATGGAGGGGAAAGAACAAGAAATACTTTTCACTGCCCCAGTTTTTCCAACTTTCACACTTTTAATTTTTAATTTCCAACACTGAGCGAATTTTCGCCCATTTTCGTTGACACTTTTCCGCTCGCTGATATCGATTTTCTCCTTACTCAATATTTCCGTCTTTCATAATTATTTAAGCGATTATTTTTTTTGTTTTTGCTGAAAATCAGACTTTAAAATAAATAAATAAAGTGAAACGATCAATCAGGAGTTGATTTTTTTGTTGATTTAAGATCTCTGCGTTAATATTTATGCAACTTTCTTTTCGTTTCCCAATTTATCTGTGCCATTGTTAACATTATTCTTTCAAGGACAAAATATTCGTTTATAAATACAACTATTTGCATATTTTATAAATTACTTTATGTAGTATGACAAAATTTGCAAAGCGATTTGACGCTCTCTAAAAAAATCATTCTGTATCAGTTCCTGATTATAGCATGGTTTCACTAAAAGTCTGATATATATTGAAAATCTTTATTTCTGAGTATTACATTATATACATTTATAATACGTATACATACAATCATTCATTTACACATTGTTAAACCTCAGAAAATGGCTATCGACCGTCGGTCTTTCTGCCTGTCTCTGTCCAGTTCTTGTCGTTTTAGTTAATCGTCATGATTGCTAACGTCATTGTCTAAGTTCTCAGATTTTAGTGAGATGAATTGATGGATTGTTAATGAGGGATGGGTATATCTAGGATTAATATTCGGATTACGTTTAAAGTCTGATTTTCCAGCAAAAAAAAGTCTTAGTCTTGCTGAAAGATTCAGTTGTAATCAAGGAAAAGGGGGCAAAATTTGTTAATTGGGCTCCCCCTTTCAAAAAAATTCGCCCTATATGTAGGTTTTGTTTAACATAATATATTTTTTTAAATTATTATTAATTAAAAATCACAGTCAGTTTTCTTTGCAATATTATTTAAACATCGTAAATGCAGATTTCAGCCATTATCAATGCAATATTTTCTGTTCAAGATTGGTATCACATTAATGGTTCTATTGTTAAATGCTATAACAAAGAAAACGTGTTGCGTAATGTTGTTTTTGTGTGGAACGTATGCGCAATTAAAATATTAGTTATGTTTTTTAAATAGAGCCGTGCGCAGCAAGTTACATAAAACGTTCGAATAATTTGAATGATAGAAGTACAATGCGAACGAACACAGAAGAATTACAAGAAATATTATCCTTGTAAGTCATTAAAAAATCGAATAAAATTTTAGTACTTTCTATGTTTTATCGTTTAATGACGATATAGTCGTCATTCTACGGTTTTATGGAATTTTTTTTTTTCGAAATGCTGATTTATATTACTTTATTCAATGAGGATATAATAATAATATTTCTTTCTTTCTCAAAAATATACATAAGACAAAAAATAAAATGCAATCTATGTATATGTAGTTAGAAAGTTGTAGAAAGTTGTCAAAGCACTAAATAAAATACATGTCATTATATCAAACAATAATGATATTATATGAAAAATAATGCAATAAAGCAAAGAGTTTTTCTGAGTTTCACAAAATTGTATTGCTTGCTGCAATTGTTTCGCCAACACAGTAGCATCATCAGGCAGATGATTGTGTATTATGGAGCCTCAACCATCAAGTACCAAAAATAATTGCTTTGAAAATGCTGTATTAAGCGAAACTAGTAGTCGAGTGCATTTTAAAGTATGTTTGAACTAAATCTAGTATTTATATGTACTCTTCTTTAATCCTTAAATATTGTTAACATAACAATGAGACAAAATTAAAACACTTGTTTTTTATGTTTCATAGGTCTGCAAAAAATAAGTGTTTTACGGTTGAAAGACCAATGGGCTATCGACCATTGGTCTTTCAACCATTTAGTTCGTATTAAATAAAATATTGTATTATAGCTAATTGTATCAAAGCCTCAATAAAGATGTTATAATAAATAAATAAACACTAATATCCTTTCTTCACATTTTTATATTATTAATTTTTATTAAAAAAATAAGTGTTTTAATTTTCTATCATTATTAATTAAAAATGTTTTATTGTGGAAAAATAAGGAATTTATTCCAAATATATTTTTAGCATGTTTCAACAAGCGATAAATGGGAAAGTTAAAGAAAACGAAATATGTATTTTATTTCTTTGAAATAATTTCTAGTATTGGGCAAAATTGAATAATATTAGTAATCGAGTATTACTAAATGTGTCATTTTAAGAATATAAAACGAAAAACGAATTTCAAATTATTATTTTTTAATAAATGGGAAATTATTCTTAATATTTTTATAATAAATAACATTTGTAAAATTATAATATATTTAATTTAGAAGTAATAAAAGATCGACTTTGCTCATCAATAATAATTTCCTTGTTGTATATTCATTCATTCATGTTTATATAGTGTAAATAATATTGAATTATTTTCAGGACTTAACGACAGCCGAAAAGCAGATCATCGGAGAGACGTGGAATTTGGTGAAGCAGGACATGGAAGGAAACGGAGTCGGACTTCTTGTGACGTAAGTGAAATTTATCATAGTATAAGAAGATATTGTTTTAATGATGATTTTAATGATATAACTGGATGTGTGAAATAAATTTCATGAATTTGAATAATAATTATATATATATATTTTTTTTTTTCGGAAATCTCAAATATACAAAGGTACAATATGAATATATTACATTAATATTTGTTGCAGAAAACACTGCTATAATAAATATTGTCAAGCTTATTCAGTACCAAATAAAATTTCGTTTTAATTGAATTTAATCCCGGCGCATTCACCATAAATTCTATCACATCAATATTAATAAAATGAATTTAGAAATTAGTACTTTCTTTATTAGTGGCAGGCAACATTTATTGATTAAAATAACTAATTAGGTTCTCCTGAATTTATATCTAATGATAAAATAAGAAGATTTTGCGGTTCAAACAAAAGTTATGATTTAATATAATATATTTGATTTTTTTATATAATTTCATTATTTATATGTTTATTTATTAAATATTTATTTAGCACGTCTTTATTATTGTAAGTACCACCAATCTTAATCTCGAACTGTCGAACCAACCATTAATTATTATTACTTTCATCTTTGATTTCTTTTCGAATTTCTTCGTTTATCCACGGATTGTCCTTTATTTTGTGTTCTAGATTGTATTCCTATTTAATAAAAATTATTTTGCAGGTACTTCGTCGATTATCCCGAGCACACGAAATACTTTAAATTCAAGGACACGAAGAACAAGGAGGCCTTGGAGAACGACCCGATGCTCAAGTCGCACGCGATGAGGGTGATGCGCGAGATCGACCATCTCATCAACAACATCGAAAACACCGAGGTGTTGGTGAAATCCCTGCAGCAGAACGCCAAGAACCACAAGAAGAGGGCGATATCCAAAGTTGCTTACGACGTAAGTCAATTGCTTACGATTAAAACAGAAATTATTGAAACGATTTAAAAAATATCTCTTAATAAAGAATAAAGTTTGAATTAATTGTTAAGGTAGACAATTAATACAACAGTTTGTTTGTATTACACACATGTTTTTTTTTTATTCCGCAACTAGATTCCACTTAGTACAGTCTAATGACTGTACTAAGTGGATAATTCAAACGGTACTAACTGTAGTTACGAAATAAATAAAAAAGTGTGTAATACAAGCAATGTTTTATTTTTATTAACTTTCTATTTTTATATTAATAATATCAACAATCAATTATTATTATTTGAATTAATTTCTTTCAAAAAATAATTGAAACGAGTGACTTCCATAGAATGAATGATTTTGTCTGTCCTGGAGTTAAGGCTTTCAAATATGTGAATCATCTTTGTTTCATTTCATTTTATTTAATTTAAGGCTTTCTGCCCTCAATTTATTTTATTAAAATACAATTTTTAATCACAGTTTCAGTCAGTATTTTTCTTTTGTCTCGTTTCAGCATCTCAGAATGTCCTATTTGAAGCTACTCCAGATCAAGCTGGGAGATGCGTGCACCGACGAGTTGACTTCAGCTTGGGACAAAGCCCTGACGGCGCTTTTTAAAATCATCACCGATTACAATGATGGTAAGGATAATGGTAAAAATCCAATGAAACTTACATAATTACGTACACACTAATTGGGCTATGGAAATTTGTCGATTTACGAATGAGCATCACACAAAAATGATTTATTTGCAAATATTAGTAGCTAAAGGGAAAAAACATTTATTCAAACGTTACAAGTTAAATGTTTTAAGAATTATTTTTATGAAATATATCAGTAGCAATTTACATGCTATTTTCAATTTTAAAAATAATTATTATAATTTCTTGGATTAATTTCTCATCTGGCACTTGGTGAAACAATACCAAGTGTCTTTTCTTTAAATTATTTTACATAATATAATTAATATATTTAATAAAATGTTCAGGCACATGAAATTAGGCGAAAGATGGCGCTTGCGTCGTCTTTCCTTTATTATGATAATCAATATATATATATATATATTTTTCATTATTTTATCATTAAATAATTGTTATTTTTCTTTTTTTCTTTCAGAATGACTTTGAACGACGACCCGCAGCGATGACAAAGGACGGAACTAAAGTTGACGAATGTATACTTAATTTAATCGAGCAAGGCTGTATTCGCACATAATCGTTTTATACACAAATATATATATATATATACAAAGATAATATTTTTGCAACAAAAACATACAAAATATTAATCATATCCTCACAACGTTCACACAAAAAAAAGAAAAGAAAAACAAAGCGTGCCATCAAATAATTATAAGGTATTTAATTATAAAATAACGAAAACACGTTTGATATCACTAAAAAAACACTTTCGGAATTCGTTTGTATCACACGATTATCTGAATTGCAATAAAACCATCAACCTTCTCATTATAAAATAAATTCGGAGCTATTCCGCACTCGAAATGTTAAATTTAACTTACACTTTATTCTTCATCCTGATAATCTAAACAAACGAATCATAATCTATGCGTTACATGTGAATTATAAAATATGTTATACATAGATTGTATTGTTACAGAATGACCCACAAAATAGCAACAGTTAAAATTTCTAGCATTGATCAATCCTTTTTTCCAACTGCAAAATTTTCATTGTAATTTAAATAATTGCAAATGTGTGAATCTTCTGCATTTTATCTTTATAATTTCATAGTTATAGATTTGTTTAAACACTGTTATTTTATGTAAAATGTTTATATTAAACGTCACGCTATTTTTTGTTTCTCTTTTCAATGCGCTAATTTAGATTCGTAAGGATTGTACCAAATACTTTTACGCATGTTTATTTTTTTTAATTCTATTTGTTACACAATTTTTATTTTCTTCCTCATCTCATTAAAATGTTTTGTTATTATCGTCTTAATTTTTGTAATAATAAGTAACTCTTGTTGTGCATTTGTATATTTACAATAGAAATATATATTGGATTATATTTGATAATTATTTATTTCTTTATTGTTTTTTTTTTGTGTTGTGAGAAGTAGGATCCCAATCCCAAAGTACCATTAATCCCAAGTTTACAAATTCAAAAGCCCTGCATTGCCATTTGAATTTTTATGGTGATTTTGATTCCTCGTAAAATTCCCCCTAAATGGGGTAAAAATAATTATTGCAAACTTTTTCTCTTCTAGTCAGGTAACTTTGAGAATTTTTTTTAGATTTTTTGGAGCAAATTTATTTTTCATCGAAAATCGCATTTTTATTAAGGTATATATATGCATGGAAAAAACTCAATTTTCGAGAAAAATCCGAAAATCTCCAAATAACTTCAAATTATACCAAAATGTCCGGAATAAATAGAAGAATAATCTGTATTAATTTTACATCCAAGAAATGTATAGTTTTTTAATAGCAGAAGCTCAAAGTGAACAATAGAAAATTCTCTAAAAAGTGTATAACGATTTTATGATTTTTTTGTGACCACCGCAAATAATTCGCAACGATGAATTTTTATGTGAAGTGTAGCTTCAACATTCCTCTATCTAACGCTTTAATTCGTAACTTTCTACCCTAGATATTAATTGAGAAATCGTCAATAAACCGAAACCCTACACATCAGTGTCGATCGGACCGTCTTCGCTTTAAACGTTCCCATAAGGCTCCATGTAAATAATTTTGATTGCAAAATAGTGAAACTGAGTGGAATTTATTTTGAAAATAATTATTCCCCGCTTTTCCTCTTCTAATCAAATGACTTTGAGAATTTTTTCAGAATTTTTGGAGCAAATTTATTTTTCATCAAAAATCGCATTTTTATTAAGGTATATGCATGGAAAAAACTCAATTTTCGAGAAATATCGGAAAATCTCCAAATAACTTCAAATTATACCAAAATGTCCAGAATAAATAGGAGAATAATCTGTTTTAATTTTACATCCAGGAAATGTATAGTTTTTGAATAGCAGAAGCTCAAAGTGAACAATAGAAAATACTCGAAAAAGTGTATTACGATTTTATGATTTTTTTGTGACGACCGCAAATAATTCGCAACAATGAATTTTTATGTGAAGTGTAGCTTCAACATTCCTCTATCTAATGCTTTAATCCGTAACCTTCTATCTTAGATATTAATTGAGAAATCGCCAATAAACCGAAACCCTAGACATCAGTCTCGATCGGACCGTTTTCGCTTCAAGCGTTCCCATAAGGATGCATGTAAATAATTTTGATTCCCAAAAAATAAAACTGAGTGGAATTTATTTGGAAAACAATTATTCCCCGCTTTTCTTCTTCCAGTCAAATATCTATGAGATTTTTTTCAGATTTTTTGGAGCAAATTTATTTTTCATCGAAAATCGCATTTTTATTAAGGTATATGCATGGAAAAATCTCAAATTTCGCTAAAAATTCGAAAATCTCCAATTAACATCAAATTATACCAAAATGTTCGGAATGAATGGGAGAATAATCTGTGTTAATTTTACATCCAGAAAATGTATAGTTTTTGAATAGCAGAAGCTCAAAGTGAACAATAGAAATTACTCGAAAAAGTATATTACGATTTTGTGATTTATTTGTGGCAATCACAAACGATATACAAAAATGAGTTTTCATATGAAGTATAGCTACAATAATCCTCTATCTAATGCTTCAATCCGCAACTTTCTATCACATATGTTAACTGAGAAATCTTCATCGAATCGAAACCTTGTCCATTAGAGTCGATCACACCCTCTTCACTTCAACTGTTTCCATAAGGCTCCATGTAAATTTGGTCAAAACAACAAAATTCTCCAAATAACTTCAAAATACACCAAAATATTCAGAATTAATGGGAGAATAAGCTGTGTTAATTTTCCATCCAACAAATAAACAGTTTTTGAATAGCTGACGTCCAAAGTCAACACTTGAAAATTTTCGAAAAAAAAAAAACATATTACAATTTTTTTGTGGTGATCGCAGAAGATGTATATAAATTAATTCTCAATGATTTTATTCGATATTTGAAAAAATAATGTTTATGTTTGGTGGTTTCTGCTCAAGCCTTTAATAGATCCTCCAGGCGGATGATCAATCTATGCAATCGAAGTTGCGTGCTTGTTAAGTTGAATTGAACGCAACCCAAATTGCTCCCAGCTTGAAACAAGGTGTGGATTGAGTCACATACGTTTAATTACAGTTTTTATTTATTTAATAATTGGACGCCGCAATTTAGAATTAAGCTCATTGTTTAATTTATAATATTGATTGATTAATTGACAGCCTCATCAGTCAAATGTTAAATTATAAATACTTACGTCTAACTACAAATTCTAATTACAAACAAATAAAGTTGAAAATTCTGTTTATAAATAAATTAAAAGACTTTGAAAACTTCAAATGTTTTTTATGGAATGACCAATCACATAGGGCGATTGGCAAGATAATTTGTAACATAAAAGTATTATGCATAACAATATCTAGAGCAAGTAGTGTTCAAGTTATTCTGAAATTTCTTTTCTCCCAAAATATTTGGGAAGGATGTTTGGATTTGGAGGAATGCAGAATTTATTACGAAGAGATTTATTATAAGAGTTATTTGCAAACTTTTGGGAAAGGTTTATGTTATTAGAAAATATATGGAACATAACAAGAGTTTTCATTCATCCAATATGATGATAAGCGTTCCATGAAGAGGGTAGCAATAATAGTAAATAAAGTTGCCTAAATGAAAGTGCAATTAATTCAACTTGTAATAAAGTAAATAAAGTTGTCTAAACTAAAATCACAATTAATTAATTATAATTACGTTCCAAACGTAGTCATATGCAACCTTATTTTCTTTAATACAACTCTCCCCCCACTCCCACTCATTCGCACAAGAAACACCGTCACAACACGTCACGGATTTAACAACAAACAACCGCAACAGCACACGGCAAGTTTCCTGACGGTTTCTGCGTCACGAATTGTGGAGATAGAGATAGGAAAACGGAGAGCGTAATTCACATTCAGTTTTATGCCGTATTTGGGACGAGCGCGTTGCGACTCTTGAGAGTTGAGCTCGAGTTTAAGCTCACCCAATATTGCTATTTCGAAATTTGAATAAAAAGCGCGCGCGCGCGTTCAAGAGTTTTTCCGCGAGTGTTTTATTTTTTTTATTGTCGCTGTTTGTCAAAATATCGCTGTGAAGGAAATTGAAACAAAACAAAAAAAAAAAAACAAGAATTATGAAATGAATCGCCGGAAAGTTGAGTAACATTTAAAGGTAAGTGAAAGCAAGCGTTTAATACAAATTCGCAATCGTAATAACAAAAAAAGTAATTAATATTAGAATTTATAATAATAATGAACTACATACATTATTAACATAGCCGTACTAAACGACCAAAATATATTAAGTAAATATAGAGAAGAAAATGGCAAAATATGAACTGCTAGCTGTTGAAATAAAAAGAAAATGATATGGAAGCAAGAAAAAGTTATAATAGTGCCTTTTGTAATAAGTACCTGGAATTACACCTAAATCATTTATAAATAAATAAATAAATAAAGACAATAGTATTTTAGTTTCACTGTCATTTATTGTAAAAACACTGCTACAACCCGTCAGAAACATATCTGCCACAATAAAATATGTTATGCGATGCAATTTACATAGGCCAAACAGGCAGAACTTTTGAAGCACGCCTAAAAGAAAATAAAAAATCCATAATTGAAAACAAAAACACCACATGTTTTGCTAAACATTGCATTTAAAAAACCATTTCTTTGATTCCAATAAATTTAAATCAGGTAATAAAGGATTCATGCTAAATCTTCGCGAGGGCCTGGAAATCCAGAAAGCAATCGTAAATGTTAATGAAGATATCTGGACTTCCATGATATTAACATCCCTTCTTACCTTATTTAATCCATTTTTTTGTATATATATACTGTTTCCGGCGTTTGTTTGTATTATTCTTTGAAAAATGATGTAAAAATCTAAACTAGTCAGAATAAAATATTATTAAATAGAAAAGAGTATTCATAAAATATTATTTAATTTAAAATTTATTGGGAAATCTAATTATCTGCCACTAATTATTTTATTTCATTGTGATTAACTTAACACTATCAAAATAAAATATTCTTAATTTTTATCCAACATCAATACAATTTAACGTTGGATAGAAATGATAAAAAAATAATAATAATGTTGGATAAAAATTAAGAAAAATTCATTTTAACATCGCTGATAATATAATATATAATAATAATGTTGGATAAAAATTAAGAAAAATTCATTTTAACATCGCTGATAATATAATATATAATAATAATGTTGGATAAAAATTAAGAAAATTTCATTTTACATCGCTGATTATATTTTTATCTCAAATTAAATCGAGCAAACGAGGAAGTAATTCACATTCCCGTGAGAATAAAGCGAGACGATCAAAAAATAAATGAACCGATAAACAACGGCAGAGTGCAGTCTGCATCCAATAAGATCATTTATAAAAAAAAAAATCCTGCGAGCGCTTCCTACAAACACTTTCATTTTCTCGAATCCGCGCCGCGCGAAAATATCACATCCTCAATCTGCTCCGCAACAATTCACGTTTGACATATTGTGCAAGCGATTAGAAAGTCGACAAGTTTCCCGATTAAACGCGGATCGATTTGATCTAATTGGATTACATAAATTAATATAAATTTATTATTAATATTTTTTTAATAAAAATCTATATTTATAATTTTATCGCAATGCTGTTCTTAACTAACTAACTAACCATCTTTATTCAAATGTGTATATGTATGTACAATAATATGCAAAAATTAGAATTATATTCTGTAGATGATGAATCGGCTATCGACCGGAGCTGTTCTTATTTTTTTAAGATGGGAAATAAAAGGATAATTGAGGATAATTAAAAAAAGTGGCTTCTTGGGTCTATTGTAACGTCTTAAAAGAACACCATACTTGTGTATCTAATTCATTATATTGAAATTTTAATTATATATGCTTACTTTTTGTAATTTTATGTTATTTTCTTTGAATTCCAAATTTTGAATTAGATGAATATCATCGTATGATTATATTATAAATTTTAATTATATTAAAGATTCATTTTTTTAATTAAATTTAATTTCATTCATTAAATTTAATTTTACAAATGAATGTTTAATAAAATTAAAATTTATAATTTCATTCATTAAATTTAATTAAAAAAAATGTAAATGATTTTTTTTAAATTAAATTTAATTTTATTCATTAAATTTAATTTAAAAAAAATGAAAATGATTTTTTTTAAATTAAATTTAATTTTATTCATTAAATTTAATTTAAAAAAATGAATCTTTAATATAATTAAAATTTATAATAAATTTATAATATAATCATACATTGATAGTTCATCTAATTCAAAATTTTGAATTCTCTTGAAAATAGTCTGATATCACGCAACTAGTCTAGAATTTAAAGTTATTCATCATTCTCTGTCGTATTTCACGATTTTCACCATTGCACGGAAGATTTCCTGGACCACGTCGGATTCCTCTTTACAGTTATTAATTTAATCTGTTTTTTTTTTTATTTATTTTATTATTGGCACATTTTATTTTTTATTTTTTGACTTAGGCTGTTATCATTCAGTTACTATCATTGTACTATTTATTATTTTTATTTCCATGTACAAATACTTTCATGTATGTTTGTAAAGTGTCAATAAATATTATTAATATTATTATTACTACTACTAAATATTTTATTTATATTTATAATAAAAAAATAAATAATTACTCACTATCATTCATTCAATTCATTCGTTGTGTAGTAAAATCCACCATCTTGTAAAATCCATTCAACTTAAAAAATGCACTAACAACTTTCACTCTGTAAACAATTAAATCTAGTATAAATCAATAATTAAACACAAACGAAAACAATCCAAACATCTTCGCGTGCGCCCGGGCCGGCATCGACTCCTTATCTTATCTCAAGAATGCGGACTCTTCCCGTATGCGAGCGATCGATTGTTTTTTTTTTTGCAATAATTGCGTTCGGAGATTTTAATCCGGCTCACCCTGAGTACGCGCGATTATTTTTAGACGTTTGTATATTTGCAATATTCATATTTTAATAATACACTTGTTTTTATTTAATTCAATAAATACGTTATAAACGTTTACTTACTGGCTGGTCCTTTAACTAGTTTGGAATTTCGTTACTCTTCATTCATTCTTTGAAATATTTTCAATTTTAGACGAAAAAAAAAAAAACGAATTTTATTGCGATTTACTGCATATATTTAATTTAAAAAATCACAACAATTATTATCTTATGGTATCTTCACGAAACTGTGCTGGAATATTAAGTAAAGCACACTCTTTAAGAATATGCAAAAAACAAAAAATACCCCATCCACAGTTTTTGAGATTTTTGCAGTTTTCGGCGAAAGGGACGAATTATGCCGCAATTTTGCCATATTTTCAATTCAAAAAATCATAATAATTATTATTTTTGTGGTATCTTCACCAAACTGCGTTGGCATATTGAGTAAAGTATACTCTTTCAGAATATGCAAAATAAAAAAATTACCCCTTCAACAGTTTTTGAGATATTTTCAATTTAATGTTATAAAGGCGATTTTTATTTGATTTTTCTATATATTTTTAATTTAAAAAAAATCATAATAATTTTTATCTTTGTGCTATCTTCATGAAACTTAGTGGTGATATTAAATAAAAAGTGATCTTTAAGAATATGTAAAAAACAAAAAATACCCCATCCACAGTTTTTGAGATTTTTGCAATTTTCGACGAAAGGAACGAATTATACAGCAATTTTGCCATATTTTTAATTCAAAAAATCATAATAATTATTATCTTTGTGGTATCTTCACCAAACTGCATTGGCATATTGAGTAAAGTATACTCTTTCAGAATATGCAAAATACAAAAATTACCCCTTTAACAGTTTATGAGATATTTTCAATTTAAAGTAATAAAATAAAGATTTTTATTTGATTTTTCTATATATTTTTAATTTAAAAAAAATCATAATAATTTTTGTATTTGTGGTATTTTCATGAAACTTAGTGGTAATATTAAACAAAACATGCTCTTTAAGAATATGTAAAAAACAAAAAATACCCCACCCACAGTTTTTGAGATATTTGCAGTTTTCAGCGAAAAGGACGAATTATGTAGCTATTTTTGCATATTTTCAATTAAAAATATCATAATAATTGTTATCGTTGTAGCATCTTCATGAAACTGCATTGGAATATTGAATAAAGAATTAAATATTTGCCCGGAAAGTAGTTGTTTTAATGTGCATTTGTTTAACGTAAGTCAAAAGTCACGGAGCTAAATGTGGAAATAATTTATTAATTATTTTCAAATCATTTTTATTTAATATATTTAAATAACTGTAATCAAGTGGATAAATACTCTTTTCTATTTACTCTTTCAGAATATGTAAAATACAAATATCCATTAATGAACATTTGCTGTTGCATAACAATAACATATTCCATAATGAAACAATTTTTGAATCGATACGTAATTTATTTGAATTTTCTGTATATTCTCACTTTTTTTAACAAATTACAATAATTCCATTTATTTTTATTATTATTATTATTTTTTCTATTTATTTTAAGCGAATTATATTTAATGTGAATTTCGTGCGCTTTCCACTTTCCGATATTACACCGACGTGGAATATAATGATAATTGTAAGTACATTGTGAATGTGCGAACATGTGGGTTTACTTTATCGCGACCTCCTTATCATCCACACGTTCGCTCAAACATTTTTCGTGTTTGTCTCTTTTATTAGTAACCGACGGAATAATTAATAAAGTAACACACCGATAGCCGAATTGGACGGGTTGCACAATATCGACTGGTTCGACACGCGGAATATTCACGACCTAGACCTTTAAGTTAGACAGTTTTGCTTATTTTTTGTTTGTTAAATCGCGAAAGTAAGTCGGTTAGTGTATTAGCTGTTTGCGTTTCTTGGCGGATTTGTGATTTTTTGTTTGTTTGTTTTTTTGCAAGGTATGTATTGTAAAATTAATTAAATTAAAAATATTTCAAACAACAGTTTTCGTTCATTTCCAATTGTAATGATTTTTGGTACAAATGCCGTTATATCCTTCTAGAACTCAATTTGTGAAGTTCCATGGCATCTGTGAATAAAGTTATCTTATTTTAATCTACATCGCGTTTAAACGTGTCGATCGGCGCGACTCGCTTAAACAGTTCCCATAAATAAATAGGACTAATTAATTCAAATGATCCTAAGGTGCTGGAAAATAAAATTTCTGCTAAAACTGTTTTTAACATCACCAGGAATATTCGTGATTTTTTTTAAATTTTTTCGGAAGAAAAAAAAATTCATCGAAATTTCAATATTTTCAAAGGGGTATGCATGGAAAAAAATGAATTTTGGTGAAAAATCCGAATCTCGCGAAATTACTTCAAATTATACCAAAATGTTCCCAATTAATGGGAGCATCAACTGTGAAAATTCGAGCAACATGTTGCAAATAGTTTTTGTACAGCTGGCGTGTAAATTGTGGCTTTGAAAAATTTGTTAAAAAATTGTCAAAGTTTGAGAATTTTTATAGACGAGCATAAAAACCATATTTTAATGATTTTTATCGTGGAATATAGATAAATCCTTTCTGAATCCTATTCTCCAAGTTTAAACATTGTATCAAATTTCTGAGCAAAGTTATCTTAGATTAATCAACTCCGCGTCAAAAAGCATCGTTCGGCGCGGCTCGCTTAAACCGTTCCCATAAGGCTCCATGTATAGGAAACTCATCAATCCAAATGGCCTTAATGAACCGGAAATTATCTTTCTGGTGTAAAATAAATATCCCACGCTTTTTCTAGCATCTTGAAGTACCTTTGAGAATTTTTCCAGATTTTTTCTGAAGAAAAAAAAAAATTATCGAAATTTGAATATTTTCTAAGGGGTACCCCTTGGAAAAAAGTGGATTTTGGTGAAAAATCTGAAACTCGCGAAATAGCTTCAAATTATACCAAAATGTTCCTAATAAATGGGAGCATCAACTGTGTAAATTTAAGCAAAACAGATCAAATGGTTTTCCTACAGCAGGCGTGTAAATTTGGCCTTTGAAAAATAAGCGAAAAAATTGTTAATTTTTGTGAATTTTTGTAGACTAGTAAAAATTACGTATTTTAATGAATTTTACGCTGAAATGTAGATAAATCCTTCCTGAATCGTATTCTTCAAATTCCAGTATTCTACAGCATCTGCGAGCAAAATTATCTTAGTTTAATCAACGTGGCGTCTAAAAGCGTCAATCGGCGCGTCTGGATTAAAGCGCTCCCATAAGACTCAATGTAAATGAGAATATTCGATTAAAATTGCCTTGATGAACCGAAATTAATTTTTTTCGTCAAAAATAAATACCCCACGATTTTTCTAACATCTTCAGGAATATTTAAGATTTTTTATGGAAGAAAAAAATCGTAGAACTTTCAATATTTTCCAAGGGGTATGTATGAAAAAAAATCACCTAATCCTTTCGCTAATTTTTTTAATGAGATTTCATATTTTATTTGATTCAAAATCCTATTGAGTGGTTAAAATATCAATGCGAAAAGTTGGAAAGTTTCGCGTGCTTTGAGTAATTGCGGAATGCACTTCTGCGCTAATGAAATTGAAAGGCCGGCTTTAATGAGCGCAATTAGGCCCTAGTAGTTTTTGTCTGTTTGTTTGTGTGCGCGCATTAATTAATTTCACGAAAGCGCGCCTCTTCCACGCAAATCCACACGTCACTGCGGCAATTATCAATTTATGAAATGGGTTTAATAATAATTGGTGGATGGATAATTTAAGGAGGCTCTCTCAAAATCAATTTTGCGCTGATGAAAGCAGACAATTCCTTTTAATGGTTCTTTTTAAAGCATGGATGAATATTTTAAGGACGAAGTCAAAGGCAGAGAAATTGTTTCGTGGTTCATTTTTGGAACAATATTTTTGAAACTGATTAATAAGAATTTTGTGCTCGCAACTTTAACTTAGTACTTAAAATACAGGTTGATATTTTCAAGAATAAGTTAAATTTGCGCTGACGAAAACAGAACATACGTTTCATGGTTCATTGAAAAAAAAATGGATGGGTATTTCAAAGGCTAAGTTAAATTTAAGCTGACAAAAGCATATGGCTCATATTAAAAAATGAATGTATAAATTAAAGACGACGCAAGCGCCACCTCTTGCCTAATTAATTGTTAATTTTTTGTGAATTTTTGTAGACTAGTAAAAATTATGTATTTTAATGAATTTTACGCTGAAATGTAGATAAATCCTTCCTGAATCGTATTCTTCAAGTTCCATATATTCATGTTCACGAATTTTGTGCAATTTTCTGAATATTGTCAATTTCATTAAATGTAAATGAATGTATGATTGAAAGGATAAGACTCCATGTAAATCGGACATCATCAATTCAAACGGCCTTAACAACCAGGAAATGAAATTGTCTAGATAAACTAAATACTCTACGTTCTTTCTAACAACTTTAAGAGTCTTTGAGATTAGATTTTTTCAGATTCCTTGAAATTTGAATATATTGTTTCGTGGTTAAATGAATGGATTCATTTAAAAATTCACAAAATTCTTATGAATTCATATCAAAATTATTTTTTTATTCACAATTACGTAAACAACTGAAATCAAAAGAGTAAACTTTTTTTCGATTAAAGTTTAATTTATTTCATAGGATATTCATTTTGTCTTATAAACCGTATTTGTTTTTAAGAATACATAAATTGTTTTACAGTTACGGAAATTTGCGTTTTATCACATAAAATACTAATACGCTGAAATTTGCATTTTGTTATTTTTTGAATTTTTGCGGCTTCATTTACGTCACGTGTAAACGATAAGCGAAATATTTAAATAATTGTAAAATGAATAAACTCTTAGCAGCAAATGGAAAATATGCGAAACAACAACAACAATATATTTGTAAAAATAATAGCAGGGGTACAATTACGACCTAATTAAACTTAAAGTATAGAACAAATTAATAAGAATAAGCAAAGGTATTTATCGAAAGGCAAGAAATGTAATTATTGCCAAAAAAAAAAACGAGTTTACAACGAAACTAGGTGTGAGACAAGGAGGAAGCCTGAGCCTATTCCTATTCATGGACATGCACAAAATTATATAATAATAATAATAAACTTTATTACCCAACAGACAAAGAGCCCAATTACAGAGTATAAGAAGTAAACAAGAAAAAAACATTAAATTGATATTCCTTTTAAATTATATTTAATTTAATTAATTTAAATTACACCTCAAAGTTGTAGATTGAAATTTCTACAATTCATAGGAAAAAAAGACTCACAAATATTGGAAAAATTGTTCTTTAAAAAATAGATTTTTAAATTCAACAAGAACGTTTAATTTGTTGAAATCACACTTTATTTTTAAATGACTCGAGTTTCGATCATGTTCAAACTTAAATTACTGCCAAAATTTTGTATTGTTCAACTTGTTCATTTTTTTATTCTTTATCTTTATGCTCATTTCCTGATATTGCCATCATATTAATTTTGTTAGTATTAATTTTTATGCTACATTATTTTACTACCTTGTAATTCTTCCCGTGTGCTTGATTTTATATTGCTATATTATCAGTAAAGACACATACTTTTTTTCATATACACAATTTTCAATTTAAAATTGATAATTATTGGTTTATCCACTAATTTTGTAATGATACTATAAAACATATGCAAATACAATCTATTTCTGATCTATTTTTTTATTAATTCGCTGCATTTCGCATGATCCGGACCAAACAATCAATTCCGTGCGATGAGTAATAGAAACTCGAATTCATTTTAGCAATAAAAAATTATAGAAGTTAATATGGGAAGAAATTAGCTTCATTATTCCAATGAATAATTGTCATAATTAATACAGTAGCTTATATTTACAATTGAAACTGCTTCATTATTCATGCATGTTATAATTAATTACGAACTAATTAAAATTGAAAGAAAAACGCGAGAAAATAAATTCCGAGCTAATAATAATTTATAAATAAATGGCTAATCTTGCATACAATGATTTCAATAATGAGCGAATAACCGTGTTGAAGTAATAAGCTCCGTTTGGCGCAAAAAGGCGTTCATGGGAAACGCGGTTTCTAAACACCGAGGAGGAAAAAAAATGGGTCGATGATTGCTTATTGGAAACAATCGTGCGATTTGGAAAATCGTTTCGCGCGCACAGGAAAATGTTAACAGTCGAGGAGATGAAATAAATAAAACGCTAAATGTTTATTGTTGAAAATTTGAGATATTCAATTTATTGGAACGAAAAAAGACGAATTTTGTACTTGTTATTGAGTTTAAAAAATCACAAGAATTTTTATTTCTGTGGCATCTTCATGAAACTAGGTGAGGATATTAAGCAAAGCCTGCTCTTTCAGAATATGTAAAAAACAAAAATTACCCCATCCACAGTTTTTGAGTTATTTTCAATTTTAGGTGAAAAGAACGAATTTTAATGCAATTTTCTGAATATTGTCGATTTAAAAAATCACAATATTTTTTATCTTTGAGATATCTTTATGAAACTGGGTGAGGATATTAACCAAAGCTTGCTCTTTCAGAATATGTAAAAAACAAAAATTACCCCATCCACAGTTTTTGAGTTATTTTCAATTTTAGGCGAAAAGAACGAATTTTAATGCAATTTTCTGAATAATGTCAATTTAAAAAATCACAATAATTATTATCTTTGAGGTATCTTCATGAAACTGGGTGGGGATATTAACCAAAGTTTGCTCTTTCAGAATATGTAAAAAAACAAAAATTACACCATCCACAGTTTTTGAGATATTTTCAATTTTAGGCGAAAATACGAATTTTCTGCATGTTATCAATTAAAAAATCACAATACTTATTATCTTTGAGATATCTTTATGAAACCTGACTGGGAATATTAAACAAACTTTGTTTTTTTCTTTTATTAATAATTTCGTTCATTGATTCATTGTATATTCGCGATTTTGTAATTTAAAAATATAACCAGTGAGACCGATATGGGCGTTTTAAACAATCGCGCTTTTACCTTGATATGGCCGGCAAGGTCTCGCAGGATAATTATAAACAATATTTTTTCCCCGAACAACATGTTTTCCGGCTGCATGCAAGCCCGAGCATTTATTGAACTTCACAACGAATTGGCTGATAAATTTTAAAAACGAAAAAAAAAATGTTTGGGTCATAAGAAAATTTCGTTGATTCTTTCGAAACACATTTTCAGATTATAGTGATATCAATCTCGAATATATAAAAGAATCAAATAAAAACTATGTAATTTGGGGTATAGAAAATTACAATCTGCGTAACTCATTTCATTTCAAATTCGAACATACTAAAATGAAACATTCACTTAAGAAACCTTAAAAGCATTTTTATTCATTCCAATCATAAAATTTCAATAAATCCACAATTTGAAATTGATTGAAACCGCCGGACCGTGACAACTGGAGCGGGGCATGCGAGACGTGAAAATGCGAAATGGAATGTTGTACACCCGTACGTAAGTGGAATGCAGAAAAAAGGAAAGAAACAAATTAGACTAATTTTCTTGGGCAGCGGACTAAGCGGTTTTTATTAGGCACGAGCGGTTAAAACGCCAGAATCGAAAGAATAATCAATTTGCCTATTTATCTACTGTAACGCAACTTTCGATTCATTTTCTGTTTTTCCGCTGCGAGTATTCATTCCACACAAAAAAACGAGCGGATTAATCGGCGTTGCGTGTTCCGAATGGAAAACACGAGAGTTTTCGCTCCCCCATGTAAATGGATTTCGGGGAATGTTACGAAAAGGGGGAATTATAATGGATTGTGTTATAGGGAGAGACAGAATTGAAATGAGAACGCGTGATTTTTATTTTTCCCATAAATTATTAAATTATTAAATTATTATAATTCTATACTGTTTTATATCAACAATATATTATATTAAATTATTATTATTATATCAAAAATGGACATCACATCGAATAAAATATTGTAAATCTTCATATAATTTTCATTTAATTTATTTAAATAGTTGCGATAAAAGTTTACAATAAATAAAAAAAAAGTATTTATTCACTAAATACTCTTTTATTTATTATTTAGTATTTAGTGAATAAATACTTTTTTTTATTTATTGTAAACTTTTATTTACAAAAAAATAGTTGTTCTTTCTCCTTAAAAATTCTACACAATAAGTAGGAGAAAGAAAAACTGTTTTTATTTAAATAATTAAAGCCTTCACAATCAACAACCAACATAAAGAAGATTGTAAACTTTTCTTCACTGACTATTTATTTCTACTAAAAGTACATATGAATCATAAAGAGTACACTTGATACAAATAAACATCCAGTGAAAAAAAGTTTGCATTATTTTATTAAATGATTTGCACCTATCTCGCTTACAACTATTAAAATTTGGATAACGAATGAATTTTTCTCATTCAACTTAGAAACTTGTTTTTCATTATTCTACTTCTATATATATATATATATATATATATATATATAATCTAAAATCCCCATCTACCATAATGGTGGTGTTCTACTTCTATACAAATTAAATTAAATTTCAAAATTTATTCTCCCTTCAACTTGACAAAAATATACAAACAAAACATAAAGAATAAATAAGTGAATCACTGAATAAAATTTAATGATATCATTTCGAAACTTAACATATTTAATTAGGTAATTCAGTAAAAGCAATTTAATACGAAAATGACTTCTTCCCCCTTGTTTCTAATAATTAATTCCATTATAATTTTCTGAAACCTAAAATTACGTTCCCCCTCGGTGTTCGATATTCAGTTCCGCTTCACGCATTCAAATTCTACAACTACAAGCTACAAAGTAGTAGACGTGGAATAATAGGCTTCGGCATTTCTTTCTCTCTTTCTCCACTTTTTTTTTTGCTTTTCGGATGTGAATCAGTCACGCTCTGTTTCACCTGGTGCATCTCAGACATTCTGATTATTTAAAAAATCACAGTAATTATTATTCTTGAGGTATTGAAATGAAACTGCGTGAGGTTATTAAGGAAAGCTTGTTCTTTAAGAATATGTAAAAGAAAGAATATGCCCAATCCATGGTTTTTGAGATATTTATAATTTAATTAGAAAATGACGAATTTTATTGGAATTTTCTGTATATGTTGAAATTAAAAAAATCGTAATAAATTTTATCTTTGGGGTATCTTTATGAAACTAGGTGGGGATGTCAAGAAAAGAATGCTCTTTCAGAATATGTAAAAAACAAAAAATACCCCATCGACAGTTTTTGAGATATTTGCCATTTAAAGCGGAAAGAACGATTTTTATTGGAATTTTCTGTTTAATTTCAATTTAAAAAATCATAATAAATTTTATCTTTGGGATATCTTCATGAAATTGAGTGAGGATATCAAGAAAAGAATGCTCTTTCAGAATATGTAAGAAACAAAAAATACCCCTTCCACAGTTTTTGAGATATTTGCCATTTAAAGTGGAAAACACGGTTTTTATTGGAATTTTCTGCTCAATTTCAATTTAAAAAATCATAATAAATTTTATCTTTGGAATATCTTCATGAAACTGAGTGAGGATATCAAGAAAAGAATGCTCTTTCAGAATATGTAAGAAACAAAAAATACCCCATCCACAGTGTTTGAGATATTTGCCATTTAAAATGGAAAGCACGATTTTTATTAGAATTTTCTGCTTAATTTCAATTTAAAAAATCATAATAAATTTTATCTTTGAGATATCTTCATGAAACTGAGTGAGGATATCAAGAAAAGAATGCTCTTTCAGAATATGTAAAAAACCAAAAATACCCCTTCCACAGTTTTTGAGATTTTTGCCATTTAAAGTGGAAAACACGGTTTTTATTGGAATTTTCTGCTCGATTTCAATTTAAAAAATCATAATAAATTTTATCTTCAGGGTATCTTCATGAAACTTGGTGGAGATATCAAGAAAAGAATGCTCTTTCAGAATATTTAAAAAACAAAAAATACCCCATCCACAGTTTTTGAGATATTTACCATTTAATGTGGAAAACACGATTTGTATTGGCATATTCTGCTTAATTTCAATTTAAAAAATCGTAATAAATTTTATCTTCAGGACATCTTCATGAAACTGGGTGGGGATATCAAGAAAAGAATGCTCTTTCAGAATATGTAAAAAACAAAAAAAACCGATCCACAGTTTTTGAGTTATTTGCCATTTAAAGTGGAAAGCACGATTTTTATTGGAATTTTCTGCATTTTTTTTTTTTCAATTAAAAAATCATAATAATTATTATCTTTGAGGTAATATAATGAGATTGGTGAAGAATATTAAACAAAGCATGCCCTTTTAGAATATGTGGAACAAAAACAATATCTTATACATAGTTTTTTTTTAATTCTGCTACTTGTTCAAAAAAAAAAAACAATCAAAATGTTTAATACCTTAAATAAAGGGCAATAATCTGTGATTTTATTTGTGGATATATAGAAATCCTTCGATTTTGTTTGGCATATTGAATTCCTACATATTTATTACTTATTTTCTTCTTCTTGAAAATCCAACACAACTTAATAATCCTTTCTCTTCAATAGATATTGCCGTCAATCACTCTCTCGCTAATTCCAAATTCTAAAAGGGGTTCCTCAAGGTTTTCATTCATCGCCACTCGTTTATAACATATTCTATTACGATATCCACAATCTCGATCCCGTGTATTTTAATCCTTGCTAATACTCCCTATTATTTACAGGCTTTCTTTTAAATTGCCCAACGATCCCTACAGTTAGTACAGCTCTGGCTTATACAATTCCAAGATGTTAAATTAAATTAAATAAATGCAACTGATATCATTAAATTAAATAAATTGTCTTTTCTCACTTGCGATCTCGGATTTTCTTCCAAATCTAAATTGTTTATCGCATAAAATCACACCTAGGGATTGAGGTATGGTTTAATGCGATAAACAATTAAGTTTTAACAATGCAACAGTTTTCCCCCCATACAGCCATAAATGCCTATATTTATGTTTTATTTTTTGTATTATTTCATAATCTGAATAAATATATTTGTTTATAAATATAGAAAAGAATAATTTCACTCGTTTATCAAAAACTCTTGATAAAAATTACGTAACTGATAAAATATAGATAGATATTTAAAAAATACCGTGTAATAACAATAAATTAAGGTCACGCAGCGAGCAATCCGCAATCGAATAAAACAAATACGCATGTTAGTCAATCGCACGCGAGCGATTCGAAAGGTGCAACGACAAAGCGCACACGGGTATATATTTTTTATTTTATATAAACAATCGTTGTTACTTAAGCGCCGCGTATCAATTAATTCCGACTTTCGCGTCTGAATTTAATGATGAATAATTTATCGGCCGCGCGAATTTTTTTTTTTCGGTCGTTTTCTTGGCCCCGACACGGGGAATTTAATAGCCGCGCATGCTTTCGTTAGGCACTGATAATTTCTAACCGTAGTCGTTTCGTGGGCCTCACTACGAAAATTTCAGAACGTCGTCGGAACGCGGGGAGTGAAAGAGAAAAAAAAAACAGGTGTTTTATTAAACGAATTAGTGTTTTTTTTGCTGTTAATTTAATTTAACTTAGTTTGTTTTTGTTGTTGTTGTGAGGAGTGCTCGTGTGGATTTAATGTTTTCTTTCTACTGGATAGAAGTTAATGCATTATGGCGCGGTGGTCGAGTTTCGATTGTTTTAACATTACTGTTATTAAGGGTAAGTTTGATATTTAATGAAGTTTCAATTTTTCAGATTTTTTTTGGGATTTAAGAATCACGGGTTTTTATTTATTGCCAGTTTCTTCATTTTTCTTAATTTTTTAAAAATACAAAAATTATTATTTTTGAGGTATTTTCGTGAAACTTGGTGAGGATTTTAAGTAAAACACTTGCTGTTTTAAAATATGTAAAAAAAATTCCATCGACAGTTTTTGAGATATTTGCAATTAAAGTGGAAAACATGATTTTTATTGGAATTTTTTACTTAATTTCAATTTAAAAAATCATAATAAATTTTATCTTTGGGGTATCTTCATGAAACTGAGTGAGGATGTCAAGAAAGGAATGCTTTTTCAAAATATGTAAAAATCAAAAAATACCCCATCCACAGTTTTTGAGATATTTGCCATTAAAGTGGAAAACATGATTTTTATTGGAATTTTTTGCTTAATTTCAATTTAAAAAAATCATAATAAATTTTATCTTCAGGGTGTCTTCATGAAACTGAGTGAGGATATCAAGAAAAGAAAGCTCCTTCAGAATATGTAAAAATCAAAAAATACCCCTTCCACGGTTTTCGAGATATTTGCACTTAAAGTGGAAAACACGATTTTTATTGGAATTTTCTACTTAATTTCAATTTAAAAAATCATAATAAATTTTATCTTCAGGGTGTCTTCATGAAACTGAGTGAGGATATCAAGAAAAGAAAGCTCCTTCAGAATATGTAAAAATCAAAAAATACCCCTTCCACGGTTTTCGAGATATTTGCACTTAAAGTGGAAAACACGATTTTTATTGGAATTTTCTACTTAATTTCAATTTAAAAAAATCATAATAAATTTTATCTTCAGGGTGTCTTCATGAAACTGAGTGAGGATATCAAGAAAAAAATGCTCCTTCAGAATATGTAAAAATCAAAAAATACCCCTTCCACGGTTTTCGAGATATTTGCACTTAAAGTGGAAAACACGATTTTTATTGGAATTTTCTACTTAATTTCAATTGAAAAAAATCATAATAAATTTTATCTTCGGGGTATCTTCATGAAACTTGGTGGGGATATCAAGAAAATAATACTCTTTCAGAATATCTAAAAATTAAAAAATACCCCTTCAACAGTTTTCGAGATATTTGCACTTAAAGTGCAAAACACGACTTTTATTGGAATTTTCTACTTAAATTCAATTTAAAAAATCATAATTAATTTTATCTTTGGGGTATCTTCATGAAACTGAGTGAGGATGTCAAGAAAAGAATACTCTTTCAGAATATGTAAAAAACAAAAAATACCCCATCCACAATTTTTGAGATGTTTGCCATTTAAAGTGAACAATAACTATTATCTTAAAAGTAAAAAAAATCATAGAATTTTATTTTAAATTTTATAAAAAAAAAATTGAAACGAGCGTAAAAAAAAATTTTTGCAAGCATAAAAATAAGTACATTTTAATGCTTGGAAACAATTATACAAAGCATTTTACATAGTACGTAAATATACCATTGAAATATCTTACGACATATTTGTGAATCGTGTTCCTTCAGTATCAAATATCTAATAATTAATTTAATTTATTTACGGATTCACCATTTCTACATTCAAAAAAAGTGAATTAAATAAATTAAGATTTAGAGTGATATTTGGATTTCAGGGGATACAGAATTTTGTTTAAGGAGGGGTTATTTGCATATTTTTTTTTGTATGGTTTGTTATACGTTGTGATATAGGGGTGAGTCGTCTCTATTTTTTTAAATAAATATTATTGTAATTTTTCGTGGTGATAATTTATGTTTTACTTCATTCCAGGTCTAAATGACTACTTAACAGTGAAGTAGCTTCTAAAGGATGAGCGCCAACATCTACACGACGCCTCAGAGACCGCCGAAGACGCGGATCCCGGTGGCGTCGCCGTCGCCGCTGCGCCGCTCGTACAGCGTCCGCCTGCGCGGCGACAAAACAGCCCCCGACATTCGCTCCTCGCCGTTCTACCCCCAAGACGCGAACCGCTACGGCCCGCTGCACCAGCGCCAGAACTGTAACCCTGCTAAACAGTCCAGCCGGGTCGCGAACCACCATGCCGCCGCCCCCGCGCTACGCAGAGGAAAGTCGTTCATGGAGAGGGGCGAACGCGGAAACGGAAGCGGTTTCGGCGGCGGTCTCGCGAATGGGGTCAGCAGTAAAGGGCCCTGCAGGGCCGACGACGCAGTGGACCACCGCCACCGGAACGGCCCCAAGGGCGATTCGCCGGACAGCCCGGAAAACCGCTCCAGGAGTCTGGTGAGTGGATTTAATAAAACGTGGCCGGTCGTCGCGTATCGATCAGGGCCTGTGTTTTGTGTTTTTGTTGTTGCCGCAACGGTATGCGGTGTATTGTTTTTTAATTACCTTAGAACGTCTTCCTGCTTCTTTTTTATAAATAAATTAAATCAGACAACGCTTTCTAATTTTAAGAGTTATGTAAACTTGCGGCAACAACAAAAATTCGAAGCAATTCATTTCCATTGCAAATCAGTTTATCGTGCGTCGCTTCTAAAAGAACACGAGCCCCTTCTTTTATTATTTAAAACATCCTTTTTCGGGACAGAATCGATTAATACCATAACGATTTACAACAGTTTCAGTGCCGTGTTGCCATTAATTCGGGGACATAAAATTTATTATATGGTCAGTACATTCATAAAATAACAATTAATACCACCTATTAATTTAAATCAAAATTATCATACTATAGACATTTTGAACATACAAACGTTGGAGGTTTTGTAATGTTTGTAACTTTCACACTCAACGAGTTAAATTCTTAATTAAGATTATTACAATTTCTAGAAATTAATCACTGCAGTTTCAATGAAATAATTCCTTTCACTATAAACTTACTATTTTTAAATAAAACAGTTTTTTTAAAGTTTCACAAAAAATATAAGTATAAAAAAACGAACTCTTTTATATATTCTGTTGCTATTTGCGAATTGAACAATAGCGGATTATTTCTTCTCGCCGCACAACAACAAAACAGGAAATCCTCGTTAAATGTGGTGAATATTTTAAAGAGAGGGGAACAGACGTGCAATTTTGCAATGCCGACTACTACAACTAAGTGTGCGTATAATAAAATTAATTTGAAACAATCTGGCGTGTTCCACATTACAATCGGGCAAATCGCGCGGAGTTTATGTGAGAACCGCGCTGAATAAATATTTGCACATCGGATATATTTTATCTTATCAAATTTTAATTACCTGGAAACGTAATTTAGTGAAGAAGAAATTAATGATCCTAAAAAAAATTGAAGCTTTAGTGAGAGTTCCTAGAGTGTCAATTTGTTTTATTAAAATACGACTTTTTTGGTAAATTTCTGCATATTTTCGGATTTTTTTTAAAAAACACAACATTCTTGAGATGTCTTTATGAATCTGGGTGACAATTTTAAGCAAAGCATGATATACACAGAGGAGTAACCATTAATAAGCCACCCCATAAAATAATAATTAAGGCTTCAAAGCGCTGACTGTCGATCGTGTATATAAATTTCAATTTTCAATTTACTTTATTAACGGAATCTCCATTTCCAAATTACAATTATAATTACATATTAAAATTTTTATAAGAAAAGTGTGACGCTCTAAAAAGATTACAAAACATATGTTGTAAAAGAGAGGGGTTGGGGGAAAGCCTTGAGGGATACCCAGCTATGGAAAGATTGCGGAAAAGAGTAAATTGCGAACTTTATAATTTCAACGAGAGCTGTTTCATGAACAGCAGGAGCTAGCAAGCCTCTAGAGCGTACATTAATATTATGTACATCTAATTTTGCCATAGAGATAAGGCTGAGTTTTATAAATAATGTGGCAAAATATAGCAAACGATCTAAAGCCAATATATTTCTTCACATTTGTGGCTTACGTGTTCGAATTACCATAAATTAACCTCAAACCTCATCTTTGTTTCATTTCATTTTATTTAACTCAAACAAGAGTTTTGTATCAACTGGATTTTGTTAAACAATTTCAGAGAATATGTTAAAAAAATACGATATCCACAGTTTCTTGTCATTTTTTTTTTTAATATATTTTCATGCATTTCATTACGTCAGCAAAATTTGAATCCCCCTATTATTATTCTTATTACACTTAAAGCACTTTCTAGACTCAATTCTCGAGTTTTTGGCTGCCCTCGATGCGACTCACCCACGATCAATATGAAAACTGTAAGGCCTTCCGGAGTGTCTGCTGCCAAAAAAAAAAAAAAACGGAGTAAATTGCCCTTCCCATGCAACATCAAACGGAAATATTACGTCCGATATCCGAAATAGAAAACATTGAGAAATATTTCCTCTACGATTCAGAAATACTTAGTATTGTTTGTGTGTTTTCGCGTGCTGATAAGCGAATTTCCACGTGGCTAATTAATTATAATTATAAAAAGGGAAAAAAATACATGCGAAAGGAAATCTTGAGGTTGTTGCCTTCGCACAGTTACCCAAGCGTGGAATTATGACAGGACAAAAAAAAATGACGTGCGCAATAAAGGATTTTTCTTGATTGTTTTTTTTAACATAAATCAATTTTGATTTACTTAAACAATGCGCTATTCATATTGTTTTAAATATTTTCAATGTAAAGTGAAAAACACGAATTTTATTGCAATTTTTTGCGTATTTTCAATTTAAAAAAAACACAAAAAATATTATCTTTGAGATATCTTCACGAAACTGGCTGAAGATCCTAAGTAAAGCCTGCTCTTTCAGAAAATATAAAAAACAAAAAATACCCCATCGATAGTTTTCGAGTTATTTTCAATTTAAAGCGAAAATTACGTTTTTTTACAATTTCTGGATATTTTCGATTTTAAAAAATCACAAAAAATATAATCTTTGAGATATCTTCATGAAACTGGCTGAAGATATTAAGCAAAGTCTGCTCTTTCAGAAAATGTAAAAAACAAAAAAATACCCCATCGATAGTTTTCGAGTTATTTTAAATTTAAAGCGAAAATTACGATTTCTTTACAATTTCTGGATATTTTCGATTTTAAAAAATCACAAAAAATATTATCTTTTAGATATCTTCATGAAACTGGCTGAAGATATTAAGCAAAGCTTGCTCTTTCAGAAAATATAAAAAACAAAAAATACCCCATCGATGGTTTTCGAGTTTAAAACGAAAATTACGATTTTTTTTTAGAATTTCTGAATATTTTCGATTTTAAAAAATCACAAAAAAATATTATCTTTGAGATATCTTCACGAAACTGGCTGAAGATCCTAAGTAAAGCCTGCTCTTTCAGAAAATATAAAAAACAAAAAATACCCCATCGTTGGTTTTCGAGTTATTTTCAATTTAAAGCGAAAATTACGATTTTTTTTACAATTTCTGGATATTTTCGATTTTAAAAAATCACAAAAAATATTATCTTTGAGATATCTTCATGAAACTGGCTGAGGATATTAAGCAAAGCCTGCTCTTTTAGAAAATGCAAAAAACAAAAAACACCCCATCGATAGTTTTCGAGTTATTTTCAATTTAAAACTAAAAAAGACGATTTTTAATGCGAATTTCTGCATACTAATTAGAAAAATTAAAATATTAATTTCCTATCGACTAAAACTTTTTAAATCATTCAAGAATTATCTTCCACTAAATATATTTACAGCCTGTAACTTGTCAATTTGAAAAAAACAAAAAATCAGGACGCTTTTAAATATGCAAGCACATTACATACATGTGCAAACATTTCTTGTAATTACATTTTCCACATCCACATTTAAACCACTTACCAATTAACGTAATTACCAACAAGTGTTTTTTTTTTGCTCCTCCACATAATTACCAATAATTACGCGCCGGCAAGAGTTAATCCACAATTAAATCTAGAAAACCCGCAGTCTTGACACTAATGCAACGAAAGCATGTCTTCTGCGAGGGATTTTCAAACAAAGCGCTGATTCATCGATATGAAAAAGCGTTTGCGGTACGACGAGGTGGTGGTGATTTGCGGGAATCGGCCGAAAGAGATTCGTTTGCATGATGGAAAAGAGCAGTGAGCAAGAGCAAAACGGTGGCGTGAGCGCGGGTCGGATTTCGTTGGGTTTGTCGCAGTGGTAAGTTGAATTCGTGTTTGTGTCTTGGATTTGAGAGATTCGTGAATATTTTTCTGTATTTTATGTTCGAGCTTTAGTGTCATGAAAGGTTCGCGAATATTTGTTTGTTTTAGTTTGGAGATTTAGTGTCTTGAGTGGTTCGCGAATATTTTTGTGTTTCATACAAAAAAAAAAAAAAAATAATGCGTCCTCGAGAAATTTTGAATTATTTTCAATTTAAAGCAATCATTACAATTTTGAGAATTTCGCGAATATTAATTATTTATTTATTTCTCAACAGATACAATGATATAATTACAGAGAAACTTACATTAACTTAAATTAAAATAATAATCATAAAGAATTAACATGTACATCAAATACGTGTATGTGTCTGGTGGAGAGTAAAAAAAAGTGCGATTTAAGAAAGTTTCTGAAAAAAGAGTGTGTATAATTTACAAAAAAATCTATTGCAACCTCCCCTTATGCAACTCATTACTCTAGTGTAAACCTTCCATCAGCCTAATCGTGTATATGTAAAACTAAATACCGTGACGGCCTTCACTGGCTAACAATAACTCTTGACAATTTCTAATAATAATAATAATCTTTATTAACAGATATATGCAATATACAAAATAAATAAATAATAAAATTACAAATTATATAATTTATAACACCGCCTCTCCACCAAAATTTTAATGTCTGATAAATTATTATTTAAATGTGTGCTAAAAAAATAATCCACTTTTTTTTAAATTTTATTTCATTTGTATAACATTAACAGTAAGAAGTCATAACATCTCCAAAAAAAAAAAACTATCTACGCGCTTGGCTGTGGTCAAAAAATGCCAGAATAATAGTATCCAAAAAAAACCTCCCCTTAATGCATAAAAATCACTCGACTCGCACACTTTCACACGCAAACACACAAAAACCTGCGTTTAATACTCCTTTCAAGAAGCATTCCATTGTTGCCCAAAGAAAATGTTTCGACATGTTTCATGCATCATTACGGCGCGTGGAAGTGCCGCGCATTTAAATGTTTCTGTCCCACTTTTGCTTGCGAGGGGGATTCCGTTATTTCGGACGGAAAATGCGATTTTGAAATTCACGCTCAATTTTTCGTGATTCGTGTCGAGGCCGGAGGGGGCGCAGCACCCCGGCACTCGCCCGCCAGGATTATTAAATAAGAGGATTTCGCCTTGGTTTAAGTGGATTTCTGGGTCGGGCATCGATCAGGTGTTTGATGAATGGAATGAATGAACGCCGATGGTGGGAAATTGCAAGGGAGCGTTTTTTTTGTGTGTGTGTGTGTGTGTTTGTAGCGATGAAAGTGGATGATCGATCGAGGATTTTTTTATTTGTTGTCTACACGAAATGGAACTGAATTTTACTTCAGCATTGTTTTACATCATAATTCTTCCCTTCTGCAATCAGTTGTTACACTTTAGGGCGTCGGGTTAGCATAATTCATAAAAAGTTTTATTTGATTTTATTTATTTATATTTGATATAAACTTATAAATGGCCATCGACCTTAGGTCTTTCAGCCAAATATTTGATTTTATTAAAATGCAAAAGTAAAAAAAAAATCTTTAGAAAATGTACACACTCCATAAATGTCCATATTTTTGATAGAATTAATAAAAATATTTGACTCTTACCTAACTATTTAAACAGTAATATGAGGATCGAAACCTTTAATCAAGATTTATCCCGCTTTCGCTCTTCGCTGGACACCCTGATTAAGGATAAAATAAGCTATTCTGTTAAACTTTAATTTAAATTGCAATCTAAATAAAAAGTTAAAAGAAATCTTTAAAGAACATTTGTGGTCAAAATTAACTATTGAGTAACTAGAAATGATTTTACTGACGATATTAAGCACTGACAGTCACTTGATGTAATTCTAATGTCAAAATTAACCGGTGAGATAAACTTCAAGTGTCTTCATTATCAGCATTAGGCAACGAAAAAGACTTAAAACAACTCGAATAACAAATTCAGAATAATAAAATGACTCTAGAGAGACTGTATTGTCAAAATAAGGCAATACGTGCGACTTATAATGACTTTACAGTCAAAATTAGCAAATGAGAGTGACAAAAATTACTTTACAGTCAAAATTAGGAAACGAAAGTCACTTAAAATGACTTTACAGTAACAGTTAGGAAATAAGATTGACTAAAATTGACTCTATAGCCAAAATTACAAACTAAAAGTGACTTAAATGACTTTACAATTACAACTATAAAATGAGAATGACTTTTCAGTGAAAAGTAGGATATAAGATAGACTTAAAATGACTCTATAGTCAAAATTAGAAAATGAGAGTGACTTAAAATAACATAGCAGTCACAATTTAGAAATAAGAGTGGCACAAAATGACTTTTAAGTTAAAGTTAGGAGGATGAGAGAGACTGAAATTAACACTACAGTCAAAATTATGAAATGACAGTGACTTAAAATAACATTAAAGTCAAAGTCAGGAGATGAGAGTGGCTAAAATTAACCTTAAGGTCAAAATTAGGCAATGAGAGTGACTTAAAATGACTTTACAGTCAAATTTATGAAATGGAAGTGACTTAAAATGACTTTAAAGTCAAAGTTAGGAGATGAGAGTGGCTAAAATTGACATTACAGTCAAAATTAGGCAATGAGAGTGATTTGAAATGACTTTACAGTCAAAACTATAAAATGGGAGTGACATGAAATGACTTTATAGTCAAAGTTAGGAGTTAAGAGTGGTTAAACTTGACTTTACAGTTAAAATTAGAAAATGAAAGTGACTTAAAATTACTGTAAAGACAAAATTAAGCAATAAGAGTGACTTAAAATGACTTTACAGAAAATATTATGAAATGACAGAGACTTAAAATAACTTTACAGTAAAATTTAGGAAATGAGAGTGACTTGGAATGACTTCACAGTCAAAATTAGGCAATGAGAGTGACTTAAAATGACTTTACAGTCAAATTTATGAAATGGAAGTGACTTAAAATGACTTTACAGTTAAAATTAGAAAATGAAAGTGACTTAAAATTACTGTAAAGTCAAAATTAAGCAATAAGAGTGACTTGAAATGACTTTAAAGTCAAAGTTAGGAGATGAGAGTGGCTAAACTTGACTTTACAGTTAAAATTAGGAAATGAAAGTGACTTAAAATTATTGTAAAGTCAAAATTAAGCAATAAGAGTGACTTAAAATGACTTTACAGTCAAAATTAGACAATGAGAGTGACTTAAAATGACGTTACAGTCAAAATTAGGCAATGAGAGTCACTTAATATGACTTTATAGTCACAATTAGGAAACGAGAGCGAATAAAATTGACTCTACAGTCAACATTAGGAAACAAGAGTGACTAAAATTGACTCTACAGTCAAAATTAGAAAATGAGAGTAACTTAGAATGACTTTACAGTCAATATTAGGAATTTAAAGTGACTTAAAATGACTTTACAGTCAAAATAAAAAAAATGGCAGTGACTTAAAATGACTTTAAAGTCAAAGTTAGGAGATGAAAGTGACTCAAAATGACTTAACAGTCAAAATTAGGAAATGAGAGTCACTTAAAATGACTTTACAGTCACAATTATGAAATGAGAGCGAATAAAATTGACTCCACAGTCAAAATTACGAAATAAGAGCGACTAAAATTGTCTTTACAGTCAAAATTAGGAAATGGCAGTAACTTAAAATTATTTTAAAGTCAAATTTACAAGATGAGAGTGAATAAAATTGGCCTTACAGTCAAAAGTATGAAATGAGAATAACTTAAAATGACTATACAGTCAAAATTATAAAATAGTAATGTCTTAAAATGACTTTAGACTCAAAATTAGCAGGTGGGAGTGACTTAAAATAACTTTACAGTCAAAATTATGAAATGAGAATGATTTAATGAGTCTTTAGTGTTAAATATAGACAATCAGAATGACTAGAAATGCCTTTAATGTTCGAAAAAGGCTATTAAAATTATTTGAAATGCCTTTAATATCACAAATAAACAATAAAAATGACTTAAAGTGTCTTTAATGTCAATAATAAGCCATCAGAATGACTTACATTGTCTTTAGTGTCAAAAATAGGTAATAAACATAACTTTCAAGTGTCTTTGATGTCAAAAATAGCCAATCAGAATGACTCTAAAGCCAATATTAGGCAATGTATATGACTAAAAGTGATTGTGTTGTCAATAATAGGCTATGAGAAAGGCCCTTATTGTCAAAATTAAGCATAAAGAATTTCTTAAAGTGATTTTATTGTCAATACTAAGCAATGAGGATCATTTAAAATGATTCTAACATGGAAATTAAGGGATGAATAAGAATTAAAGTGTTTCGCATATTACAGTAATCCAATGTTTCGTGTATTTCTGAATTACTCAACTAATTAACTCACTTTTCCCTATCTTTGATAAAAAATCCTAAAACTGAATTTCAAGGTCGGTTCATACCCCGCTTGAAATGTACACATTAATTCCTGGCGCGTAACGCTAAATAGTACGAAACACGCGATGGGGAAAATGCAATCACATTAACGTCGCCTAATTGAAAATTAACGCACGCACACCTCGCGCTCATTAAGACGTCTTTCCTTTCGTCCCTATCATATTTTCGTTTTGTCTTGTTTGTTGAATATCCGTTCCGAATAGAGGAGGAAAGTTCGAAAACGCTTCCGACGACGACACACTGCGAAACGTTACGCCTAATGGCTTTATAACCACGAATGTACCGTAGAACGGACAGGACCATGGTAAAACCGTAAACTCACGCAACGCTTAGATTCCGCAGAGTGAGTCGGAAATTATACCTTGCGGTTCAACGTGAAATTTATTATGTATAAAAAAGGAGGATATGCAGAAGAAATGAGTGAAGTAAATGTTAAGGATTTTATACTTTTGTTACTTTCTACAGAACCCTGTCTCAAGGGAAAGTATTGAGTATTTAGATTGAATGTTAATATGAAAAAAATACAAAATTTGATAACCCCGACACCAATTGGTAAAAGGGGACATCGATTATATATATATATATATAAAATTTGATAGAAGAAAATTAAACAATGCGTGGCTGTGACATCAAACATCAAATTCGCAACTGTCATTAGTCATGTGACGTTTTTTTTTTCTTGAAAGCTGTCAATTACTGAAAACAGCAATAATTTAGTTTATTCAAAGCCTCCACCAACCCAATGATTTGCTCAAATGTAAGTAAATATCCAACTTTGTTTAGTTCACAGTTGATTTTTTAAAATAATTTGCGTGAATTACTTAAAATACTGAAACAAATTAAACTTAAGAACATTAATTCCTTTCTATTATGTCGTTACGAATGTACCCAGAAAATTCCAGTCCTGTTGGTTTTTCTGTAAAGCATCAGAAAAACCGACAGGACTGGAATTTTCATTCAATTTGAATGAGCTGTTTTTAGAAAATTGTGAGCAGTTCACGATTTTTGATTATTCAAGTCTCTTTAGGTTAATTTATGACTCTGTGGTAGCTTAAATAATTTTTATTCCATTGGTTTTATTTCATTATTTTTTTATATAAAAAAAAATATTTATACGGTTAAAGTTATTTAAAATAAATTAAATAAAAATAATTTATTAATTATTTTCAAATTCTTTTTATTTAATTTGTTTTATTTTTTTACAAGATTACGTAAATTTGTTTACAGTCCCTGTCTTTGTCGAACACGAGGCTGACGGTCCCAGTGTCGCCGAGCGTCGCGTCGTCGCCGCGGACGCCGCCTTCGTCGCCCTCCGACTACAAGCAACGGCCGAGGGGCGTGGACTGGGACGCGGAGAGCGTCACCAGCGGTATCAGCGGCATCAGTCTGGCTTCCTCCACTTGCGACCATGCCAGCGTCGCCAGGAACGGGACTACCTTCTCCGGAAGGAGCATGAAGTAAGAAGCACCACGGCATAATTTATTTTACGTCACAGCCTCAACCAACTATGCCATAATTTTATAAGCCGTTTGCTATTCTATTATTTTATAGTATTCGAGGTTGTTTAAGAATGATATTTGTATGCGGAATACAATAATTTCGCATACAAATTTCATTCTTTAACCACCTCGAATACTATAAAATGATAGAATCGACCCCCGCGAGTGTGTTTCCAGTGATATTTCCGCCCTTGTAGTACCCATTTTTTTTTTCGATTCAAGCCACCTATTGGGAATTTTAGTTTTTTTTTAATGAATTTTACCGGCGTCGACAACAGTGGCTATTACCGGGGTCTAGATTTTCGTAAGCTAATCAGTATTTATTAATGATCAAGTAGCCTTCTAACAATTGCTGTTTTAGTCAAATTTCGCACCATTGTTTACTTAATTGCGTAAAAAACACACAATAAAAACAGATAAACAAGCTGATGAACGGCAATTGTTACATGGCTACGTGATTTTTGTTAATAAAACTTAGAACTCTTGATTGTTGTTAGGTTTTTGGTTTCAAAACTTTAAAAGCAATTATCTCGAATATTTCAAAATACAGTATAATACTTTATTATTATTTATTAAATAATATATATATATATATATATATATATATATATATATATATATCGATTTATTAGCGTATTTGGTCTTAGAATTTCATGCCCTTTCTATTATCAGCATAAAAAATAGGATTTTCCAATAAAACACAAAAATCTCAAAAGACGATCCTTAAATTACAATTACAGCAATATATAAATAATATTGTAACTTAAGGATCGTCTTTTGAGATTTTTGTGTTTTATTGGAAACTCTATTTTATCAAGAAAACTTCACGTACTCACCAGCAAATATCTTCGAGAGTAAAATATGCCTCATTTAAAATAAAAATTTACGTGTTGGAGGATTTTTCTTGAAGAATGTTTACTAAAAGATTTATTGCGATAGTTCTAGATTTTATACTCTTACATTTCTATCAAGAAAACTTTCACGTAATCACCAACAAATATTCTTAAGGGAGGTCCAATGCCACTTGGGTAACAGTCCATCATACATTTACTTGTAAACAACAAAACCTATAATTTAACTTTATGTTTATTAGATTTTGGCGCGAATATTTTAGTCTTGTACCCAGAAATCGGAGATCCTGCTTGAATATGACATTTTGTACAATTCAATTATTAAAGACTTAATATGTTTTTTTTGTTTTTTTTTTTAGATATGTATTTCACTGTAGTCAACACGCTGGAGCGACCGGAGATGATTACCTGACGCCGACGCAGCGCGCCCACCGCCAGGTGCGCAAGCTGAAGAACCTGCTGCACCAGGCGCAGAAGGACCTCGACCAGAAGGACAGCGACATCCTGAAGCTGACCAAGGAGGTGGTCGAGCTGAGGCTGTACAAGGCGGCCCTCAGTTCGCCAGAGGAGCGCTCGAACTCGAGCGACGCCGTCACCGTGCGCGAGAACCAGCTCGACGAACTCGGCGACCTGCCCGACGGCGTCATCATCTCCAACCACCTGGGCGGCAGCGAAATGACAAGTTCCTACACGGACTCGGGCCATTACGATGATTACACGAACTCGTCTATACATTCCAAAGACTCTGTTTTGTTGTGCGAAGAATTTGGCCAATCGGTGAGTTCAATATAAGACAGAAGTAGCAACAAAAAAATGGTTTTAGTTCTTTAAGACGTTTTTTTTTATGGTTGGTCTAGTTGGTAAGCTAAGGTATGATGTCTATATTCAAATGAACCTTTGAATTTTTCTCTCGAAAAGTGAGCAGTGATAAAGTATCACTGCATTTATTTGATTATCTATTAAATCTCACAAAATCAGGTGGCTATTATGGACTTTTTTTAAAGAAATTATTCAGTTCAGGAACATTTTAGACATGTAGCGCTGCAGCGCAAAGCGCTTGATGTTCCCTGAACGGACAAATTGTAGTTGTCTTGAAAAGCGATCCAACGGAAAAAAATATATGCTTTACCGCTTCACACTACAATTCCCTGAACGCGCCCATTGATTTATTGTCTTGCTATATAATTGTTTTTTTTTTATTATTTTGTTTCAGCCGTATAAAAGGAAGCAAGTCGAATTAGCTGACAAATCAGTGTGCACTGATTTGCTGCCCGGTAATTTCGATTACGAGCACCAACAGCTGATGGCGGACTACGAGAGGCGGATCCACGAACTTGTCAAGTCGCACGAGAACGAGAACCACGAGCAGCGGCAGCGGCACAACGACAAAGTCGAGGAGCTACTGCAGCGGATAGCGGAGATCAACAAAAGGTGCGATTCCAAATCATAACGACAATAGATAAATTGAGTACCTGTGTTAGGTTAACGCTCACGTATGCCCAAAGAAGATGACCATGAGTGAAAATATAGCTGCATTCTCTAGAAATCAACCCCTAAAAACCTCATTCAAGATTAAATAATGAGGTTTTTAGTTGTTGATTGACTTGTGAAGTTTGTGATCTTTGTCTAACCGCAGATGGGTTTGGAACAGTCAATTATCGGACTACCTTTAAATTATTCCCATAAGCTCCCGTGTTATTTTTTTATTATTTTTAATGGCCGAAAATGAATGAAAATGGTTATTATGGTCCATGCTACTTCTAGTATTAAAAAGAGGATTTGTGATTTTTTCAGATTTTGTTAAGTTAAAAAAAAAATTTAAAAAAAAATCCAAAAATCTCCAAATGGCTTCAAAATATACCAAAACATAGCTAAAAAATGGGAGAATAAACTGTGAAAATTTAAGCCCCAGCAAATATTCAATTTTCAATCAGCACCCTCGCAAAGTTGACCTTTGCAAAGTGAGCAGAAATTTTACAAAACTTTGCAATTTTTGTATGGCGCTCATGAGCGCGCAAAGAAGTGGAGCATAAGTGAAAATATAGCTGCAATCTCTAGGAATCAAACCCTGAAAACCTCGTTCTTCTATCTTTTCTGTGAAGTTTGTAATCTTGATCTAACCGTAGGCACGTCTGAAACGGCCAATTATCGAGCCTACTTTAAACCGTTCCCATAAGGCCCCATGTAAATTTCATGAAGCGATTCAAGTGCCCGAAAATGGACGAAAATGATTATTTGAGGGCAAAATAAATAGTCCACGCTCTTTCTAGCATCAAAAAGGTGCGCTGTAAATTTTTTCAGATTTTTTTGAGAGAAAAAAATTTTCATCGAAAATTGAAAAAATCGTAAGGGGTATGTATGGAAAAAAGTGAAATTTCCTCAAAAATCAAAAATTCTCTAAATTGCTTAAAAATATACCAAAATATAGCTAAAGAATGGGAGAATAATCTGTGAAAATTTAAGCCCCAGCAAAAAAATATTTTTCGATCAGTATCCTCTCAAAGTTGAATCTTTCAAATTGGGCTGAAATTTTACTGAACTTTGAGATTTTTTTATGGCGCTCACAAAAGCCTAAAGAAGATGAGCATAAGTGAAAATATAGCTACATTCTCCGAGTATCGAACCTTGAAAACCTCGTTCTTTTATCTGTTCAGTGAAGCTTGTAATCTTGGTCTAACCGCAGATGCGGCTGAAAAGGTCAATTATCGAGCCAACTTTAAACCGTTTCCATAAGGTCCCATGTTAATTTCATGAGGCGATTCAAGTGCCAGAAAATGGACGATAATGATTATTTGAGGGGAAAATAAATAGTCCACGCTCTTTCTAGCATCAAAAAGGTGCTCTGTAAATTTTTTCAGATTTTTTTGAGAGAAAAAAATTTTCATCGAAATTTGCAAAAATCGTAAGGGGTATGTATGGAAAAAAGTGAAATTTCCTCAAAAATCCAAAATTCTCCAAATTGCTTAAAAATATACCAAAACATAGCTAAAGAATGGGAGAATAATCTGTGAAAATTTAAGCCGCAGCAAAAATTTATTTTTCGATCAGTATCCTCTCAAAGTTGAATCTTTCAAATTGGGCTGAAATTTTACTGAACTTTAAGATTTTTTTATTGTGCTTACAAAAGCCTAAAGAAGATGAGCAAAAGTGAAAATATAGCTACATTCTCTGAGTATTGAACCCTGAAAACCTTGTTCTTTTATCTTTACAATGAAGCTTGTAATCTTGGTATAACCGCGGAGGTGTCTGAAAAGGTCAATTATCGAGCCAACTTTAAACCGTTCCCATAAGGCCCCATGTAAATTTCATGAGACGATTCAAGTGCCCGAAAATGGACGAAAATGATTATTTGAGGGGAAAATAAATAGTCCACGCTCTTTCTAGCATCAAAAAGGTTCTCTGTAAATTTTTTCAGATTTTTTTAAGAGAAAAAAATTTTCATCGAAATTTGAAAAAATCGTAAGGGGTATGTATGGAAAAAAGTGAAATTTCCTCAAAAATCCAAAATTCTCCAAATTGCTTAAAAATATACCAAAACATAGCTAAAGAATGGGAGAATAATCTGTGAAAATTTAAGCCCCAGCAAAAAATTATTTTTCGATCAGTATCCTCTCAAAGTTGAATCTTTCAAATTGGGCTGAAATTTTACTGAACTTTGAGATTTTTTTTATGGCGCTCACAAAAGCCTAAAGAAGATGAGCATAAGTGAAAATATAGCTACATTCTCTGAGTATCGAACCCTGAAACCCTAGTTCTTTTATCTGTTCTGTGAAGCTTGTAATCTTAGTCTAACCATAGGCCCGTCTGAAACGGCCAATTATCGAGCCAACTTTAAACCGTTCCCATAAGGCCCCATATTAATTTCATGAGGCGATTAAAGTTCCCGAAAATGGACGATAATGATTATTTGAGGGGAAAATAAATAATCCACGCTCTTCCTAACATCAAAGAGATGGATTTTAATTTTTTTCAGATTTTTTTGAGAAAAAAAAAATCATCGAAATTTAAAAAAATCGTAATTTCAGCGAAAATAAAAAAATCTCCGAATGGCTTAAAAATATACTAAAAAATAGCTAAAGAATGGTAGAATAATCTATAAGAATTTAAGCCCAAGAAAAAAGTTAGTTTTCGATCAGTATCCTCGTAAAGTTGAACTTTACAAATTGGGCTAAAATTTTACTTAACTTTGCGATTTTTTTATGGCGCTCGCGAAAGCCTAAAGAAGATTAACATAAGTGAAAATGTTCCCCCAGGATTTTTTTGAACACATCGACAATACCAAAACTTGTTAATTGTTGAGGCTTCTACTTCTTATACATAATAATTCAATTTTAATAAATGAAACCTTAATTCAGATTGTTAAGGTTGTGGAAACTATAGTCAACAAACGAAGAAAAAGTGTTTCATTTGTTAAAATTGAATACCAAAACTTGCTTTAGAAACGCGACTTGTCATAAAAAAAATGGACAATTAATCGATCGATCCTCATTATTGTGTTAATCGAATCCTTGAAAGATCGTCTGCTTTCAGATATTGGGAACTAGTACCTGACTTAGATAACGCGAAAGATCGGATCAAGGAGCTCGAGGCGCAGCTGGAGGACGCGCTGAAGAAGCTCGAGGAGCAGGAGGACAAACACAAGCAGGCCTACCTGCAGATGTACGCTCAGGGACAGGCGGCGGCGAAATTGGAAAGGGAAAATCAGGTAAATGAAAAATAAATTTAATTCATAAAAAGAAAATGCTTCTACTATAGTTTGCATAATTCATAAACGTTAAATATTACGAATGTTCATGGTTTGACCGACAACATTTGGAAAAGAGTATTCATTCACTTGGTCGCAGTTATTTAAATAAATTAAATTAATAATAATTAATTAAATTAAATATTGCATAAAGCAACAATTTTGATTTGTTGCTTTATGCAATATTTTATTGATATGCGACAGCATATTTTTAAATCATCCTAAATTAATTCAAAAATGTTTCACCGCGGGTTAAGTGAGAAATGAATTAAACATATATTTTTAAATCATTTATATTTAACGTTTGGACATGTTTAAAAAAATAATTCTTTAGAAACGCCATCGGTCTTTAAATAAATCGAACGATCCTCGTTGCATTCATCTATTAAAGTTTGAAAATAGGAGTTTTAATATAAAAAAATCATGAACTCTAAAATTTTACGAATGTTCATGGTTCAGCCGACAAAATTTTGAACATAAATCAAATTATTAAAATAATAATAAAACAAAAATCGATAGATTCTCGTTGTTGTATATTTCGTTTATCTACTAAAGTGATAATTGTCTAATTATTATTTGTTTCGTTATTATTTAGGTGATGGAATTGGCCCAGCAAGTGCCGTCTAGGATCTCCGTGCCGGAGCTACTGCAGCAGCTCCAGGTGACCCAGGCGGAGCTGGAGAACATCAAAGTAAGCCGCGTTCCACTCACCCTTTGCAAATACTTAAGTGCCGCGTGCTACGGAAACGAACGGCACGCGCAGAATACCAAAGCGTTTGTGTTTTTCAGCATTTGTCTATTCGTATTGATCTTGTTTTTCCCGACCACGTGTGCGCGCGCTCAGAGTGTCTAATTTTGAACCTATACTAATTTCTAGGATATAGAATATGCCTCATCATCTAACAGCTTGAAACCTCTTCTTAGTGCAAAAGAGGCTGTTACTTTGTGGGTATTAGGTGCCAGGAAGGTAAAATAAAAAATATGTATTTTTTTACATATATATTTTTCTCTATTTTTTAAACGAAATAATTAGATTAATTTAAAAAAATGCATTGATATTTATTAAAATTGTATCATTCTTTTCGCGTTCAGCAGAAATAAAAATAAAAACACACACGTAATGAAATACTCATTTTTATTGAAAAATTAGTTCAATAGCTAAAAGCGTGAATTTTAAATGGAAACAATAAATCTTTGTATAGAGAAGTCACAGTTATTTAAATAAATTAAAAGAAATTATTTGAAAATAATTATTTCAATATTTAGCTCTGTGACTTTTTGACTTACGCTACGTTAAACAAATGCACATTAAAACAACTACTTCCCGGGCAAATACCCCGCCGGACATTGAATTACATAATGTACACCTGCTCTTGCTTATCAACGTAAGTCAAAATGTCACAGAGCTAGATGTTGAAATAATTATTTTCAAATAATTTCTTTTAATTTATTTAAATAACTGTGATTTCTCTATTATTATTTATTTAATTTAAATAAATCTTTGATTTTTTTAATTTCAAAAGTGATTCATTGTTTCATCTTGTACAAAATGAACAAAACATTTTGGATTGTTAACAGCATTTCATAATTTATTTCCTCAATTGTATAAAAAAATTGATCGTGTTTACTATAATTCTCCAAATATTTCCTGCTGAACGCGATCTTAACATATTGTAGCACCTATTATTATTTTTTTTTATTTGAATTAATCAATTTCTTGAGTAGTGGGTAATAATGCATGCCGTATGGAATAATAGTTTCAGCCTCATTTGTGCATGCACAAATAAATTTGCACTTTTAATCGATACAATTTCTCTTTTTTTCTATTTTGCAAGTTGTTTTTTGTTTGTTAATATTAACCAAAACATGTTGGTTCATGCTTGCTATATAAAAAAAAAATAGAACAGGAGAGTCAACTTTAATCCTTTTATGTGTACATTGCCTCGCATCATCTGTGCTAATGTGCATGCTTTTCAAACAGGGAGGATTCAAAATTATTAAAATTTGGCTGAAAGTGGATTGTTATAAATAATAAATAAAAAAAAATAATTATCTTTAAAATGGGCTAATAACCCGAAACTAGTCGAGAATTTAAAGTTATTCAATTTAATCTGTGTTTTATTGGTTGATTTTTAATAATTTATTCATATTTATTTCAAATAATAAATAAATTCGTAATTAAAATTAATGTATAAAATACGGTAAATTATAAGAGTTTGTTTGTCTTGTACAATCAAAAAATGACCTGGAAATGTGGGAAGTAAAATATTTGACGAAATCCCGGCGCATTCACCATTCGGAAAGTATACATTGATGAAAATGGTCACCACAAGGGACGCAATGTCATTGGAAATACCTGTAAGGGTGGATTTAATCCAACCCATTACAGTTGAAGTATGAAATTTGTGTAACGCAGCAAAGTATTTAATTTCGAAAATGTACTTTATTGATTTAAACATGCGTCACATAGTAATGGCTTCAACCATTTAATAAAAATATTTTTCCATTATCATAACAATTTAAATAATTTGAATGCAGAGTTATACAAATTTGGTTCAGCTGAAATTACTATTTTGTTTCCTCCCACAAGCACAAGCTTCTCGCTTTTCGTTTCTTTTTTCTGCAAATTCCTGTTACCTAACCGCGACAAATTCACAGGCGATGTACAAGCAATTAATGGAAGCGAAAAACAAGAAAATCGACCCGGAGATCACGCTGCAGTTCCTCAAGTCGGCCATCTACTACTTCCTGACGGACAAGGAGAACAACCAGGGCCACCTGCGGGCGATCCAGAGCATCCTCGGGTTCACCCCCGGGGAGATAAGCAACATCGAGAAAGCTCGGAACGCCTAAATGCGAAAAACACACTCACTCGCGAAATACAAGAGAAACGATCACAAAGGCTGATAATTAATTTTCGTTTTCGAATTTAGCAAATGTAATAAGGGAATGAGTGAGATGGAGGGGCGCGCGCGCGTTTTCTCTCCTTGCGTCGTCATCCGATTATTTGCAGGCCTTTTATTATCTGTCCAAGCGGTTTAGAAGATTTATTTAGCGATTCGGTTATTTATATTTTATACATATGTACTAAACTACTTATACTAGATAGAGGTTATTATCAAGTAGCTGGCTACTTATATGTTTATTACGCAGAATGTATTTTGTATATGAGGAAATAGTTATTAATGTGAAGGAATTTTTAGCACTCGAATCCGTTTGTGTTTATTTATTTATTTTTATTTTAAAGAAGAGTTAATTAAAACAAAATACCGAAGATTATCTCCTCTCCATCTATTTTCTTAAAGCCATAGAAGAAAAAACTATATTTTTAATTTTATGTATACCGAATTTATTATTAGAGGCTCAAACATGAAAAAATATCTATGAATTATAGCAAATTATAGATAAAAAAATACTAATTCGTGCTTTACATTTAATCTTCACGTAACTCGATCAATTCAATACAACATTGAGGTATAATTTAAATTAAATAAATATAAATGAAGAAGAAACATCTTTTTGAACCCATGTACCCCGATAACGTACTTGACTAGAAATCGGGGGACATGGGTTCAAATCCCATCAGAGATGTTTCTTATCCAATTATATTTAAATTTAAATTATACCTCAATGTTGTACATTGAAATTTCTACATAGATGTAAATATAATTTAAAAGGAATATCAATTTAGTGGGGAAAAAAATATAACAAATAAATAACCACAAATGGATTAAAATTGTATACGCGTTTAATATAAAAAAAATCATTTGCCTTTTTAAATCTGTCCACACACACACACACCATATTTTAATTTAACAAAGACGATCCTATATCGCATGGTTTATTATCATTTTCCACTTGAGGCTCGTCGCCCATCATCGTTATTATTATTAAAGTTTTGATGTTTAGATTTTAGGTAGGGAGGTTTGAAACGAACAGCGGGATTTATTTCGAATAATGAAAATAAATTGGGTCGGTACGTGCAATAATCAAAAAAATAAATAAATAAAAGGAATTGTAATAAGGTTATTTAAATAATTAGCTGTTTATAATTTTGTTTTGTGTATGAGAACAAGGCGCACCTTGAATATATTTTAAAATGTTTTCACTGTTTTTTTTTTCTTATTTTTTTTTATATGTAAAGTATTGTTATTATTGTATTAATTGAGGAACCCTGTATGTTGGTGTTGTTGAATAAAAGCCCTATTCAATAATTAATTTTATTTTAGAAGTTAATTCAATGCGGCAACGCTATCATATGACAGAACTTTTCTGCTTTAGAGTGCTTTTGACTGTTTTTACATGTTGGCACAGTGAATGAAAATATGTCAATTGACATGACATTATCAATAAAATTCTTCAATTTCTTAGAATAACTTTATCTAAAGTGTGTGCTTATTTTTATTGTAAATATTAGTTTTTTAATAATAAAAAAATCAAAGCACTTTCTGGATCATATATATATATAATCTAAAATCCCCATCTACCATAATGGTGGTGTAGGGGTACTTTCTGGATCATATGGCATATATTTAATAAGAATCGATAAATTAGAAGATGGGAGAAATTTTTCCCGTGAAATTCAATAGTTGTGATAGATATTCGAGTGCAGGAAAGTGCCCCCTATCCGAATTAAACAAAAATTAGATACGGTGTCATTTGAAGAAGAAAAAAAGTTGACTATCACTACCTTGACAGTTGTCATCGTATAATTAGGCAAAAGATAGCGCTTGCGTCGTCCATAATTTATTACGATTAAATATCGATTGACAGAGAGGAAAAATTTTAAGGCATAATTTTTCCCTGTGAAATTAATTATTATGAAATAGCTAGTGAAAACATTCAATTGGTTTTCATTAATTATTATACATCTTCGAGCAAACAATATCCGATATGACTTACTTGTTTCACTTCCTGCAGTAACAACAACGAAAACCTACCTTGTGGGTGCAGCAGTCCTTTCATGAGCGACGAGATAATCTTGCACTCAGTTCAATTTCATGCAGAACAAGTTTTGTACAACATTCTCAACATTTGAACACAAATTACAATTGATTTAAGAATCAAGTCACTTGTTCATAAATCAATTTCATATTAAATATGCTTTACCAAGTGATAAATGAGCAGAAAGTATACAATTTACTACCTCTTGATCAAAACATTCTTGCTTAATTGATAGTAAATAGATTTGGAAAATGCTATTAGAATGAAGAATTAAAATGAAACTTAAAAAAAAGTACTGTAAAAATATTTTAAATGAAAAGTTGTTGAATAGAATGGTATTATCTTACTATGATAATAGAAAAAAGATTTGTTATTTAATTTATCTTACTATGTGTTAAAAAAAATCATTTCTCTGTCTCGAAGCAGAGAAAAGTAATAATAGAAAGCAGGATTTACTCACTTGATTATTTGAATGAATTAAATAAATAGGATATAAAAATAATTAATAAATTTCTTAAGTTCATAAGTGCTTTCGCTTATGTAATATGAGTGAAAATGTCACCTACTGTAACATTTTCACTCAGAGAAGAGAAAATAATTATTTTTAAATCCTATTTATTTAAAAAAATAATTTCAAAAATGCTTTTTTTTTACTATATGATATAAGCATACCAGTTCAAATGTTGAGCATATTCAATTCATATTAATTAATTTAAATTAAAAAAAAAATACTGCATGTTAGAAAAAAAATCAAACCTTTATTATAAAACATTTTTGTACATCCTTTAATACAAAAATGTTTTATAATAAAGGTTTGATTTTTTCTAGCATGCGGTAAATTAGACACTTTATTTCGTTTAAAACAAAATACATGCGATGCTTTTAAAATTTTATAAAATCATCGCATACATTTTCGTACTTTAAGGAAACTTTACTTTCTCACCATAAAAATACCGATTTACGGCGAATTTGAATGGATTTAAGTTGATGCAGATTTAAGACAAACTTATGGGAATGTTAACAATTTTATTATAGGATAGAAAGTTTCAACTTTGCTCATCACAACAGCTGGCTTCAGCTTGGACTACTGAATTGTTAGTCCCCTTTGAAATTATATTCGTATCGATTACAATTTCATGAAATCAAGAGGAAAAAATAAAACAATTTCATAAAATTGTCAACATTCTTAAGAATTGAAAATTAAATTGCTAATATTCTTGACATTTTAATTTATTTTCCAATAATCCAAAAACAATTTTATGAAATTAAGAGGAAAATTTCCCTGTATAAGTCTAGTATTATTAAATAAATATATTTTCTAACCCTGACACCAATTGGTAAAAGGGGACATCGATTATATATATATATATATATTTTCTATGAAATCAAGCAATCATGCAGTTAATGCAATGGATGAAAAGTAGATTAAATAAAAATAAAAAAAAGGGAAAAAAATCCATAATAATAGACTTAATTATGTAATAAAGTGTTTTTATTGGCTTAAACGTAAATCATATACGTCTATCTGTTATAAACGTAAAATAATCGGTCCTCGCCTGAAATAAATTACTTCTTACTGGAAAGGATGATACCGTCATATTTCTGCTGGAACCACTTCATGGCGTCCTCTTTCATGAGACGGTGGGGGAAACCTACTTTGCCTTGTTTCCTGCGCCTGTGCGCCACGTTGAAACCGGGCCTGCCCAACACCACGTAGAAGTCGAGTCCGTAGATACCTATGCTGGGGTCGTACTTGATACCCAAGTCGATGTGTTCTTGGATGCCGAATCCAAAATTGCCAGACGCTGTAATATAAAACAAAAAATAATGTTAAATATTCAATATATTTAAGGTTAATTTTTGATTATACATAAAGTTAATCACTGATTATACATTGCTCAATGTTTAAACTGATACACTTACAAGAACGTGTAAGGGAAGTCTGAAGTGGTTCATGTTAAAAGAGACAAAAGTGGAAACAATGAACCTTGATTGGGACAAAGAATAAAATGAGAATATATTTTTTTATATTGTGGATTAGTTATAAGCCACAATACAATATTTGTTTACTTAAATTTTCTATTTGAAATGAATTAATGAACTGCTTTACCTAAAGATTATCACACCTTTTCTAGCCACCTTGTATTTTGATGTACACCTTTTTGCTTAACCATTTTTAAGCTATTGCATTCCAAAACATATTTCACATTTCTTCCAATTATACAAGTGTACCAGTTCATCAAATGTTGAGCAGTGCATTTATACATATTCATAAAAAAAAACATTTAAGAGAAAACATGTATGTTCCCGTTAGTAACACATCTAGTATGAAAGTAGACATGGGTTGCAAATAAGGAACAATTGATATTGCAAATATTTTAATTGTAATCATATTTTGAATAATTACAATAAATAAAAAATATTTGCCAATAAAATCTAACAAATTCTACTATTTTTTAACCATATAACGAAACAAAAGCATAACGTCATTAACAATAACACTTCAATAACAGAAACATAACCTCAATAACAGAAACATAACCTCATTAACAATGACATAACCTCAATAATAGAAACATAACCTCATTAACAATGACATAACCTCGATAACAATAACATAACCCCGTTTGTTCAATAGAATTTCGAGGTAACGACTGCCCGTGCATGCACAAATCCCCTTATGTTTAAGGATTTTTAAGAAAAATAATGAACTCTAAACTAAATTATATTAAATGCGCCATTTTTTCAAATAAAAAATTTGCTAAATCGTGCTGGGGACTTTGTAATTAGTGTGAAAATATTTTTATTTACCTGAGAAGTTATCCCTGCGCAACTCGTATTCCCTGACCTTCAGGCCCTTCTCCAAAATTTCCTCGGCTTTGGCGCCCCTCACTGTGCAGTGGACGGCGATTTTTTCGTTACGACGGATACCGAACGATCTGACGGTGTAGCGGGCTTTTGAGAATACAGGCTGTTGGCCCGTCAGTTGTTCCAACACCTAAAAGTAACAATACAAAAAAATGTGCTAACTAAACAAATATTTAAAAATGTACACTTTAAACAGCATTTGAAATAATTGTCGAAATAAAATAATTTTTGACAAAAGAAAATCTTCATCAAAATTTGGAAAAAATGTAAAAAAACACAAAAATTAAAAAAAATAACCAATCTTTACAAATTCGGATTGATTTTTGAATTATCCATGAATTGTTTTTCTATTCTATGTATATCCTTATTTTCCATTTTTGATGTAAATTTTCTTATCCTAAATAAAGATCATTTGAGAAAAAGAATGTCATTAATTAGAGGCTTCTGGTTGTTAATATTAATGTAAGTTCCGTTTAGTAACACATCTAGTATATAAGTAGACATGGGTTGCAAATAAGGAACAATTACTATAGCAAATGTTTCAATCACAAAATTCTTCATTAATTTTGCAAGTATAAAGAAACAATTTGCAAATGCTGCTTGAATGCCCATACTAATAATCATGAATTGAGTGGTAATTTTTGGATCACGTTAAAATGTATAAAATAGTCGATAAAGAATATATAGATAAGTGGAAACACAACCCTTATGGAAAGCAGGTTTCAGGGGAAGCAATTCGCAAATCTAGAATGCCAAGGTATGTCGATAATCTATCTTCAAGTCGTGATTATTCATACAGACTTTAAAAAAAATCACATTTTTGGCTCAACTCCAGAATACGGGCTACACATCACCGTGAAGTTGGCCGCGTTACAACGCTCATATCAGACGTTTCAAATCAAGAACGTACAGCCAGTATAATACGACTTACGACCACGAGATGGCGATTACACGGGATCCTTGAGTGGAGGACACAGTATTTCAAAAAATCGGCTCTTTTCAGAGCCACCACAAAAATTAAGAAATCTTTAATTCAATTTACATACTGTTTTATTTTTATATAGATTAAATTAACATTCTTTTAAAAATAGGAGTTTGGATAATGGATTAAATATTCCATAAAAAAGGCGATCTATAGGTAAGGAAAATAAAAGGTTTTGAAGATAGAAAGCCAACATTAAAAAGAGTTATTACATAAAAAAGGCGATCTATAGGTTAGGAAAATAAAAGGTTTTGAAGATAGAAAGCGAACATTAAAAAGAGTTATTACATAAAAAAAGGCGATCTATAGGTTAGGTAAATAAAAGGTTTTGAAGATAGAAAGCGAACATTAAAAAGGATTATTAATCTATTATTGCATAGATTAAACGAAAAAAACAAGGCGGATATTTAACAGTTTCAACTAAATGAGAGAGAAAAATGTAGAGCACCATTCCGTTGGCCATCTATGGTCTGTGTTGTGAACTAATGTACAAATGAAAACGCAAAACGCAAGTTCACCGTCGAACGTACGCTCAATGAATGACGTGCGGATGACGTAGTTTTGTGAAAATTAAATTCAATAATTTCCTTATTAAATGCCGTTTTAACACGATAAAAGCGTACTGAAGTGTAACACTAGTGTAAATAGGTGCGGAAAATAACAACAGAATGGTTTTTATTGTGATGGAAATACGGAAAATCAGTGACATAACCTCCCGACTTTCGAGCAGAATTGTGAAAAAAATACAAATCTAAACACCCGAAAACCACCAAAAATCAACTCGTAAGATCATCATTTATCATAAAAATACCCGTTTATAGGGCTTTTTTTCGAAAACAACGAAATAAGAGGTGTAGCACGTAAACTTGGGTCTAACCACATTTTTCAATAAGCAAATCAAGCAACTGTAGAAACAACGGAACAAGATAAAAAAAATCAACATACCTTAGCGGCCCTGGTCAGCCTATCACCGGATTCACCGACGCAAATGTTCAAGCAAAGCTTGCGGATGTGCAGGTCCCTCATCACATTCTTCGACTTGTCTTTCACCTCCTTCTTCTCCTTCTTCACTTTCTTCGCGGCTGGCTTTTTCGCTACGGGCTAAAACATATTCAATTTGTAGGTTAGGAAGCGAAACATAAACAAACACAATAAGGAAACCCGAATGAATTACACCGGATATAAACTCAAATTTTAATTTACACAACACGGTCTTGCACGTAATTGAAATTTAACAAAGATTATGACGGGATCAACAATGAGCGATTTTACGACACGTGAAGTGTTTACGTTCGTTGTGCGGAAATCCGGGGAAATATCGGTGGGATTTTATTTGCGGACGTCGCACGGATTATTGTTTAGTTTTTTCTTTAATGTTTAACATTTAAATCGACGGATGTTTGAGGATTTTTTGGGAAATATCGTAAAATGTCAACACTCACCGCCATGACTTTAACTAGAAGGAAGTTTTCGTGCTTGGTCGGTAAAAGAGGTAACTAATTGCGACGTTGCCGGTCCGCACAATCAGTCGCGCCAACCCATTTATTTCATAGATAATTTTTTAAAATTAATACAGATAATTAAGGGAATAGGGCCAAATAATAATTAATATTTTATAATATCTGATAATACACAAATATTTATAGATTTTTTTAAAATTTGATTTACGTATTTTTTTTTTTTCAATTAAAATTTACGTTTTTTAATTAAACCAATTTTACAAACCTCAATTAAAGTTACTCTTGATTTTGTTTTTATTCCGTTGGCAGCACTATCTTATTGATAATTAAATTAACTTGTGATAATTAAATGAAAAGAATCATAGACATAAACTTTTATTCCGCGAAAACTTTACTTATGCATTATTTGCGGATTGTAAAATTGGGCCTTAATAAACAAATATATAAGGGGCTAGCACTATCTAAGGCGAATGCTGAGTTTAACGTGCACGTTATATTTATCATTACGGTCTAACAACTTTTATAATAGATATACAATTACATAGAATGTGAAGTTAATTAAAAACGTACACGTTAAACTTAATATTTTCTCTACAGAATAGCACCGATAATCAGCGTTATATTTAAACAATTAATTCTATAAATAAACAGCGATTTTAAATGTTTCATTGAATTTAGAAAAAAAAAATAATTAAAAAAATTAGTATTTTTTTTACGAAACATAGTTTAATATAAGAAATTGATATATATATACTTAAATCAAGATGATTTTAAAACATATTTTACATACTATTTATGTAATTACACAGTTTTTCTATTTGAATTAATTCATTAATATTTATCTATGATTGAAATTAAAAATATAAATTTCAAATTCGTTTGAGGATGGGCTAACATTTAAAGAATTATCGAAGATATTTGTTGGCAAATACGTGACGTATTCTTGATAGTAATATTTATATTATATGCATCTCTTCATTTCTTTAATTTTTAAAATTTGATATTTAAAAAATGGAATAAATATAAATATTGCTATTGAAAAAATAGTTACGAATTTAAGGTTATTTAATTTATTAATAAGCTTTTATTTGTTGTTTTGTCAGAATTTTATTGATTTATTTAAATTTAACAAAATAATTATCTATTATATCACAGCGCCATCTAGCGAAAGAAAAACGCACCAGCGGCGTATCGGAATTCGCACTGGTGAACGCAGATGTCGACACGCAGTTTATATAATTAAATTATAAATTCATCCCTGGTTAATTATTACTAAATAAAATAATATATTAAATATTATTAATTTGTTTAAATTAAATCGTTTTGATGATCCGATCAATTCAAACGGACCGACGCGCTTAATTTCGTTGCCATGGCGACCCGATAATTATTTACACCCGACGCTCAAGAAAAAAAAAACAAGCCTCTATCGTTGTTGTTATTTACACTTTTTTACAATTCGATTTATACCGAGTTTTATTTTACATTATCGTGAAAAACCATGGAGTTGGATATCCTGGAGCAGGGCGGCGTCGAGGAGGTCGAGGAGCTCAACGTCCCGGACATCACCTCCAAGGATCCCGAGGAGAGGAAGCTGGCGCGCCGGATCCGCATCCAGAAACGCGTCGAGGCTTTACAGAGGTGAGGATAATTGTTTGATAACATTGTAATTGTATGACCTATTATTTAGACGAGAGAATGCATTATTTTTAATAGAATGTTCCTATTATTAAAAGGAGATTCAATGAGAGGTACTACTGTGGTAAGTAGACAATCTGGTGTTTATGTGTAAACAAAGGTGTTTCATTTGTTGTTGTTTTTTTTTAATTGGGAGTCTCTGAAATAGAGATTTTCATCGGCCTACTGTGATAAGTAGGCAATAGTGATTTCTCTTTTACAAACTTCTAGAACTACTTTCAGCTCTCAATATGGTTAACTAAGCCCGCTATGCTGAGTAGAAAGAGGTCTGTCAATTATTCATTGATCACAGGATTGAATTCTATGACCTTCTAAGTCGAAGCATTCCTCAAGGAAATGGATAACCGTTGCCTCTTCTTCTTCTTCATCACTGCAGCTTCTACAGAAATCATGATGTGATTTGCTAGGTGTCAGTAGCCGGTGGTGGTCATTCCAATGACAATTCTGCTTAATAAAATTAATCTTTCATTTTCAGCTTCGTCGAGCTTGAGCCATAATTGTCTCGCTATGTGGAATGTAGCTGTATTCTCCAATTTCTTATTTACTTCGATTTTGATGAATTCATTTAGCACATTTTTTAAGTTTTTATAAGAGCATATTCATATGATGTGTAATATTCGGGAGTTTTGCGCCCTTCCGTGCTAAATCATTAACCATTAGGTTACCTCCTATATTGCTTTGACATACAAAGTAATTTTCATTTGTTGTTGCGCTAATTTAGATTGGAGAGACTTCGGGAGGAAGGCGAGGACGCCGAGGAGAAACAACCGGAGAAACCGACCCAACTCCAGATCCAGCTCGAAAAGAGCGGCGAAGTCCTGAAGCAGCTCTTCCTCGAGGGCGAGGAACAGGTGACGAACCTCCGCGTGGCGAACGACGCCCGAGCCGCCGATCGGCGCGAGTATGAAATCATCAACAGGCAGACGATCCTCGACAAGCTGGAACAGGAGACGGTCCTGGCGAAGGCGATGTTCGACGAAATCGCCGCTAAATGGGAACACGTGCTGACCTATAACGATCCTCTCAACATACACGAGATGATCCAAGAGCAGAAGGCGAGATTTGATGAGCTGGTCAAGCAGAAGGACGAGGCTATAGCGATGCTGAAGATGGAGGTCAGGTTGGCGGAGACGAAGTTTAATAATGACCAGAGGAAGCAGAATGAGGATATTACTACGTTGGCGAAGAGGGTTGAAAAACAGGTGAATAAAAGCGATATTAAATTGAGTAAAATGAAACGAAGATGATTCATGCATTTGCAGTTATTTAAATTACAATAAAATTAATGGATCATCTCTTTAATCAAATTATATTGATCATTGGCAAAAATTTTCCTTTTTAATTTCAAAAGCGGCATTAAATTATTTAAAATACAATTAATCACTATGATTCTTATTATTATTTATTAGGTCGTATAATTAATAAATACTATAAGTTCAAGTAATATTAAAATATATTCACCATATATTAAATAAAAATGATTTGAAAATAATTAATAAATTATTTCCACATTTAGCTCTGTGACTATTGACTTACCTACGTAAGTACGTTAAACAAATGTACACCAAAACAACTACTTCCCGGGCAAATATAAATTTAAATAACTGTGACCAAGTGAATGAATACTGTTTTCTATTTATATATGTTTACTATATTTGCAGGGTGAGTAATAATAGAAAACTTTGAAATCGTCTTTGGGAAGTTATTAAAAAAATATATGAAGATTGAACTATTTTATTTATTTACAGAACTACATCTGTTTGGAATTTTATTTACTACAATTATCAAATTGTATTGAATTTTACTTAATTTAAAAATTTAGGTAGCAACAATGAGAGCAGCCCACCGCGTCGAACTCCAGGCCATCGAGGACGTGATGATCCAGGACCGGCGAAACCTCAGCGAGTACAGCGATAAACGCTGGGAGGAACTCTACAGGAAACGCGAGGAACAGGAACTCGCCATCAGCGCGAACAAATTCGCCCAAAAGGAATCCTTCGAGGACGTCGTCACGAAAGTGCGCACCGCGCACATGGAGCGCGTCCGCGAGATCAAAATCCGACTGGAGAAAGACTGCGAGGCCCTCCAGCGGGAATTCGAGCTCATCAAAGCGACGGCTCTGGCGAACCGCGAGAAGATGGACTATAATTATCAGATTTTGAAAAAGCGCGAGCAGGAGAATCTCGTGATTAAGTCGAACCAGAAGAGGAAGCTGAATAAGCTGAGGGATTACATCAACGGGTTGAAGAAGAAGGTGGACGATTACACGCAGAAAACTGAGAATGAGATTTCGAAGTTGCGCACTGATATTTCGGGTTTGCAGAAGTATATTTCGTCAGTGCGGATGAAGTCGAAGAATCTGTCTGATTCGAACCAGAAACGGTATTTGGAAGTTTGGAATATGAATAATGAAGTAGCTACGAATATTCTAAACAAACTCGTAACTATAGATAGATTGATACATGAGCAGCAATTGGGGCTGAAATGGGAAACGCCTAAAGTGAAGCTATTGGTTAGAAAACAATTGCCAAGTTATGTAGAAGGTTGCAACTTACTTAAAACAATTAAAGGTAAAAAAAAGGAATTGATTGATATTTCTTCTTTAATTTTGTCGGCGTCAACTTGGGTTTAAAGAAAACTAGATAACTTTTTTACTCCGATATTAAAAAATGCAACTATAATGGTGTTAATTATAGTTGCATTTTTTAATATCATAAATAAATAAAATATCGCTTTTCAGCTACTCCTATGCACGGTATGAGTACCACATTTACATCAGACGTCGATACGGAGAGCGCCGCGTACAAGAAAGCACTAATGAATGTTTTGGAGAAGATTTCCCAGAGGTCAAGTTTTTTGATCGAGGACAAACTCAGGGATATTTTGGAACCGCTAGAAAAGAATGCCGGGAATCTTATTAAAATCGACAACGTTTTTACGGTAAACGAAATTGTATCAATACAATTGTAATAAGCTAAACCAGAGCCTACTAAATATTCAGACTGAAATGTCGGAGTCTGGAGGAATTCCAGATGCATACGTATACCTAGCCTTAGAGCGCCTACTCAATTCGCGCATTGCCCTAATGCAAACATGTTAAATTATAACAATTATTATTGTATGCGGTTATAATGATAAATGTTTATGTTTTCTATGAAAAAGTAATGGCTTATGACCAATAATTAAAATTATTTTATTTATTTAAATAAAAATAATTGTCCTTTCTCCTCAACCAACAAGTATTACTTTCCCCGGACCCCTGTCCAAGAGAAAGTATTGTTATTGTGAAAATTTTCGAACCGCCAATTTTAACAAATATGCATGTTTTGACCGGGGGAAAGTACCATGACGGACACATCAACATTTTTTTATTTAAATAGTCTTCCCAACCAACAATAAACATAAAGAAGATTATTTTATTTAGTTGAAAATTATATTTCAAATTGTGTAAAGAAATGATTGTAAACGGGAGATGTTTCTATAACGATGGTTCGTGGGTGAATGAATTCTTCCGTGTGGACTCCGAGATTTCGAAATACCTACTCCAATATTCCTGCCTGTATATTTAGTAGGCTCTGATTAAGCAGTACTTAATAAGAATAAATCCTTGGATATTGAGGATTGTCCCCTCTCTAAAATAGTATTTGTTCATCAGTTATTGCTTATTATAATTAAAGAAATGGGAAACTTCTTTCGTATCTTCATTAGTTGAGTTGAACAAAAGAACTAGAAAATTCTCATATTTTTCTATATATCAGGGTTTGAATATCACGAAAGAAGACGACATCAACATAATGCTGCAATTCTTCAGGCCGTACATCCGCTGTCCGATTTGCACCAACAGAAAACGTTCCGTCGACAATCCCCAGCACACCACCTCCAGCGATGAACTGACAGCAGTGACCGTCACCTCGGTGGAACCGCAAGACTTGCAAGAATCTGAAATAGTCGACCCCCTGTTTGCGGTCCACGCGTCCGAAAACGTACTCGACGAAATCCTGTCCGAAGTGGTCGAACCCGAGAGGATCTCGAGGAGGGAACCGAACACGACCAAGGAGGGCGAGTGTTTGGGACCGCCGAAAGTGAATTTAGAGTGAGTATTGAGCGAGGGTCTAATTGTACCTGACGGGGTACAGTGATCGATTTGCTTAATTTAATGTTGTTGAATGTTGTTTATTAACGGCAAGTCCATTTAAATGCATATTGCTTTATATATATATATATATATATAAGTATAATTATAAAATGCTAATAAATTAAAAGTTATAAATTATAAATTTAGCTGATTATTACTATTTCTCGGGAAAATAAATAGCCCATGATCTTTTTAGAACCATTACTGGTCTTTCAGATTATTTTTTTCAGATTTTTTGGAGAGAAAAAAAAATCATCGAAATTTGAAAAAATCATATGGGTATGTATGGAAATTATCCAAATTTCGGCAAAAATTCGAATCTCGCCAAATGACTTCATTTTATACCAAAATGTAGCTAAAGAATGGAAGCATCAGTTGTAACAATTTGAGCGGTATCGAATAATTCGTTTTCGGTCAATTAGATTGTAAAGTGGGCTTTAACGAAATAGCCGAAAATTTTGTTTGATTTTGCATTTTTTTTTATAAATCTCATGGAAGACCAAGGAAGACGATCTTTGGTTGAAATATAGGTAATTTCTTTAGGAATCGAATGCTTAAAAGATCACTCTTCTAAATGGTTTGTGAATCTAGTAATTTTCATTCAACCACAGACACGTTCAAAACGGCTAATCAGCGGGACTCCACTAAACCGTTCCCATAAGGCTCCATGTTAATTTCGCTCATAAATTCAATTTCCTAAAAATAATTGATAATGATTAATTTTCGGGAATCTGAATAGCTTACGTTATTTTTACTATTAATAAAAGCCTTCGTGATTTTTTTCAGATTTTTTTGAGGCAAAAAAATTTTCACAGTAATTTGAAAATATTGTAAGGGGTATGTATGGAAAAAAATGAAATTTCGGCGAAAATCCAAAAATTGCCAAACGACTTGATATTATATCAAAATGTAGCTAAAGAATGGGAGCATAAACTGTGAGAATTTAAACAAAATTCAATAATTCGTTTTGAGTCAGATTACCTACAAAATGAGGCTTTGAAAATTGGGCAAAATTTTATCCATTTTTGAATATTTTTTTCTGGTAATAATAAATGATTTAGAAAGATGATTTTTAATGGACATATAGCTGAATTCTTTATGAATCGAATGCTAAAACGCCCGTTCATCTAAGTTATCTGTAAACTTAGTAATTGTGGTCCAAGTGAAGATACTCTCAAAACGACCAAGTGGCGGGTCCTCACTAAACCGTTCCCATAAGCCCCATGTTAATTTCGCAGAACTATTTAAGTGGTATAAAATGGTTCAAAATGATAATTTCTCAGGAAAATAAATAGTCTACGTTATTTCTATTAGCATTAAGGATCTTCTTGATTTTTTTCGGATTTTTTGGAGAGAAAAATTTTTTCACTGAAATTTGAAAAAATCATAAAAAAAATGGAAAAAGTGGAATTTCGGCGAAAATCCAAAAATTTCCAAACGACTTCATATTATACCAAATTATAGCTAAAGAATGGAAGAATCTACTGTGAGAATTTGAACAAGATTCAATAATTATTTTTGAGTCAGTTCGCTATCAAACTTTGGTTTTAAAAAATGGGTGAAATTTTACATCGTTTTTGCGATTTTTTTCTAGCGCCCACAGGCGATATGTAAAGGTGATTTTAATTGAAAATATAGCTGTATTCATTAGGAATCCAATGCCGAAAAGCCTGTTTTTCTAAGTTGTCTATGAGCTTGGTAATTTTGATCCAACCGCGGATACGTTCAAAACGTTCAATTATCTGGTCTCCATTAAACCGTTCCCATAAGGCTCCATGTTAATTTCGCGGAGATATTCAAGTGGTGAAAAATGATTAAAAACGATTACTTCCCAAGGAAATAAATAGCCTACGTTCTTTCTAGTAACATTAAGAGTCTTCCTGATTTTTCTCAGATTTTTTGAAGAGATTAATTTTTTTACCAAAATTTGAAAAAATTTCGATGAAAATCCAAAAATCTCCAAATTACTTCATACTATACCAAAATTTAGCATTTTTGAGTCAATTCGCTTGCAAAATATGACTTAGAAAAGTGGTCGAAAATTAACCTTGTTTTTGTGATTTTTTTCTGGCGACCACAGCTAACATATAAAGCTGATATTTCATGAAAATATAGTTTAATTCGAATGCTAAAAAAATCGAGCTTCTAAGTTGTCTGTGAACTTGGTAATTTTGGTCTAACCGTAGATACGTTCAGAACATCCAACTAGCAATTAGAAATGCGCCATTTTGGCGATAAAATTATTATTTTTCAGGAAACTTAAAATCAGTTTGAAATAAATTTTGTTTATTGTTTGTAATTCTTGGCATTAAATTAATTAAATAAAAATGATTTAAAAATAATTAATAAATTATTTCCACATTTAGCACATTTAAAGAATGGAATTAGTTCTTATTAAATGTTAATAATATATATGATTTTAGGAGCGAGAAGGAGTTAGAGATATTGAAAAGCACGATGAATTATGCCCCATCGATGGAAAGATGCTACGGAAATCATCCGATTTATATCGAGCCGAGTTTTGTCTTGAGGGCTGTCAAGGAATTTGTTGCTGCAAATTTCTGCGCCGGCGAAGAGTAAGTTTACTCTGACTTAATTTTTTTCTTTGTAAATTTTTGAGTACGTCAAAAATATCGACATTTATAAATTTTATATAATTTTAAATAAGTTTAAATAATTTAATCTCCTATCCTATCCTAATCTCCTACTTATTTTATTTTTGTTTAAATAATTAAAGTATCCACAACCAACATAAAGAAGATTAAGTTTTATATAATTTAATAAATTTTATATAATTTCAGCACCAACATTGTCTCAATGACTACACGAAAGACAATGAATCAATCAAGGTTAATGTCTCCGGAAGACGTTAAAGCGTACTGGGAGCGATTTAAGTTGGTACTGGGTCCCCAAAAGATTGGTTTATGGGATGCTCTGTGGTACAGTTTACAGAAGTATCATAGAATCCTTGAAGGTATTTACTTAATGTATAATTATAATATCAGCGTGATAAATTCATATTTTAAATGCTTATTTGATGTGGATATTTGATTATTGTTTAGTTAGTTTTGCTAGAAGTTAAACAATAAAATGCTTTGCATCGCATATTCCAGTTACAATAAGAAAACGATTACGATTTACTTTTTGAATTAAATCATAATATAATTAATGCTTGTGGCGCTACATTCTTGATGGAACATAATAAGTGTGTTAATTTACCTAATATTAAATTTTAATAAGATACATTTTGAAAGTACCAGAAATACCAGCCCTTTTCTTCCACTTCCCTTTCCAGCCTCCTTTTCAGTATTGACATCATCAGTTTGTATAAGGTGTCCATCAGCACGATTCCTTTTGTAGTCTTTTGGATCTGCTTCATCACATCCTTTATGCATCTGCGCTACCATTCAGTACTTTAATTTCGATGTTAAATTACACAATGAGATTACTTTGCATAAATAAAATAAACTAAATGATTGTATTCTCAGATCGTCACAAATTGAATGAGCAGCTGGAGTGTGCTAGAAGACACAATCAAGAGTTGAAGCATTTGTTGTCCACCTACGAGGTAGACCTGCATGTGAAGCCCCCCTGCGCCAAACAGAGGGAAATCCCGATTTACTCCAGCCAGAAGACGCTGAATTGTAAAAATGGCAGAACTTTGAAATAACCGCAAGTTTTGTATCCTTTTTAAAAAGAATATTCGAAAATTCTACATGGTTTTATATATTTTGCGTAAAGTTGAATTAATGTTTTAATTAACGGGGGTTTTGTTTTACATCAAATCATTAAATATTAGGTTGTTCCATGGAAGAACCACTTGCTTTGTGCTTTAATAGATTGAGCGTCATGACTATTTGGTGAAAAAATAGTTTGAACCGGGAAAAAGCCCCTAGGTTAAACTGTTTTTTCATTATTACCTACTAGTAATGGATGTTATATGTGGCTTTCTATTATATTTTTATAATTTTGACAAAAATTCCAGACCATATCAGACGATATTTATTATTCTGGTTGCCGTATTCCCGATATTAAGCAAAAGTATCCGTACTTCAATGCTATCCATATTTTCTGATTTTATATTCTATTCTATTGCTTCAAAATCTAGTGAAGCCATCTAAATGTACCGAAGCACATATATTATTAAAATTAACAATATGGTATTTCTCTTGTCGCAGTTTTTAACATCAAAATTTCACTTCAAACTATTTGAAATTTTATGTGATAATTGAAGATTTAGTTTTTATTACATGTTTTCGTATTTTGGTTAGTTTTATTATAAGATAATGTTGGCGATTAAGATTTATAGGATAAATTTTATTTAATTATGGATATAAGAATAAGAAAAAAAAAATCTGTTTGAAGTAATAATACATATTGATATCTATCTCTAATATCAACCAAATATGATGAAATTATCGGTTCCGATAAAAAAAAAATTAATAACGACGATCGCGAAACGGTGCTATATCATTTATTGCGATCCGAGTCGTCCGTACCATGGCATTAAATTAAACACCGCGGCGTCCTTTATTTTCCCCTCTTGATCCTGATCATCATCATAAATCGATATCGTCCTCTGAAAATTGGCCGATTTGAAGGAAGCCGCTCCTTCCATGGAAGAGGCTCTCCGCGGCGAATGATAACATTTTCCCAGGACCCCGGGCCCGACCTCCACCGCTTTCAGATTATATGCTACCATCCCGGTACACGGGATGACAATGATGAATCCATTAGCATTCTTTTTCAAGTACTGTCATCACTCGGAGAGGATGTGACCACCATCGGAATCCGACGTGGATAAATCGATCCTAATGATAGACGTGCTTATATTGATTGGAATCAATTCGGGGACTAACCGTTCTTTTATCTGAATTACACTCTCACGGGATTTAATGTGTGGTTTTTGACTTTTTCTCCCTCTCTCTTGTAATTGTCTAGAGAATATAAAACTTATTTTTTAAATGATCAAAAATATAGTGACATTTCAGATGTTACAGTAAGAAGTCATAACCAAGCCCCTGAGTCCCCGAAAATTATTTCTTTACGCGCCTGACTAGAGAGTCAAAACTATAATCATATTTCAAGTGAAAATACAGAGCACAGTCCACTAAATGCGATTGTGAATGCGTTTCAACAGCGATTAACCAATCGAGAATAAATAATTTTCTTATGCGTTTCTATGGTAATAAATTTCGTTTTAAGTTAGTTATAATTAGTAGACTAAATCTATGGCTGATAATGGTAACAGAAACTTTTAAAGAGTTTTATTTATAAGTGCACTTTTACTTAGTACACGACATGAATAAAGTGTTAGTTTTTTATTTAAAAATTTAAATAAAAAAATTGAATAATAAATCAATCAGGAGACATTGTTACATTGACTACATATTCGATTACTAAAATAATAAATTGTGGTGTTTATAAGAGCAGCCGTTGAATGGTAATCCGTTTAATTAGTGCCCGTGGAGGCCATTTTTGGGTGCCATAATGGGCATGTAACGTGACACCCGATGTCCCAATCAAAGCGTCCCAAAGTCACCGTAATAAAATATATCCGTGAGATAAAATCGCAAAACAGGACTCTACTTAGTCCTCTCGAATAAATTACTTTATTGACAAGTCGCCTAACCAAAAGTGACCGGACTAATTCGTCCCCGAAGATGGCCATGTTTGACTCACCTCCGTCCAGGTAGGTCGTTATCTCTTATCATGTTTGGTGATTGATAACGTCCCACCCAAGACGAACTTTTATGTACTTACACACACACACACACAAACACACTCACTCGCCCGCTCGTTTATTCCATGAAGTTCACCTTTTATGGACTCGACGCATACAAGAGAGGAGGAAATCGTAAAGATTTTTGCGTGTTTTCTTTCGGTTTTATTTTTCCTTTAATTTTTTTTTGTTGTTCTTCGGTTTTTATTTTTGGTCAAGCGGGAAATATTCACAGGCGATTCGTTACGGGTCCGGGCCGTTCGTTTCGGGCCGCGTGGGCGTAAGTTATGTGCCTGTTTTTTTCACTAATTTTATGCCCCGAGATTTATTTCTAATCACTAAATTATCTTTATATTCATCCGGAATTTATTGGATTATTCACAGCCCCCCGCGCGCGCTTAAATAACAAAAAACAGGATAATAATAATAACGTTTTTAATCGGTTTTTCATTCTTGGCGTTTTTTACGAGCTCCATTTGAATACGTGTGAGTCATTTAGTTAATTTAATTTTCATTATGTTTTTTTTTTCTTCTTCGTCAAAACATCTGGCTGTTGAAATTGTAATTTTAGTCAGAACTTTGGTTGAAAGGTTTTTTTTTTAAATTTTCGGTTATACCTTTTAAAATAAAATTAATGCTTCATATCGTTTTGAAAGGTATAAATTCCGCCTTGCTAAATAAAACAAATAGTTCCTAAATCAACAAAGAATTCCGCACACAAAAACACCCCGCAAAATATTTATCAAACCGTCCACATTTCCTCACCTAAACAGGAAACGCGACCTCTTATTTTTTTCCACCCCTCTACCTTATCTCTAATAATCCCCTCGCGGAGAGCCCCGAGGTGTTGCGACAACACACAAGCCTCGAGCCGAGGCGAGAAGGGGGTAAAAGAAACGCTATCTGGAACTTTGTCAGGAACTAATAATGTACACAAACATCGGAGAGAGGAAATGATGAACGCAAACACTATTAACTCGAAAGGTTTACACGTTTTGTTGTAATAGGTGTTAAAGACAATAAAAGGATCGTCCGGACGGACGAGGCGCCGATTTTTACGACGGCAATTCCTCTTCTGGTCAGCCCGGGGTATCGGAATGGAATTGGAGGTGAGGAATGGTTGCGCCCTCGCCCGTCGCAAACGAGCCTCCAATTTGATATTGTAATTTCCTAATTGGCGCCGTAAACGAATTTCCTGTTTCTCCTCGGATCTATACGGTTGATTCTAATTAAAAGAGGAGGATGTGTAAACACTCCCAGGTTTTCTTAATTAAAATGGTAAATATACTTATATGGACTTTTCCGCTTTAGTTGATTTATTAATTTATTCTTTATTCAAATATTTTATATACAGTGTGTCCGCGGATTGAGTGCGCATAAGGTGTAAATGACAATTTTTTTAGAGTAGGATCTTATTCTGAGGATCGCTCCTGCTTAGTCTCAAAGTAAGATATTGAAAAAATGAGCTAAATTAATTAATATACAGCGAGTTTTTAGGTCGATTTCTAAAAATTAGTATATAAAGAAAACAAAATTACTTTTTAATACCACTTGGATTAAAAATGTACCACCATGTTATCTAACTAAAAATTAGTCTTAATATTAGCAGGTATAACAAAATTGTATTTGAACAATTTGTTAATTCTAAACACTTCTTTTCAATTTTTATACAAATCAGCCTACTTTGATTTTTTTTCATAAGCATATAATACTTTTGAATTCATGTTTACAAAAAAAATCAAAGCAGGCTGATTTGTATGCAAATTGAGTCCACTATTGACGAATATAGTAGACACAATTTTCATACAAATCAGCCTGCTTTGATTTTTTTTTGCAAACAATGAGTTCAAGAGTATTAGACGCTGATGAAAAATTTAGATTTACTCTAGTGTCATCTGAAAACAACGTGTTCCCTTGTAACTCTAAGTCTCCTGGTAAGTAGTGATGCAATAGCTGATCTTCTATTGTCCAATCCTCTTTCATTTAGCCTTCTCCTGACCGTTTGTCTAGAAATTTTTATATTTTGTCTTGCTGCTAGAGTTCTGCTTAGCTCTAAATTGGTAGAACTCCTGTTTCTTAAAGTTACTTGCATAAGATATTGCTCATTTCTTGTATTTGTATACTTCTTACGACCTAGTCCTGGGAACTTCCACGTTCATTGAAACGTTTAACTGCTCAAATAATGATTGATTCGTTAACTCCTAACAAATTAGCAACATACCGCTGACTATATTCTTCGTTAACTAAAGTTACAACTTTCACTGCTTTATCTTCTCTTAACTTGAGCGGACGGCTCATTACTTCTACTGTAGCCCCTTACTTCACTTGTTTTATTGTTTGTTTTAATTATTTTAAATGAAAATTGTTACTTTGTATCTGTCAAACAATTGCAATTGTTTATGAGTACTGTCATATGATATCCTAGGCCACCTATATAAAATGTCTTATGATTTAAAATTTAAAAAATGAAAAGTCTATTTTTGACTATTGGTCATCTTCAGGTAGAGAAAAAGTATAAAATTGAGACAAATGCAAGTGTTTTATTTAAATATATAGATTTAAATATGCTTCACCGCAGATTAAGTGAGAACTTAATTAATCAGAAGCGAAAGGTTTACCGAAAAGTGTTTGTCCGTTTTTGGAATGAAACAAAATATATTTTTTTCTTACTGTCCATTAACAGTTTATTTTAAGGGTATATAAGGTGAAGCTGTTAATTTTATCCAGAAGTGTATTTAAAAACGATCGTTTATTTTTGCGTTATTTTTTTTTAGTTTAAGGGTACTGCAGAATGTCCTGGGAAAATTCGGCAACGAAAACGAAGAAGAAAAAAAAAATGCCGGTTGGATCGGTTGGTTGGAATCCTTATAAAATAACAGCAGTCAAAACCGTGGTTATCCGCATCGTAATGCAACCTATAATTTAGGTATTTATAGAATGCCACCATTCGGTCACACGAGCTTTCAAAACCGATCAGCCGCGATTATCGAACATTACTGACACCCTATACTTAAACCGCCGGCCCGGCCGAAAACATTCACACAACAAACACACCGATCTGCACCTTGAAAAATGAAATACAAAAAAAAAGAATTGAATACTCGAGTGTGTATTTATAACATTTGTGCAAATTCTTTAAATGGTGGTTAAGAATAAATTGAAATTATATTTATTTATTTAAATTGAAATTATATTTTCGATTTTTTGTTCTTTTCATACAATTAAAACTGCAAATATTCTCACCACCCCGACACCAATTGGTAAAAGGGGACATCGATTATATATATATATATATATATAATATTCTCACCATCATTATAGTTGAAATTTTGATATTCTTTAGATTTTAGCATATGATGCTTTCTTTACTTTTGTTTTAAAATACCATTGATACTAATATTTGTAAATACTGGATTTAGTTAATCTTCCTCCCATGCTTTATAGCTGTTTTGGTTAATGTTTGATATCTTTCTTTGAAAAGTAAATTAGTTTCACTTGAACCAGGTAAATTGTGGAAAACAGCTTTAAAATCATGTAAGCGTGAGTGAGTCTGCTAGAGCCGGAGTAATCCAGTCAGGGTATTAAGATTACCGGGCGAGCAAATGGACAATAAGCTAAGTGCAAATAAGACGCGGGTCCGACTCCGGTTTTATCATTTCCCAATTCGCACTCAATCGACGCGAAAGCCCCGAGCAATTTCCCCGGAGGAATGCGAAATAAATCGTAAACCTCCACAGCATGCGAGTGCATGTTTGTGTATGTGTGTGTGTGTGTGTATGCCATACCACAATACCAAAGAGTGGTATAAAAGGTAGGCAGTGCTGAGCCAATGCCCGCCTCACCTTCTGATTGGTTAAGCCGTCTATGGAATTAAGTATTCTTGATCGGATTGCTGATGGGAAATATTTCACCGAGTTTTTCGATGCCGTCGTCGTCATTATACACAACAGAACACTTTGTTTTGTTTTCAGCGCTCGTTTTATTTTATTCTTGTTGCTTTTTTTTGGTTCTTCTCCTCCATCATCTCCCCCTCCTTCCTCTCGCTCTCCTCCATTGTCTCGCTGCATTACGTTTCGGATGACATCGTGTGGTCTATTGTTTATCAAAAATAAAAAAAAAAAATAATTGTGTGAAGATACCGTCCTTCGAGAGAGCTCTTCCCTCCTCGCTCGGTTTGTAAAATATTAATTACCATAATTCAATGGGGGGATTAGCATATAAACGCCCCGATTCGTACGGATCTTCTAATCTAATCTAAATTATGGCCGCCATTATCCTCGCGCTCGACGCGCGCACTAAATCGGGGCGGCTCATTTTAATTTCAAATCTTTGTTTGCGCGAAAAATCGGCGGAGATAACCGCGGATGTATTACTGTGGCTTTCTAATGGCGCGCTTGTTATCTTCCCTAGGTTGTTTCGTTTGTTTGTTTTGCATGCATACACCTCGCATTGCTTGGAATTCGCTTTGTGTGTAATGTGTAATCTGTATTTCTTCACTTTAGCTTATCATTAAGTGAAAATGTTGAGAAGAAAAAGGCGTTATTTTCAAAATTACTTTATTCTTTAATTTATTTTAGATAACTCTGACAAAGTGAATAGATAAATAGAAAAAAGTATTCATTCACTTGGTTTCAGTTATTTAAATATATTAAATAAAAATGATTTGAAAATAATTAATAAATTATTTCCACATTTAACTCTGTGACTTTTGACTTCGCTACGTAAGTACGTTAAAAAGTATAGTTTTGGGGATTCGTTAAGTTTTAACACATAATAAAAATTCAGTTTAATTCCTATTCGTTTGATTCTCCGCTCTTGAAGAATATAATGATTCAAATCTTATAAAAATTCAGTTTAATTCCTTTCTTCACTTTAAAGTGAAGTGACGTAAAATTCACTTTCATCTTACTTACTCCACTTCATATATAAAGTGGACTAAGGAGTAAGTTGTAAGAATTTTACTTCATTTCAAAAGTGAAGTAAGCAATTAAACTTAATTTTGATTACGTGTTAAGACTTGAATCGTTAAATTCCTTAAGAGAAATAATCCACACTTTATTTTCTAATGCCTACATATATAATTCGAGTGATATGTTAGTTGCTTTAGACAATGAGTGCATAGCACTCGAAATATATCGAGCGTATAACAAAAATCGACGACAAAGTAGGCGTTGGAAATCTAAAGTCATGTCTGAACTAAAATCACACGCACACGCGTAAAATACTAGTTGTCATGTTGACAAGTTACGCGTGTGATCTTAGTACAGACATGACTCGAGACTTCCAACGCCAACTTTGTCGTCGATTTTTGTTATACGCTCGATAAATTTCGAGTATGCACTCATTGTCAAACACAACTAGCATAGCATTCGAAATATATATGTAAGCATTAGAAAATAAAGTGTGAAGAAAAGATACATCAGTGTTAATTATTATGATTATACTCTTCACGTAAGTCAAAACCAATCACCGATGCTCGAGAGAGGTGAATTTTGATTTTCTGTTAATATTCAAACACTTAACTCAAACTTAAACATCTCAAGTCTTGACGTGTATTTTTCACCTCTCCACTTCACAAATATTGAAGCAATTCTGATTATAGCATCTTCCGTTAGGGTGATTATTTGTGTATTGTATACGGAAAGAGTCGATTCAATTATGGTGGATTCGCCGGGTACACAGATTCCAAAAACGCTTGGTTTTGAAAGAACCGCTATGAAAGAGGCTTAATTGATAATCTAGTACTATTAGTTGCTAATTAAGCACTATACTTAATAGCATTATTTGCTTGTAAACTAAAAATGTTGATTTTAGTGGGAAGTTCAATAAAACACTCGGGCTAATTACAAAAACAATCCGATAAAAGCAACGGCCATTTTAATTGCCACACCGCTCTATAAGAAAATTGATAATGCCAACATTTAACACTACCTGTCAGCGAATAACAACAATAAAAAAAAAACCGCGGCGTGATCCGCAACTTTCAAATTTACATAATTCAGTAATTATAACACGGCGAGGCGCGAAGTCGAAAAATAATAATAACGGGGATTTAATAAGTCACGAGAAAAACTGTTGTTTCCACACGTCTCCTCCTTTTTTTACCTTCTTCACTTATCTTTCTTTTCTTGTGTGTGTTACCGCCATGATTTAAAGTGCTGTGGGGCCTCCTCACCTGAAATGGCACGTCTCCGAGAGGATGATGATGGCATGTGGCGAAACGGCGAAATGGATTTTAATCATACGGTGTTCGCGCGCCGCGTGCATCTGTTTCCAGGATTGATATATTCCCTTCCATTCATATCCGCGCGCAACGAGGTTAAATGTTAAATTGGCCGTTTGTTTGGCGTTTATATGGGAAAACGCTGAATGGATGGATGGCTTCGCATCAATTTCAAATTGGAATTCTTTTACACGCAAAAATACGTTTCGATTAAAGAGGTTTCTTAATCAGTCAAATTTGAATAATTGAAGATATTTGTTGGGGAACACGTCAAGTTTTCTTGATTAGTAAATTATTTTCTTATTTCACGTTATATCAAAAACTGTATGTACGTTGTTGTGCCTCACATGGAAAACTTTCTTTTTTTTAAGAGATATCGAAAAAACGTTTTCGCGACCCTGCGCTAATTTTTAATGATACAAAAATGGCGAAGAAAAAATTATCTAGCTTTAACAGTTTCCGGATTATAACCGGAAGATGACGAATTGTTTATAGAGAGCACAACTTCGTCATTATTAAAAATATAATAAACACTTTCTCAAAGGATTTACTATAGTTTTAATTAATAGTTTTAATATTTAAACATTGGTAGTTCATATTGTATAAAATAAATATGAACAGATTATTAAAATAAATCAATAAAACACAAAAAAGCAATATTTTATGCTGACTTGAATATGTTATCACATTTTATTTATCACTTCAGGTTTTTGAGATATAACCTCGAACTTCGATTGTTTGAATTGTGACCAGTCAAAATTTACATTATTGGGTACTTGTTTTTTTCGTATATTCCAAATGTATATATAGTTTCTTTAGGTTTTTTATGTTTTGCTTATATAAATAAGTTATAAACAATTTTATGAAACCATCTCAGATTGCCAAGGAAACAAATGAAAAAAAGTAAATAGACATAATATTAATCATAATAAATGAAAGACGACGCAAGCGCCATCTTTCGCCTGTTTCATTAAATAGACACAGTATTGTTTAATAATGTAATATTTTGTTATTTCGTGTTATATTTTTAAGTACCCATTTTCCCGGAATTGATTGTTATTTTAAACAGAATACCCTTTATATTATATATATATATGAATCTTTATTGGCAGATTATTTTTAACAAAGTAAATATTATATTATATTTTTATTCGATTCTTCTTTAAATTGTCTTTACAACAATATAACATAGTTAGTAGTTTTGACCAGCAGAAAAAAATATTTTCTAAATATTTTGACAGTTGCAGAAGTACACTAAAAAAATTACTACTTTTTTGTGTTTTTCTAACAACAAGGGAGATATCGAAGTCGAGCACTACAATGACTCACCCTGTATAATCTTTTTTAAATTTCGTAATTCAAATGTTTATCTGTATAACTGATTAGTACGGTAAATCAAATTTAAAATATTGAATGTAATAGAAATTCGAAATGAAATTAAAAATTAATTTCCTATTTAATTATTTAATCAGAATTCATATCCATCTACAACGGAATGGACCTCGATGGGAGCCACACACACGCTGCACCTTATAAAGAAGGAAGAAATTTCCATGGCCCACGCGATTCCCGGCGCATCTGAATCCGAATTAAAACGTAAAGGCGACGGCAGAACCAAAAGAAAGCCATCGTCTCTTCTCCTTTTTTTTCTTCTCTCTCAAAATTATCATTCCCCTTCATTACTATTCAAAACCACCATTGTTTATAACAAACAATAATGAAGAAGAGAGGAGAAGCAGGGAGAAGAAGTTGATTTATATTGTCGATCTTCTCCTCCTCGGCCGGTAATTTGTTCGCGCTATGCAAATTCTTCCCTCCTTCGTGGAAATTGAAATTGAAAGTCCGCCGATCGGATGAAATATGAAATTATAAATAATGCCCTCGGTATGTGTGGGGAATTATTTATTGCGTTCGCTCGCTTGTAATTGATTACAGGAAAGTGCTTTGTTGTGTGTGTGCGCGAGCACCGTCTTTTTGTTTTGTTTTTCCTTTTGGTTGGTGTCGCTGTATTTGGTGGTAATTTTTCTTCGCGTTTGCTAATGATCCGTACGGTATAAATCATTGCTGGAGAAATTCTCGTATTAATTGAGCGATTAGTGAATTCACTAGAGAACCCGATGGATTAACACAGATTGATTTCTTGTTTGTTCGTTTTTTCACCACGCATTAAGCAGAAATTTGTTGAAGTTTTCTTAATTAGTAATTTTTTTTGGTTACTAATAATAATAATAAAAAAAAATAGAAATTACGCTTTAGCTCCTCTTTCTCCACAAGCAGTAATGATTTATTTGCTTAAATTAAATAAAAATTATTTGAAAAAATAATTAATAAATTATTTCAACATTTAGATGTGTGATATTTTGACGTTACTTAAGTACTTTAAACAAATGCACATTAAAACAACTACTTCCCGGGCAAATACCTCTCCGAACATTACATAATGTACACCTGCTGTTGCATAACAATAAAATATTGCATCTTGAATATTGAATTTTATGCAATTTATATGCAACAAATTTTTGATCACAGAAAAAAATCACTTTGTGTGTCGAAATGTACATCTAACGTGTTAAGTAAAAAGTCAAGTAAGGAAAAAACTCTTTTGTTATAATTGACAGTACATTTTTGTCTGTTTTCTCCTTCTTCTTGCATTCCTCAAAGGTGTAACCTTTGCAGTAACGCAAATTATATATCCCTTGTGATTTATGGCTATCATAATGATTTTATAAATTTGTTTTACATAGGTGACTTTAATTTTTTTAAAATACACACTCAACCTTTTTCATAATTGAAAGGTTGCGCGTGTAATATATCCAATATTTTATAAATCGAATCGTTGACTTTCCAACCTTTATCTAATTTACTAAAACATAGATCACCGCAAACTAGACAGCAACGAATTGACCTTAAAACAAACCAGAGGGAATACTTTAAACGCAAATATCGAGTATTCCACGCTCGCGCACATCTTCCTAGTAATTGCAAAAAGTCGGTGTATACGCGCGCGGATTTATATTTAAGGAGCTGCCAATTTTAATACACCATATATCATGATACACATGGAGAAAGTACGATAATTGCGAAATAATTGCCGGTTGCACACCCGCTCACGTATCTCTCAATGTTGTTTATGTGTGTGTGTGTGTGTGCCGCTTTTGGAATTTATCCTCTATGGTGACTAGAATGTTAATTAACACATAACGGTTCGGCTCGTAAGTGCGTGCATGTGTGTGTGTGTGTTAAACAATTGTTTACACGCTGTTCATTAAGTATTAGTCATTAGATGGGGTTTTGCGTTGATTGTGTTTTTGCGGCGTGTGAATAAATAAGGTTTGCTTTATTACAGCCATATTTTCTTGAGGAATTAAATGTTTATGTGTAATAAGCATTTGTTGAGTGTGGAAAAATTAAAAAAAAAAACGAGAAAGAATTTAGAAAATTATGTGTTGGAATCTTGATTTATGAAAATGCGTTTGTAATATTTGTTTATGAAAATTGTATAATCAAGCTTAACAGCTGCGGAATTTCAAATCGAGACATCAACATTTCGCTTGATCCACAATGAATCTGAAAAGGTCGCGGTGGTACAAGCCAAGGGGCCACCCAATCAATATTTATCTAATATTTCGCTAATGTGAATGGTATTTTCAATAAATTTTTATTTGTTAGGGTTACTACTGTCAAAAAACGACTACCCGTGAAAAAACGCCTACTTTTTTTATTATTTAAACCTAAATTCTGCATAATATATTTGCAGTATGTTTAATGCTTTTCCCCTCACACCTATTTTTATTTATTTATTCATACAATCAACGGAAATTTTATTCCAATAACAGATTGCAAAACTAAATTAAATCTAAATCCATATGATACGAAACAAAATGTAATGAATTACATATAAGATCTATAAAAAACAAAAAAAATAAAAATGAGTCTCCGAATAAAACACTACATAATACTAACCTTACTGTTTTTTTTAAATAAGTGTACAATATCGAACATGATAATAAGTATAAGTACTTAGTGTAACAAATTGTTATATTGTTTATTGATGCTATTGATGAATATGCTGTTTAATTTAATCAGATATATACAAATATCTTTATTCAGACAATTACATACATTTTTATTATCTGGCTATTAACCTGAAGTTTTCCCACTCTGTCTTGAAATTATGGCGATGTGCAATCGATAAAATTTGTGTTGATTAATTATTTTATATATTTAATTTATTATTTATTAAGAATTTTTTGAAGATTTAAACTTTATGTAAATGAAAAAATAAAAAATAACAACAAAAAAAAAGTTGTCTTGTAATTTATAGCCCGGGTTATAAATTAAAACGTAAATCGATGATGGAATGTGCTGGTGGAGATTGTGTGATTCGTGGCCATTTGGCCGTTGCCTCCTCCATTGAACAGTCTATCAAGGCATTAAGTGCATGTCAAAGCTTACACACGCAGTTAATATAAACGTCTGCTTAGTTATTTAGAGTAGTGAGAGCGGTATGCGCGATATGGTCTTGCGGGTAACCGGGGGGGAAAGGCGGGGAGGGCATGTGGGGAGGCACGCCGTCGGTTCATTACCAGACGGAGAAGGCGAAGGCAAGGCATGGGAGCCCCCTTAGGGTTGGTTGGTGCTGCCTTAGAATGCTGGGAAGCGCCCCGGGTGCTGGTAGCAAGCCCCCTCCGTCCACCTGACAGAGGTTAAGGGTCACTACTCTTCACTGACCAGCGCTTGTAATTCCCTACAATTCACCGACGGTCCTCCTTTATTCTCTTCTTTTATATAATCAACCACGGCCACGAGGAGTAGGAGGATTTTTTGCTTTTAATTCCGTCGCGGCTCCGGCCAATGGCGAAACGCCGGATTTACGATCGCTTTAATTAAAAGGTAGCTTAATTTACTCCGAAATTAATCCATATCTACTTTAAACATATTCTTACACCAATTATTCAGAAATAATCAGTAATTCATATGATTTAAAGAAAAAAATATTTTTTGTAGATATAAACATCTTTATTTCCAAAAATAACACACATATTTATATTTTATATAGCATATAATAATAAAATAGCAATATATATGTACTTCAGGGAAACGGCAATCGATCTGAGGTCTTTCAGCCTTGTTATATATTTTTTCTTTAAACAATAAATTTTTCTTCAATTAGTGATAATTTAATATAGTTTCTATAGATATAATTATTTTCTACCATTTTCAACCACTTTTAATGGTTTCATGAAATTAACAAGAAGCCTTATGGAAACGGTTTTAGGGAGGCTTGTCGAATGGCTGGTTTGGATACATCTATAGTTAAACCAAGAAAACAAGTTTTTCAAAAAAGGTAGAAGAATGGGGTTTTCAGCATTGAATTCCGAAAGAATGTAGCTGTATTATCACTTATAGTCATTTTCTTTTGATATTTGTAGCCGTTAGAAAAAAAAAAAATGGAAAATTCAGCAATATTTCATCCAATTTTGCATTGGTCAACTTTGCGACTGTGTGGATCACAAAAAATATTTTTGATGGGGCTCAACTTCTTACAAATTATTCTTCAATTCTTTAGCTACATTTTGGTATAATATAAAGTCATTTGGCAATTTTTGAATTTTTGATAAATTTTTACATTTTTTCTATACATTACACGTATATCTGCAGGATCTCCTACAAATTCTCTATAAATCTAATAGATGAAACGAATAGCGCATTTGTGATATATTAATACTTAAAAGTGTTGTCTTTGGGAATATAATAATAATAAGAATACTGTGGGGATACCTCAAACTATTGAAAGTCTTTGTCTTATTAATAGTTTATGATTTTTTTTTTCAAATTTTGATGATTTTTTTTCTCTAAAAAAAATCTGAAAAATTTCTCGAAGACTCTCAATGGCACTAGAACGAACGTGGATTATTTATTTTCCACAGATATAATCTTTTCCTACCATATTCGGCCACTTGAATGGCCCAGTGAAATTAACACGGGACCTTATGGAAACGGTTTAAGTAAGGTTCGTCGATTGGCCATTTTAGAAGCATTTGCGGTTAGATAAAAATTGCAACCTTCCCAGAAAAGATAGAAGCACGGGATTTTCAGCAGTGGATTCCTAAATAATGCATCTACATTTTTACCTATAGTCATCTTTTCTTGACATTTGTAGCAGCTAGAAAAAAAATGCAAATTTCAAGAAAATTTTTGCATCTTTTTCGATGGTCAATTTTTAGAGCATGTGGATCGAAAACTAAATTTTTGATGGAGCTCAACTTCTTACAGCTCATGCTCTTATTCTTTAGCTATGTTTTGCTATAACATGAAGCCATTTAAAGATTTTTGAATTTTCGATGAATTTTCACATTTTTTAAGATTTTTTCAAATTTTGATGATTTTTGTTTTCTTTCAAAAAAATCTGAAAAAAATCACAAAGGCTCTCGATGGTACTAGAAAGGACGTAGACTATTTAGTTTTCACAGATACAATCTTTTCCTATCACTTTCGGCCACTTGGATGACCCCGTCAAATTAACACGGGACCTTATGGGAACGGTTTAAGTAAGGCCCGTCGATTGGCAATTTCAGACGTATCTGCCGTTACATCAAGATTACAGCCTTCATAGAATAGATAGAAGCACAGGATTTTCAGCAGTGGATTTCTAAAGCATGTAGCTTCATTTTCACCTATAGTCATCTCTTCTTAATATTTGTGGTCGCTAGAAAAAAAAATTGCAAATTTCAACAAAATTTCAACCCATTTGGTGATGGTCAACTTTCCGAGCATATGGATCGAAAACTAAATTTTCTATGGGGCTTAAATTCTCACAGATTACTCACCCATTCTTTAGCTACATTTTGGTATAATATGAAGCCATTTGGAGATTTTTGAATTTTCGATGAATTTTCACATTTTTCTATATATACCCCTTATGAAAATTTCAAATTTCGATAAAAAAAATTTATCTGCAAAAAATCTGAAAAAAATCACAAAGACTCTCAATAGCACCAGAACGAACGTGGACTATTTAGTTTCTACAGATATAATCTTTTCCTACCATTTTCAGCTACTTGAATGGCACCATTAAATTAACATAGAGCCTTATGGGAACGGTTTAAATAAGGCCCGCCGATTAGCCATTTTCGACACGTTTGCGATTAGATCAAGATTGCAACGTTCATAGAAAAGATAGAAGGGTAGGGTTTTCAGCATTGAATTCATAAAGAATGAAGCTACATTTTTACTCATAGTTATTTTATTTGGGCCTCTGTGACCGCTAGAAAAAAATTGCAAAATCTAGCAAAAGTTTATCCAATTTTGCGATGGTCAACTTTGAGATCATACTGATTAATAATTAAATTTTTGATAGAGCTAAAATTTACACAGATTATTCTCCCATTCTTTAGCTATATTTTGGTATAATATGAAGCCATTTGAAGATTTTTGAATTTTTGATGAATTTTCACATTTTTCTATACATACCCCTTATGAAAATTTCGACAAAAAAAATTATCTGCAAAAAATTTGAAAAAAATCACAAAGACTCTCAATAGCACCAGAACGAACGTGGACTATTTAGTTTCTACAGAAATAATCTTTTCCTACCATTTTCAGCTACTTGAATGGCACCATTAAATTAACATAGAGCCTTATGGGAACGGTTTAAATAAGGCCCGCCGATTAGCCATTTCCTACACGTTTGCGATTAGATCAAGATTGCAACGTTTATAGAAAAGATAGAAGGATAGGATTTTCAGCATTGAATTAATAAAGAATGAAGCTATATTTTTACTCATAATTATTTTCTTTGGGCCTCTGTGACCGCTAGAAAAAAATCGCAAAATCTAGCAAAAGTTTATCCAATTTTGCGATGGTCAACTTTGAGATAATACTGATTAATAATTAAATTTTTGATGGAGCTAAAATTTACACAGATTATTCTCCCATTATTTAGCTACATTTTGGTATAATATGAAGCCATTTGGCAATTTTTGAATTTTCTATGAATTTTCACATTTTTCTATACATTACACGTATTTATGTAGAACCTCCCACAAATTCTCCATAAATCAAATAGATGAAACGAATAGCGCATTTGTGATATATTAATACTTGAAAATGTTGTCTTTGGGAATATAATGATAAGAATACTGTGGAGAAACCTCAAACCATTGAAAGTCTTCTTATTAATAGTTTCCTCTTATACCCGTATTGGGTGTCGAGATTATCATTGAACAAATGAAAAATACAAAGGGCGACACCTAATTCACCCTCAAGGGCGGTTTTAGGAACTGGAAATGGGAAATAATTGCCAGGTTCTATGTATAAATTATGGGAATTGTAGCAAACACCTCCCTGAATAGTCAAAAAAACTTATGTATATATATATATATAATCGATGTCTCCTTTTACCAATTGGTGTCGGGGCTCAAAAAAACTTGTTAAATTTAAAAGTTCGCGGAATTTTGGCTATCCTATTGAAATAAAAAAAGTACTATGTACCACCAAAAACTTTATATTGTGTAAGGCAGAGCTGTACTGATGAGGCATAGATCCCGAAACACGTGTCTGTGAATGGCCTTATATTGAGTAATTTTTTTTTTGCTCTTTACATTTATTTTTTCTCGGATCAAAAAAAGTTGTGTGATGCAAAATGTTATTGATATGCAACAGCAGGTGTACATTATGCAATTCAATGTCTTTTATAAAAAAAAAACAGGTGGAAGCAACGGTCGTACTTCGTCGAAACATTCAGGGATTAGTAGCAGTAACGTCGACCAGTGGACAGTGGTTCTTAATAAATTGATTACATGAATTAAGAAAGTAATTCATGTAATCAATTTATTAAGAACAACCGATTTTTTGGAGACTATTTTTCTCATTCTTCAGGTTTTTTTTAACACTACAACATCAACAAAGGATGCATAAGTTATAATATATAAGTTAAGTTTTGGTCCCTTTTTCATTGTTTCCATGTTTGCAGTAAATAAAACCGCGTTTGATCATCGAGCTTTCGGGAGAGCTTTTTTCGTCGCGTGATCGATCGTTGAAGTCTCCATGTTAAATATACGGGATAAATCGTTTTCCAATGATGTTACGGTTTTCAAGCGTGGATCGCGAGTTAAAGTGGAAATTTTAAAATAATGGTGTTGTTTATTTTTAAAGCAACTAATATTTTGTAATTTTACGAAGAAAAACGATTTTTGCGTTCCATATTTTTATAATCAATTTCCTGAACAAGTATTTTTCTTTGTTATATGAATATTATAAGTCATTGTAACAACAACAATGTTGATATTGAGTAAAGAATATTTTGATTCGTTCATGGTTGTTTAAAGAATAGTTCATTCCATGGTGAATGTTGTCGATCCTCGTATTTCGGAATTTGTCGCAGCGGGAAAATTACCGATGCGCAACTCGCGTTCAAGACAGGTTCTCGTTAATTCAAGGATGACCGCATTTTTTCGTGGCGGTGGCCGTTTTCGGCGGTGGCGGCGGTGGCGTCGGAGGATTTTCGTCCTTGCGCGCGTCTCCATCGCTTGCTAGGGCAGAGGCGTGCTCTCGTGTAAATGAACGTGTCCAATCCTGCACAGTAGCAGCACATAACGCTGCCAACAGTAGCCAACAGTAGCAACGCCATCCCCTCCAATCATCATCCATCCACTTTATGTACTACAACGCCACGCTTGTATATAGGAGAGGAGAGAAAAAAATACACACGGAGGGGGCTAAGCCCTAAATGAAACACACACACAAAAAGGAAGAGGGGAAAAACCGGTAGCACCTACGTGCATATGCGCGTTTACTTCTTCAGCTGTACCTGTCTTACCCTGCACGTAAGTATTGTGACGTTTTAATTATTTAATACATGACGGGTTTTCAATGGTACAACCTAATTGATTCAGTAAGGAAACAAATATATTGGGTATAATTTAATTACATCCTTTTTTTTGTTTGAAAAGCTTATTTATTAACTTTTTCTGAAATTATTGTCAAAATTTCAAGGCTGTAAATATTGTCATTTTCATGACTAGTACTGTAAAATCTTTTCCTGACTCCCATTATAGTCCTAGTCATGAAAGTAAAATGACCAAAAAAAGCGAGGAACACCTCTATCAAATTAGTTTTATTTTGGATTTGTACCAGTGCTTGAAATATTTGTGTCTTCTCACATTTTTTATTTATTCGGGAAAACTTCGTCCACTGCAAAAAAACTGGTCAATTCGGATAAATGAGCTTTTACACTCCGAACCTTTAAATTTCACAAGTTTTTTGAGCATTCAGGGAGGCGATTGCCATAATTGAAACATAGCAAATAATTTCCTATTTCTAGTTCTCAAAACCACCCTTGAGGGTATTTTTCATTTGTGAGTTTATATGTTTTGGGGTATCCCTACAGAATAATAGTCCCACAAACAAAATTTTCAAGTACTAATGACCTTTGCCGTCGAAGCGCTCTACAAACCTCAAGTACTAATATATCACAAAAATACACTATTCGAATTGTTAATTTTCGGGAGTTTGATACTTTATTCGTTCATTTATTAGATTTATAGAGAATTTGTGGGAAGGACCTACAAAAATTGGCTCCTTGGTGTAATGTCTCCAAATGTGAAAAAATATACATTGAAAGTTCAAAAATCACAAAAATATAGCATTTGAAATATCTCAACAAACCTCTATTGAATTTAAATTTTATTTGCGGAGAAATTCATTTATAAATAAGCTATATCTAAAATATTCTTCATTTGATTGAGCAGTCAACATATGAACTGGTATTCCTATATAATATGCAATGTTTATCTGATGGTCCACACTCTCCAAAAACTTGTACAAGTTTTCGACGCACTTCAGATGTTTCTCCTATAAATTCTGCTCCATCATTCCCCTGTAATGACAATGAAAGATTCAATCTAACATGTTGGGCGTAATGATCAGAAGGAATTTACTAATACGTCTGATATTGCGAATGCAAATTCCAACAAAATTTTAGCTCAACTTATGGAGGTCAAGGATCAAATATTAAATGTTTGATGAGGCTCAACTTTTCACAGATTATTCTCCCATTCTTTAGCTATATTTTAGTATAATTTGGAGATTTTTGGAATTTCAAGAAATTTTTGCATTATTTCCCTTACGATTTCTTCTAATTTGGATGAAATTTCTTTTTCTCAAAAAAATTCTGAAAAAAATCACAAACACTCTTAAGAATACTAGAAATAACCTGGACTACTTAGTTTAACTCAGATTTAATCAATTTCTAACATTTTTGGCAACTTGAATGTCTCCGTGGAATTAATACGGAGCCTTATGGAAACGGTATAAGGGAAGCTCGTAGATTCGCTGTTTCAGATTAAGATTACAACCTTCACAGAAAAGATAGAAGGACACGATTTTCAGCGTTGGATTTATGAAGAATGCAGCTATATTTTCACCCATATCGTCATCTTCTTTGGATATCTGTGATCGCCAGAAAAAAATGTAAATTTCAGTAAAATTTTGTCCCACTTTGCAAAGATCAACTTTGCGAGCATGCTGATCGAAAATTAAATTTTTGATAGAGCCAAAATTCTCACAGATTATTCTCCAATTCTTTGGCTACTTTTTGGTACAATAAGAAGCTATTTGGAGATTTTTGGATTTTCCACAAATTTTCGCATTTTTTTTCATTATCTTACGATGTCTTCAAATTTGGATGAATGTTTTTTTTTTCTTAAAAAAAAGAAAAATATCACAAACGCTTTTAGAAATTTTAGAAAAATATGGATTAGGCTGAAAGACCACTGGTCGATAGCCAATTTCAGAGTTGGAAATATATTGTGAACATTAGTGTATGGACTATTTAATTTAACAAGTGCAGTTTCTATTGAATAGTATGGTTGAGAGTTTATATTGGGCGTAAAACCAACTTTATATCCTATTTTTTTTTAATATGAGCGATGTTTTCTGTTTTCTTGTTAAACTATATTAGAGTTACAAAACCTGAATCTGAATGTGATTTTATCTTCGGGTATATTAAATTTACTACTTGTTGATACTGTTTGATATTTGAATTGATGCTTATAAGTATTAAAAAAATGTAGATCTATACAATATATACAAACATCTTTATTCAGACAACAAAAATTTAGAAAATTTATAATAAAAATATGTACAATTGTGTTAGTAGTCTGTTATGGGCTATCGACTATAGGTCTTTCTACAAAACCTATACTATTTTATTAGAATATTGAGTTACTTAAAAATTATTTAGTCGTAATAAATGGTCTAAGCACATTTTCTGTCCCAAAGTGGTAAAAAAATATAGTGATACTTTTGATTGCGGATTTACATAAAATTTCACAATCGGAAACGGACGCGAATTTCAATCGCATTCCACAAACACACGTGCCCACACCCAGTTCTCATTGTTGAAGAATCCCACCTTGCGAAAACATCCTTCACCTCCCATCAAACTGGCACACGCAACATCCTTTAGCGCGGTGAATCACGCCGTCATCTTCCCAGAAAATCCTTGATTCAGCCCGAAATCCGCAGGATGTAGATATTGTTTTTTTTATTACTTCGTGACCGAATCTAAGACAGGTAGCGCCCGTAGTAAGAGTTCGCGGAAAAATATGCCATTCATAACCGGCGATGATATTCGGGTGGTACTTTCACAATTTTTGCCACAGCGGCGAGTCATCGTGATTATTGTGAGAAATTGGGAATGGTTTAAGAAAGAAACGAAAAATGCGCGCGTTGTGAAATATCAATTTTGAGTCAGCGTGCGGTTTGGTAATTGTTTTTTTTTTATATTATAATAACTTTCACTGGGTATTCAAGATGAAAAAAAAAAAATAGATATGTTAATGGTGTGAACATTTTTTGCACTTTATTTTCGATTCTAATCTTGAAAGGTATTAAAATTCTTTAGTTAAAAAAAAAAAACAATTTGAGCCATATGCATTAATTACAATGAAATTAAACAAGGAACATTTCTGGCAATGATCAATAAAATTCGATTAATCCATATAATTTATTGTTCAAGCCATTACTTTGTGATACGCTATTGATTCCATGATTTAACCCTTTCGTCTATTAACGACGGATGTAAATTTAATTAATGTAAACTTCTGGTCGATAGTATTTTTTTTTTTTAATTTTACTAAATCTTTATTAATGGATAAAAATTACATTCAAATGTATAATTAATATCTGTAGCTATCGTTCTTGTTTCCATCCCTTTGTCCTCGCCTCGTGATACTTTGGTGAATTCCGATCGCGGGCTAGCGGAATTGAAGGATACATGTCCAGTTTAAATTTGACAGAGAGACAAGGGTAGTTGCAAATAAATAATTTAATTCCGTATATATTATAAATATTTGGTACACATTGTGATTGTTAATTTACTGTTTATAGAGATATTATTCTTCTTTCTAATCGCTACTAAATATTTTTCCTACAGTAACAAATTTAGTTAGTCACGATTAGCAGACTATATGTCTGATAATGTTTGTTTTAATCAAGGTAGTTAAGACGAAATGGAATTAAGATAAAATGGTAGCACTAATTGGTTCCCATAATAAAAAAGCAACCAATTGGGTTACCATTAATCGTTATCTTATTTAAAACAAAAAAAAGCTAAAATGTGCCACCGGCGGCATTCTAACGTCCCCACTAACCGGGGCAATAAAATTAATGGAGCGCGCGCTATAAACGCGTCTAATTATCGATAGGTAATTAGCGCTGAAAGGGAATCGCGTCGCGTTTATTCGCGGCAAATTGGAGGAGAGGAACGCATTCGAGCTTTCGATGGAAGCTCTTCTCTGTGAAGAAGGAGCAACCGGGCCGGGCCGGGCCCGGTCCGATCGGTCGCTAGCTCGCATCATCAGCGTTCCGTTCGGCCCGGCACGTCGAGCATCAGCGGCGGCTCGTGGGGGGCACTGTCGCGGGCGGGGGGCCGGGGTGGCAGACGGGGGGGTCTGCTGCCCGTAGACACTACTGTGCAGTTCCCACGCGACAGACCATCTCTCAGTGCCCACGGTAAATGTTCCACAGAGTTAAATAAAACTGGTAGAGGATCGACGGTTGTTCGGGCTCTCGACCGGTGGCCAATTTGCTAAAAATACATTCAACAAACAAAAATGTTACCAATTAAATATAAACAAATTAGTCTTTTATTATAATTACATTTCTTAACAATAATAATAATAAGATCTTTGCAAACACTTCCTTCCAGAAGATTTTGTGAATATTCAAAATCTACAATTTGTTGATTGCTGAATTACTTATTTTACTTCAATATTGATTTGAAATGTTGATGAATGCTTTAGAAGATGCCCGACAATTTTCCATTTCAGACATGTATATGGTTAGACCAATATTATAACCTTCACAAAAAAGATAAAAGGACGCGGTTTTCAATATTGGGTTTCTAAAGAATGCAGCTATATTTCCACGTTTTATCATCGTTCCTACGTTTTCTAGAGAGTCATAAAAAAAATGCAAAATCCAACAAAATTTTAGCTTACTTTTCAAAAGTCAACTTTGCGAACGTGCTGATCGAAAACTAAATTCGTGTTAAGGCTAAATTTCTCACAAATAATTCTCATATTCTTTAGCTACATTTTGGTATAAAATGAAGCCATTTGGCGATTTTCGAATTTTCGATCGATTTTCGCATTTTTTTCTATGTATACCCCTTACGATTTTTTCAAATTTCGATGATTTTTTTTTTCTTTAAAAAAATGTGAAAAAAATCATGAACGTCCTTCATGATGCTAGAAAAAACCTAAAATAATTATTTTTCTCGAAAATAATCATTTTCATCCATTTCAAGCCATTTGAATGCCTCCGTGAAATTAGCATGAGACCTTATGGGAACGGTTTAAAGAAGGCCCGTCGATTGGCCTCTTCGTATATGTCGATGGTTAGATCAAGATTATAAGCTTCACAGGAAAGATAAAAGGACGCAGTTTTCAGCATTGGGTTTCTAAAGAATGCAGCTATATTTTCACTTATTATCATCATTTCTGGATATTTTAGAGAGTCATAAAAAAATCGCAAAAAACAGCAAAATTTTAGCTTACTTTTCAAAAGTCAACTTTGCGAGGGTGCTGATCGAAAACCAAATTTTTGTTGGGGTTTAATTTTTCACAGTTGATTCTCCCATTCTTTAGCTAGGTTTTGGTAAATTTTAAAGTCGTTTAAAATTTTTTTGAATTTTTGACCATTTTTTTTTCATTTTTCCTATGATTTTTTCAAATTTCTATGAAATTTATTTTCCGTCAAAAAAATCAGGAAAAAATCATAACGGCTTCTTATGATGCTAAAAAGAGCATGTGCTATTTATTTCGCCTCAAATAATCATTTTCATTCATTTTCGAGTACTTGAATCGCCTCATGGAATTATGGGAACGGTTTAAAGTAGGCTCGATTATTGGCCGTTGCAGATGCGTCTGCGATTAGACCAAGATTACAAGCTTCACAGAAAAGATAAAAGAATCAGGTTTTCAAGGTTGGATTCTTAGAGAAAGCAGCTATATTTTCTCTTATGATAAACTTCTGTGGACGTTCGTAGTTGCCATAAAAAAACCGTAAACTTCAGGAAAATTTCAGCCCATTTTGCAAAGGTCAACTTTAGGAGCGTGCTGCTCGAAAACTAAATTTTTGTTTCGGCTAAATTTCTCACAGATCATTCCGCCATTCTTTAGCTATATTTTGGTATATTATTAAGCCATTTGGAAATTTTTGAATTTTCTATTGATTTTCACATTTTTCATAAATTCGATGTTTTTTTTTATAAAGCGAAGAAAAAAATTGTGCTGGGCGTTTGGATCACCATACAAAGAGGAAAAAATCGTAAGGGGATACATAGAAAAAATGCGAAAATCGTTCGTTAATTACGATCGGTTTCTGTATTGAGTTTATTATTATGAAATCGAGACATTTGCAAACATTTTTCCACCCATACAAAACACTTGAATCTGTTTCCAATAAATTCCTGAATAATTCATAAGCATCCGTCCGTCCGTATTGCTTCATCTCCGCAAATCGGAAAACACGCTAACTCGAAGATAAGGGAAAATGGGATTTGGTCCGTTTTACGCGGGTCGTAAACACCGTAGAAAGCTGATTGCGTATTGAATCGGAATCCGCAAAGTGAGTCATCTTACGGCCCGCGAAATAAATAAAATCCACTGCCGTTTCCTTATACACACACACATACAAAGATATGCTGGTTTACGACTGCGTGTGTGATTATATGCTTGTATACCTCTATGATTGTCTGCTTAAATGCGCGAGTATCTGTTGCATTTGTAATCTCTTAGATTGTATAACTGTACGACTCTATGTGTACCATCTGAAGGATTGCATGTGCTTGGTTGTTGATGTTGAGTTCTGTATGTGCACGATGTATGTGTGTGTGGTCATCAGACGACAAGAATCTCAAAAAAAGAAGAAGAAGGAACAAATAATCCGCAGGATATTTGTGGTTCTCTCGGTGATTATGTTGTTTCCATAAATTAGACGGTCTTAATATTATTATGTGAGCGCTTATGTAATTTAAAGCGAATCATGTAACTTTATTACGGGCGCATTCCGCGCTGTATTTTTGGAATTGTCTGAATTTTCTTGCTCGTTACTTCACTTGACTTAAAGTTGCTTAAAATAAAATATATATATATATATATACATCCACTACGTATACAGGCAGGCGCAGGGTACGCACATTATTGCGCAGTAGTATTTCTTCTCTGAGAAAAATCGGGTTAATGAGTGGATAAATAAATAGATAAATAGAGATAAATGAGTGGGTATATCTTTAGTGATGTCTTATAATAATAATAAAAATAATAATAAAGTTTTTAATAATGCAAGAGGATCTATGTATTAGGGACAGATTGAGTATTTGGATTTTTTTGTGGAATATTTACTTTTTTTACCTGAAAATATAATTAACCGCAAAACCGGATTTACGTTTGTTGGCACATTTTGAAAAATCCCTCGCTGTCACATTAGCCATTCACGAAATCAATTCCCGCAGTACGGATTAATCAGTAAATAAAAGAAGCGGAGAAACGCCGGTTCGCTTTCGAAAAATCCTGGCACGATCCTTCCCATTTATTATTTACACACATACACAAACACGACGAACGAGCGCATATATCAAAAGACACACAATTCCCGAAAATAATAATTCGGCTATTATTATTTTTATCAAAAAAGGCGCGCCGCCGACCGCAAATAAACGATAAGCCCCAGGTATTTACGGCGGCGGCGGCGCGCGCCTGTGTACATTTCGGTACGTCAAACCCCTCGGACCTGACACTTTTAATTCTCGTGAAGTGACGCGCTCCGGGTTAGTTAATCTCGTTTCCGACTATTTTTTCTTCTTCTTATTCTTCTGGGGAATCACAAGTAGATGATGATTATGATGAGAGGCGGAAACTGGAAAGTGTTGTTTTTCTCTCTCTCCGTTTTTATTTTAGTTCGGGTGTCCCGCGGTGCTCGGCAATAGCACCCCTTTTTCGGGACCGAAAAGGACACCGCCGTTATTTGCTCGCCGGCCGTGGAATTTTTATAACTGTTTCATTTTTTTCGTTTGTCGGAATTAAATAACCATAAATCCAGTAAATTAATAATTAAAAAAGGAAAACTCAGAAAAAGAGATAATTTTTAATAAAAACAAGAAAAAATCTATAAGTAGTAAATACTTATAGATGTGCCTATGAAAAATGATCTTTTTTATGAGTTTTATTTTTTTGTAAATTATTAATTGAATTCCTTTTTCTATCTCAATTTATTATTAAAAAATATCGAATAGATTATGGATGTTGTAAAACAATTGTTCTAGTAAAATAAACACTTGCAACGACTCTAATGACTACCTTGATTATATTCCATGAATTTTAATGACTTATTCTTTTTTTTGGCAATGTTTAATGACTTAAAAAAATTAATAGTCGTTTTTTTAATATTCCATGACTTAAAATAATGTTTTGACTATTTTGGCAATGACATACATTGACTGTATAGACACTACAATCAATTGGCAATATTTTATGACGTTTAATAACTGTAATAACTATTTTTTTATAACTTTTATTAACTTTTTTTAGGAATATTTAATGATTTGCAACGACTCTAATGATTACTTTAATTATAATTCTTGTAATGACTTTCTTTGGTAATGTTTAATGACTTTCAAAAATGTTAATAGCCGTTTCTTCTCAATATTTCATGACTTAACATGACAATATTATTTTTTTGACTATTTTGGCAATATTTTATAACTTGCAGCGACAATAAAGACTATTTATGCTATTTAAGTTATAAAATATTGCCAATAGAATAAACACAAGTCAATATAAGTCATAATGTGCTACTAAAATAGTCAGTAGAATCGTTAGTTACCAGTTATAAAATATTGCCAAAATAGTCACCACAGTTAATGCAAGTCAGATTTAAAAAAAATTGACACAGTCAGAATCAGTGAATTTTATAAAATGTTACATGACTTGCAATGACTTTTAAGACAATTTTTACAATAATTCATGGCTTGTAATGACTGTAATGATTATTTCGTCAATATTGAATGATATTATTGGCCATTTTAGCAATTATTTACGACTTTTGATTACTTCAATTAGCATTTGTGTAACATTTTAATAACATTCACCGACTCTAATACTCATTTTGAAGTTCTGACATGCATTGACTGTAGTGATTATTTTGGAAATATTTTATGACTTTCAATAACTATATTGACTATTTAAGTATTATTATATAACATAAAATAACTTTTGTTCATTCTTTTAGTAATATTTAATGATTTTCAATGACTGTAATGACTATTTTGGCAATATTTTATGACTTGCAGCGACAATAGCAAAAATAGTCTATCATCGCTGCAAGTGATATGCCAACAGCATAAATATACGCCAATACAAGTCATTTTGTGTTACTAAATTAGCCATTTGAATCATTAAAAGTCATAAAATATTGCCAAAATAGTCACTACAGTCAAAGCAAGTCAGATTTTTTTTTCAAAATTTGATATTAGAGTCAGTAAATGTCATAAAATGTTACATGGCTTTAAATGATTTTTATCACAATTTTTCAAATTATTCATGACTTATAATGACTTTAATGACTATTTCGGCAATATTGAATATTATTAGATTAGCAATATTTTACGATTTTTGATTACCTCAATCAGTATCTGAGTAATATTTTATAACAATTACCGACTCTAATGCAAATTTTGACGAAATGTTCTGACATGCAATGACTGTAGTGACTATTTTGGCAATATTTTATGACTATTAATAACTATAGTGACTATTTAAGTATCATTATATAACATACAATAACTTTTATTGACTATTTTGACAATATGTTATCACATGCAATGACTATGATGACTATTTTGATAATATTTTATGGCTATTAGTAACTATAATGACTATTTAAGTATCATTATATAACATACAATAACTTATATTCACTCTTTTGACAATATGTTATCACATGCAATGACTGTTTTGACAATATTTTATAACTTGAAATGACTTTAATGACTATTTTTATAATATTTTACAGCTTTTAATAACTGTAATGGCCTTTTTCACATTTAAGCATTCTTTAGGTAATATTTTATGATTTGTAGTAATTTTTATTCGCTTTTTTGATAATATATTATCACTTGTAATGACGTTAATGACAATTTTTGTAATATTTTTCATAACTTTAACGCCTATTTTCACTTTCGTTCACTCTTTCGAGAATATTTTATGACTTGCAACGATTCTAATGACTATTTTGGAAATATTTCACAGCTTTTAACGACTCTAACGGCTATTGGAGTAACGTTTTATGACTTGTAATAACTTTTATTCACTCTTTTGATAATATGTTATAATTGCAATAACTTTATTGACTATTTTTGTAATATTTTACAACTTTTAAAAACTCTAATGGCTATTTTTCTTTTATTTACTCTTTTTGATTTTTTTTTTCTTCTTGGGGGTGGGGAGGTTTGGGGGTTGGTTTTTAATGTTTCAATCTGATGTAGACCTGCCGGGAAGGGAATTCCATTCTGACTGCTAATAGTTGCTCAGGTGTAGTAAAAAGCATCCAGCAAGTGTGTTTGAGGAATCTCTCCCCAGCACGTGAAAGTCCGATTGAAACATTTGCCGATCAGTTACGCACCGGCATGGGCATGGCCATTCAACAACCACCTCATCTCTGCCTCACCTCGCCTCACCTCACCTCAACCCAAGTAAATACCTGTGCGAGAGGGAGACGGAACGAGCAAAAGAGACCGCTGTGGTCGCCGTCGCTGTTGTTGGTGAAGGACCACCAGAACAAAGGACGCACCTATTCTCGCTCGATTAGAGCGAGACGGGGAGACTTCGCGTAACGTGGGTGCACCGAGCGAGACGGCAACAACACCGTCGACTGTTTTTAACTGTTTTGTGCCCACAATGGGGCATAGCTCGGTCTCGCTCGCTCGTCCCGCAGGAATGTCCAGAGCGGAGTCCGACCGCTTGAAAGAATGCCGAAAATTTATATACGTATCTTGTTTTCTGTTTTTTTTTTCTTTTCGTAAATCGCTTTATAAATGACTGAATTTTCGAAAATTGGCCCTTTGATTTATGGCATTCACAGGTTTTATTTTTCTTTCATCACGTGGGAGATGAAAGAAAAAAGGGAAAGGTTGAGCGGACCCTTAATGCAAATACGACTGAATTTTTTGTTCTCACACATTATTTATCTTTAAAAGATGAGTTGTTTAAAATAAAAATTAAATATTAATAAATTCATAATATATCTTAAATTAAAAGATATATATATTAAATAAGGGAAGATAGGCTTACCCTTTTCTGTACTACTTCATTCTCAGGAAGTCATGCAGATTTTTTTTTAAATTAAATAAAAACGAATTTGTAAATAATTAATAAATTATTTCCTCTTTAGTTACTGCAACTTTAAATACTTTTTTCTACACTTATAAAATAAAGTTAATGCTCTTGATGGAAACAGATATTAATATTATGTGAACAATGACACTTCTTTTGTTTCATAATGTTTTTTATTTTCAGTTGCCTGACACGTGTTTCGGTTTTCACAGACCATTATCGAAGTTCAAACTTTTTTAAGACTTTTCTCGTAACACTCCTGCTTTATTTAGTTATAAAAGAGACAATTTAAAAAGTGAACGTTTCGTATTACGAACATGAAAATTCGTCTTTCTGCCTATGTCGAGTGGGGTTATTATTTTTTTCGCAGCTTTTTCTCTCTCTCTTTCTCCTTTTGAGCGTCTCGTACAATTACTTGGTGATTATGCGGATCGAAATAGGGCAACCGGTGAATGGGCACAATAAACGCTCTCCGTCGTCGTCTCCGTCGCCGTGTCATTCACGCTTTTCGAAAAGCCGTAAACGCGCCCGTAAATAAGTCCATCTCCTCGCGGACAGAAGAAGAGAACCGGAGCGAGCGCCGGAGTAGAGGGAATTTGCCTTTTATAAAGTCACAAAACCCGCGGGGCGGGAATTTTACGACGCGGCCAGAAACGCGACGAGATTGAGAAATAATGAAGGAAAATATTAAAACGTGAAGTGATTATCCACGGGCAGCCGGCTTAGCCGTGACATCGACTCTAATTCCTTCTAATAGTTGGTTTCTTTTATACGTGTGCGCATTTTAAATTTAATAATAATAATAATAAAGTCAGAATATTTTTAAAATCCAATAATATATTTAAATATTGATTTATTTAAATATATTAATAGATTTTTAAAACATTCTGACTTATTTTACCATAAATAAAAAAAAAACAGAAGAAGAAGAAAATAAGGGCAGAAAGACCTGTGGTCGATAGCATTTAGTTGGGAATATATTTTGACAATTTATTATATCTGGTGTACCAACTAGTTGTTTAATTTAAGTTATGTGAAAAGAATTGATTTATTTTAACATCTTTAAATTATGTAAGGCATAGCTGTACTGACGAGAGATAGATCCCGAAACACGTGTCTGCAGATGGCTTTATATTAAGTAACGTTCCTTTTGTTTGTTTTTGCATTAAAAATTTTCTCCGATCAAAAATTTGTTGCATATGTCAACTTGATAAATTCAGCAATGCTACTACTAGCCAAGAAGCAAATAGTAATTATCACTGTCATAAAACCGATCTCTAACTATAGCCAGGAGATCGCAGAGATAAAGCAAGGACAGTATCCCAAACCTGCTGCTGAAAATGCTGAACGAAAACTCCATAAACAGGCTTTCTCGTCTTTCATGTTGGATGATCCAACTTAACAATAACATGATGAGGAAAGCTCTGGGAGCTGAATACTACATGAGGAACGAGAATCTCCAAAAGGACAACGAAGCAGAGATCACCCTAGAAGTCGCCCTAAGAGGAAGGAAAGAAATGATAGACGAACTGAAAACACACGATAATAACGAAATTGCTGAAATATGTGCAAATTTCATCCAAAACGGTCAAACGTAGGCACATGGAAGAAATAAAATACAAGAAGTCTACGCGACAAAATGTTAAAATGTGGCAAATTCTATAATTTACCGGATCCGTCAGAGGCTAATATTTCATGACTTACAAAAATGTTTTGACTATTTTGGCAATGACCGGATCCATCAGAGGCTAATCATTCATAGCTGGACAAGCTGATAATGATAAAAGGAGGGAAAACAGTTTTCTTTTCTTTGATTGTAAACTTCCGAGAACTGATTAATAACTCTAACCAAAGAATAACTTTTTTTTTTTCAGGAAAACTCTCAGCATACAAATTAGCAGCATCGTCGTAATTTCTCCTGCATTGGCCATAAATAAAAATCATTTCAATTTTTTCTTGTATCATGTATCCGTGCAATACATGATGAAAAGTTAGAAGATAATGACTAAATGTGACGTAAAATAATTTGACTAAGCTATCCGTAATTATGTTAAATTTTCAAATTAAAATTAAAAAAAAAAAAAATAACATTTAATGAAACGTTCAGTCACCATTCATCTAGCGTATGGATAACTAGTGATGGCCATTTCGGTTTTTCGAAATTAATTAATTTTATAAATTCAAATTTTATTACGAACAAAAATAATGTTTCAATAAAATCGTATGTGTTTTTATCCCTAGAGTCGGATTCTCTTGAATAAAAATTGGATGTTCAAATTTGAAATTTCAAAGTTTGCCCCCGCCACATCCTCACCCACTGACGCTGAAGCAGGGAACTGTATGTAGAACAGGATGAAACCTTAACGAAGTTGAAGTCTCAGTTGATAACAATGAAATTAAAAATGCCATGGAATAAATCCTTTTTCTATTATTAAGAATGTTATCCTTCAACTTACAACTTCATTTTACAAAAAAAAACTCTAGTACATCCATAATCTTTATCGAATATTATATGTATTGGAGTCGTGGAAAAAGTATGATATCTCACACGTGATTATGCCCCGTAAAGTTTACGAAATGATCTGTAGATGAGTAGAGTAACTCGCCTAAGTGATTTACTCCACTCGTCTGGGGCTCGTGTCGTAAACTACACTTATCGTGATTTATCGTGGTCTAAATCCACTTGTGATAAATATATCATTAAGTAATTTAGTTATGATTTAATTTTTGTTTATATTGTAAAAATGTAACGGTACGTCGATTCGTATTTGGTGAATGCAAGCCACTTGTAAATTTTGTATAATTTATGAAATATTAAGACACGAGCCGTTTCATTGAGTAAGATTCGTGAATGAGGAGGACAAAAAAAAAGGAGAAGATATTTCTTGAGAAATCGTCGTTATTTCTATGAAGATGAAGAGAAAAAGAGAGATTAAGAATAAAAAAATGCGCATTAATAATCCCCCGCGTGTGGGATTCCACCGGGACATAACGAGAGTCCCACATTAAAACGTCGTAAGCCCCACCGGAGAAAAATGAGTCGAAAAGAAAAAAAAGAAAAACGGTACATAACCACCCAAAAGAGCAGGACGCGCAGTAAATACATAAAGGCAGGAGTATATAGCACCCACATGCGGAGGACGGCTCGTCCTTATACCGGTCGCCGATAAGTGCGCTTTTGTGCCGGCGTCGAACGGACTTCTGGTATAAGAGAGCGGCCCGAAACTGGTCCTTATGCACGTTAGACGGAGAGGTGTTAGTAGGCAGGCCTTATGGTACCATTGGGGGGGCTAGGGGGGGCCCACAACACACTACCGAGCCGACCATTGGGCTACCATCGCCACTTTGCTACAGAAGCATTCTAACAGCAGCTGCGAACTCTGAAGGAGTTTAACTCTGGAGAAGGTTCATTTTGTAAAGTGATCGAGAATTGGAATTACCTCTCGTCCGTCCTCTGCACTCCGGTACCTTTTTCGACTTAACGAAAAAAAGCGAGACACTACCAAAAAAACAAAAAGAAACTGTAAGTACTAATTCTTATTTATAACAAATTTAAAATTAAATCAAATTTTAATTAATTTTTTCTATAAACACCGTGATTTTGTTTTTGTAATTTTTACATTTTTTTTCTTCTTTTAGTTTGTTCTAAAATATTTCGTTTTTAAATTTGCTTGCGTTTCCGTGTAGAGTACCACGTGTGTCGGTGTGGCACGCGCCACCGTGGTACGCCTCGCCGGTGCTACCGCGTTACACCGCCCGAGGCGCGTTCTCTTCTGGTGGGGCAGCCTACCGGATTACGCGCTGCGGTCTCGCCAGTCCACCAAATCGTTCAATCTCCTCGTGCTAATATCAATCGGGTCGTATTCCGTGTCGTTTCTAACAAATTATTACGTTTTCCCGTTTAAATGGAATGAATGTACTTAAAGACAAACCGTGAGTACCCAAAGAAAAAAATATTAAATTAAATTCACTTAATTTAGTTTTACTTATGCTTATTTTAATTTCAACTAGTTTCGGCTTAATACCATTATCAAGAATGATAAATATATATTTTCTGTTAATTCTCAATTGTTTGTTCGTTACTTGAATCAATTTCTGCATGAGTTGATTTTTAATATTTGTGTCTGAAATACACTCACATCTTCTTAAAAAATAAATATATCTTTAAATGTTATCTCCTTAATCAATTGGTGAAATATAATTAAATATGTATGTAAGAATATTAAATTTAATAAAAATCACATGATTTCACCAAGTGATTTTTCATAAAAATTTTGTGAAACAAAGAAATGATTTTTATTTAAATTAATATTTTTACCTACATAAATAAATATACTAATAAAAATGTATAAATATAATAATATCATTAAAAAATCCCCAATTAAAAATATATTTAGTAAATAGAAACATAATTTTTGAAATATATATATATATATATATTTCAAAAATTAATTATTTTTGAAATATTTATTCAATAAAAAGTTCAAATAGTTCAATAAAAAGAATAGAGTAGAAAGAAAACTCATTTTTACATTTTATTAAAAACAAATATTATTTTATGATTTTCATCATTTTATTAATTTCACTACAATTGTTTCGCTATGCTGTAGTGAAATTAATAAGAAGTTGAAAATTATAAACATTTTTCTAATATTTAAATTCTTTATTGTTTCTCTTTTCACAAAAATAACCAACAAAACGTAAAATTAAAATTCTATAGTATATGATGTAAACCTTTCATTTCAACAAATAAAGGACCTTTAGTATTTTCTATGTATGAAGTGCAAATGACCAATATTGTTGAAGCGCCCTAAAAACTTCAAATTTAATTCAATGCTTCACCAGGGTTAAGTGAGAATTTAATTTAAAAAATATCTATGCTTGCTAGGTATACTGCTTTAATTGTTCGCAGTAATGCATTGTGAGGACGTTATTTTGTATTGTGTGGAGGTTGTTTTCATATAGAAAGAAATATAAATCTAATAAAATATTTTAAAGAGCTTCAGTAGCAATAAAAATTTCATATACCAAGAAATACCTTGGTTCACATAAAATTTGATGAATTAAAATTGCATTTAATATTTCTGTTGATACTTGGACACTATTAGGCATATCATTAATGAATATATACAAAAAATGGCTGAAGGATAGATCCTTGAGGGAACCCAACGCGCAATGTCTGTTTTTTTTTATTCAGTTGAAAAAATATCCGTAAAATCTTCGTTAGTAAATTATTTTAATATAAATGGTTTCAAATAAAACAGTAAAAATAACAAAGTGTATTATTTTTACTCTTTTATCTGAAGCAGTTTATTTATATTAAAAAGATTTATTAACGATGATAAATAAAAACAGCCAGATATATTTTTATGTTATCTGCATTGAATAAAAAAATAATATTTACAAAAAAACTTGGCTGAGGGATGTGTTCTTGAGGGAACTAAAAATGTATTAATGTTTTAAATACTGGTCCTAAAACTGCTCCTTGTGGAACACCGAACGTCGGTTTAAAATCAATGAATTTGTGTGCCCTAAATTCCAAAAATAAAATAGTTTGGAAATTTGATTGTGCTGCTGTGGAATTTGTTTAAAACCATTAATTTGCGCTCTGGGTAGTAAAAACTGCTAGTAGCTTCTTAAATAACTCGTTTTTAGTTAATTTCTCTTCACAAACTGAGAATATCCATAAAAAAATGTTATACGTAGAACTTTTCTATTGATTCTTAATTGTGTATGATTTTCGTTCAATTACTTAAGTCCTTTCTTAACGAGTTAATTATCTATTTCAAATAAAGTCCATTGCTCCTCACCAATGGTAGTACCCCTAGGAGATTCTTACAACTGGGGCGTTAAATGGGTCGACAAAGTTTCAATTTATAAGGTTGCGAAGAAAGTTTATTAGTGCTTCTTTTATGGAATCGTTTTGATCAAAATAACGATCGAGTAGGCTTCCTGAAAGAGAAAAAATAACAGAGTTTTGCTGAACTGTCTATTAGCCTGTCATCTATTTTAAAATATGTTCATCACAACTTCGTGAAAGATTTGCTCGCTTTGTGAAAAAAAATCAACATCGTTTTGCCGATATTTCTTTGTGCATATCAACCATTTTAAATTATGTCCATCGTAACTGCTCCTTACCAATAACTGTACCGCATTTTGTGGTCCATATGCCCATTGCAACTTCATCAAACATCGTTTTGCAGAAATTTCAATCTATTTCAAATTATGTCCACTGCAACTGCTTCTACTAATGGGAGTACCACGTTTTGTGGTCCATATGGGCATATGCATGAAAGATTTGCTGGTTTTCTGAAATAAAAATGAGCATTTTGAGGAAAATTTCGTGTGCACGTCATCCATTTTAAATTATGTCCATCGCAACTGCACCTCACCAATGGTAGTACCACGTTCCGTGGCACATACTCCTCGAACGAACGTCATTACATACGGGCGCTAAATGGGTCGACGGCGAGTACCCAGTAGCGCAGTGTCCACTTAAGCAAGCGGTACTTACTCCCAGTTAGGCCAATGAGGACGGAGCGATTCATCCCCACCTCCTTCAAAGACCGGTAGCTGAAACGGCCGCGGGGTGTTTTCGGAACAACAACAACAACTACAAAAAGGAAAAAGGAGAGAAGAACCGGTAGCGATCTAGAACGCCTCGTAACACTCAACAAATGCATGTAAACGCCCATATACGTCATAATTTAAAATGCACCGCGTTTCTCGCTTCTTTTTCCCTCCGCTTCTCATTCTTACACACGCGAGAGTTGTGTCTCACATATGTATACGGATTCTGTATATATTTTCATATTTTATTCTTTTTGCTCATCCTAAGTAATTTGAAATATAATGTCAACATTAAACACGACTTGTACTATCATTAATTAATTTCTCTATACAACACATGGTTAAACATTAATAAGACAAATACCAAGTGTTAATTAGACACTTTGTATTTTTATTATATTTGCCCACTAATTTCCATTGGTCCAGTGATAATGGTTACCACCCCATTGCAGTAGATGCAATCTTTGGACTTGACAGTATTTGAGCCACTCAAAGCAAAACCACTATTGATTCTTGGATATTGCAGCATCCAATAACTCCAATAACAATTTATGAAATCGAAGAATGCGTTATTCAAATAAATTCTTCAACCAAACTCCTCACTTTTCTCTCATCCTTGTTTTCTCTTCGTTTTAAATCCATTTATTTCTCCTCTCCTTTATCCAAAACCCCAAAGTTTGGTTTCTTTTTCTTTTCCGTTAAAAAGGAGCACCGACGCACCGAGAGGTAACTTAAGTCACAACAAAAGACAGTCGGTCGGCCGGGCGGTAGCTTTGTTTCCCGGCGCAAGTCCACGGGTAACTTGATAGTGTCATATTTATGCGTCTACCGACTTCTATCTGGACAATAATTTAAGTTTACGAGCCTGCCTTTGTATCATTATGGGTTTGATGTGTTGTGTGTGTGTGTATTTTTTTTTTCCTGAAAAAATAAAAGTAAATAAATAAATAAGAGGACGCGGGAGGAGCGGAAAGGAGAATGGATGCGAGGAGGGAATAAAAATTCCCCGAGTCGCGCATGATTTATTTATTGGGCGATTGAAACAGAAGGGGGCGAAAACAAATGGAACAAACTTTTCGTTTTCAAAGATTACATTGTTTTATATACAGTGCATTTTCTTAACAACGCTTCATAGTAAAAAACTTAAGAATTGGACCTGGAATTAATGATGTTTTCATAGAGGGAATTTTGATAAACTTTAACACACACGTAATATACAGTATTTGCAACCAATTCAAACGGATATTGAGTTAACTAACTAACCATCTTTAATCAAATGTGTATATGTATGTACAATAATATACAAAAATTAGAATTATATTCTGTAGATGATGAATCGGTCATCGACCGGAGGTCTTTCAGCTAATATTGAGTTATTTTAATGGCAAATATATTTGAAATTTAGATAATAAATATAATTCATTTTTATCATTGTTTATTTAGTAGGCTTCATCCGTAAAATAATTACAATGCCTAACATTTTCGAATATGTTGATTTCTTAGTTTTCCTGTATATTTAATTTCCTCCCTTTTTTCTTTGTATGAGAAGGACTTGGAAATCCTAGAATTTTTCTGAAAGCAGATGATTCGCATATGTTAAAATGTTTTTCTTTAGTTTTGATTTTCCCATACAATTTTGTATTCTGCAATCCTTTTTTCAATGACTCGTCCTGTTTATTCGATGTACATTTTTTGTTAGTCAATACAGTAATTAATTATTAATTTTTAATAATATATATATATTCAATGACCCCTTTCTACCCACATGGGTGTAGGGTAAATTTCTAATAATAATAATCTTTATTAACAGATATATACTAAATAAATATTAAGAAAATACAAAATCAAATGTATATTTTATATCTGTTAATTGGCTATCGACCAATGGTCTTTCCGTCAATTTCTTCTATTAAGTTGTTTGATTTATTTCGAAATTGTTTTCTTCAACTAACAACCACACAGATTAAAAAAACAAAAAAGAATGCGAGGCAAGCGACGAATAACATTAATTAATTAACATTTAGTGGAAGCTCCTCCGTCTAGAAACGGCGCGCTCGCCTGTCTGTCTGTCCATCTGTCTGTCACAGAGTGTTTTGGCTCCTTCCACTTCTCGGAATGATGATTCCGCCGAAAAATCGCAATCGCAGCGCAAAACCACAACCGCCGAACAAATCATTTGTTAATTGCCGTATTAATATCAAGCCAATTAACCTTTTTTCTCTCTCTTTTTTTTTGTTGGTTTTCGTACTTCGCCCGCGTCATTCGATTAGTTTGTGCAAACAACTTTCGGGACGGTGAGTTACGACGCGTGATTTTTCACGCTAATCGCGTAGAAATAAATCTTTTTCGAGTTCCGATTTTTTTCTAAGTTTAGTAGTGCCAAGAAATTATCTAAACTTTAAAAGATTAATGTAAAATGAGGTAGGTTTAAAATTAAACACTTTATTCGTATCACTAGAGTTTCGATCTATACGGTCATTATCATTAGTTAAAAATGTATCATAAAGTAATGAGTTCTACCAATAATTATACATTTAAAAGATTTTCAATGATTGAGGTTGTCACTTGATGACATATTGGATTATAGATATGATTATGATTGAACCATTTTTAGTTATTAATTAATTGAATTTAATTATTATTGTTTTTTGATGTTTGTCCTTTTATGGTAAATCTGTTGGACAATAAAGATTATTATTATTATTATTAATGATCTTCCTTATGATGCCACTGAGTTTGCGAAACAATTGTAACTTAAAAAAAAACTTTGAAACTAAAAATCTATATTTACGATAATAATACTAAAAATCTGTTGTATTTTATTTCATTTAAAAAAAACTATTTGATTCTGTGATAAAAGTGTAAGGAATATTATCGGTTCAGGTAACAAACAAATCCAGTAAATCTTGTTAAATATGAAGGCAGGCTGAAAGACCTCCGGTCGATAGCCGATTCATCTACAGAATATAATTCTAATTTTTTTATATTATTGTACATACATATACACATTTGAATAAAGATGGTTAGTTAGTTATGAAGGCATTAATTGTTTGAAAATCCATGATAACTTTAAATGAAACTATCCTCTATCTTGATTTTCACTTTAATTAATAAACTATTACTACTACTAAACTATAAAAAAATAGTTTCATTTAATCGTTCAGTAAAGTACTGTGTTCCACAAGGATCAGTCTTGGGCCCATTTCTTTTCTATGTATATTATGAACTTTATTAGATTTCGAATAAGATCGTAATTATTAATAAAAATTCCTTTATTACCCGAAGAAATAATTAAATAGTATTAAAAGAGAAATGATTAATAATCTGTGGACTTCAGTGGTTCCCAAACATTTTCCATCGGTGGTCCGTCGTTGGGAAAAAGGGTTGGTAATCTAAAACAGTAGTTTCTAGACCCTAAGAAATTTCTGTTTTTCCGAGGAGTCATCACCGATAAATTTTGTGGGACATTGAAGCAAGGATCAGTTGTGACTTTATAGTCAAAATTAGGCAATATGAATGATATACAGTGAATTTATTCAAAATTATTCAATTAGAATAACACAGTGTAATTTTAAAGTCAAAATTAGACAATATAAATGATATACAGTCACTTTAAAGTCAAAATTAGACAATATAAATGATACACAGTCACTTTAAAATAAAAATTAGGCAATATAAGTGATACACAGTGACTTTATAGTCAAATTTAGGCAATTTAAATGATGTAAAGTCACTTTAAAGTCAGAATTAAGCAATATTATTGATATACTCTGACTTTAAAGTCAAAATTAGGCAATATAAGTGATACACAATGACTTTATAGTCAAATTTAGGCAATTTAAATGATGTAAAGTCATTTTAAAGTCAGAATTAAGCAATATTATTGATATACTCTGACATTAAAGTCAAAATTAGGCAATATAAGTGATACACAGTGACATTATAGTCAAAATTAGGCAATATGAATGATATAAAGTCACTTTAAAGTCAGAATTAAGCAATATTATTGATAAACTCTGACTTTAAAGTCAAAATTAGGCAATATAAGTGGTACACAGTGACTTTATAGTCAAAATTAGGCAATTTATTTGATGTAAAGTCACTTTAAAGTCAGAATTAAGCAAAATTATTGATATACTCTGACTTTATAGTCAAAATTCGGCAATATGAATGATATAAAGTCACTTTAAAGTCAGAATTAAGCAATATTATTGATATACTCTGACTTTAAAGTCAAAATTAGGCAATATAAGTGATACACAGTGACTTTATAGTCAAAATTCGACAATATGATTGATATAAAGTCACTTTAAAGTCAGAATTAAGCAATATTCTGACTTTAAAATCAAAATTAAGCAAATTGAAATTCCTTTAAAGTCAAAAGTAAGTACTAAAAATATCGCACACTGACTTTTTACTCAAAATTAGACAATATGAATGATATAATATCAGTTTGAAGTAAAAATTAGGCAATACGAATCGTATATACTCATTTTAAAGTCAGAATTAAGCAATATGATTCATATACAGTGATTTTATTGTCAAAAATAGGCAATGGGATTAATATACAATGATATTGTAGTCAAAATTAGGCAATGTGGACGACAATTGGTGACAGTTGTGGGTTTATTTCTCTTTTTAATATACTTAAAAACTCTGACCTATAGAAATAAATTCGATATCCCAATGGAACAGTTTCGGGTCCATTTCTTTCTAAGAAATTTCACTATAAGCGAAACGCATTTCGTTGCTTAATGTAAATAAATAAGTTCTTGTTTTTGGTATGAATTTCACAACATTTTGGTCTAAAATTGCTCGAAAAATGTCTATTTTTGTTTAATTTCGTATATAAGTTATCCGGAAATTGTAGGCATTTACCTAAACCAGCATGCAAATATTTTAGTCTAAATTGGCGACAAAAAACGACAATTATTGTACCAAGATAGTTTTTAATCTTGGTACAATAATTGTCGTTTTTTTAACAATTTCAAGTTGTTAAATTAAATTAGCTTAATTAATCAAATAAAATAAATTAAATTAAATGCGTACTTTCCCGGCTCCGATTTCGGATGAAAACGCCCAGGAAAGAACACGGACAATGCACAATTCCGACACAAAGAAATAAAATTCTCGTCTCAGAATTGTGAAAGATGGCGCTTGTGTCGTCTTTCATTTATAATGATTAGGTCTTCTATCTGCTTATGAAGTAAATTACAAATAATCAACCGTCATTTTTTTTCTAAGGTCGCTTTTATTGCAAAAAGCTCCCAATAACAATCCCATTTCACGTCGAAACAATGAAACCATCTAGATAACTCCGCTTATTTTTTCCCCTCCTTTTCCTTCCCATCCCATAAGAATGTGTCAAGCGGAATGACATTCATTCCATTAGTTTATGATAATAAGCCGGTGACTTGCAACAAAAATCGCCCTCCCCGCGCACAGAAAAAGGCCTCTCGCTCTCCGATCCGGCCGATAAGAGGGGCGGTGTTGAGTTCATTGTTGAACTTTTCTTCTCTTTGACGGACGATCCCCGTGATAAATGGAATGTGGAATATAATGTCGGATGTCAATATATATCGAAATATTATTTTAATTGAATTTGAACGTGTGTTACAATATTGTTATTATCATCTCGTTTTCTTTTTCTCGTCGCTCGCGAGAAGGGCGCGCCTCTCCTTGTAGAATGTCACCGGCCGACACAATGTAACGTGTATTTATGCTAATTTCTGTATACCGCCCTTCATTGTTAATGCATTTTCATGTATTCATGGTGTTACGCCCGTCCGGACGATCTTCTTTCTAAATGCCATCGAACCGACGGACGGACGGTCAATTGTCTTCGTGCCAATACCTCTTGAATAAATTATCTCTGCGTGTCTGCGCTTCTTTCAGTTCTTTATTTTTTTTTTCTTTTCTTTTCAATTTTCGATTGTGTATCTAACGATTCAAACGCCTTTCTCTATCTTTCACCAATTAATGCTGATGTTAGTTTTTTTTTTTACGAACGGAATATATTAGGTGGTAATCATACTATAAAAAAAAAACGTTGATTTTCATAATTGACAGTCAATGCTTTTCATACAACACTTGATGTGAATCGTATTAGAATTGGCAATCTCTAAAAAAAATCTGTTCTTTTGATACAGCGCAAGAACAATGTATCAATATAACAGTGTTGATACGATTCATGTTCACTACGTATATAAATCCCTTGTGATTTATAGTTATCATTAAACACTGATCAACATTTCAGCTGGTACACTTTCAAAAACACACATAAATTTCTAATTAACTAAACATCTTTATTAAAATATGTATATGTATGTAGAATAATATATAAAATTAGAATTACATTCTGCAGATGAACCGGCTATCGACCGGAGGTCTTTCAGCCATAAATTCGTTTTTACTACCATTTGATCACAACATTCTTGCATAATTATTATTATGATTCTTTGTACATTCTCAATTAATTTGGTTTTGAGTTTGCGGATGTCAAATTAATGCAGCATACTCAAGTTTAGAGCGTCCTTTCAATTCCACTATTACTCAATCCATCCATCCATACAGTTCAAAAAATATATGGGTTCGGTCTCCCCGGAAAGGGCAAAGCTCTCGCTCTCTCTTATGTCGTCGCCAGCGAAAGTGACAAAAGGGAGCGAGCCCCGGCCGTCGAAGGCTGTTATTACCTGGCTCTCTTGTGTTTAAATATTAAATAGGTGCGAATATCATTTCCACCGTTAATGGATTTGTGTCGAGTCACAGGCGTGTGATGGATGATACCATCTCCTCCGGGCTTGTACTACCTACTTCAACAGGAATCCTCTCGTGTATAAGAATTTTTTGTTTGTTGCAAAAAAAAAGGAGGAGGAGAATGAGTTATGCAATAAAGAGATTTCAAGGAAATGCATTTTTGGAAATGTTATTTTAAAAAGTATTTGATTTAATAATTTAAATAAAGGATTTAATAAGTTTATTGTAGAATACCGCTACAATTGGATTTTAAAACTGGATTGAAAGAACACAAAAAATATTTTCTATAAGGAAGTTACGCGGAATATTTAATCAATTTTAACCATAATTTCAAAATTAAACGATATTAAGATAACACGTATATGAGAAAAAAGTAAAAAATTATTTTATTTTCAAGAACAAAAAAAATCATCAAATTTTGAATATCATATATAAGGAAAACAAAATTACTTTTTTATATTACTTGGATTTTTTTGTGAATATTTTCGAAGGAAAAAAGTGGATTTTGGTGGAAAAACAGAAATCCGCGGAATTACTTGAAATTATACTAAAATGTTCCCAATGAATGGGAGCATTAATTGTATAAATTTGAGCAACATAGAGCGAATAGTTTATATACAGCAGGCGTGAAAATTGGGCCTTAGAAAAAATACCGAAAAAATTGTTCAACTTTGATCATTTTTGCAAACAATCCAAATGAAACTCATTTAATGGTTTTTTAGGTAAAACATAGATAAATCCTTTCTGAATCCAATTTTTCAAGTTCGAATATTCTATCGCGTCTCTGAAGAAAGTTATTTTATTTTAATCATCGATGCGTCGAAAAGCATCGATCGGCGCGGCCCGCTTAAACCGTTCCCATAAGGCTCCATGTAAATGGGTCTCCTCAACTAAAATGGTCCCAAGGAACCGGAAATTATTTTTTTTGCGAAAAATAAATATCCTACAATCTTTCTAACATATTCAAGAATCTTCTTGATTTTTTTGAGAATTTTTGGGAAGAAAATTTTTTTTGTCGAAATTTGAATATTTTCAAAGGGGTATGCATGGAAAAAAGTGGATTTTCGTGAAAAATTCAAAAATCTCAGAATAACTTCAAATTATACCAAAATGTTCCCAATGAATGGGAGCATCAACTGTATAAATTTGAGTAACATGGAGCAAATAGTTTTCGTATAGCAGGCATGTAAATTTGGACTTTGAAAAATAAGTGAAAAAATTGTCCAATTTTGATAATTTTTCTAGACAAGCGTACAACTTCCTTATTAATGATTTTTTAATAAAATATATAAAAATTCTTCGGGAATTAGATTCTTCTAGTTTGAATATTCTATCTTATTTGTGAACCGAGTTATCTTAGCATAATCGACGGCGTCTCTGAAAGCGTTGATCGGCCAGGCTCGCTTAAACCGTTCGTGGTCCTAAGGTACAGAAAATAAAATTTTCTGACAAAATAAATATCCTGCGCTTTTTCTAATATCTTCAAGAGTGTTTGTGATTTTTTTCAGAATTTTTTGGAAGAACAAAATTTTCAGCGAAATTTGAATATTTTGTATGAAAAAAGTGGATTTTCGTGAAAAAAATCGATATTCTCAGAATAACTTTAAATTATACCAAAATGTTCCCAATTAATGGAAGCATCAACTGCATAAATTTGAGAAACATAGAACAAATAGTTTTCCATCAGTTGGAAAAAAAATAAGTTTTGGTCAAAAATTTAAAAAATTGCACAATAACTTGAAATTACATCAAAATATTCGCCTATACTTTTTTACAATTGTTCTTTGTAAAACCACTCTTCTAATAAACGTGTTATTATTATTATTAATAAGTAATTAATTAATTGTTAAATAGACCTCAAAGATAAACAACAAAAACATTAAGTAAAATCCGACTAACTTTGTGTTTTTTGTTTGTTTATCTTTGAGGGCTATTTAATATTTAATTAATTATTAATTTCAATATTTACCTCACACTGAGAATTATATAAGACCAAATAAAATAAATGAATTTCAATACATACAGTATGACTTCGTATAATGTGTTTAAAACGTAGATTAAAAAAATATATATATTATCAACGTTTGTGTGTATAATTGATTCATTATTTTGAAAGTCTACAATAATGAAATTTAAATATTTATGTCTGAAATCCCTTGATTGATCACACTCAATTAACAAAATTATTCTTTACATAAAGGAAACCAAGGAATAAAAAATACCAGATGATTTAATAAATTCAACCATCTGACCCGCGATGATGTCAACTCGACTCTTACTAATCAAAAGATGTAAACAGAAAGAAAACTCACACACGTAGAAAAAGACGGCGAAAAAAACTCAAAGCCGATTCCTTGATTGATAATTTATGTCCGGCGACGCGCGACGGTGCGTTATCACAGACTTTCGATTCGTTAATTTATTCAAAGCCGGAGTGTGGGAACGTATCTCTTCTTTTTTTTTGTATGTTTGTGTGTTGTCACACATTTCGCGTGTATTCTTTTTTTTTTAATGCGCGCTCACCTGACATTTTGTTTTGATATTGTGCGTACGATTGAAGTTTTTTTTTACGTCTCGGTGATGACCTGATAAGGAGTTCATGGGCGGTTTTAATTTGGTTGGCTGCGAAGGTTGGAGGATGATTAAAATGTGTGGAGTTGAATAATTAAGCGCGGTTGTATAGTTTTTAATTCGAAATGTGTTTGTATCATTTTTAATGGTATTTCAGAAAAAGAAAATTGTAGGGCAGAAAGGGCTTATACAGATCAACATTTACATAATAATAATATTTATTTTTCCCATTAAATATAAGGTATATTATATAAAATTACTGATCACTGACGCTTCTACTTCGTTATACATTGTGTAAGATTATAATAAAACACTTTTTTTTAACTTTGTTTGTATAACAGAATTATATATTTAGTGACTATAGTTTCAACAATTTACACTTGTTATACAAACAAAGTTAAAAAAGTATATTATATAGTTTTCTACAATCTGTATAGTCTGAATAAAGATGTGTGTATACCTAGTGTATACCTAGTGTACCATTTAACCTGACAAATTAAAATAGTTAGAAAAATAAAATTAAAGGGACAGAAAGACCTATGGTTGATAGCTCATGACATTAGTAGTCTGTCATTGTACAAATTGTTATAATAAATTTTGTAAATTTGTTGTTATGATATTGTCTGAATAAAGATGTTTGTTTAATTAATTAAATAAAAATAATAATAGTCTCCACAACCAACAACCAACATAAAGGAGATTCAAGATGTTTGTATATATTAAATTAAATTAAAAAAATCATTTTAAATTTTGTTACGAACAAAAATAATGTTTTAATCAAATCTTAATAATGTCTACAAGATATTATTAAGGAATTACTTACATAATGCCTTATAGACGAAATTAATCTGAACAAATTAAATTCAATTAATGTTTTCACTTCTAAAATATAATATGTTTTTCAGAAATACGTAACGTAAGCTTAAAATTCGATTCTTGCTTTCTGAATTTTAGTTCATTAATCGTGGACACTTAACATTGATTTTTCAATAATTTTCATCCCTATTTTCACTTGTTTTAATAAGAAAACACTAAATGAAAATAATACCCGGAGTCGAGTTTTGGTGAATGCGCCGGGCTCGAACAATACAAATATTTTATTACATTAATAAATGCATATTTTTATTCAATAATTAAACGGATTTAATAATCTAGAACATAAATCTGCAAAATTTAACGATTATTTTAGAGAAAAAAATTCAACATCATCAGTTTTTAAAATAAAAAAATCATATATATCATATATTTTGTAAAAAAGGCGTCTCCGTTGAATAAATAAATAAATAAATATATATATATTTCAAATAGAATGTGAATTTCAGTTAAACATTATTATTATTAATATAAATATGAATAAATTAAACAATTAAACAGAGATTAGATTGAATAAATTTAAATTCTCAACTATTTTTGGGTTATTAGCCCATTTTCAAGATAATTTAAAAAATAGTTTATTAAATTTAAAATTTAGTTTATTAAAATTTCCATGGATATTTACATTTTAAATATTAAATTTTTAATAATCTATTCATATTTATTTTATACAAAATGAACTACCAATGTTTAAACTACAGTTTAATAATAATGTAATGGTTTTAATATTACCATTACATTATTATTAAACTGTACAAAAATTATATTAAATGTTTATTCAGTAAACAATAAATCAAAATAACAAAAAATGTGATGGTTTACTTTGATTTTACTTTTAGTCACATTTATGTAAAAATATAGAAAAAATCTTCAAGAACTTCTCAAATAACCATCGAATTATTTTTGTAAAAATAATTAAATTTTTTATTAACAGATATTTACAAGAATTATAGAAAATAAAAAATAAAGTCTGAAACACCTCTGGTCAATAGCCATTTCTCAATATTGTTACATTTCTTGAATAACTTTCTCATTTATCACTTGATGAAACATTTTGACAATAATATTAAAGGATAAATCAAAAACACTTGGTTTGTTTCACTATTTGTGAAACAAACCAAGTGTTTTTCCCGCAAAAAAATATATTGTAGTCAAAACGAAGTGAGCAACGATAATTTGAAATTTACAAAAAAATGACAGATTTGGACGCTCATTTGGTCTCATATCAGGTTTATCTCATGCTCCGAGTACGGAGCGGTAACACTCCATTCGTCCCAACAATGCTTTACCTAACACTTGTAGATTAACCTCCCAAGGTTTGACCCTGGGTTAAATTACCAAAGGTGTAACTATCAATTGCAGAAGCGGGCTTTAATTGGCTATCAACTAGTGGTCTGTCGGTCTGGCTTTTCAAGGCTTATGTAAAATAAAATTTTTGTAATAGAAACCAAGTGAAACTTACTCAACAATTGCTAATATTACTAAAATGTTTTACCAAGTGATTAACGAGACTCAAATTGAAAATATCTTATGTAATTATCATCAAAAAAAACAAGTATGTCGATGACTAACCGTCCAGGTCAGATTTTATTTAATATTTTAATCCCTATTCAGTTTTCACCGGTTGAATATTTCCTACAATTCTCTTTTTACATTTATTAGATCGAACGCCTCGTAAATAACGAATAAAGCCCGCCGCGTGGGCGTTTTTGATGTTCTCAATGTGCGCCGGTAATAATATCTTGATGTAAACTTGATACTCCAAGGAGGCCATTTATCATTTCGTGAATTATCGCCGTACGAAAGTGAGTGGAGAGATAACATCGTTGTCAATTGCGTGTGTATATTTCCTTTTTTTCTCTTATTGAAATATCGGGCCGTGTTAAATACCAAGGATCGCCGTTTCCTCAATCGAAATTATGCACACACAAAAAAAAACGCGTTCTTCTTATCAGAATTTATAATCGGAATATTTTAATTCGTAATTTCTGGTAAAGTTACACGAATGTAATAAAGATTTTTGTTGATATAAATAAATTTATTATTTTTACAATATTTTTTTCCTAGCAAATTCCATTTGTTTTGGGATAATTATTAGAGATGGGCAAAGTCGATGTTTTTTGTCACTGCAAAGTTTTTTATTTTATTTTTATTTTTACTCCTATCCCGAAAGATATTCTCATTTTGTTTGTTGTCCCAATCAGGTTGATTGTTTCCACTTTTGTCTCTTTCTACCTGAACCACTTCGGACTTCCCTTAAAGTTAAGTATATTATAATTTTCGTAATGTTACTTATGATATTAATATGGGGAAGTGTCACCTATTTGTTAATAAACTCCAATTTCATAATAAATTAAAGACGACGCAAGCGCCACCTTTTGCCTAATTTCTGAACATTTCTTTAAATGTGAAACTCCAATTTGTTATAATTTATTAACTTAAAATTGTTTATTCATAAATACTCGATTACTAACTTCACTCGATTTTTGCCCAACACATCAGGTTTATCTCATTCTTCGTGTACGGGCTAAATTGCCGGAGCGGTAACACTCCATTCGTCCCAACAATGCTTTACCTCACACTTGTAGATTAATTAAGGTTTGACCCTGGGTTAAATTACCAAAGGTGTAACTATCAATTGCGGAAGCGGACCTTAATTGGCTATCAACCAATAGTTTTTGGTCCTGGCTTTTCAAGGCTTATGTAAAATAAAATTTTTGCGTGTAAAACAAATCAAGTGAAACTTACTCAACAATTCCTAATATGACTAAAATGTTTTACCAAGTGATTCGTGAGACTCAAATAAATATCAAAGCGTTTAAAAAAACTCACATTTTACTTTTGTTGCGAAGTTTAAAAGCCTTTCTTTCAACAATTTTAACAACTAAGATTCTTAGTTTGATAATGACAAGTTAAAATTGTTGAAATATCACTAAAATAAATTTAAAGTTCTACAAACAAAGTGAATCAAAGATTTTATTAAAACTGAAAACGGTGTATAACGAAATAGAAGCCACTATTATCCTTCTTCATATAATTTCACACCCAATTTAAATTCTCCTTTGTTTCATTCGGTTTACTCCTTCTCTAAATTAACACCACGGGTTCCGCGGATTTATTCCGATCGCTTGCTACAATTCCTCGATCCGTCGCGAACCCGAAACCGAAAATAACAATTTAGATTATCGCTGATTAAAAACCGAGAATCGTTTACCTGATTCCTGCGGGGCGCGCGCGCGCTCTCCTCAATTTATTTCGCTATTTTTCTTTTTTTGTGTGCGCATTTCATTTCATGAACAAGTTCGGACGTGTTTGCCGAAAAAAAATCTGGATCCGATGAGCGGTTGTTTTTGGCCAACATTGTTTTCATGGCGATCGTAAATATCGAAAACGATAAAAAAAGGAGTCGCGCGCGGAAAAAAGGATAAAAACAAAACAGGTGGGAATTTATCGGTGACTTTATTGCGGTGTAATGTTCCAAAATTTCAAAAGAGATTTTTTATCGGTTTTGTTGTTTGTTCGAGTCAACACGTTATTATTCATGTGGAATAACGACTCAGGTCCAGATTAGTAACTGCGAATTTTTATATAATTTAAATATTGTGTCGATCGCACAAAAAGCTCTTCATTCGGAGCAATTACAATTAATTAAACAATTCAAAGCGAGAAATGTTCGTACATTAATAATATATTTTATATTAAGTGAATAAAATTTTACAAAAAAAAATCGTGCAAATTACGCGAAAAAGAAGAACAACACCAACAAACAACAATACCCAGTTCACATCGATCGTCCGTTCCGTTTAATAATATAAGTGGAAGAAGAAGAAATACGGGTAAATAGGGAATTATTGCATAAGTATAGAGTGCTTTACATATCGTGTTGAACACGGAAAGGTAGCAATTTGAGGAGTGTATTAAAGTACCCGGTGGTAGGGAAATGAGACCTTTCACTGTGCTGTCTCTTCACCAGAAGCCGGAGAGCCTTCGTCTTCGCATTGTTATCTCTCCTGGCGGACGGGAGTGGAAGAAGAGGAGGAAGAAGTAACGAGTAGTAGTAGTAGAAGAAGAAGAGGAAAATGTGCACCACGCGAACCGACGCTGCGAAATTTTCTCACGGGCGCGCCGACGACGTGTTGGTTTTCAAACAGTGAATTTTGTTTAGTGTTTTTTTTTGCTAATTGAAGAAGCTAGGCTTTAAGTTTTCTTAAATGTAAGTAATGTTCTCGCACAAATTTAAATTATCCGATTAAGAGATTTTGAATATTTGAAACATTTCGAATTCCTCAATATTATATAGCGGGGGTTTATTTTATTTAAAATTCCACATATTTTCTAAAAAAAATGTGAATAAATCAATTTATGATGAATTGATTAATATTTCTAATATTTAAAAATTATTACTTCATATTATATTAAAAATCTACCAATAAAATAAATAAAAGTAGAGACTAAAATCAATTACTTTCAATTCTCGAGTAGTTTCAGGTTAAATAAAATATTCTTCATAATGGCATCACGCTGAAACTAGTTGAATATACATAAAAAAGTAAGACAAATTAATTAATTTGATAATTGAATAATTTAAATAAAATGTAATTGCTTTTATATTATATGAAATAAACATGAATAAATTATTAAAAATCGACCAATAAAACACAGATTAGATTGAATAACTTTAAATTCTCGACTAGTTTCAGGTTATTAGCCCATTTTCAAGAGATTAAAATAAGTCCTCTTATTTACGACCAAGTGAATAAATTAAATAAAAATGATTTGAAAATAATTAATAAATTATTTTCTATTTATATCAAGTGATTAAATATTTTTCTACTTCAATTTTGAATATTCGTATTTTACTAAGTCGAAAAATTAATAATCAATAGAAACACAATTAAAAAGTAATAACAACGGTTTTGATACACTTTTATCCTGATATACAACTCATTCTCCGAGGTGAATTGAACAAACAATTGCGGGTAAAAATATTTTAAAAATGAAAATTTTGTATTTCGGAATATCTAGGTTACGGCATTTTTTTATTATTATTATTATTATTATGGGTTTAATCAAATTAATAAATCACGGTCCTGCTTCTAGTGGTTTATTGTTTCTTGAACAAACAACAAAAGGAAAATTTAATCGTCTCTATTCACGCAAGCGGAATGATAAATTGCGGTCGAGGGAAATTTTATTTTCATAGAAGGATGTTAGTTTGTGATTTTTTACACAGAATTAAACACGTTTCATAAATTTAATAAAAAAAATATAGCACTTACAATAATTGGATATTATATTTGATTATCCAAAACTTTCTACAAAAGTGTAATAAATATGAGCGAAAGATATTCTTATTCTGAGATAATTTAGGGATACCAAATCCTTATCAACGTTTGTCCCTTTTTACCTGAACCACTTCAGACGTTTAAAATTGTAAGGGGTGCCCATTTGAACTTTTTCGACTTACTTTGAAAATTCGAAAAAAATATTTCTATACGTAATAAAAACTTTCTGATAGCAGATTCTAGTTCATCAAACTTTAAACTATACCTGGGGAAAGTTTCAGCTGATTTTTTGAGTGTAATTAAAGATATTCGCACGCACTAAAAATACCCCCGTTCAAGATACGAAGAAGCTAACATCTAACACTAAAAATGCGGTCTTAATAAGTACCGGATATTTATACCCCGTCAGTTTCTGTAGACACGTTTCGCGATTTATACCTCGTCAGTACAACTTTCTCCTAAAGATTAAAAAAAAAATAACGTATTGTTTTCACTACGATCAATTGTACTTACCAGCTGCGGCTAACTTCATGCGAGGCTCCAGGAATGACCAAGGTATTGAACATTATATGACTTCCTTGAATCTTTGAGGCGTTTGCTTTGTTATACTCAGTTTGAGAATCTAATTCATGTAGAAATTGTGAATTACCTCAATTCAGTTAAGCTGGTAAGTACATAAAAAATTGATCATGGTGAAAATAATACAGTTTTTTTACGTCTTTAAGACAAAGTTGTACTGACGAGGTATAAATCGAGAAACGTGTCTACAGAAAGCCTTGCATTGCATTTTTTGTTTGTTTCATGAAATGATCTTGATTCAAATAAACGCTGTATAGTGCTGTATTCACGAAGTATAAATTGTGATTCGTGTCCACAAAAAATCTTGCATTGAATTTTTTCCATGAAATAATATTGATTCAAATAAATGCTGGATTGCTGCACTGACGAGGTATAACACGAGAAACGTCTCTACAGAAAGCCTTGCATTGCATTTGTTTGTTTCATGATACGATCTTGATTGAAAATGCTGTGTTGTGCTGTACTGACGAGGTATAAATCGAGAAACGTGTCTACAAAAAGCCTTGCATTGCATTTTTGTTGTTTCATGAAATAATTTTGATTCAAATAAGTGCAGTTTTATGCAATGGAAAAAATCTATTGTATAAATCAATGTCCGGGATAGGTATTTGGGGCTGGGCTATAAATAATTGTTGTAATAGATATTTGTTCTCGTACTTATTTTGCAAGTCATCGGTAATTGTTGTAAAATAAGAAGGAAATAATTTATTTTATCAATCATTACTGCGATCTTTTATTCCAATTTTTGATTGTTTAACAATTTTTTGTATGCATTGAAAGAATATTATGTTATAAAGATTTCATATCATTACAATAATTATACAAGGGGTGTGTCATAGTTTTTAAAATTTAAAGTTACTTGCTATTTTTTACAACAATTTATGTAAATTATAAACGAATTACACGTAATTTTAAATGACGCATTTTTCTCATTTTTTTTATTATTTTTTAATGTTTTATTTAGAATGAAATGCGTTAACTAATAGGAAAATTAATAGTTTCGCTTCCTTGTTACAGAACAAACGTCACCGCTTCGTCACCGATTTTTTTCGCCATAAATGCCATCCTTTTTTTCGGATGCCAGCCAGTGATTTTTCCCCCCTGAGTGCGCGGATCTGCAAACCACAAGCATCTCCGTCCGCATCTAAAAATAGTCAGTTAATGAATCGGACGGTCGTGATTTTCTGCAAATCCTGCTGGTAAGAACGCCGCGCGCCGGATTTCCCGAAAGAGCCGCTAAAACGGGAGATTTTCAGCGGTGTGTTTCCTCGTCCGTGCCCGCGTCCCGGCATCCAACGACAATAGCAGCAGCAGCAGCATTAAGCGTCGCCGTCGCAGCCCGTGATAGGATAAAAGATAAGAGCCGGCCAGAATGTTCGCTATAATGCAGATAGATAACGACGTCAGCGGACGGGAGTTTAGAAGGAAGATGCGTGCCAAGTGCGAGTTCATCTGCAAGTACTGCCAGCGCAGATTCAACAAGAGCTACAACCTGATGATACACGAGAGGACCCACAAAAGCCCTGAGCTGACGTTCAGCTGCGAGGTCTGCGGGAAGAGCTTCAAAAGGCAGGATAACCTCAAACAGCACAGGTGCGTTCTTTTTTTTTTTTTCATTTTAATATATATATTTTTTTTTTCAATTTCTACTCTCCTATATGAATGAACTTTACAAAGCAATAAAGATTTTTTTGAAACACATCAATTGATGCGTGCTTACAAGGCGCACTTGATAACAGGTAGTGAAAATCTAGTCGGAAATTTTTGAGTATGTAATATTTAAAATAAATGAAAAAATAAATAAAATAATTCACTTTTTTGAAATAATTGAAAATCAATAGATAATTTGGAAGTAAGAAATAATAACAAAAAAAATAATATAATATATAATATAATAAATAACCTTTCTTCACACTTTTAGTTAGTTCAGCGTTATAAAAAAAATCCATCGATATTTCAAAATTTAGTTTTCACATTGGAAGAAATTATTGTGGAAATCAGCGGCAGTGGAAACATTTAATTGGCATTATAAAATATGTTTTAGGGGTGCGGTTTAGTGGAAAGAGATAGCTATACAATTAGTGGCATTCACTAGTTCATGTTACATTGATGCTTTAGTTAATGGACAATAACGCATTACATCTGAAAGAAATCTTAAAAAATATAGGAATTTCATGAGATAATTTAAAAATAATATAAAAATTATTTTTAAATTATCTCATGAAGGTTTGATTTGGTTGTGAAAATCAGAATAATATTTGTATCTATTTTTTGCAATAAAAACGTGCGCAATGAAAATTTAAAGTATTTCACTGAATTCTACGTTAAAATAACTTGAAATTCATTATTTATCAATTTCATGATATCTTACAATTTTCTTTTCTAATAAGAACCAGTGAATTGGTGGCTAATTATTGGATATTGGTCATTATTTTAAATATTTGATTAATATACAGTTACAAAATGTAAGTACATATTTAGTCCTAAAGACTGACTGTTTTTTTTTAATCCATTGTTTTCATCTTTATTGAGGCTTTGATACAATTAGCTATAATACAATATTTGATTTAATACGAACTAAATGGCTATGGACCATTGGTCTTTCAGCCGTCATTGTTTTCATTTTACTGTATCTAATAAATCGCAACCTTAACCATTATTTTGCCATCACGTAAAAAAGTACTTTAATTAAATATAAATGATTTGAAAATATTTCCACATTTAGCTCCACATTTTGATTTACGTTACGTAACTACTTTAAACAAACGCACAATAAAACCACTACTTCCCGGGCAAATACTCCGCCGGATATTAAATTATTGTACACATGCTGTAATTGTATGTTTCATTACTTCGAATGATAACAATTATTTTTAATTAAAACTAAAACACAACTGCAATGGAAACATTTTCAGCGTCATTATAAAAATATGTTTAAACGTTTTTTTTTTTCTTTTTTACCATCGCGCAAAACAAAATCAGAAACAATCCTCGAATGATCACATTTCCCTTTTTTTTATTTTCGTGTCTGCATTATTACCGATATTGAAAGTTGATTTCAACCGAACCACCTTCTCGGCTGTTGTACATCTGGAGGTAGCGGGCAGGCAGCGTCTCTCGGGAGATCGTGATTTGGGCTGACGCACACGGCGATGAACAATCGTTTTATTTTTAGAAGAATTACAAATTCCGAAACGCCGATACTCTTCCGATGCTCTTCCTTCTTTTTTTTCCTCTCGTTATTATTATTGTTTGCTCTCCGAGAGAGGATTCCTCTCGCGTTTTTGAAGAACGGCTCCGGTCCAGCGGAGGAGGACGCTCGTTGAGAAAGAAGAAGGAGTAATAATAATAATAAGGAGAAAATGGAAACAATGTAGCGTATGGAGCGATTCCCACGCACAATTTCGGGTTCTAATTGGAATTCACCTTAAAAGAAAAGAAGGAAGAGTGAGAGAAAAAAAAACAGTTTTTATTTTAAATATTAATTGAAAAGAGTTGTGTTTACGTTGAATTAATCTCTCACTTATTTTATTTAAGTAAAACTTACCAAGACTTTTAATTAGGTAATTTGAAATTATTTTGTTTTTGAGATGCGTCAACCCAAATTAGCGTTGATTCGAAATACTTTGCTCACCGCACTCTTGATGAAATGTAATTGTAATAGGTCAATAGAAAAGAGTATTCATTCACTTGGTCACAGTTATTTAAATAAATTAAATAAAATTGATTTGAAAATAATCACAGAGCTAAATGTGGAAAGAATTTATTAATTATTTTCAAATCATTTTTATTTAATATGTAATAGGTCAATTTTAATTGAAACACTTGTTTGGATTCGTTCATATATTTAATTTAAAATTATTTATTGCTAATTCGAATTAGCTAACTACTAAAACAGCAGCCTTAATATATTTAAAAGTTTGGCCTATGAATTAATTTATTTTTATTTATTTACTTTTTTTATCAACCAACGGATAAGACCCAATTATAGATTGAAATTATTATTTAAAAAATTTTAAACAAAAAAATAATAAATATCTAGCGTATGGATAATTATTATAAATGAATGGTGACTGAATACTTTCTTAAATGAATTTTGTTTCCTGTTCTCATAAACAGGACAACTTCTCGCCTTCCTTTAGTGGACGAAACAATACAATAATTCTTGGTTGATCCAAATCGTTGACGATACCACATGAAATTAGGCCAAAGATGGCGCTTGCGTCGTCTTTCATTTATTAGATTTTTATTTCAAATAAACAAGAAAAAAAAACTCTCTCTTGTCGTTTTGTCTTTCGTCAACGGCATTGTCGCTGGCCGGTTGTCGTAAAGCGCGATTTAAAGTCGTGTATACAAAGGCGGCAGACCGTCGCGAATCGCCCTTTATTGCAAATAATAAATCGACTCTTAAACGCCGCCTAATATCGCGCATTTCGATCATCACAACGAGATGACATACTTAATTATTACGACCCCGTCCGTCGCCGGTAATTCGACGTGTAATGAGGATGGGCATTCTCGGTATTCCTGTGAAGACGCGACACCTCTCCGGAACGGTCGGAGTTTATTTCAGCGAAAAAACAAAATAAATTGAGTTGTTGTTAATAAGAGAAAAGGGTTTGTTCGCATGATTATAGTTTGTTCATTTTTATCAAATGAAGTAGCAAACAAGTCTTTGCGAAAAATTTGTAGTGTTAAAAAGACAGAGTTGAATTTTTATTACTGCTACATTAATTATATGAATGTTATTTATTATAAGCATATGAAGAATAACTTCCCTTTTATTAATATTAATTAATATTATTAATTAATTTGGGAAATAAATAGTATTATTTATTATTATTTATTAATAAACTTAACTTTTTAATTTTTTGAAATAAAAATATGTAAAAGTTTAAAAAAAAACCTACGTTGTAGCTTGTATGAGCGCAAGGATCATTTTCAGGACAACTTTACAATCAAACTAGCGATATGTTTAGGAAGAATCACGAATTACACAAAAAATAATAACAGAAAAAAAATCACCCAACCTTGGATGGTAAAGATAATTGATGATGCCGTACTGCTATTATTATTATCATCATCATGATTATTCTAATCGTGCGGATTACGAAAAGATCGAAACAAAAAAAGGAGAGCGAGAACTGTATGGAGCGAGAGAGAAAAAGGTAACCAGCTTCCTATATTACTCACGCCCGGTAATCTGAAACTCCTGACTTTTCGCTAATGACCGCGTTTTGATTAATTGAAAACGGGCTCCCGTTCTAAACAACAACAACAACAACAAAGAATCGAAAATAAATCTCGGGAGATGATGGATTTTGCCGTTGATTGCGTTCCTTGGTGTGTGTGTGTGTGTTGAGAGAGATTTTTATATATTTTTCGTGCGTTGTTTTTAAAGGTTAATATTAATTTTAGGCTTATTGTTTTGTTTGTGTTGTATAATAAGGATTGCGAAAATAAATAAAAAAATCACGTTGATTAATCGTGCGATTTAAAACACAATCAGAGAGGGATTTCATTAAGTGGATTTTTACACAGTTTATCATTGATAAGAAAATTGACAGCCGATCGAGAGGCACGGCCCCAGTAATAATCCGAAGGACTTGGTTAAGTCGCTCGAGAAATGTTTAAAAAAAATTATTAACTCATTTTTTATTCGAATCACCAAAATAATCTTTATATTTCTCGCTCTAGAATTAGAATGATTTTAAATTGATATTGTTGTTATATGTTATTTCTTTTATAAATAATATTTTTTAAAGAAAAATAAATCGATTGGAAATTATCACCCGGTGCCATTTATACCGAAAACAAGCCAAAAAAAAAAAAAAAATAAAAAATAAAATCTCAATCATCCCGACGAAAAACAATGTTCGAGTGCCCACACAGACACCGTCGTCGTCCCCATCCAAATTCGGCGTCGGCCGAAACTGGTCCGTCCGTCCGTAAAAATCCGCCCGCGTTTATTGAGTTATCGAAACTATGACCTAACTACCGTATGACTTCATCGCCTTCGGAAATTTATAACTTAATAATGGGTTTCATTCCAATACAAATTAATTGCACATTCGTCTTTAGAGTAACGTTCGAAGGTGACGCGCGCAGAAAAATAATCCGTGCATGCGTAATTATGAATAATGGCGCTGGGAAACAACTTTTACTCGCCGGAGAGTCGTAATTTGTTTATTTGTTTAATAATACTTTTCACATTGTCTGATACCTGTGTGTGTGTGTGTGTGTGTGTGGAACCAGTTGGGAGCCGGATTTTTTCTTAAAAAAAAAATTTTGTAAAAGGGAATTTACATGAGGGTTATAATTAACGTAATAACAGGAGTTTTGTTGGGTTTTGTGTTCGTTGGATATTTGGTTGTGCTGAAAAAATGTTGTCGCAATCCTTGAAATATTGTACTGCTGGCGATTTATATATTATACATATAAAAAATATTCATTGTGAAAAAGGCTTTAAAAGAATTCATCGGACATTATTTCTCATTAATCATTTGGTTCCTTTTGTTTGCATATTAAATTAGTTTCACTAAATCAAGTGAATTTCCAATGAATCCAATTTGTTTGGGTGAAAATGGCATTTTTAATAAAAACATGCATATTCCAAATTTGACGCTTTAGAATAAATATACTTAAGTATATAAGTCAAGAGTAATTAGGATAAAATATCCAGTAGGCCACCTTTTAACGTCAATTTCAAATTTTAAAAAAATCATACTTGGGCAAAGAACCATTGTTAAGAGACACAAAACACAATTTTGGATTTTATTTAATCACTTCACATTAATTCAACAATGAAAGTAAATCCTACAGATTTAATTTGATTTGAGAAGGAATTTTAAAATTAAATTGATTTTCAATATAAAAAAAAGTAATAAATTATTTCCACATTTATCTCTGGAAAAGATTTTTTTAATGCAGTAATTTTATTAAATAAAACACTCAAAATGTATAACTAAGTGAAAGCCTTAACAATCAACAAAAAAAAAACAGTAATTTTAATTAATATTTTCAATTAAAATCTCACTTAACCTGCGGTTTTATTTTTCTTCGCACTTTATTTGTTTTACCAAATGTACATTTCGGACACAAAGTGACCATTATTAATGGATTTAACACCGGTGCTTTATTTATCAATTTAATTTGATCTTCGCGTAACTCAATCAATCAATTTTATATTTTTGGTGTTATTACAAGAAATAATTATAAAAACAGGATTTTTTTAAACAAAATCATATCGTGGCTCACATAATCAGTACAAGGAGTTTTCTCCCAAAAAAAATATGAGTGACTTATCTGAGATTAAACAATAGTCGTAACAATATAAGTTTATTGCTTGGCAATTACGTATTACCGTGGAAGAAAAAAAAAAAGATGAAAGCGTCCCGCGCTCTCTATAAAGTTTTATCACTGGCCGAGTGAGCGAGAGAAAGAGAGAAAAACAGTATGGCGGTGTAAATCCGTAAAAGGACAGAAACAAAAATGGTTTTCGAGTCAAGTCGAAAATCCGCTTCCACTTAATTGTTGATTACGTAAAACCGAAAAGAAATTGTGACACGGATTTATGAAATATCCGTAATTAATTGAATGAAAATAACACGCAACAGCCAACTGCCTTTATATCTTCCCTTAATATAGATAATAAAGTGTATTTACAATTCTATTAAAAAAAAACGCTTACTTTCATTATGCTGTTTTCTCTTAATTTGCCCCCACAGGCGAAATTTAAATTTTATTAAATATTTCAAAAAACGAGAAGTATCAATTAATCTTTTGTTTTTCACAAGTGTGAAAAAAGCACTAATATCCTTTTTTCACACTTAAGTTATCTAAAACTTTGTCCTTTTCATTTTTTCTCTCTAGTAATAACCGAGAAAAATCGATTTAAAAAATCCGCACTTTTGTCATGTTTTAAAATATCTAGTTACCCTTGACTTTTTCAAAAATTTTACTACTAGCTTTTTGTTCAGCTCGTAAATTTGCATTTCGTTGCCCATTTAATCGTTTCTGTATCTCTTATAGTTTCCGAGAACACCACAGAGAACACAAAAAAGTAATAAAATAAAAAAGTCATGGCAGAAAGACCTCGGGTCGATAGCCTATGAAAGGACAACCTCAATTTATATACAGTATTATACTATACAATACTGTACTTAAATAAATAATGTAAAAAAGTCACCCTGTATAATTGTTATAAGTTAAAATGAAGAAAGTAAATGTATTTATTTAATAATTTGATAATAAGGCGAAAGATGGCGCTTTCGTCGTCTTTCATTTATTATGATTAAATGGATTATTTTATTTATAAAATATGAATATTAGCAATACTTGAATAACGACTGGATTTTCACCACTTATTTATGAAAATAATAATGATTTTATTATTATTATTTTATTATTTCTATGTTTCAATTTTTAAATAAAACACGGAGTGAATAATTGAGTTCACTAAGCGATTTGTATATAATAATAATAATTAATAAAAAAAACGAATATATGTTATGTGCGTCTAATCGATAACTTGGTATTTTAGATGTAGTCAATGCATTTGGCGGTGAAGGGGCCCTGCAGAAAAAAACTGGGGCCGTTCCGGCCCTGTCTTCCTCCTTTCTACAGTGTAAGGCTCTTTTTAACACTCAATACAATACACGGAATAAAAATAAATAAGTGTGAATGAATGAAAGGGATGGTTGGAACACTTTGGTGCAATTTTTTAAACTAATGCTTGGTGGCGTGAATTTGTTTTTTTTTTTGTGTACAGTGAAATCGATTTCTATTAAATTCCACACGGAAGCAACTCTTTGCTGTACTCTTTTTTTTTGGAAACACTGTGGTTTATTTTGTGGTTTCGCTTTTTTTGTTGCAGGACCATACACTATCCGACCACCACGACCTACAGTTGCTTCTCGAGGTATTAAAATTGAATAAGCAAAAAAAATCTCACACGCGGCATTAATGTATTTTTAAATGAAAACAATAATGAAAATATTTATTCAGAAAATTCCTATGAAACCAGTATTCAACTTTGTACTATTTATTCTTATAATTATTATTATTTTCTTAATATTTTGTTTCTGTATATATTTAAAAAAAACAACAACGGATTTAGGTTTAAGTTCGGATTTAAGATAACTCCGCAGATGCGCTTTTATTGGATTTTATTTAATCACTTCACATTAATTCAACAATGAAAGTAAATCCTACAGATTTAATTTGATTTGAGAAGGGATTTTAAAATTAAATTAATTTTCAATACAAAAAAAAATAATAATAAATTATTTCCACATTTAGCTCTGGAAAAGATTTTTTTAATGCAGTAATTTTAATTACAGGTTTTTTCAAATTGCTACTTTATATAAAATCTGTTTCTACTTTGACTTGTTTTTAGTGCTTAACTTTATTTATTCCTGACTAGTTTCGATATATATTTAATATCTATATTATATATTTTTGGTGTTATTCAAGAAATAATTTGAGTTATTAAAAAAACGGGAATATCTATTTAAAAAAAATCTGAAAGAATCAAGAATGGCACACACATAATCAATACAAAGAGTTTTCTTCAAAAAAAATGAGTGACTTTTTTTAGCAGTTAACTTTATTTACTCGTGACTAGTTTCGATATACATTAAACATCTTTATTATCGTTCTTCGCCTGAAGAAGCCGCAGAATCGTGGGAAAAATTGTCGCGAATAAAGGGCAAATTTATATATTGAAAGTGTGTTTAATTTAAAAAAAAAGAAGTGTTAACAAGTGTGGACTTTGAAATATTAACAGCCTCAACAATTAAGTTAACTTTATTACTGCTTTGATTCAATATTTATACAATAATATTTTAAATTTATGGATTTTGAAAGCAAAAAAAAATAGTAATATAAATAGAAAAAGGTATTCATTCACTTGGGTACAGAATTTTTTTTAACACAGTAATCGGCTAACAACCAGAACCCTTTCTGCCACAGTACTTGTTTCGGTTGTATCGTAATAATTTTTAGAATGAGTACCATAAATAGATTTACATAACGAAATGCTTCAACTGAATGTATTAATTAATAATATAGAACAATTCACAAATACTCATTCAATCGACTCTTGATGTAAACATAAAAAATAAAATAAAATATTGAAACAGTACATTTTCAATATTTAGGTAATGAAAACACTTCGACTTTTTCGTAAATTTATATTTATTTGCACCCATCTTTATTTAGATTATACAAATAACACAAATTTACATAAATATTTACAATACATACTCCTTACACTTAACGGCAGAAAAGAAAAATATTACAAAAAATACAAAATATGCAGATGTTAGTCTGTCTGGGCTATCGACTAGAGTTAAGCCTTTCTGCCCGACATTAATTTCAATTTAACTTAATCCAAATAAATAATAACTGTAAAAGACTTTCTACTCTTCCGACAATCATTCTCAAATCCAAGGCAAATAATTTAATTCGTTACAAAAAAAATGAGAATTATTACCGTGTAATCGAAACTAGTTACAAGTAAATAGCAATCATAAGAAATGGAACACGACGCGAGCGCCATCTTTTTGAACATTTTATTAAAAGTAAATAGTAAAATTAAGTGCTATAAACAAGTACAAATACTTTATTTGTAGCGAAGTGAACATCTTAAAGATCTAAGAAAAAATAACAGTATCTGAAATATATTTGTAACTCTCTCTCTCCACAAACTAAAATATCTTAAGATTAAAAACCCTTCAGGGTACTTAAAAAGAATGGGGTAACAAATTAAATTGTTTCGCGCAGGAAAAAAAAAAGATGTATAGGTCGAAATGCCATTATAGTCTCACAAATAAAATAATAATATTTCTTACTGAAATCCTGTGACATTTATATGAATCTCATTTGATCTATTGGGAAAAAGTTGTAACTAAATCATACAGTGTTTGATTTAATAGCAATTTTTTTTTTCAATTGATCCAATGAGATTCATGTGTTAGAAATTGCTGAGTAAATTTCACTTGGATTGTTTTACACGCAAAATGAAACTTGCTCAACAATTCCAAATATTACAATGGAATTAAACAAGGAAAATTTCTGGCAATGATCAATAAAATTCGATCAATCCTTTTTCCAAATATTACTAAAATATTTTACCAAGTGATTAATGAGACTCAAATTGAAAAAAAAAAGAGAGATTCGTGTATGTCAAATAAATTTCAGATTATCATATTCGTTAATTGGATTTTTCTTTTTGGGCATTATCGAATTTCGTACAGAGAATGTATGTATTCTTATTGCCGCTGCAATCTGTGGAATTTTAAAAACGAAATTTTATTTATACAAATCGCAATTTTCTGAAGTTTCTTCAAGGGAATTAATATTAATTCTTCTTCAATAAAAGCGCATCTTTTTTTAACATTCCATTCTTGAAATCAAGTAAACTATTAACAATTATAGACAAGCATATTAGCTACATGCAAATATACACAGGGTGCTCGTATTTGAATTCCGTAAAAGTATACAGAAATCTCGATTATTTAAAATAAATATGAGGTTTAAGCATTATTAAAAATTAATTTGCTGATTGTTAAGGCGGTTATTCATTTCGAGTTTATTCAGGGAAATGTTAAGTTTAACGTTTACATTATTAATTATATTCACACTCTATGTACATATATATCTATTAAAAAAATTGCTTGGAATGTGATGATAAAAAATAACGTACACGTTAAACTTAGAATTCCCCTTAGAAAATAGCATCGATTAACCTATTAACGCCCACGGCGATTTTTTTCTTAATTAAGAAAAAAAAAACTATTCAAATATTAACTAAAGTGCCCAATTTCAGATATTAATAGAACATATTTTATTAAAACAATTGTGATATACTTAATGTTACAGTAATAAAAAAGATCGAAAAGTTCGACTTTAAGCTTACATAACTTACGTTGTATAAACGTTCACATATTCCTTCTATTTTTTATTATTATTTTTTTTTCATTAAATACAATCACCCTCTGTATATTATACGAACCTAATAAAAATAAATAATACATACGAAAACATAGACTACCGCCGATCTAGTCTAAATAAATGAATAGTGAACAAAGGACACAAAAGTGCTTTCTACCTATATTAAACAAAAAAATATTTGCTGCGAAAATGTGCAATAAATAAATTATTTGTTTGTATTTTTTATAAGAAAATTAATATAAAACTAAAACACATACAAAAAAAAATCGTATATCCTTGTAAATAATTAAACGCTTTACATTCGCTTTATTAGTAGCCGTTATTGTCAGTAATAATTACTAATAAAAGAAGAAGAAAAAAAAAGAGTATTGTATTATATTCTGGACACTGCGTATGTTTTGACTCGTCGCAAAAGTATACGTCAGGCGTGCTTTTACTTTCTTTTATTTTATGTTTTTTTTTTTAAATTAGATTATAGAAATGTTGCAATATATAAATATTTTCAAATACTTGATACGTAACTAATTAGTTTATATATTTATTAAATTAGTCTTTAGAGCTTTTAAAGTGTACATTTGCTTTATAATATATTTGTGTAATAAAATAAAAATATATATTATATGGATATAAATTTTCGAATGAAATTGTTTCGTGTTTTTTTTAATACCCATTCCTATTGTTTACACATTTTTTGTTTCATATCTCCTCCTAAAATTCAAATTGGAAAGAATAATAATGATCTTTATTTCAATAAATAAATAATACAACAACAATACACGATCATATTAACAAAAATACTACCGCATATTGCATATATAATCAGGACCATTTGATATAAAAAGCGTATTTCCATTTTTAACTCTGGTTTCTCAAATTACAATTAACAGCTTTTGTCATGAGACAATGTTGCAAATCAAATCAACCATACCATCCTCCTCGCAATACCCATTTCAAATAACAGGAATTTTGTTATCCGCTACGAGCTGACAGGAAATTACGAGTGAAGGAAAGAAAGTCTTACTTCAATAAGTGGAGGAAAATCTATATTTGTTAATTATTAAGGCTTTTATGAAAATCTATATTTTTAACAAGAAGTATTGTTTTTATGTTAAAAAAATTATTTTATAAACAACTTCTGTAATTCATTCATTCCTTATTGGTAATTTCTGAATCGAGTTCATAAATAATTCAAAATTATGTAAATGCCGGTGTTTTTTTAAATATCATAATTATTTATTAAAGGTTGGGAACCTCTTTTCAATGGCTGTCGATGTCTGTTTATTGCCGTAGCTCTAATGTATTTATTATCCCGCGTCCATTTAAATATTGCGCAATATCGAGGCTTGACTCAACCGAAGAAAAGGTGAAAATCCATTCATCCTGTTTTTTTTTGTTTTGCATTTTTTGAGCGGATTATAATATAATAAATTATAGAAATTGTTTTGATTTAATTAATTAAATGTACAGCAAATTGGTTAAAAAATGTCGCAAACCAGGAATGATAAATAATAATCGAAAAAAAGGTGAGAGTTATTTAAATAAATGAAATAAAAATAATTTGATGTTTTTATTTAATCCATTTGAACTTATTTTCGGTAGTTTCATAATTTAAAAGTGCGTTATACTTTTTATTCAAACCTAAAGCTATTTCATATCATAAATAGTAATGAAGAAATCTGAATCCTATTTATTGCTTCTCATTCTAGATTTAGACAATTTCAGAGAACAATTTCAGAGAGAGGTTAAGTTTTGTAGTATCGCTTAAAAGAAATGTTTGATTTTTTTTAAATTTATTTCTTATTTAATTTTTTATTGTAATGGATTTCGTTTCACAACAGCGCAAATCGCGCTTAGAAATTACAGTCCCGACTCATTGGGCTTCATTGTTTCGCTGAAATTAATTTATACGCTTGCAGAATGCATTGTTAACAGATGCAAATTCCGGCGGTAAATAACATCTTTGTCTATCGGCCCGATGAATTATTTATAAGGAGCGGATTAATTGCGAGGGATCGCCATGAAAGCCGTGTAAAACTAGCGATGTGTGCATGTAAGTTAGAGACAGCGCGCGACCGCGCATTATATAATTAACAATGATATTTATCAGAGAAAACGTTTGTCGAGTCGTTTTGCTCGGACGTTTGTTTTGTAATGATCGGTTGTAAATAAACGGTTTAATTGTTAGAAATCGCCGGATTAATTGTTGTTTGGTTAGAATAATTATATGCATATAAATGGAGGTAATTGTAATTCAATGATCTGCCGTCCTTTGTTCGGCCACGAAATATCGAAGTCGCAGAAAGGTATGCCCTGTGAGTGCTAACCAAAATACGACATCCCAATAATTCCCTTCATAATCCTTACAGTTTGAGGGAAAGTCAAGTGCCTCGACTGGAATTTCTTAGTGTCAAGTTTGCGAACGACAGCGAGCCTATAGGAGTTCTTGCCTGATAGATCTTAAGTATTAGGCTCTTAACTGAAAAACTTAGATGTCTAGTTAGCGCTGTAGTTCGCTAACTTGATATCTAGAGAGAGAGAGATTAACTGAGTTTAAGTGTTATGTTTTGAATTAACAGAATTTTTGTTGTGAAGGTTGCAAATCAAACCAACCATACATCTATTTTTGCAACTATTTTTTCCTCTCTGAATTTTTATTTACTGCTATTAGTTTTATTTTTCATCTCTTATTCCAAATAGAATATTCATGACTTGTGCGAATCCAGCAGGAGCTTTAACTTTTTAGGGAGGTGTTATTAAAAAAATAAATAAAAAATATAAAAAACTATTCAAGAGCTAATTTAATCAGATGGATCTCTTAATAAGACTCCAAACTGTGAGAAAATATCAATTGTTTGTACTTACACTACCGTATAACCCCTCCATGGCACCCTCGATTTGGATTATTTTCACCCAGGCCGACCGATGGACTCCTATAAAAAAATAAACAAAAAATATAAAAAACTACTCAAGAGCTAATATAATCAGATGGATCTCTCAATAAGACTCCAAACTGTGAGAAAATATCAATTGTTTGTACTTACACTACCGTATAACCCCTCCATGGCACCTTCGATTTTGATTATTTTCACCTAGACCGACCGATGGACTCCGATTAAAAAATAAATAAAAAATATAAAAGACTACACAACAGCTACTTTAATCAGATGTATCTCTTAATAAGACTCCAAATTATCAGAAAATAGCAATTGTTTGTACTTACAGTACCGTACAACCCCTTCATGGCACCCTCGATTTGTATTATTTTCACCCAGGCCGACCGATGGACTCCTATAAAAAAATAAATAAAAAATATAAAAAACTACTCAAGAGCTAATTTAATCAGATGGATCTCTTAATAAGACTCCAAACTGTCAGAAAATATCAATTGTTTGTACTTACAGTACCGTACAACTCCTCCACGGCATCCTCGATTTTGATTATTTTCACCCAGGCCGACCGATGGACTCCGATAAAAAAAAATAATAAAAAATATAAAAAACTACTCAAGAGCTAATTTAATCAGATGGATCTCTTAATAAGACTCCAAACTGTGAGAAAATATCAATTGTTTGTACTTACAGCACCGTACAACCCCTCCATGGCACCCTCGATTTGGATTATTTTCACCCAGGCCGACCGATGGACTCCTATAAAAAAATAAATAAAAAATATAAAAAACTACCCAAGAGCTAATTTAATCAGATGGATCTCTTAATAAGACTCCAAACTTGAGAAAATATCAATTGTTTGTACTTACAGCATCGTACAACCCCTCCATGGCACCCTCGATTTGGATTATTTTCACCCAAGCCGACCGATAGACTCCTATAAAAGAATAAATAAAAAATATAAAAAACTACTCAAGAGCTAATTTAACCACATGAATCTCTTAATAAGACTCCAAACTATCAGAAAATATCAATTGTTTGTACTTACAGTACCGTACAACCCCTCCACGGCACCCTCGATTTGGATTATTTTCATCCAGGTCGACCGATGGACTCTGATAAAAAAAAAATAAAAAATATAAAAAATTACTCAAGAGCTAATTTAATCATATGGATCTCTTAATAAGACTCCAAACTATCAGAAAAAATCAATTGTTTGTACTTACAGTATCGTACAACCCCTCCACGGCACCCTCGATTTGGATTATTTTCACCCAGGCCGACCGATGGACTCCTATAAAAAAATAAACAAAAAATATAAAAAACTACTCAAGAGCTAATTTAATCAGATGTATGTCTTAATAAGACTCGAAACTATTAGACAATATGAATTGTTTATACTTGCAGTACCATACAACCCCTCTATGTCATCCTCAATTTTGATTATTTTCGCTTAGTTGGACCAAGTCGAATCGGTCGAACTAAGCGGAAATATTATTATTAAAAAAAAAACACACAAAAATATAATTTAAGAAAGAAAGAAAAAAAGTCTAGCGATTATAATAGAGGTTGGTAAGTTCACACATCGGTATGTGTGAATGTTGGAATATCACGACCGGCGTATCCATTAAAACATTAACAAATTACCCCCCTGGGGGGCATCGTGTCCGTAAAGCAAACACCAACGTGAAGAAGAGATCGAGGAGAGACAATGGAGGATAGCGAGCCGAGGGATACGGAAACATCGACGAAACGCGGCGCGGAACGGAGAGTCAGAGAAGAAGAAAAGCTCTCGTTTCGGTGCTCTGGGCCATCATTCGCGACCGATTACGTTGCACGCGATCGTGTAAAATAACGTACAGTAGCCGCCGTCCGGAGAGCTTTCACCGTTATTAAAGAGCACACTCGTGTGCAACTACTTGTAACTGGTAAACTGGTAAACCCGGGGTTGCGCTGATCACACGGTATCATTTCAAAAACAATTATTATCAACATCGCTCCCCCCCGACGTTCTATTACGCTTATAACACAGCCTACTTGCATGTCCGCGTTATTAACGCCGGCTATGCTGCTTTTTTCGTGTAATAATAACGCTGAGAGTTACCGGAGGGATCTCGGAGAAACAAGTAGCTTTTCTGTAATTACGCGATCACCTTACATACCACCGCCCGGTGCAGCGTGCGGCCCGATCTCACACATTTTTCCACCCGTCTCCTGCTTTGTTTCCTAGAAACGAGTCAATTTTCATATATTCAATTATATCCACCGTTCCCATATTCTACACTGCTACCAAATACCACCCATATTACTAACGAGATGATTGCGTAATGGATAAAACATTCCTCGCATGGGCTAGTCGTGAGTCGCTCATTTTCTTTACTTAATTGGAAGGGTTTATAATGAATATAGTTGAAATATATTCATTATAAACCCTTCCAGTTTCGATTTTTTAACAAAAACTGTTCACTAAATATAATTTCTTGAATCTTCGAGGTATATTTTAAATTTTGATTTTTTTTTTTGTTTAAAATATCCTTACATTTACATTTAGTATAAATCCCTTGATATATGTGTAATTAGTTGCTCACTTAACTCGTGGTGAAACATTTTGAAATATTTTATATTTGAAATCAAAACACTTGGTATTGTTGCACAAATTATTTTTTTTTTTGTTCCGATTAGTTTCGTCTATAAAACGTTAGAATATCTTGAAAGACGACAACGAAATAGCGACGTATTACTCATATAGTCAATGTTATTACATCATGCAACCATTTTTATTCCTAGAAAAATTCAATGTAAAAAATAAAAAAAGAACGTTGCTTAATCCATCCATCTGTAGACACGTGTTTCGGGATCTATGCCTCGTCAGTAGACCATAGGTCTTTTTTCTCAAAATATATAATGAATTCCCTGATATTAAAATTGTGTAAATATGAAAACTGATGGCAGAAAGATCTATGGTCGATAGCCCATGACAGACTACTAACACAATTGTACATATTGTTATAATAAATGCTTGTTGTCATATTGTCTGAATAAAGATGTTTGTATATATATATATATATATGAAAACTGATATTAATAACGATAATGCTTGTATTTGATTATTTCACTTGTAGTGTTTGAAAATTGTGTGGCGCATTCTTGGAAGAACCAAAGCCGGTGATTTACGCAAACGGTGCTCGCCACCACCGACGGCTCGGCGCGCAATTCGCACCACACGAAAACCAAATAAACAGTTACGGTATCGGGCGTAATGATAATCCCCCCGGTTTCAATCACGCCGCGGATCAGTTCCGCGTTATTATCATTTTTTTTTTTTTCATTCTCCTTCAGCTCCTCGGAGCCGTCCGATTCCACGGACGATCTGAGAGCGCGGACGGCGGCTCCGGGCGGTACCAGAACCGCTCCCGGACTCCCTCGATCCGCCCCGGGTCCTGTTCCAGTTCCCAGACTCCGGATCACGATTCACCCGCGCCGCGCTCCGAGTATGTCAATTGATATCGGCTCCGAGGAGCTCCTTGCCCTTCGGCTCTTTCACGGAAATTACGACGCTTCTAGAATCGAAACTGGAATGGGGATAATTAAGGAACAACCGCACGGATTACCCTTACTTTTGATTATCCATCAAAAGTAGGGAAACTTTAATATTTATTAACATAATACAGGGTGCGGCAAAACAGACACTGCAGTTTTGAAGGGCTGTTAAAAAAATAAAAGTGGAGTTTATTTTATTTTAATCGGTACATCATGCCGTTTCATGCATTAAGTCCTGAAGATGACATCAGAAAGATGATGTCCCCTAGCAGCTATATATTGATGAAGACGATTTCTGAAATTTTCTGCCGCACTTCGACACATCTCGATGGTTATAGCGACGTTTTCCTCCCGTATTCGTTTCTTGAGTCCTTCCAAGCTGCGAGGTGGATGCTTAAAAACCTTTTCCTTCAGGTAGCCCCACAGGAAGAAGACGCAAATGCTCAGATCAGGGGAGCGTGCGGGCCACTCCACATCACCTCTAAGAGAAACAAGTCGCCCAGTGCAGTTTCGTCATTGAAACTCGAGCAGTATGGGTCGTAGCCCCGTCCTGCTGAAACCAGATGTCTCCAAGATCTGCTCTCTCCATCAGTTCTTCCAATCGAGGTTGAAGCAAATTTTCCAACATGAAAGCATAACATAAATAGAAAAGTGTATTATTCATTCACTTGGTCACAGTTAATTAAATATATTAAATAAAAATGATTTGAAAATAATTAAATTAAATAAATACTTCTAAGCACTCATTTCCCTGACTGTCGATTTAAATACTCGGAGGTTACATTTGAAGTAAACTACGAGCAAATATGTAGAGCTAGAGATTGCCCAAACAGGATCTTCACCAAGAAGAGGATTATTTAGGCAACTTTAAACCGTACAAAACACTGGGGGGGTGATTGCATACCTCCAATTACGATCCAGAAGTGTTTAGGTTTGATAAAAAATAAGCCTAAAGAGTATGTTCAGTGTAAGCCACATTCGAAGGGAGTGGAAATGGACTGAGGTAATTTTTATTACTTTCAATTTTGAGTTACGCGAAGATGACTTGAATTAATTTAATAAACGAAACACTTTTTTACTTTGTTTGTATAACTCATTTATTAAAATTGAATTACAATGTATAACAAAGTAGAAGCCTCAACAATTAACGACTTCAATTAATGTAAATAAAACAAGTATCATTTTTCTTCACTGATTTATTTTGTATTACTAAATGTACATTTCGTCCACCAAGTGGACATTATCAATAGTTGATAATCATTCAGTAGTACAAAATAAACCAGTGAAGAAAACGGATACTTGTTTTATTGGGGTAATTTTTATTCGAAAGGCGGGTAAACCCACTAAACAGTCTAAAGCTTATGGACCGAGCAGTCTGTCTTCATTCTTCTATATCAAAACGGAAAATCAACCATCTCAGCAGTAGATAGATAGATATTGATTGGGTGGCCCCTTGGCCTGTACCACCGCCACCTTTTTTAAATCTATTGTGGATCTCATATATCTAGCTTCGCCTCCTTGATTAGCCCTAAGTGACGTGTCATTGGAGTAATGGAGAGGGCTCTAGATGACGGCTATTTGCGCCTTCCTTGGCATTGGGGAGGCTTTTGATAACACCTCTTTTGAGGCCATAAATAGTGTTACAAGGATGTAAACCCTGCAACAACGAGATTGATCAAATCCATGCTTGAAGCAGGGAATTAACGGCTAGAATCGGCAAGAATTCGAAAACCATCTTGACTAGTAGAGGCTGCCCTCAGGGAGATATACTCTCACTAAAATTAAATGGCTTGATATCATTTTCAAGATTTTCTTAAAAATGGCATCTCGGCGAAACTAATCAAAAATATAACAAACAATTTTAGTAAAAGAAAACCAAGTGATTTTATTATAACAAACGGTTATTAAACAGATTTAGTCCTTCGTATAACTATAGTAGTCTTCATTTTAAAAAGAAATATTCTATAATCCTTTAAACATTATGCAGATTAACATTTCGTCCGAGGACACCATCAATAACCAGAGAAAGAGTGGAATCGGGCCGTTTGTGTGACCGTATGGTAATCAGGGTCGGATTACGCGTGCTGTCAACGCGAACAAGCCCGAGTTAGCGCCGCTTCCATAAACGGACATCACCAAGTGCGTACATATGGTATACCAGGACGGTTCATGGTTCTGAATGAATGGAATGGTTTTCTTTCCTTGTGTACGTGTGTGTGTGTAGTTGTTGTGGTTGCCCGCGGCGGCAGCACTGTTGTGAACCGGGCACCTTCTCGATTCTCACACCCGCACGTTTTCTCTCTTTTCTTTCCTCTCCGCTCTTCGCGAGCGCAGACACGGCCTCTTCTTCTTCTTCTTCTTCTCCTCCTCCGTCTTCTTCGCTGGATTATAATAGACAGGATCGTACTTAATTATATTACTCACACGTACACACACACACAAAAAATGACGAACTGTGTATAAATATTAACTCCTATGTCATTAGGTTTATATCCGCCATAAGGAAATTACTCATGCGAATGGATGTAATTACGAAATTAATTGATTTCTTCGCTTTATTAAAAGCGTACGTTTAATCATCGCGTTTCGACCGTTTCTTGGAGCTTAAATTAATTGAAATCGACGGTGCGTAATTTACACCTTTTAATAATATTCGAATACAAAAGGAATTGATAAGCTGCGCAGACGAGAAATAAATATTGAAACTCGTTAACCAATTGAATCCCGAAGAAATTAATAAGTCGCGCTGATGAGAAATAGATACTGAAACTCTTCAAGAAATTACAATTTGAATCCTTAAGGAATTGATAAGTCGCGCAGACGAGAAATAAATAGTGAAACTCGTTAATCAATTACCAATTGAATCCAGAAGAAATTAATAAGCTGCGTTGATGAGAAAAAAATTCTGAAACTCTTCAACAATTTACTATTTGAATCCCTAAGAAATTGATAAGTCGCACAGACGAGAAATAAATAGTGAAACTCGTTAACCAATTACCAATTGAATCCAGAAGAAATTGATAAGCTGCGCTGATGAGAAATAGATACTGAAACTCGTCAAGAATTTACAATTTGAATCCCTAAGAAATTGATAAGCTGCGCTGATGAGAAATAAATATTGAAACTCGTCAACAATTAGCCATTTGAATCGCGAAGAAATCCTGAAAACTCATTGCTTACCATTTAAATCCCGAATAAATTAATAAGCTACGTAGACGAGAAATAAATACTGAAACTCGTTAATAAATTACCATTTGAATCCCTAAGAAATTGACAAGCTGCGTAGACGAGTGATATAAACTAAAACTCGTTAACAAATTACCATTTTAATCCTGAAGAAATCCTGAAAAATAAATACTGAAAATTATCCTTTAAATCCCGAATAAATTGACAAGTTACGTAGACGAGAAATAAATACTGAAACTCGTTAACAATTTACCATTTAAATACCGAAGGCGTAGTTAGGCTACGCAGATGAGAAGTAAATACTGAAACTCGTCAACGAATTACCAACATGTTTATTCTGAACGCATGATATTATATACTGATGATTTAATTTAAGTAACGCTTTTAATTGTTTCATTATTTCTGATACTATATTCATTGTGTAGCATATAAATAACATTTTATTTTTAATTTAAATACTGTTTCTCATTTTAATTTATTATTACGAATTTAATTTTAAATTAGAAAACGATAGATGTTTTAAATTAAACTTCAACTAATTTTTATTGGAATTTTCTATGGTAAACATTATTGAAACAAATTGAAATAAAAAAATAAAGTAAGATTAGTTTTGTTTTAGGCAAATTTCAACCAATTTCATGACTCATGACTCAATTAAATCTTGTATAATTTGTTTCAATTCTAACATAGGAATTGAAGTGAACATATTTTATACATGGAAAGACACTAACTTTGCACTGTGAGGAATATTTAACTAATCAAGTAAATAGAAAACAATGGTGAAACAAACCAAGTGTTTTAATTTATCCTTTAAATATTATTAGTTAAAAATTGTATTTCATATATGATTATCGTTGTTTTTGTTTTATTTATTTAAAATTATATTCAGAAAAAAATAATAATAATGAAGCCTTCCATGCTTCTCATAAATATTAAATTCCATTCAATTTACATGAAATAAATTATGAAAATCAACATTCGCCGTTCCTAATCGATTGATGGCGTTCCAGAAACGAACAAAACCAACGAAAACTGAAATTATATAAAAAAAATGGACCGAATCCGACCAATTAGGCTCATTATTCGGGGAAAAAAGGTAATAGAGTTGTCCGACGATGGTGATGACTCGGAATTAATTAATCGACGACACGCCATCAATTATATCAACGCGACGAACGAACGAATGATGAAAAATAAGAATGAAAACAAAACGAGCAAAAAAAAAGAATGAGTTCCGTGAGAATGAACTAAATTTATTAATTATTTTGTTCATGATTCTGAAATGCAACAGTATTTTAATATTTCAGGATGATTTAATTGAAATTAAAACAATTGATTTGTTTCACTTATTTATATTTTCTCCAACTAGTTTCGACCATTGGTCATCTTCAGGGAAAATATAAATAAGTGAAACAAACCAAGTGTTTTAATTTCAATTAAATCATCCTGAATTAATTCAAAAATGTTTCACCACGGGTTAAGTGAGAAATTAATTAAACGTATTTTAATAATCTCTGTAGTAGTATTATGATTACTATAAATCACTAGGGATTTATAATTAGCGCACTATTTCAAGTTTATTTATAATCTTGTCGATTTTTACGTTTTTGAGTTTCCATGAGTTTTTTTTTTTATTTCTTAAGCCAGATTTTCGTACTTGCGATTTTTTTTTAATAATCTCTATGGTAGTATTATGATTACTATAAATCACTAGGGATTTATAATTAGCGCACTATTTCAAGATTATTTATAATCTTATCGATTTTTACGTTTCTGAGTTTCCATGAGTTTTTTTTTTATTTCTTAAGCCAGATTTTCGCACTTGCGATTTTTTTCCTCTCAGTTATTTGGATGTTATGTAATAGGGACACTGCAATGTCTATGAATCGTGGCAGTTTTTTTAGTATTAGGTCTGATTTATTGTATTCTACTGAACGATGGGTCACAATAGGTCAGTTCTAGTATAGCACTTTAATTGATGCCCGCAGGATTGGCTATGGGGTGTTTTTGTAGTATCGAGAAGATTATTTATTTTTACTATCTGTTGATGTATAAATTAATTTCTCACTTAACCCGCGGTGAAATATTTTTAATCAAAATGTATTATAATAGAAAAAGGAAGGCTGAAAAACCACTGGTCGATAGCCAATTAATAGATATAAATTATACATTTGAGTTTGTTAATGTTTATTACTTATTTTGTATACTTTCTGTATATATCTGTTAATAAAGATTATTATTATTAATAGAAAAAAGGATTTATTTAGTTGGTTACAGTTATTTAAATAAATTAAATAAAAATGATTTAAAAATAATTAATTAATAAATTATTGTCCCTTTAGCTACTGTGGCATTATGACTTATGTTAGATAAATACTTTAACAAATATCTAATAATATACATTTGCTGTTGCATTATAACAACACATTGTAATTTAAAGTGTATTATGTTGGTGTATTAGTTTTGCGAAATAATTGTGTCTTCCTAAGTAGGCGGAATCTACGAGTGTGGGGCATCCGGCGATGATATCTTCTCAATAGAAGATATCATCGCGACATTTATCTTCTGTTTTCAATTCCAGACAGTCTTTCTCGTAGTTTTTAATTTTAATCACTATATCTTGTATAGATATTACTAATTATCATTATTATTATTATTAGTTTAAAGCAGTTAAACATTGAAAATCTCAATTTGGCTAAACCACACACAAAAAAAAAAAAAAAAAAAAAAAGCGTATGAGAAAATCGTTTCTGAAAATTACAAATTACGCGTTCCTGTTTCTCATTTCATTTATTTATTTTTTCGCCCCTCCCACGTGGTAATTAGAGCCTACTTAGCCAACCGTAGTGTTAATTACCACATACAATTTATTTTTAACACTCTTTTAAGTGTAGGTTTAAGACCATTACGGGCCCGCTAAGAAAGCCATTAAAAGGCGCGCTACCTCCTCGGAAACGAGAATACAATTATTTTTAATTGTTTTTTTTTTCTTTCGCATTTTTATTTTTTTCGTTGACATGGGTTTCTTGACACGTTTCGGGAGAGTGGGTATTTACTCTCAATGTTTCGGTAGCGTCAGCGGACGGACAATGGGGGCGAGTTTATTAAAGTTTCCTCTTTTTTGCATGAGAATGGGGGTGTCAGGTAAATGTTTCGAATTTTTTGAGTGACTTCTATTCATTGTGTCCGGGAGTTAAATGGTGCTGCCTTTGAGAGGGGGGCGGAGTGGTGTTTTATAATTTTCTACGGGTTTCAAGCGGGGTTTTTACGTGGAAATCATGATTTTTTTCTCTGATGCAAAATATTATACGCAATAAGTTACACCTTATCGAGTTATATATATAAATAACAGTGCTAATTATTTTATTAGTCAATTATTGTTTGAATAATGTATTACAAATAATGTTCAGGGAATTCAAATATCACCTCCCTGTCGGTAAATTTCTTGTAAACTGACGTAAATATGTCCATCTTATATTCAATAGTAGTCTGCTGGTTCTTGTCAAGGTGGACCTTGATGAGCTGCAAGCCATCGAGCTTGACTTCCATTAACATTTGCAGATTTTTTTATTAATAGAGAGATGCGAAGAAGAAATCTCAATCCGGAAATAAACGTTTTGCTATATTCTAAGTGAGTTTTAAGCAACTTTCTAAAATCACAATCAAGATCATCGCGGCCGTATCGAAAAAAAAAAGAGCGCGAATCCTCACCGGAATACACGCGAAGCGTATGCGCGTCACGTTCCGAAACGGAATTAATCATGCGATTTCTACATTGATGGTAGCGAAATGTCGGGCCTAAATGTTATCAATTTATCTCGCGTATACCATTTATAATGGGATTACCATCATTTATAGTGACTTTTTGCTGCCGCTACCTCCTCTCACCATGCAATAAATCCAGGCGCGCGCACTGAGTAATGAACGCGCGCCTTTTCATTTTTAAATAATCGCAATTTATTTATTTTGCGAAACAAATGTTTCGCGTAAATGGACGTTCGAGATTTATTGTGTGAAAATAGTGGAATTATTTTTTGCTTTCGTATTAATAGGGCCCATACGAGAAATATTTTGTTTTAAATATAAAAATATTTTCTTTTTACTGATTCACTATAACTTTAATTTTATTTTAAATTTAACAATTAAAAATCTTTAACAATGTTAACTCCACATTTAAATAAATGTTCAGCCAGCATTCATCTAGCGTATGGATAACTAGTGATGGCCATTTCGTTTTTTCGAACCTCGTGAGACCAGTGTGTTCCATCTGCAATGCCTTGATTCTCCAAATCTGCTAAAATTGAGAGTAATTACCTATTCTGGCCACCCATAATCCATCATCTGTGTGTATACAGTGGGCCGCTGTCAACATGGCCTTTTCGTGTATCAAGGAAGCGCTGCATTTGTACTCCAGCATTTTTGTTGTCTTTTCCTGTTGCAATAAAGCAGCGGAACAGGGAATACCACCGCCATCTGAAAACCAGCATCCCTTCAATTTCGTTCTTTGCGTTGTGATCATCGAGACGGTGTTCGAAATATTGCAGCATACATCAAAGTAACCAGTACATTGATTCTTTTCGAAACCCCTGAAATTAATAACAGAAAATAATGTAAATAAAGACTTTGTATAAACATCACAGTTGGGTAGGATTTGAATCAGTTTTGAGGGATTGAATGCTATCATAGAGGAAGGAGTACAAAGAGGGAACCTTTAGGGATTTCAGCGTGATGTTCTCGGCGTATTTTTCGACTGGAGAGCTGCTGCCACGGAGATATTGCGGAGACTCTACGAACCGCCACAAACTGCCTGCATGTACTCTCCTCTTTGACAAATGCACAATAATAAAATACTTTTACTTTGTTTGTATAACTGAAAATTTATATTAGTCACTATAATTTCAACGACATTAACGGTAAGTTCGACGGTATTAATGCGTTATTATCAACTAGCATTTTGCTAGTTTCGTAATGACAAGGAATGCGTTAATGTAGAAAGTGTCACTAATAAAAATAACAGCAATGAATGTTGAAAATGCAATTTTGAGCATTGCACGATTAACGTCTGTATACACTGAACAGCTCAATAATACTAAATGAAAAATTGTTATTTTGTTTGTGTAAAAATAGTAATACAATTCATCAAAAAATTAGTTTGGGCTGCAAAGGGCTGAAACCCTCTACAGAGATAGTTTAAAGTTTGCTGAATACGAATATGCCCCCAGAAAGTCTTTATTTCGTTCAGAAATATTTTTTATGAATTTTTAAAGTCAGGCGAAGAAGTTCAAGTTCCACCCCTGACAACAAAATTCATCAAAAATTCATTTTGTGCTGCAAAGGGCTGAAACCCTCTACAGAGATAGTTTAAAGTTTGCTGAATACGAATATGCCCCCAGAAAGTCTTTATTTCGTTCAGAAATATTTTTTATGAATTTTTTAAAGTCAGGTGAGAAAGTTCAAATTCTACCCCTGACAACAAAATTCATCAAAAATTCATTTTGTGCTGCAAAGGGCTGAAACCCTCTACAGATATAGTTCAAAGTTTGCTGAATACGAATATGCCCCCAGAAAGTCTTTATTTCGTTCAGAAATATTTTTTATGATTTTTTAAAATCAGGCGAAAAAGTTCAAGTTCTACCCCTGGCAACAAAATTCATCAAAAATTCATTTTGTGCTGCAAAGGGCTGAAACCCTCAACAGAGATGGTTTAAAGTTTGCTGAATACGAATATGCCCCCAGAAAGTCTTTATTTCGTTCAGAAATATTTTTTATGATTTTTTAAAATCAGGCGAAAAAGTTCAAGTTCTACCCCTGGCAACAAAATTCATCAAAAATTCATTTTGTGCTGCAAAGGGCTGAAACCCTCAACAGAGATGGTTTAAAGTTTGCTGAATACGAATATGCCCCCAGAAAGTCTTTATTTCGTTCAGAAATATTTTTTATGAATTTTTAAAGTCAGGCGAGAAAGTTCAAATTCTACCCTTAACAACAAAATTCATCAAAAATTCATTTTGTGCTGCAAAGGGCTGAAACCCTCTACAGAGATAGTTTAAGGTTTGCTGAATACGAATATGCTCCCAGAAAGTCTTTATTTCGTTCAGAAATATTTTTTATGATTTTTTAAAGTCAGGCGAAGAAGTTCAAGTTCCACCCCTGACAACAAAATTCATCAAAAATTCATTTTGTGCTGTCAAGGGCTGAAACCCTCTACAGATATAGTTCAAAGTTTGCTGAATACGAATATGCCCCCAGAAAGTCTTTATTTCGTTCAGAAATATTTTTTATGATTTTTTAAAATCAGGCGAAAAAGTTCAAGTTCTACCCCTGGCAACAAAATTCATCAAAAATTCATTTTGTGCTGCAAAGGGCTGAAACCCTCAACAGAGATGGTTTAAAGTTTGCTGAATACGAATATTCCCCCAGAAAGTCTTTATTTCGTTCAGAAATATTTTTTATGAATTTTTAAAGTCAGGCGAGAAAGTTCAAATTCTACCCTTAACAACAAAATTCATCAAAAATTCATTTTGTGCTGCAAAGGGCTGAAACCCTCTACAGATATAGTTCAAAGTTTGCTGAATAAGAATATGCCCCCAGAAAGTCTTTATTTCGTTCAGAAATATTTTTTATGATTTTTTAAAATCAGGCGAAAAAGTTCAAGTTCTACCCCTGGCAACAAAATTCATCAAAAATTCATTTTGTGCTGCAAAGGGCTGAAACCCTCAACAGAGATGGTTTAAAGTTTGCTGAATACGAATATTCCCCCAGAAAGTCTTTATTTCGTTCAGAAATATTTTTTATGAATTTTTAAAGTCAGGCGAGAAAGTTCAAATTCTACCCTTAACAACAAAATTCATCAAAAATTCATTTTGTGCTGCAAAGGGCTGAAACCCTCTACAGAGATAGTTTAAAGTTTGCTGAATACGAATATGCTCCCAGAAAGTCTTTATTTCGTTCAGAAATATTTTTTATGAATTTTTAAAGTCAGGCGAAGAAGTTCAAGTTCTACCCCTGACAACAAAATTCATCAAAAATTCATTTTGTACTGCAAAGGGCTGAAACCCTCTACAGATATAGTTCAAAGTTTGCTGAATAAGAATATGCCCCCAGAAAGTCTTTATTTCGTTCAGAAATATTTTTTATGATTTTTTAAAGTCAGGTGAGAAAGTTCAAGTTCTACCCCTGACAACAAAATTCATCAAAAATTCATTTTGTGCTGCAAAGGGCTGAAACCCTCTACAGATATAGTTTAAAGTTTGCTGAATACGAATATGCCCCCAGAAAGTCTTTATTTCGTTCAGAAATATTTTTTATGAATTTTTAAAGTCAGGAGAAAAAGTTCAAGTTTTACCCCTGGCAACAAAATTCATCAAAAATTCATTTTGTGCTGCAAAGGGCTGAAACCCTCTACAGATATAGTTTAAAGTTTGCTGAATACGAATATATCCCCAGAAAGTCTTTATTTCGTTCAGAAATATTTTTTATGAATTTTTAAAGTCAGGCGAAAAAGTTCAAGTTTTACCCCTGGCAACAAAATTCATCAAAAATTCATTTTGTGCTGCAAAGGGCTGAAACCCTCTACAGATATAGTTTAAAGTTTGCTGAATACGAATATATCCCCAGAAAGTCTTTATTTCGTTCAGAAATATTTTTTATGAATTTTTAAAGTCAGGCGAGAAAGTTCAAGTTCTACCCCTGACAACAAAATTCATCAAAAATTCATTTTGTGCTGCAAATCAAACTGCTAATTGGACTGCAAAGGGCTGAAACCCTCTACAGAGATAGTTTAAAGTTTGCTGAATACGAATATATCCCCAGAAAGTCTTTATTTCGTTCAGAAATATTTTTTATGAATTTTTAAAGTCAGGCGAAAAAGTTCAAGTTTTACCCCTGGCAACAAAATTCATCAAAAATTCATTTTGTGCTGCAAAGGGCTGAAACCCTCTACAGATATAGTTTAAAGTTTGCTGAATACGAATATGCCCCCAGAAAGTCTTTATTTCGTTCAGAAATATTTTTTATGATTTTTTAAAGTCAGGTGAGAAAGTTCAAACTCTACCCTTAACAACAAAATTCATCAAAAATTCATTTTGTGCTGCAAAGGGCTGAAACCCTCTACAGATATAGTTTAAAGTTTGCTGAATACGAATATGCCCCCAGAAAGTCTTTATTTCGTTCAGAAATATTTTTTATGATTTTTTAAAGTCAGGCGAGAAAGTTCAAGTTCTACCCCTGACAACAAAATTCATCAAAAATTAATTTTGTGCTGCAAAGGGCTGAAACCCTCTACAGATATAGTTCAAAGTTTGCTGAATACGAATATGCCCCCAGAAAGTCTTTATTTCGTTCAGAAATATTTTTTATGAATTTTTTAAAGTCAGGTGAGAAAGTTCAAATTCTACCCCTGACACCAAAATTCATCAAAAATTCATTTTGTGCTGCAAAGGGCTGAAACCCTCTACAGATATAGTTTAAAGTTTGCTGAATACGAATATGCCCCAAGAAAGTCTTTATTTCGTTCAGAAATATTTTTTATGAATTTTTTAAAGTCAGGTGAGAAAGTTCAAATTCTACCCCTGACAACAAAATTCATCAAAAATTCATTTTGTGCTGCAAAGGGCTGAAACCCTCTACAGATATAGTTCAAAGTTTGCTGAATACGAATATGCCCCCAGGAAGTCTTTATTTCGTTCAGAAATATTTTTTATGAATTTTTAAAGTCAGGCGAAGAAGTTCAAGTTCCACCCCTGACAACAAAATTCATCAAAAATTCATTTTGTGCTGTCAAGGGCTGAAACCCTCTACAGATATAGTTCAAAGTTTGCTGAATACGAATATGCCCCCAGGAAGTCTTTATTTCGTTCAGAAATATTTTTTATGAATTTTTAAAGTCAGGCGAAGAAGTTCAAGTTCCACCCCTGACAACAAAATTCATCAAAAATTCATTTTGTGCTGTCAAGGGCTGAAACCCTCTACAGATATAGTTTAAAGTTTGCTGAATACGAATATGCCCCCAGAAAGTCTTTATTTCGTTCAGAAATATTTTTTATGAATTTTTAAAGTCAGGCGAGAAAGTTCAAATTCTACCCCTGGCAACAAAATTCATCAAAAAATCATTTTGTGCTTCAAAGGGTTGAAACCCTCTACAGATATAGTTTAAAGTTTGCTGAATACGAATATGCCCCCAGGAAGTCTTTATTTCGTTCAGAAATACTTTTTATGATTTTTTAAAGTCAGGTGAGAAAGTTCAAATTCTACCCTTAACAACAAAATTCATCAAAAATTCATTTTGTGCTGCAAAGGGCTGAAACCCTTTATAGAAATAGTTTAAAGTTTGCTGAATACGAATATGCCCCCAGAAAGTCTTTATTTCGTTCAGAAATATTTTTTATGAATTTTTAAAGTCAGGCGAAGAAGTTCAAGTTCCACCCCTGACAACAAAATTCATCAAAAATTCATTTTGTGCTGTCAAGGGCTGAAACCCTCTACAGATATAGTTCAAAGTTTGCTGAATACGAATATGCCCCCAGAAAGTCTTTATTTCGTTCAGAAATATTTTTTATGATTTTTTAAAATCAGGCGAAAAAGTTCAAGTTCTACCCCTGGCAACAAAATTCATCAAAAATTCATTTTGTGCTGCAAAGGGCTGAAACCCTCAACAGAGATGGTTTAAAGTTTGCTGAATACGAATATGCCCCCAGAAAGTCTTTATTTCGTTCAGAAATATTTTTTATGAATTTTTAAAGTCAGGCGAGAAAGTTCAAATTCTACCCTTAACAACAAAATTCATCAAAAATTCATTTTGTGCTGCAAAGGGCTGAAACCCTCTACAGAGATAGTTTAAAGTTTGCTGAATACGAATATGCTCCCAGAAAGTCTTTATTTCGTTCAGAAATATTTTTTATGAATTTTTAAAGTCAGGCGAAGAAGTTCAAGTTCCACCCCTGACAACAAAATTCATCAAAAATTCATTTTGTGCTGTCAAGGGCTGAAACCCTCTACAGATATAGTTTAAAGTTTGCTGAATACGAATATGCCCCCAGAAAGTCTTTATTTCGTTCAGAAATATTTTTTATGATTTTTTAAAATCAGGCGAAAAAGTTCAAGTTCTACCCCTGGCAACAAAATTCATCAAAAATTCATTTTGTGCTGCAAAGGGCTGAAACCCTCAACAGAGATGGTTTAAAGTTTGCTGAATACGAATATGCCCCCAGAAAGTCTTTATTTCGTTCAGAAATATTTTTTATGATTTTTTAAAGTCAGGTGAGAAAGTTCAAGTTCTACCCCTGACAACAAAATTCATCAAAAATTCATTTTGTGCTGCAAAGGGCTGAAACCCTCTACAGATATAGTTTAAAGTTTGCTGAATACGAATATGCTCCTAAAAAGTCTTTATTTCGTTCAGAATTTTAACTACTGTGACATTGTTTATGCTCCTTGCATAGACAAAGTCACTCAAGCGAGCGAAGCGAGCTTAATGAAAATCTTGGACCGGCTTAGCTTAGGTGTCAGGATTGCGAGCGAAGCGAGCTTAATGAAAATCTTGGACTGGCTTAGCTTAGATGTTAGGATTGCGAGCGAAGCGAGCTTAATCAAAAAATTCAGTCCTTACTTGACTTTTTTTTATTCTTAGCTTGTAATATTTATTCTATAAAATAGTTTCCTTCATTAATTCCAGGCGTATTCCGGTGGCGGCGATAAATCAGTCGGCGAGTTGCGCAATCGACGAAACTCGGAACATCGTTTTAATTGAAATAAAGCGCCGGCCAGCGGCCGATAAATAACCAAACGCGTAATATTAATAATCGCCTCTTAACATGATAATTCGGTGCGTTTCCATAAATCGAACGTGTAGCGTTTCACAACGAGCGGGGGGGCCTGTAACTGTAAACCTATTCCTCTTTTTCAGTCGCGTTTCTAAATATTTAACCTTTTCTACCGATTGCTAAATAACGCACGGCGGAATAACAAATTATTGTTGTGACTCTTTCTTGCTGGGGACTCTTTTTTTGTAGAGTTATTACACCATATTTATAGTCTCATTTCATGAATTAATTTATCCTCGGACATTTGGTGAAACATATTACACTATGTACAGTTAATTAAAGGAAGACACTTTAAATTGCTATCCTCTAAATTACTTTACATAAACTAACTAAAGTTTTGCGCTCCTTCGATCTCTTTCATGTTCCATATTGTAGAACCGAGTACTGTAGGAACTATAGTTTGGCCAGAATCGCCAATAACTGTAATAAGTTCAACGCTGATTTTGGTAATATTAGCCGCGCTGGTCTGAGGAAATTACTTCGTCAGGGCAGTCAACATCTAAATGTTAACGTTTGTTATTGCCTTTTATGTAAATTGTGTTGCGTTTATTTTTATTTATTATATGTAATTTACTTTTAGTTTAGTTTTAGATTAACTAGCCATAAGTCGAATTTGTATTATATTGTTGTAAATGGACTTCCGTAAATAAATAAATAAATACTTTTTGTAATTGTCTGAATTGTGAGACTTGTATATTTAAATATTAAAATATGTATAAAAACAACTCATTCAACTGTAATTTCAATAATACCAAATGTATGCCAGATAAAACATTCGTAAATTAAATAAATGTGAAGTGCGGATTAAAAATAAAAGGGGCTCTAAAACAGATCCTTGAGGTACACCAGAACGGATTTAAAGTGAGGTCATTTTTTTACTATTTTAAAACCGGACTTACAATTTATAAAAATTACAATTAAAAATATAATTTAAATAAAATGAAACAAAGAAGATTCACACATTTGCAGTTATTTAAATTACAATGAAATTAAACAAGGACAATTTCTGGCAATGATCAATAAAATTCGATCACAATATTAATAGTTTGAAAAATGCACTTGATTTGTGTATTTGTGTATTTTTCAAACTATTAATATTGTGATCATGTTTCATCAAGTGATTAATGAGAACCAAATCAAAAATTCGATCAATTCCTTTTTCCATCTGCAAAAAATTACTTACACTGTAAGTTTTACAAACATCTATTAAAACAACTACTTCGCGAGCAATGTCCGGCGAGGTAGATGCTCGCGAAGTAGTTGTTTAGTTTAATTTATTAAAGATAAATAAAATCACTAGTATTTTTAATAAACTAAGCGCTTTTTGCAATCATTCCAATTATAATTTTTTTTTCAACAATTTATTTTATACACACACACATTCTGATTCTTTTTTTAATTATTTATTTTTTACCGTCGAAGCCGGATTATTCTGTCGGTTAATCGTTTCGCAATTAAACGAACAATAATGGCAATAATTGGCAGCTTATTAATTCCTTATTCATGATTCGCGCCGAGTATTAATTACAATTATTACGCGCGCCGCAACTACCATTCTTTTTAAATAAATGTTGGGAATTTATAAGAAAAAAATTCATTCGACTGCAACAGAAAAAAATAATCACCGCGCGCGCATATAATTGTCAGTACCTGCTTGTTTATGCATGTGATTAAAGAATAATAATAACGAGAGAAACAAAGCATTAATTATGAATACAATATAAATTGTAATTGTGTGGTGTGTGTTTTCTGTAATTAAATGTTGTGCTATTAGTTATAACAAAATCATTAAAGGCTGATTGCAGAAAATCTTATGCAAAACAAATGTTGTGCTATTAGATTTTACATCATCTTTTTTGTAGAAATTACATTATTTTAAAAACAATATATTTTAAATAACATTCTTCCTAAATCGCTACCGACCATTGCTTTTTTTTTAGCCTTATGTTATTATTTTGTTATTTAATTAAAATTAAAAAAATGCTTTAGTACTAAAAGTGAGAAGATCGTTGTTTTTGTTTCTTTTCTCTTGAAAACCATTAGATTTTAATTAATTGATCTCCCGGATTTGACAACGGGCGCCTGTTGGACACACCCCTAAAGAAAAACCCTACGAAGAAAAAAATAAAACCGAACCGCTCTTTAACCGAGTTAATTGAGTTCCAGTAAACAACACCGCCGTAAATAACTGACACAAAAAAAAAACGCAACAACCGTAAAAGCGGGAGCCGGTGTGTGTTATTAACTTCTTCTGCGGTCGGAAATAGCAACAAACTCCTAGTTTGTCTAGCCTGCAATTATAACCACCCCGGAGAATCATCATCGTTCCTGTCGATTCCGTCGTTATTAGTTTCTGTTGGTCGTTTTTGGTATCTCCTCGGGTACGGATAATTTCAGGGTAGACCGCCGAAAAGTATAGTTTTTTGTACACTCTAAATGTTCAAGCTCGAGCTTGTTTACCTGAAATATTTTAATTAAGCTTAATGTTACGTCCACGTCCAGAAAACAATCATTAGTTCGTTGCGAATAAATTCGAATAACACGTAATTTATATATATATAGGCGTTTTTTGTTGTTGCTGAGATAATTCCACGCTTTTTTCGGAGATTTGGAAATGTTTATTATTAAAATAAACGCGGCGTTTATGTTTTTGCTCTTTTATTTGAATTTAACAAAATTGTATTTTTTTTAATAATGCTGTAAACGTTTCCATTTCAATAATAATATATTAACACACACAACATTAAGTTATATCGAAATATATAAAAAAAAATATTCTTATTATTCATTCATACATTCGTTTTAATTTTAAATTCTAGCCGTTTTGTATATTAAGTTTATTTATCCGTTTTACTATCAAGCTTTACTAATAAGATTTAGATTGTTCTTTTAATTTATTGTATATTTTATTATATTTATATGTGTAATTAATCTTTGTAGATCTGTGTAAAAGGAGATTCCGTCAATAAATAAATAAATTATTGTAGTCGGGGATGGCCTCTTCGTGGGATTGGAAATTAGACGGACTGCATTTGTTTAAAACTTTAATAATCGCTAACAATAATTTCACATAACGTAAACTTAATCTTCTAATCATCGTCTATGATTTTTTTCAACCTGAACATAGCTCCCCCTAAAATTTCATAAGTCTAGCTAACATTAAATACACTTCCTTTCCGCGGCGTTAGATGGCGCGCGCGCAGGCGGGTAAATCAAAAATATAAAAATGGTTAAAATTTTTCATTGCAGTTTTAATTGAATTAAAAAGAAAATAATCTTTTTAATTGCTCTTATTAAATTTAAACTATTCTTACTTATTCTATATAGAAAAACTTCAACTAATAAATAGTTTAAATGAAAATGATTAGTTCCATTTATTTATTAGTTTTTCTATATAGAATAAGTAAGAATAGTTTAAATTTAAGAAAATGGAACTAATCATTTTCATTTAAACTATTTATTAAAAAAATCGAAGTTCTGTGTATTTAAGACGAAAACAATCAAATTTATTAAATTATGATTTATGATAAAAAAAATACACTGAGTTAATAGAAACATCCCGAGTGTGTGTAGTTAATACCTTCACGGCGGCCAATCGAGGCCTGATGATGTTGCAAAAAAAAAGAAAATAAAGGGCCGAAGACTCGGAGAAGAAGGAGAGGAAACGTTAGGTTGCGACGAACGGTAATATGCATTTAAATGATCCAATTTACGGTGCTCGCGCTCTGCGGTAGAGTAAAAATGAGCCCAATCACCGTGCCCCCCTACTTAATTGATATATCAAACGGTGACTCCGCACAATCGTCGTTAATTATTTTATAAATACAGAAGAGTCAATTCTCACTGATTGAAAACGTCCGGGGGTAATTAATAGCTTTCATACAGTAGTGATCGGAGATGCGCTTTTGTAACAAGGAAAAAATTACGAGGGGGAATTAATTCACCCATGGGCGCACGCTACCGGCCGTCATGGGAAACGTTTTCGACCGGAAGATTGGATGATTTTTGTAACTTCTTTATACGTCGAGCTGTTTAGTATTATTAGTGTTAATTATTTGAAATAAAAAAAAAATCGTATGTGTAACTGCACAACAATAAATAAACTATTAATAATAGTCAATAAGAAAAAAATATTTCTACATGGAATAAAATCTTTTTGATGGCAGATTCTAGTTCATCAGACTTTAAACTATTCCTGTAGAAAGTTTCAGCCCTTTGCAACCTAAAATAATTTTTTGACGAAAAAAATTGTAAGGGGTACCCATTTGATTTTTTCGACTTTGTTTGAAAATTCGAAAAAAATATTTCTACACAAAATAAAAACTTTCTGATGGCAGATTCTGGTTCATCAGACTTTAAACTATTCCTGTAGAAGTTTTCAGCCCTTCGCAGCCTAAAATAATTTTTTTACCAAAAAAATTGTAAGGGGTACCCATTTGAACTTTTTCGACTTTCTTTAAAAATTCGATAAAAATATTTATACATGGAATAAAATCTTTCTGATGGCAGATTCGAGTTCGATAGACTTTAAACTATTCCTGTAGAAGTTTTCAGCCCTTTGAAACCTAAAATAATTTTTTGATAAAAAGGGTTATAACTTTTTTACTTTGTAAATTCTTAAAATTTATTAAAAAGGCTTGAAGCTCAATTGTCTTATTTAATAATCTTTAACAATGAACAAAGTAAAATGATAGGATCAACATAGGATAAGGCGTTCTTTTAAATATTAATTATATGACTTTTCCCAATTGTGTAATAGAAAATATTCTTACGCAATCTGGGTTTAGGAAAAATCATAGTTCTATAACAAAATTATTATGTTAGAAGATAAAGAATTCCTCTAAATATTAACCCCTTTTGTTTATGGGATTGTAAAAATGGATTTTTTGGAAAACTTTCAATTTATTTACATATAATAAGTCTAGAAATATATTTTTAATAATTGTCTTCAAAAATTATATTAATAACTGTAAAAGTTTTGACTAAAAAGTAGCTACATGTTACGCAAATGATAACATAATTCTGGAAAGTGACTGAAGGGTTGGAAGAAAATAAATGTAAAATAATGTTTTGCCCATATAACTTATCAGAGATGGGCAAAGTCGATCTTTTCTATCGTTGAAAAATGAATTATATAACATTTTTCGGAATGTTATTTATTATATTAATGTTGGGAAGTGTCACCTACTTATTAATATACTCAATTTATTGTCATTTATGTTTGACATTAGCGAATGTGTATTCTGAATTCATTATATACCTGTACTCACACTGTACAACTATATTTAGCTTAGTTTAAACATATATATTTCTCTGTAATTAGGCTCTGCTTGTTGAGAAATAAATTATTATTATTATTATTTATTAACTTTAGCTACTAAAAATTGGTTATACAGAAATACTCGATTACCAAATTCACTCAATTTTTGCCCAATACTATAATTTATATAAAAAAATGTAAATATATTTATTAAATATTTATTTAATGGAATACACTAAAACATTTTTTTTTTCAATTCAACACGAAAAAACCTTACAAGTAGTGCATTTTTTTATTAATCATTTTCAGGATGCTCTATACACAACAATGTTCTCAAAAACTATAACAGTTGTAGTTAATTGTATCATATGTGTTCATATATGTGCTATATCTTACTAATAATTTTTACTTTCTCTCATTAGTTCATCTTTTTATATTATGCTGTTTTATATTTATATATATATATATATATATATATATATATATATTACTTATTCCCACGGCACAGTGGAAGAACAGGGGATGTTTCGACATCTATTTGAACTCGTATCTTGTTTGCCTTTTTTGCACAGAGAACTAAATAATTATTGTTACTTATCATAAAAATATGAAATTTATGTATTGGAAGGAAAATAAATATTATTATTATTATTATATACATCATATATTCATAAGTGTCACTTCTAAATCGTTCTGGTGTAACTCAATGTTAAAAAAATCTACATTGAGTTTCACCAATCCATAATTTCGTTATTGGAAACGTAATATTTGAATATAATAGAAACCGTAAAAATCAGTCACGCGCCATAAACCCGAATTTACATTTTCGCCTCATTGTGCGAATCCCCGAAACGTGTTCCAAAAAAGAAGAAAATACTAAAAGAAGAAAGAAAAAATCGGCGTAACTAATCCCCACTTGGCCCACAACCCTACATTAAACTCCCATTCAGGGGCGCTATTATTACGATACCCGCCCGCAGACCGCAGTTGTCAATACAAACGTAAATTTCCGATTCGGTTCCACGCGTTTTTTTTTGTCCTTTCTTTCTCGTCTTCTTTAAAATTTGCCCCTTTGTCGTTTTCGTGTTTTCATTCCCGGATTCGTTACGATCATCGCCGGCGGCGAGCTTGTAAATCTTGGCGGGCCTTAACGCTTTTCTGATAATTGGGGGAGTTGAAAGCAGAAAAAAAAATCAGTTACATTTTGAATAACGTTCTTTCGAAATTATGCTGAGACAAATTGAGGAAGAAATAACTCAAGTTATTGTGATTTTTTTATTTATTTCGGAGATTTCATTTTATATAAGTTCACCGTAATTAAAAAAATCGACCCTAGTTAATAAAACATATAAATGCGTTATTAAATAAAAATGATTTGAAAATAATTAATAAATTATTTCCACATTTAGTTCTGTGACTTTTGACTTACGCTACGTAAGTTCGTTAAACAAATGCACATTAAAACAAGTACTTTCCGGGCAAATACCCAAATGCGTTATTGTTAGATGTACAACAACAACAGTTTTCCTATATATTGGATTTTTTTCTTTTTTTCCTTATTTTACATTTTGTTAGCACCTGTGAATAAAAACAATAAATGTGATATAAGGTATATACAAAACGGTAAATAATTAAAAAAAATTGCACAAACCCTATACAATGTAATAATTAATAAAGTTTGTAATTTTTAAGTAAGTATTATTATTTGCTGATACTAACCAATGTAAAATAAAGTAAAACAATTAACGCGCTCAAGAGACAAAAAAAATCACGATCAGATAGCATTGTAACTATTATTTGTCGTTTTCTTTCATTAAACAATGTCGACTCAAACCGTTGCAATTCGCAGTAGTATTGCAATGCAACAAACAAATATCTGTTGTATAGTTCAATGTCCGGCGGGGTAAATGCTCGGGAAGTAATTGTTTCAATAGATATTGATAATTTTTGCAGTTGGAAAAAGGGATTGATCGAATTTTATTGATAATTGCCAGAAATGTTCCTTGTTTAATTTCACTGTAATATGATATAATATTGTTTTTTTTAAATCAAAGTGTAATTATGTTACTTTTCATTTGCGCATCCCTCTCGCATTATCTGATCTTGGAAGAATAAAGGACTTCCTCTCTCTCGCATTTATTTTTTTGTGAAAAGCTCCTGTCAGAACAGTTGAACGCTGCCACCACCCGCAACTGCACCTCGCCTCGCCATCCAGGTAAAGGTAATTACTATTAAAAGCCGGCGCGATAAACTGACACAATCTGGACAAAACGGCAGAGGGGAGGCCATTAAAAGACACCCCCCGCCGGTGTCAGTGTTTACCTACCGAAGTGTCACACGGTGGTGACGGTAATAAATTTTTGCGGTTTGCTCGTATCGTGTCTGCGATCGGCAGACGGTGGACGATAACGAGCACCGGTAGCCACGAACCACCCACGAATCCACGACTTCTGTCAAATAATTTTTTTGAGAGAGTGAGTGGAAGTCGGGACGTTTCTTTATCAACCCCCCTTCAATTTTATTCATTGCGCTAGAAAGAAGTCATAAATAATAATGGGGGAATATTTTATTCAATTACGTTTATGAAAAATGTATTTTAAATTATTGATGGGTGGGGATATTAAGTAAAGCTTCCTCTTTCAGAATATGTAAAAAACAAAAGTTACCCCTTCCACAGTTTTTGAGATATTTCAAATTTTGTGCAAAAGGGTCGAATTTTAATGCAATTTTCTGCATATTTCCATTTAAAAAAATCACAAAAATTATAATTTTCGGGAAATCTTCATGAAACTTCGTGGGAATATTAAATAAAGCTTCCTCTTTAAGAATATGTAAAAAACAAAAATTACCCCTTCCACAGTTTTTGAGATATTTCCAAATTTATGTAAAAAGGTCGAATTTTAATGTAATTTTCTGCATATTTCATTTTAAAAAATTCACAAAAATTATAATTTTCGGGAAATCTTCATGAAACTTCGTGGGGATATTAAGTAAAGCTTCCTCTTTCAGAATGTGTAAAAAACAAAAGTTACCCCTTCCACAGTTTTTGAGATATTTTCAATTTTATGCAAAAAAGTCGAATTTTAATGCAATTTTCTGCATATTTCCTTTTAAAAAAATCACAAAAATTAATTTTTTTGGGAAATCTTCATGAAACTTCGTGGGGATATTAAGTAAAGCCTCCCTTTTAAGAATATGTAAAAAACAAAATTTACCCCATCCACAGTTTTTGAGATATTTTCAATTTCATGCAAAAAGGTCGAATTTTAATGCAATTTTCTGCATATTTATTTTTTTAAAAATCACTAAAATTATAATTTACGGGAAATCTTCACGAAACTTCATGGGGATATTAAGTAAAGCCCCCTCTTTCAGAATATATAAAAAACAAAAGTTACCCCATCCACAGTTTTTGAGATATTTCCAATTTTAGGCAAAAAGGTAGAATTTTAATACAATTTTCTGCATATTTCTTTTTAAAAAAATCACTAAAATTATAATTTACGGGAAATCTTCATGAAACTTCATGGGGATATTAAGTAAAGCCCCCTCTTTCAGAATATGTAAAAAACAAAAATTACCCCATTCACAGTTTTTAAGATATTTTCAATTTTATGCAAAAAGGTCGAATTTTAATGCAATTTTCTGCATATTTCTTTTTATAAAAATCACAAAAATTATAATTTTCGGGAAATCTTCATGAAACTTCGTAGGGATATTAAGCAAAGCTTCCTCTTTCAGAATGTGTAAAAAACAAAAGTTACCCCTTCCAAAGTTTTTGAGATATTTTCAATTTTATGCAAAAAAGTCGAATTTTAATGCAATTTTCTGCATTTTTCATTTTATAAAAATGACATAAATTATAATTTTCGGGATATCTTAATGAAACTTCGTGGAGATAATAAGTAAAGCTTCCTCTTTCAGAATGTGTAAAAAACAAAAGTTACCCCTTCCACAGTTTTTGAGATATTTTCAATTTTATGCAAAAAGGTCGAATTTTAATGCAATTTTCTGCATATTTCCTTTTAAAAAAATCACAAAAATTAAATTTTTTGGGAAATCTTCATGAAACTTCGTGGGGATATTAAGTAAAGCTTCCTTTTTAAGAATATGTAAAAAACAAAAATTACCCCTTTCACAGTTTTTGAGATATTTCCAATTTTAGGCAAAAAGGTAGAATTTTAATGCAATTTTCTGCATATTTCCTTTTAAAGAAATCACAAAAATTAAATTTTTTGGGAAATCTTCATGAAACTTCGTGGGAATATTAAGTATAGCTTCCTCTTTCAGAATATACAAAAAACAAAAATTACCCCATTCACAGTTTTTGAGATATATCTAATTTTAGGCAAAAAGGTCGAATTTTAATGCAATTTTTTGCATATTTCTTTTTAAAAAAATCACAAAAATTATAATTTTTGGACTATCTTCACGAAACTTTGTGGGGATAGTAAGTAAAGCTTCCTCTTTCAGAATACGTAAAAAACAAAAGTTACCCCATTCACAGTTTTTGAGATATTTCCAATTTTAGGCGAAAAAAGTGGAATTTCATTGCAATTTCTGCATATTTTTTTTAGTAATTTCGTTGGTGAATTTTCAATAGCTAGACGCACTATCGTCCTTCAATTTAAATATATATTCTAATAATTTAGTCTGTAATTCAGTTTTGTGTATTCTAGATTTGTTGCTTTTTTTGTTTATATGAATGACCCGTATTAAAGAGATAAAGGTTTAAATTTTATTACGCGGCGATAAAAACGCAACGGCGCGATGAAAAATCCATCGCGCGTCGCTTTCTGTTTGACTTATAGCCCTCGGCGAGCGTCAGGGTAGGCGATAGTGGCGACGACGAAAACAAATATAAATCGTACTCGGAGAGCAAGCAGAGTGCCGTGGAGAGCCGCTGCGACGATAAAAGTCTTAATTCCCCGTGTTTTATGTGCATGTAAATCAGGTACGATTTTATCTCGTCAGGTCCGGGGCCGGGTGATTGAAAGTCGGCCACCCCGGCACCGGCACCGAAATTACTTGAGCTTTTCCACCCGGCGAAGTGGGGGGCTTCCCAATTAACGCTCCGTGCGAGAGAGGGAGAGAGACAGGGAGATGGTGAAGACCGCCGTCAAGGGGGAATAATATCGGGGAAATCTCAGAATGTCTTTTTTAATTTATCGGAGATGTTGTCGCGACACTCGACTAATTGGGTACCGATTACAGGTGAGAATTATTGGTTGATTGAGCAGGTGGATTTTTTTTTATTCTTCCTCATCCTTCGCCTCTTTTACTTCTCTTTACTTATCCTATGACAAATTAAAAAAAAAACACCCCGAAATTTTCTATTATAAAAAAAACATTTACTTATAAATTTATGAAAAAATCTAGAAGCATTTCATTCAATTTAAGATTTAAAAAAAAGAAAATTTAGTGTATTTTTTCCTTGGTTAATCTTATTTTGAATGAAATGCATTATTTAACCAAACTTCCTTTGACATTGCTTTAAAACGCCATTGTCCATTGACTATCGTTGGAATATGATGCAGACTAGCTAGATGGCTTAGTTAAAGGGTTTAAGAACTTAAATCTAAATTTGTTTATTTATTTACTGAATCTCCATTTTACAATATACCTTTCGTTTACAAAATCTAATAAATAAAATGCCAAATCTATAATTAATTAATTTATTAAATGGCTAACTAAGTTTATCTTTCTTTGTAAAAACATGACTTAAATGATATATGAAGGGGACAACAAAGAAGAAGACGAACAGAGACAATAAAAAAAGAAAGGTCGATCGGATCGGCCGGATCGTAATAAATCGGCGCGGCTGAACGTAATATGAATGTTGGTACGTATCGTACGTGTTGTAAAAGGGAACATAAAACGCATTCCCCCGATCAATGTTATCCAATGTTTATCCTATAAGGAAAAGTTTACAGTTTATATACTGGTTTTCGAGACCACCAAGAGGCCTTCAAATCAATAAAATAATTCCACTACATCAATATTATGCGGAGATACAAATGTTAACGTTTTTATTGGGAAATAGATATAAAGTTAACAGTGCTTTATTGTCTTTTGTGCGCTGCGCTCAGCTCGACCCTCTCTATCTCTCTCTCACTCTCTCAAAGCCGTATCGTTCATTTTATTTACGACACAACTCCGGTTTTTATGTGCCGCATCTCCTCCACTCATTTATTTTTCTATTCTTATTCTTTTTTATTTAATAACTAAAGTTATAACAATAGGCGCTTTATTATTGTTACGACGATGGCTTGTCGCGCTTATGAAGATTACTTACTTGTTTATTAGCGCTTTTCTCGGATTCGTACAGTGTTGAAGATAATTGTTTATTCCAGTGGAGATTAGAAGAAGAAAAAACACCGTCCTTTGTATTGTAATTGTTAATATTCAATGCCACCTTAATTACCATCAATGCTACAAATGAATACTTTCTTGTGATATTTCCGCCCTTGTAGTGTTCATTCTTGCCGATTTGAAAACGCATTTCCCTTTCATGCCTTGCAAAAGTATACAATAAAGTAAACAAATTCAGTCCTTACTTCACTTTTTATTTTGAAATTTTAATAAAAATACTTCTGCAAGTAGGTTTTACATATAGTGTATGTAAAACCTAGTTGCAGAAGTATTTTATTAAAATTTCCATCCTTGCTGTGTAAATTTTCATCAATTCGGTCAAGCATTTCTCATTCACGCTTTTTATCCTTTTGCTTCCTTTATTTACCTACAGATAAATTGCCTGCACCGACACCGCTAATCCAACCCTCTTTTTCTGTACATATATATATATAATTTTGTTTGTTAGTATCAACCATTGATTATGTTGACTTTGTGTCAGAAATATACATCTGGTAACAAATAAAATAGTGAAGAAAAGATTCTAAGTGTTTTTATTCAATTTATTATCATCTTCACGTAACGCAATCAACCCAAATACCTACAGGTAATTTCCAGTGATATTTCCGCCCTTGTAGTATTCATTCTTGTCGATTCACCCACGTATTTTTCTATGAATAGAAAAAAGTATTTTCTCACTTGGTCACAGTTATTTAAATAAATTAAATAATTATTTTTTTATATTTATTTTATTTAATCATCCACGCTGTTTACCCTCTCGATCGTTCATTTTTCTATTCCTTCCCCTTGCATGTCTATTTCCACTGAAATTTCCACCCTTGAGTTCAACGGTGAATTTCCCTTTCAAATCCTGCAAATGGGTTTCCATTGAAATTTCCACTTTTTCAGAGCCACGAAAGGATAAAGAGTGTAAATTAGAAATACGTGGTCGAATCGATGAAAATGTAAATAGAAAACAGTATTCATTCACTTGGTCACAGAATTAATTTAATTGATTTATTTTAACATCTTTAAATTATGTAAGGCATAGCTGTACTGACGAGGGATAGATCCCGAAACACGTGTCTGCAGATGGCCTTATATTATGTAACGTTCCTTTTGTTGTTTTTACATAAAATTTTTCTCGGATCAAAAATTTTGTTGCATTATTCAATATTTGATATGCAGCAGCAGGTGTACATTATGTAATTCAATGTCCGGCGTGGGTATTTGCCCGGGAAGTAGTTGTTTTAATGTGCATTTGTTTAACGTACTTACGTAGGTAAGTCTATAGTCACAGAGATAAATGTGAAAATAATTTATTAATTATTTTCAAATCATTTTTATTTAATATAGATGAAAATGTATTTCTAATTCACACTCTTTATCCTTTCGTGCAATTGAGCATGTTCCACCGCGATTGCTTTTCATCCCCTTTTGCACAATGTTAGTTTCAAAGTCTTGCGATGCCCACTGCCTAATGCAAAAAGTGAAAAATAAGTCGTCTTTGCCGGGGAAAAATATTCGAACAATAAAAACCCGGGGATGTCGCAAGCAACAGACAACCTTTAACGAAATGCAGATAGAAAGAGAAGGACGAAATATTGATCGGTATTAATGATGTTATTAATGAGATAATCAATAAGGCAATCAGGTAGTTTGAAATAATACACGTCAGGCTGTGTTTAATTTGTTTTCCGAAACTCTTCATTATCGGGCCCAATGACTCGGCGGTTTCGTCCGTTCTGAAGATTCAATTTGGTTTCGCTTCCTTCAAAAATATTTTTTCTTGTTCTTCATTTAACATCAACCGAAAATGGCTTAAATAATAGGAAACTTTCGTTGATATTTTTACCAATGTTTGTTATCAGTTTTAAAATTAAAAATATTTGCTATTATATATTATAATTCACCTACTTACACCTAGATACTGAAATGAACATTCCCCATCAACAGATTTTGAGTTAATTTCATATTTAGGCTAAAACGACGAATTTTCGTGCGTTTTCACAAATATTCAAATTTAAAAAAATCATAAAAAATATAATTTTCAGGCAATCTTCATGAAATTCACTCAGAATATCAAACAAAGCCTCCTCTTTCAGAATATGTAAAGAACAAAAAATACCCCATTAACAGATTTTGAGTTATTTTCATTTTTAGGCTAGAACGACGAATTTTCGTGCGTTTTCACAAATATTCGAATTTCAAAAAATCATAAAAAATATAATTTTCAGGGAATCTTCATGAAATTCACTCAGAATATCAAACAAAGCCTCCTCTTCCAGAATATGTAAAAAACAAAAAATACCCCATTAACAGATTTTGAGTTATTTTCATTTTTAGGCTAAAACGACGAATTTTCGTGCGTTTTCACAAATATTCGAATTTCAAAAAATCATAAAAAATATAATTTTTAGGGAATCTTCATGAAATTCACTCAGGATATCAAACAGAGCCTCCTCTTTTTGAATATGTAAAAAACAAAAAACACCCCATCAACAGATTTTAAGTTATTTTCATTTTTAGGCTGAAACGATGAATTTTCGTGCGTTTTGACAAATATTCGAATTTCAAAAAATCATAAAAAATATAACTTTCAGGAAATCTTCATGAAATTCACTCAGAATATCAAACAAAGCCTCCTCTTTCAGAATATGTAAAAAACAAAAAATACCCCATCCACGGATTTTGAGTTATTTTCATTTTTAGGCAAAAACGACGAATTTTCGTGCGTTTTCACAAATATTCGAATTTCAAAAAATCATAAAAAATATAATTTTCAGGTAATCTTCATGAAACTCACTCAGAATATCAAACAAAGCCTCCTCTTTCAGAATATGTAAAAAACAAAAAATACCCCATCCACAGATTTTGAGTTATTTTCATTTTTAGGCAAAAACGACGAATTTTCGTGCGTTTTCACAAATATTCGAATTTCAAAAAATCATAAAAAATATAACTTTCAGGTAATCTTCATGAAACTCACTCAGAATATCAAACAGAGCCTCCTCTTTCAGAATATGTAAAAAACAAAAAATACCCCATCCACAGATTTTGAGTTATTTTCATTTTTAGGCTAAAACGACGAATTTTCGTGCATTTTCACAAATATTCGAATTTCAAAAAATCATAAAAAATATAATTTTCAGGGAATTTTCATGAAATTCACTCAGAATATCAAACAAAGCCTCCTCTTTCAGAATATATAAACAACAGAAAATACCCCATCAACAGTACATATTGTACTTGAGATTGCTGAAACAATTAAATGTATATCTACATTTTTTTATTGAATTTCAAAATAAGCATAAGCCTGTACTTTTCCAATCCAAGCTTGCATTTTCCCTTCTTCATAATCTACATTTGATTACAGAGGTTGTTCGTTTGCGTGTAGTAGGTATTATTGTTATTATTAAAAAGGAATTGAAAGTCGTTTTTTTTTAATCTGAAGAAACATGACTGGTAATATTTTATTTCCATGACCTGCTTCTTTACACGCTTTTCGTCACTGAATCAAACAAGGTAATTTTTTTTTTTTCACAAAAAAAAACTTATAAATTCATGTTTATTATCCAAAAATAAAATAGCGGGATGGTTGCACCGTTTGTGAGGTACAAGTTGGTTTGAAGATAATCCGTTCACCTCGCGTTGGTTAAGTGGAAGCGCGCGGTCGTTTCGCAATTCCAATCAATAACAGATTGCCGTCGCACCCACGCGATGATTTATCGTTAAGTGCAGAAGTAATAATTAAATTAAAGGAGGTTACGGTTTAACCGTATTCGCGGCGTGAATCACAATGAATCACGTCCTCTGGAGGCGAAAAGCGCGCCGCGCTCGAAGGAAAGTGAGTTAGTTTCGCGTTTCGCATTAATCCAGAGGGGAATAAAGCCGGAAAAAAATATTGTGCATGCGTTTAACGAGATCGGGATGGGAAATGTTTACCATTAATAATCCATCCGCGTTTTTTTCGCCTAATGCTATTAACTAATCTCGCGGTGAGCGCGCATCAATTTAAAGAGGCAGACGGTAATCTCGAAGCGCAAAAGTGGTAGTTCTCCTTAAGCGAACAAGTAGTGTAATAAGTAATAATAAGTAAACACTATCAATCTTAGTCACCGGTCTGTGCGAACCAGGTCAGATGGGTTCACTACTGGCTGGTGTGCCCCCTTCGAGGTTGGCGGCTCGCGGGAGGGGAGCGGTAAGCGCACAAACGCGAGGAGGTGAGGTCAGGCCCATGGGTGTATGGGTCATCTCCGCTCAATCATACCTCTATCTGCTCGAATAATTACCGCGAATGCATGATCAATACAAGGCCATTTACAAAATACACCCAACATTAAACAACTTATTCAAACAAACAAAAAAATTATTGCAAAGTTAAGCATAACGCTTTTTCTTCTCCTTCTCAATCAGTACAACTACTCAAGAATTATTTTTTAACAAAATAAATGTTATATTTTTTTTTTTCTCCTTCTATTATTACTAAATTTATGTCACACAGTCTAATCCTTGATGAATTCATCATTTCATTTCGCAATATTTAAGACAGTTAAGTGATGCATATATCTGATAGGAACTTTTGATATAGACTGTTAACGATCATCACATTTTATCAAGGGCAATAACGAAAATAAGCTCCAAAGGAAGTGCTGTTAGATCTGGCGATCTGGACGGCTAGTTATAATTTCCAAAACGGGAGATCACTTGATATGGAAATTGGTGTCTTAAAATCTTCATACTTACCCGAGCTGTATGAGCGGTTGCTCCGTCCTGATGAAACCAACAATAATCGACACCGAATGCGGCAACTTTTTCTTATATGCAAGAGAATAATCTTGTACGGTAAGAACTCCCGAGAATCCGAGCAATTGTTGGTGATTCTTCAATTTGTAAGTAGGTATTTTACGTTGGACAACAATATTGATATGGAACACAAAATAGAAAAACTGTTATTCCTTACAGTCTTTCTATTTGGTGATCAATCACTTCACGTAAACTCGAAATTATACAGTTATTGATATGAAACAGAATATATAGGAAGCTGGGCTATAAAAAGAAGATATTTTAGTCGGTTCAATGATAATGACTAAAACTTGAATATTAAAAAATTCTATTAAATCTCCCCTATTCATATATTTTTTTTCTTCAAATTGTTCTCCTTTTCGTCACAGATAATAATTTAAATTTATAAATCGAGATAGGTGGTAAAGGATGTGATGGAGGAGAGCTGGCCGTTGTTTGTGTGGAATCCATAAAACGAAATACAAAATTATTAAAAATCGATCCATCAATATTTTCCACAGTGATATCGAAGCGAGATAGGAAAAAATGAGTAGAATACGGCGCATGTAAAAGTGACAGCGAAACAGTGCCCGTTACGGGACCATTAATAACACCGAACACAATAGGCGTCTGTAGTTTACACGGCGAATTAAAAGCCAACACACGCTGGGCTCTTCGGGTGATTCAAACGCTAATGGCTCGAAAATATTCACATCGGCTCACTTGAATCGGAACGCGGGGCGCGCACTGAAATTATTTCGAAATTCTACATATTTTCAGTCGCGTTACTTTGTATTGAACAAAATAAAACGAAATAAAAGGGAAAAGTCATGTTGGAGGAGGAAAAAAAAAAAGAGTTGTAGCCGCATGCGAAAACATGCGTTTTAATGCTAAACAATGGGGCCCCGGCCGTCTCGTTGGAGGATCTATGAATGGGCACATTTCTGAAACAGTGTGATGTCGGCCCATTACCGGCTCATTGTGACCTCTAAATGGGCGCCATTGTTATCGGTTTAGGCTCATATTTGATTATGTGATTACCTTGGCAGGTGTTCGGATTCTTCCGAACATTCCGTGCCACGGTGATTGATTAAAACTCGCGCTGGCATTGTGTTTTCGCCTATCGGGCGTATTGTACTTGGAGGTGTTAACGCTGTTGATATCATTAATTTATACATCCATCTGGTCGTATCATCTGTTTCATCGGGGCAACCACAACCCCCCCCCCCCTTCCCTCATCTCGATCCACGTCCACTTCCCAAAAAAAATCACGTTTGTTTATTCAAATGAAATAAATTTATAAATTAAATAAAACAAAACAGTTTGATTTTAATTTCACACTATGAATTCTAATATATTGATATAATATTATAATATATTAATATATTTATGCCAGCGATCACTCTAGCATAAATATTAGGACCTTGAATAAGTTGTCACTTCCATAAAATGCGTTGAAGGCATTTTTTTCCATCGAATTTGTGTCAAATTTGTGAATTGGGTTCAAGAAACTGGAAATTACATTTGATTTTGCTTGTTCCGATCCTACGTTGATTCTAAAACAAGTGGCCCCGTCCTGTTGAAACCAAATGACATGCATTTTATTGTAATCGATTTTTTCTGGATTATTTTAGTGAAACGAATAATTAGCTGAAATGCTGATGCCTATTGGATTTTCTCGAAGGTATAGTTTTACCTCATTGGATTTTTTTGCAGCATATATGCTATGCTAATCCCGAAACGATTGATATTTTGAAAAACGAAATCGAAGATAGGCCAAAAATCAGAAATGTACTGATAAATTGGGTTGACGCTACAGGCCAGCCGTGGCAGTCACTTCCATAATGTTGTTTTAATATTATCTTTCTATTAAATTAAAAAAAATGAGATTAAATAATTTATACAATTGAATAATGAATTGATCATGTAACTCACAAAAATAATCTAGCCAGACAATTTTTCGCATATTCCAATATCCCTCGCTCCTACAACATTTCACATCCTGGTTGCGAGTGTGTTGTCTGAATTTTTTTTTATTTATATACACACGAATATAAAGTGTAATGGAGACCTTTCAGGTGATAATCGTGACCACACAGGAGATGTCTATAAAAATATTTCCGTCCAGTTGTTACAACTTAACTGGCCTGTGTCGCCTGTCGACGGGCCAAACTAATGTCGCCACTTTACGAAAAGCGGAAAAAACAACAGCAACAACGGACTGCGATGTGCTGTGCCCGAATGAAATTCATTGATACCGCGGCGACGCGCGACGGTGTAATTGTGATGCGGACTCGAAACACGTACCTCGTTCTCCCTGTTCGACAATGGTATGCACTCACGCTTACCATCCTAACGAAACTTTACTGTACACCGGATTGTTTATTTTCATTATAAGGGATGTATTTAGCGTCGTTTCTAACAAGACGGTGTTATTTGTCAATTAAAACCTGTTTTTAATAACAAACAAAAATTCTCAACAGGACTATGTAATAAAAAGTGAAGTAAGGAAAAAACTCGTGTGTTATTATTGATACTAACACTTCACGTGAACTCAAAACCCATTTATTTGACTATGTAATTGGTTTTTGAAAGTTCTATGTTACTTGATGAATGCTTCTGGGGTTCCACAAGGGTCTAATTTGGGCCCCATTATTGTTTAATATCTACATAAATGAGCTGAATCTGTAAATTGTCCAACTTTAGGTTATGCTGATGATATAAAAAAAATATGCTATCAAAAATCAAGTTGATTGTGTTCAGAATAACAGAATAATTTGTATATAATTTACGAATTATTCTGCAAGTGAACACAATCAACTTGATTTTTGATAGCATATTTTTTTATATCATCAGCATAACCTAAAGTTGATTGGAGTAGATCAAAGCACTCTAGAGAAGGACAGTTTACACCGAAAGGTAAAAGGGTCAATGAGTAGATCAAAGAACTCTAGAGAAGAAAAGTTTATTTTTGCCAACATTTTTAATTATTATTGTATTTTATTATAATTCTATGTATTTTTTGTTTTGTTTTGGATGACGACTACATCGTATATTTTCCGTTGAACAATAAAGTTATTATTATTACTTTCTATTATTATAGTGTAATAGTTTATAATTTAAAAAATCTTTAAATCGTTTTTTCTTTATTTTTTTTGTACGTGTGTGAGTGTATATGTATGTGAAATTAAAATAATCGGAATGAATAAAATTAGCATCGATTACATAATCCGGTGTAAGAGCGGCCGGAGCGCGGAATATTGCGTAATCCGGCATAATTCCACATTGAACTTAGGTGTAATCCTCACTGGTATTTAGCGCCCGTGGGCGTCCCTCCTCCTCCTCCTCCCCATCCTCGTCGTACTCCTTGTTTCGCGCGAATTTTTGCGATCGCCGGTAATTGAATCGAAAGTGTGGCCGATAAGTTATTAATGGCGGGCCGCGGCGCTTAATTGTGCATTATTGCGCCCGTCTGCGGATTAATCGAGTGCGCCGGAGTTATGCGGGAATTGAGAAAGCCGTTTTATGGGATGGTTCGCTCTACGGCCTTTTTATACGCTTCTTCTTTGTTTTATTGTTGTAACTTTATCGGGTGAGTGGGCGTCGGAATAAATTTCAAACAAAATGAGAATGGAAGAAAAAATAAGGACGTGGATTATTTGTTTTTTTGGGAAAATGCAAAAATCGACCCGCCATCAAAGATTTCTTTCATAATTAAGCAAACTGGACCATATCATCTATATTATTCCAAGCATTCAAAAGCTTTTAATAAAATGTTCAAGCGCCATTCATCTAGCGTATGGAGAATTGACGATGACCATTTTTTTCGGACCTCATCAGACCATGTGCAATTCCTTGATGAAGGCGATTGAACGGATCTTATGTTGTAATTAAATATCCTGATATAAATCACAATAATTGGAAAGATAACGCAAGCGCCATCTATTGCCCAATTCCAAGTGGCAATATTTATCTTCGCGAATCTTCACAATAATTGTAAAAATAACACAAGCGCCATCTATTGCTTCATTCCAAGTGGCAATATTTATCTTCACGAATCTTCACAATAATTGAAAAGGTAACGCAAGCGCTATCTATTGTCTGATTCCAAGAGGCAATATTTATCTTCGCGAATTTTCTCACTCGTTGAATAATTAAGATTTATCTAAAAATAGTATTTAGATGAATCTTAATTTGTGGAGTGTGTATGATTTCATTTTGACAAATCAAATAAACAATCACTCTCCCATTCACACTTAAAAATAATTTTGTTAGTTTTCCCCATTTATACCTCCTATTTTTTTTTTTTTTTTTTTTCACCATATTTATATTTACGATCGGCAATCAAGGCGAAAAGTTGTTAAGAAAAATCCGGCAGTTCGGCGTTCGACAAACACACACGGCCCGCCGAATTACATCTAATAAAGTTTAATGATTTTAAAACGCCCGAATCACCTCCGGAACGCAGCACCGGACAAGGGAATTATTGGGCGTCTTTTGTTTTCCCACTCAAAAAAAAAAATATTAAACGCTATTCTTTACTTCTCTAGACGACGCGTTTTACAGGGGGCGGCTTCTTCGAGTGGACGAGGATTGTTTATTTACTTTTTTATCGCCTCGTTAACAGCGAGGGTTATAATGATGTTAATTAAATATTAGTACCCGCGTGCGCTTTTTATTTTCCTCCTCAAAAAAGGTTTTCGTATTGTTTTCAGATTATTCTTACAATGGATATACGGAATTGAGTGAAATAATGTTTTTTTTTTGTACTTAATTAAGATTATATTAATATTATTTTTTGTGATTTTTACTTCCTTATATAACGTAATAAAGTGGAATATCTAAAAAAAAGTTTTTTTTTCTTAAAGGAGTAATCCTCTAAATACAGCTGAAAAGTAGGTGTTTTTCGCTTTTTTTTGCGTTTGGTTTGATGAGTTGCGTGAAGTTGTAATGAATTATACTTAAAATAAAACACTGAAAAACACTTACATGGGTACATAGGTATTAAGGAAATTTAAATTATCGTACTTAAAGAAAAAAAAAATACACCCCATTCTTTCCACAGTTTTTTTTCCACTCCAGTCGAGCCCTTTGGCTTTCTAGGAGCCCCCGCAATATCATTATAGTTACGCCACTAGATATAGAACGCTTATACACAACAGCGGTAGATTTGCTAGTATTTTGAACGTGGAGGGGGTGTATATGATGGATAATAGATATTATATCATTTTTCGTAGTCTAATTAAGCGATCGTTGTAGTTAAAATGCCTCTGCAGCAGTTTTTGATCTTTTTTAGATACACTCGAATCGCTCCGTGGAAATAACATGGAGCCTTATGGGAACGATTTAAAGGAGGTCCGCCGATTGGCCGTTTCGGATGCATCTGTGTTTAGGGCAAGATTGTAAGCTTCACAGAAAAGATACAAGAACGCCGTTTTCAGCATTGGATTTTTAGAGAACGAATACATATTTTCAGTTATGATCACTTTTTTTTCAACATCTGTGAGCGCCGTAAAAAATCGCAAACGCGAGCAAAATTTCAACCTATTTTGTGAAGATCACTTTTGCGAGCGTGCTGATCGAAAACTAAATTTTTATTGGAGCTTAATTTCTCACAGATTATTCTTCCATTCTTTCGCTACATTCTGGTATAAAATGAAGTCATTTGGCGATTTTCGGAATTTCAACCAATTTTAGCATTTTTTCCATGTATACCCCTTACGATTTTTCCAATTTTCGATGAAAATTTTTTTCTGTCAAAAAAATCTGAAAAAATTCTTGAAAGCCCTTTATGATACTAAAAAGAACGTGGAATATTTAGTTTTCCCGAAAATTATCATTTTCATCAATTTCAAGCTACTTGAATCCCTTCATGAAATTAACATGGAGCCTTATGGGAACGGTTTAATGAAAGCCCGCTTATTAGCCTTTTTGGATATGACTGCGGTTAGACCGTAATTACAAGCTTCAGAAAAAGGATAAAAGAACGAGGTTTTCAGTATTGAATTTCCAGAGAATGTAGCTATATTTTCGTATAAAATCATACATTTTGAAAGTCTAAGAGTACTGAAACAAAATTTGCAAAATGTAACAAAATTTCAGTCCACTTCGTGAAGGTCAACTTTGTGAGAGTGCTGATCGAAAACTAAATTTTTGTTGGAGCTAAAATTCTCACAGATTATTCTTCCATTCTTTAGCTACATTCTGGTATAAAATAAAGTCATTTGGCGATTTTCGAATTTTCGACCAATTTTGGCATTTTTTCAATGTATACCCCTTACGATTTTTCCAATTTTCGATGAAATTTTTTTTGTCTCAAAAAATTCTGAAAAAATTCATGAAAGCCCTTTATGATAGTAAAAAGAACGTGGAATATTTAGTTTCCCCAAAAATTATCATTTTAATCCATTTCGAGTTACTTGAATCCCCTTACAAAATTAACATGGAGCCTTATGGGAACGGTTTAAAGAAAGCTCGCTTATTAGCCTTTTTGGATATGTCAGCGGTTAGACCAATATTACAAACTTAAGAAAAAAGATAAAAGAACGGGGTTTACGGTGTTGGATTTCCTGAGAACGTAGCTATATTTTTGTATAAAATCATACATTTTAAAAGTCTAAGAGTACTGTAAAAAAATTGCAAAATGTAGCAAAATTTCAGTCCACTTCGTGAAGGTCAACTTTGCGAGAATGCTGATCGAAAACTAAATGTTTGTTGGAGCTTAAATTCTCACAGATTATTCTTCCATTATTTAGCTACATTTTGGTATAAAATGAAGTCATTTGGCGATTTTCGGATTTTCGACCAATTTTGGCATTTTTTCCATGTATACCCCTTACAATTTTTCCAATTTTCGATGAAAATTTTTTTCTGTCAAAAAAATCTGAAAAAAATCACGAAAGCCCTTTATGATACTAAAAAGAACGTGGAATATTTAGTTTTCCCGAAAATTATCATTTTCATCCATTTCGAGCTACTTGAATCCCCTCATGAAATTAACATGGAGCCTTATGGGAACGGTTTAATGAAAGCCCGCTTATTAGCCTTTTTGGATATGTCTGCGGTTAGACCATAATTACAAGCTTCAGAAAAAATATAGAAGAACGGGGTTTCCAGCATTGGATTCCTAGAGAAAGTATCTATATTTTTGTATAAAATTATACATTTTTAAAGTCTAAAAGTACTTCAACAAAATTTGCAAAATGTAGCAAAATTTCAGTCCACTTCGTGAAGGTCAACTTTGCGAGAATGCTGACCGAAAACTAAATTTTTGTTGGAGCTAAAATTCTCACAGATTATTCTTCCATTCTTTAGCTACATTCTGGTATAAAATAAAGTCATTTGGCGATTTTCGAATTTTCGACCAATTTTGGCATTTTTTCCATGTATACCCCTTACGATTTTTCCAATTTTCGATGAAATTTTTTTTGTCTCAAAAAATTCTGAAAAAAATCATGAAAGCCCTTTATGGTACTAAAAAGAACGTGGAATATTTAGTTTCCCCAAAAAATATCATTTTCATCCATTTCGAGCTACTTAAATCCTCTCATGAAATTTACATGGAGCCTTATGGGAACGGTTTAAAAAAAGCTCGCTTATTAGCATTTTTGGATATGTCTGCGGTTAGACCATAATTACAAGCTTCAGGAAAAAGATAGAAGAACGCGGTTTCCAGCATTGAATTTCTAGAGAACGTAGCTATATTTTCGTATAAAATCATACATTTTTAAAGTCTAAGAGTACTGTATTAAAATTTGCAAAATGTAGCAAAATTTCAGTCCACTTCGTGAAGGTCAACTTTGCGAGAGTGCTGATCGAAAACTAAATTTTTGTTGGAGCTAAAATTCTCACAGATTATTCTTCCATTCTTTAGCTACATTCTGGTATAAAATGAAGTCATTTGGCGATTTTCGGATTTTCGACCAATTTTGGCATTTTTCCATGTATACCCCTTACGATTTTTCCAATTTTCGATGAATTTTTTTTTGTCTCAAAAAATTCTGAAAAAAAATCATGAAAGCCCTTTATGATACTGAAAAGAACGTGGAATATTTAGTTTCCCCAAAAATTATCATTTTCATCCATTTCGTGTTATTTGAATCCCCTCATAAAATTAACATGGAGCCTTATGGAAACGGTTTAAAGAAAGCTCGCTCATTAGCCTTTTCGGATGTATCTGCAGTTAGACCAATATTACAAACTTCAGAAAAAAGATAGAAGAACGGGGTTTTCAGCATTGGATTCATAAAGAACTCAATTGTATTTTTTCATATAAAATTATATTTTTGGAACGTTTAGGAGTGCTGTAAAAAAATCGTATAATCTAGCTAAATATTAACTCACTGTTTGAAGGTCAAATTTGGGAGGGTGCTGATCGAAAACAAAATTTTTCTTGGGGTTGAAATTCACACAGTTTATTCTTCCATTCTTTAGCTACATTATTGTATAATTTGAAACCATTTGGCGTTTATCGAATTTTCTGCCAAATTTCGCATTTTCTCTATACATACCCCTGTTGGTTTTTCCAAATTGCAATAAAAAATGTTCTCTTAAAAAAATTAAACCTCGACACCCAATACGGGTAAAAGAGGATAAGATTAAGAAAGAAAGAAAAAAAGAAAAATTGAAAGCTCTTTATTATACAAGAAAGAATATGGAATATATAGTTTTCCCTAAAATAATCATTTTGATCCATTTTGGGCTACTTCAATCGCTTCGTAAATGCAAGAAAAGTTCTTAAACAAACAAAGCCTACTGATTGAACATTTCGAACACATCTGTGGTTAGATCAAGATTATTTCACAAGAAAACATAAAAGGACATGGGTTTCAGCAATGGATTCCTATTGAATTTAACTAATAGGGGTTGTTTGCATAGCCTCTGTGATACTTAGACAAGCTAAACGTTGAAGCCTACCCAGCTTCTTTTGTGTGTCTATTTTTTTACCACACAAGAGCGACATAGATAATATTGGATACCACTGCCGTTCTATACAGCCACTATTTTATATTTTCACTAAGAATCATCTTCTCTTGACGTTCATGAAAGCCACACAAAAAAACGCAAAATGCTGTAAATTTTCAGTCCATTACATAAAGTTATAAATCAAATTCACTTGGTTTATGAAATAAATATGAATAAATCATTAAAAATCAACCAATAAAAAACAGATTAGATTGAATAACTTTAATTCTCGACTAGTTTTAAAGTTATTAAAACTAACCTGTGTTTTATTGGTTGATTTTTAATAATTTATTCATATTTATTTTATACAATTTGAACTACCAATGTCTAAATATTAAAAGCACTTGATTTACTTTACTTATGTGATTTTTGTTGTTTGAATTTAATGTAAAAAAACGACATTACTTTCTGCCCCCCTAATATTCTGTATTAACTAGAAATAAGATTTTTTCACTCACAGTAGTTTTATTTTTTTGTAATTCTGTGTATTTATTTACTTGTGTTTTTTGTTATTATTATTTTTATTTTAATGACACCAAAGTGTTTTCTAAACCGGTAATAATAAAACCGAGTAAAAAAAAATACGAGGAAATAATTAAAGCTATCAATTGTTTATACAAAACGAAAATAAAGAAGAAGAAATAGAAGAGAGTAATCTTCTTCACCTCGCCCACACGGCACACGAGCTATTGAATGGGCCTCGACGGGGACATTAATGTTCCATTGATGGATTTCGCCCTTTTTATCTCTCTCTCGCTCACTCACACAACACATTCTTTTTATTTTGCGTCCACGCCCATCTTTATTAGATTATTACATCGGAATAGAGGATGGCACGGCACAGACAGGCCAATTTAATAACAGTACCGGATGATTTTAACAGATTGTCCGCTAGTTGTCGTGACCATCACACCTCTCATTGTCCACCCACCCACAAATGGTACGACTACGCTTTTATTGGAAATATCCTGCATTATAATAAATATCATAATGCGATGAATTATGGCCCCGACATGCACACACATACACATACTAATGCACACACAGGCAGGCGCAGGGCCTCACCTCCATCCTCTTCCCTTCTATTTCTTCGGATTTACGCCGAGCTTCATCTATCTTATCCGCGTCCGCGGAGGAGCGTACTGTTAATGAATAACGCGGACATGCGATTCTCATACGATTTTTCATACAATGTTTTCGTAAATAATGTTCATACACAATAGAGCGATGGGGATATTATAATTTAAAAAAAATCAACCCTTCCAGGAAAGTATTTAGAAATAATTAATAATGATAACACTTGGTTTTAATTTTCTATCATTATTAATTAGAAATGTTTCACCTCGAGTTAAGTGAGGAATTTATTTGGAATATTAGAAATAATTGTTTCCCATCATCATGTTTAGATTGTATAATTCAATTGATTTATTTTGCACATCTTTTCTTTGGGGTATCTTCATGAAACTTTGTGAGGATATCAAGAAAAGAATGCTCTTTCAGAATATGTAAAAAACAAAAAATACCCCATCCACAGTTTTTAAGATATTTGCCATTTAAAGTGGAAAACACAGTTTTTATTAGAATTTTCTGATTAACTTCAATTTAAAAAATCATAATAAATTTTATCTTTGCGGTATCTTCATGAAATTAGGTGGGGATATCAAGAAAAGAATGATCTTTCAGAATATGTAAAAAACAAAAAATACCCCATCCACAGTTTTTAAGATATTTGCCATTTAAAGTGGAAAACACGGTTTTTATTAGAATTTTCTGATTAACTTCAATTTAAAAAATCATAATAAATTTTATCTTTGCGGTATCTTCATGAAATTAGGTGGGGATATCAAGAAAAGAATGCTCTTTCAGAATATGTAAAAAACAAAAAATATCCCACCCACAGTTTTTGAGATATTTGCCATTTATAGTGGAAAACGCGGTTTTTATTGGAATTTTCTGATTAATTTCAATTTAAAAAATCATAATAAATTTTATCTTTGGTAAATCTTCATGAAACTATGTGAGGATATCAAGAAAAGAATGCTCTTTCAGAATATGTAAAAAACATAAAATACCCCATCCACACTTTTTGAGTTATTTGTCATTAAAAGTGGAAAACGCGGTTTTTATTGAAATTTTCTGATTAATTTCAATTTAAAAAATCATAATAAATGTTATCATTGGTATATCTTCATGAAACTTTGTGAGGATATCAAGAAAAGAGTGCTCTTTCAGAATATGTAAAAAACAAAAAATACCCCATCCACAGTTTTTGAGATATTTGCCATTTAAAGTGGAGAACACGGTTTTTATTGGAATTTTCTGATTAATTTCAATTTAAAAAATCATAATAAATTGTATCTTTGGGATATCTTCATGAAACTTTGTGAGGATATCAAAAAAAGAATGCTCTTTCAGAATATGTAAAAAACAAAACATACCCCATCTACAGTTTTTGAGATATTTGCCATTTATAGTGGAAAACGCGGTTTTTATTGGAATTTTCTGATTAATTTCAATTTAAAAAATCATAATAAATTTTATCTTTGGTAAATCTTCATGAAACTATGTGAGGATATCAAGAAAAGAATGCTCTTTCAGAATATGTAAAAAACAAAAAATACCCCATCCACAGTTTTTGAGATATTTGCCATTTAAAGTGGAAAACACGGTTTTTATTGGAATTTTCTGATTAATTTCAATTTAAAAAATCATAATAAATTTTATCTTTGGGGTATCTTCATGAAAATAGGTGGGGATATCAAGAAAAGAATGCTCTTTCAGAATATGCAAAAAACAAAAAATACCCCATCGACAGTTTTTGAGATATTTGCCATTTAAAGTGAAGAACACGGTTTTTATTGGAATTTTCTGATTAATTCCAATTTAAAAAATCGTAATAAATTTTATCTTTAGGATATCTTCATGGAACTGAGTGGGGATATCAAGAAAAGAGTGCTCTTTCAGAATATGCAAAAAACAAAAAATACCCCATCCACAGTTTTTGAGATATTTGCCATTTAAAGTGGAAAACACGGTTTTTATTGGAATTTTCTGATTAACTTCAATTTAAAAAATCATAATAAATTTTATCTTTACGGTATTTTCATGAAACTAGGTGGGGATATCAAGAAAAGAATGCTCTTTTAGAATATTTAAAAAACAAAAAATACCCCATCCACTGTTTTTGAGATATTTGCCATTTAAAGTGGAAAACACGGTTTTTATTGGAATTTTCTGATTAACTTCAATTTAAAAAATCATAATAAATTTTATCTTTGCGGTATCTTCATGAAACTAGGTGGGGATATCAAGAAAAGAGTGCTCTTTCAGAATATGTAAAAAACAAAAAATACCCCATCCACAGTTTTTGAGATATTTGCCACTTAACGCAGTCACGCGTTATAAGGTAATTGAACAAATCACAGAATTGATAAGAATTTTCTGTTTTTTTAAAACACAGTTTCCATCCACGAGTATTTTCTATGTCGATCGACATTCTGTGTTTTTGTAAGTAATTTAAGATATAAATAATGATTGAAGCCTTGTTATTACTTTCTTGTATTGATCAATTTCATGGAGGCTGCTTTGAATTTCCATTTTTTTTTTTCGAAAAAAAAAAAACAATTTCCATTCACGAGTATTTTCTAAGCGGACAATCTACGTTTTATTAATCAATTCTTTTAAATTTCCTGTGTTGTTATTATTGATAAATAATTAAATTCATAATAAAACTGTTTACATTTTTCTTAAGCGGAGTAAACGCAAATGTGCCGCATTCATACACGGCGTTTCGTCATTTGTTTACGAGAAGACGCCAACTTAAACAAAAAGTAATTTGCACTTCGCGTTATTTGCAGAAAAATAAGTGAAACCGTCGTTTGTGATAAATCAAGATAAGAATTAATAACTCACGCGGTAAGGATTGTTGTCTTCAAGAAATTAAATGTAGGATGGAGGAGATTAGAGCGGTTGAAGATGCAGGATTTCCAGTAAATTGTTCGCCCGTTGAAAATAGCTGCAGGGTAAGGATTTCCTGTTTTTTTTTTTGTGTAAGAAAGAATTTCCATCCATGAATATTTTCTATGTGGATAATCTGGATAATATTGTTTGTTGATCAAATTTTTATGATGTTTTTATGATGAACAAACAATTTTCATAAGCGGGTATTTTCTAAGTCGGTCGGTATTCTGTGTTTTTATAAGTAATTTCAGATATAATTGATGATTGAAGCCATTACTTTGTGATACATTTTTAACTAATATAAAAAGAGATAGGTTTACAAATTAAACACGTTGATGATACGAGCAAAGTGTTTAATTTGTAAACCTATCTCTTTTTATATTAGTTAAAAATGTATCACAAAGTAATGGCTTCAATCATCAATCAATAAAACGTTTTATTTGCAGACCTTTCTCTTTTTACATAAATTTAAGATAGACTTAATATATATTTGACGGTATCTTCATTTTGCCTGAAAATATTACACTCTGAAAACAAATTTTGTGACATAGAAAATTAAACGGTTTTGTTATGATTACAATTCTGATAAACGAACAATTCGTTTATCAGAATTGTATTCATAATAATAATAATAATAGTTTATTTAACGGATTTAATTTAATTAATAGTTTAATTTTCCGAGCATGCATATTATTATATTAACATATATGACGCCGAGTAATCAAAGCGCAGCCAACTTTCGCGACGCGAATTTACAACAGAGCGGTCGTGCACCGCCTTGAGGTTGGCAGCCCTTTGTTTACAAGCGACGCCGATTAAAACAATATGTAATTGTACTTTGTGTTTTTTTTGTGTGGGGATAAATAAAGAAATCTCGGCGGCTGTGAAAAATCCACGGCTGAAATCAATGATTCTTCGGACGTAAGTTACATTCTGCGAGAAATTAACTGGAGGATGGAGGAGTCGAAAGCGGTGGAGGACAAGGGATTTTCCGGTGAATTGTTCAGCGGGGATAAAATGGCTGCCAGGTAAGAATTTTCTGTTTAATAAAAAAAAATATATTTAAACAATTTCCATCCACGGGTATTTTCTATATTATAAATCTGTGTTTTGCTAATAATTTTAATTACATTTCCTTTCTTAATAATATAAATAAATAATCATATTAGCATTAGCATTTTATCAGTTTTTTGTTGTTGTTGTTTTTTTTATGCAGTTTTCCTCAGTTTCGGTTCGTTGCTTTTTTGTTTTGTTTTCACTATCTTGTGTAATTTCATTCTTAACCCTAGGTTTATTAATGGTAATCCTGCATTTCAAATTCTAAGAATTAGAATACGAGAATATGGGGAATTTATAACATTCCTGTTTCTATTTTGCCGCTTTTTTTAATGATGTAATTTTTTTCCGGCTTATGCCGTCGAGTTTAATGGCAAACAATAACTGGATCAACTTATTGAAAATGAGCACATAGTGCTCGAAATGTACATCTAACAGAAAAATAAATTAGCGAAGAAAGGAAATAAAATAGAGTTTTATTAGCACTCTAAGGGCTGATCTCTCAGTGACTTACATGTTTTTCATGATTGGGGATTACGTAAATTCTAACTTCAGGCTCTGATCGAGCTGTAATGATCTTGATTATGACATAACGTAAACCACATACGAACTTCTATTGTTTTATTTTATGAAATATGATATGAAATGATTTCTATTAAAATTTCTAATAATAAAATATGTCTGTGTATAAGAAGAAATAAATGTGTTTTCCTTAATATTCATATTTGTATGACAACAAAAGGAAAGTATGTTAATTAAATGCTAAATTATACATGTAAATCACCGGTAATCCTCGGCGTTACAACGGGCCAGAAAATCGAAAAAAAGTATCCCTGACAGGGCCGGGGAAATAAAAACCGGGCCGAAAACAATCTCGCGTTAATTGGTCCATCATAACAATAAAAGTCCGGCCCGTTATAAAAACCTTATTATACAAACCCCCATTTTATACACACACACACACATACACACATAAATACATATTCCACCGCGAGAGTATTAGCTGCTAGCGTATGACAGGCCTCTCCTTTTCATTTTCTTATCCTTGTTATTTGTGTGCGTGTGTTGGAGCGGAGTTTTGGGCTTTCAGTGTTCATTTAACGACGTTACGAGAGGCCGGGGCCCGGTTCATTAGGGTCGCTATAACAAACTCCACGGGGGGTTGATGTCTTCCACCCTTCTCTTTGATACCGCCACTGATCTTTAGGTGCCATAACACGGTCGTATTATTTTAGATTAACTGCACTTTTACATACCTACACGTTTTTATGGGGGCCCCGGTGCAACAGAAGAAGAAGGGACGGGCGCGCCGAAAAATTATAATGAGATACCCCGCTTTTTATTTTTTATTTATTTTTTTTTCGCCTTATTTATTTATATATTTCGGGACTCCTCTTCTTCGGATTCTTTTTTTTTTTTGTTCAATTTGGGGGCCCTCGTAAGTCTCGTCTCTCGACGACCGCGACGACGTTGATGGGTGGTAATTAATTTTTTTTTCCCCTCAAATATTTAACTAGATTAATATTAATGACTCTACGCGAATTATTGAAATCCGAACGCACGATAGAATATATTTAATTAGTTTCTTACTTACAAATTCACAAAATATTTTTCAACCTGCTAATTTATTAAAAAAAACAATCTTGAATATTTTTTTTTTTCGTTTGTCAATTGTTTAATAATGCTACGTTAGCCATTGATTATCTTTTAAAAAAGCTGCTTAGACTGTGATGATAAAAAATAATATACAATATAACATTTCCCTTACTGAATAGCCGCGATAATATCACTTGCTCCCCTTTACAATTGCTTCAAAATTGATAACAATACTTTATTCATAATAAATTAAAGACGACGCAAGCACCACCTTTTGCCTAATTTCAAGTGGCATCGTCAATGATTAAATACAATTCAATATGCAATATTAAAATACAATTCTCTAGAAAAAAAACAAACAATTTATTTATTAACCTTTGTTTATATGTGTACATTTAAACACACGGCATAAACGGAAATAAAACTCATGAAATAAATAATTACAGCGAGCATAAATGTCAGAGTAATCTACTTAGAGTCGGTATAAATTAAAACGGAAATTATCATAATTGAATTTATATTCCCGCCGCGGCAGAACGCGCCGCATTCACGACAATTGTTGCCGTTGGTATCCCACACACACACTCACACAGATGAGAAACTGCGAAAAAAGTGCGGTAGCTCTTCATGCAATTAAAATTAGATATGATCGTATTTTTAACAATGCCTCCACCTGCATTAATATTAAACACGACTTATACGACGTGAAACGGCATTTAAACACTTGTTTTATATTTACACGTGTAATTAGATTTACATACATTATGGGATGTGTTATAAGTTGGTTGATTTAGCCAACAATATCGAACGTCGTGTTTTTCTGTAATTGTGGAAAAATGAATAATTTATTATTGTTATGCAAATTATGTTGGTGGAAAAATTAATTTGCCACTTTTTTCATGAATAAATAATATGAATTAAAAATGATATTACTATGCATTCGAATATTTATCGCAGAAGTAATAATTAAAAATTATTTTTATTTTCGGATGATTTAATTGAAATTAATGTTTTAATTTCAATTAAATCATCCTGAATTAATATAAAAATGTTTCACCACAGATTAAGTGAGAAATTAATTAAACATATTTTTATTTTATTTTAATTTTTTTTTACAGTATAGCAATATTTTTTGTGTGTGTTGTTGGAGTGGAAAATCCATTTACGGACGGAGTGTCGGACTCCTCTGTATAGCAATATTATTTTAATTCGTGTTAATAATTAAAAGTAAAATTGTACTTTTAATTATTACTTTTGCGATGATTATTCGACTTCATAGTAATATTAGGAAACTGTGTACGTGTCTTGGTTTTGATATGCGAGGGTTTCTCCACCACCATAATTTTCATTTGCGTGGATTGAGTAATTCTCAACTCAATCCACGCAAGTTTAATAGTTCTATTCTAATTCATTTCAAGGAATTGTCTTCCTCAATAATTATTCATCATTACTATACATAATAAATTAAAGACGACGCAAGCGCCACCTTTTGCCTAACGTTTCATTAAATGTGAATTACTATACATATTGAAATTATTACTATAAACTTTTCTAATTTTCAATCGCGAAGCGTGTAAAAACCCAGTGGAAACAAAATTGAATAATAAAAAATAATATTTGCATTTTGGCGTATCATCGGAGCATAGCGAGAGGGTGATTTATCAAAAGGCGGGGGGTTGGCTCTTTATTAGATTAGTCGCGCGCGCTCGCGGTGATAGATGGAACCGCGACCCGGGCCGATACTTATCTCATCCAATTATGCACCTACTGTGATCCTCTTCCTTTAATCGAGTTAGAGGATCTCGCGCTTTCATGCCCCGGACCCGACGGCCGGTATCGTCCTCTCCGCGCGTTTCGTCTTCGAATAAATCAAAAAGCACATTTACATAACTATTCGTGTCGCCCGTTCGACGTGAAGCGTCGATTTTCGAGGCTGACGGAAAACATAATACACGTTTTCGAAAAGTAGAAAAAAAAGTCCGTAGTCATTCTTATCGGGGACTCTCCTAATGACATCAACACTTTTCTTAATGTAATATGTTCGGAGATAAATTTCAACAAGAGTTTGAATTTCGTAAAGAATTAAACTCGCTTATTACATGAAAAGTGAAACGTAATGATTTGGATGAATTAATTATTAAAAAGGTTTTATATATATATATATATATATATATATATATATATCTTTATTCAGACTATATAGATAATTTTAACAATATAAATAATTACAATACATGTAGGTGTTAGTCTGTCTGGCCTATCGACCAGAGGTCTTTCTGCCCTGTCGTGAATTTATGATGAAGTTAAAGAAAAATCTATTCTAGCTAGCAAGGGTTTTATTTTAAAATATTTACAAAATATAGAAAGCAATATGAGATTTATTTTATACTTGCCCAGGACCCCAGCGCAAAGGAAAGTATTGTGATCGTACAAAAATTCTAATCGCCAGTTTCAACGGATATACACGTTTCGAGCTCATTTATGACTTTAAATAAATATATTATCTTTAACTTCAAAAGACAGTAATTCATATCTTCATTTAATAACTTCATTTACTATTAAATGTTCATTCATAAACTCATTTTAACCGAATTCACCGGGAATGATGGACGCATCATTATTTTTCTAAATAGTCTTCTTCTTTAGAAATACATTTTCCTCATCGAGTAGGAAGATTTCTTATGCCATCATCGTAAAAGTAAACGTAATCAAAGTAAGCTTAGATTGAAATAAACCAACAGAAAAACGTTTCTTTAAAAATGCAAATTATATAAAATTATATTTATAATTTTCAGGATGATTTAATTGAAATTAAAACACTTGGTTTGTTGTGTAAATAAGTGAAACAAACCAGATGTTTTAATTTCAATTAAATCATCCTGAATTAATTCAAAAATGTTTCACCACGGGTTAAGTGAGAAATTAATTAAATATATTTATAATTTTCGATTATAAAGTTATTTTCAATCGCGAGAGATGAAAAATGTATGTATATCTTGAAATTCCGCCCACGTGCGAAATTCCGAAAAACAATTGACCACCCAAACGCGGCTTTTCCGCATGGCCGGCCCAAATTAATTGGTATCGGTACTAATTAACGAACCAATTGGAAGTAATGAGTGAGAAGAGAAGAACGGGTCGTGATCGCTGACGGTGTGTGTTAAAAAACATTCCTCCAATATGCGTTTATAGGTTTCTCTCTCTTTCCCTCACTCTCTCTGTCTCCATTATTATTATTATTAATAATACATTTTTTTTCTGGAGAAAATATATAATGAGCCGAAGCCGGTGATTGTTTATAGTTGTTGTAAATAATTACTGGAACGGTGGATGGCCATAAATTTGGGTTTGCGCGCGCGAGAGAGTAGGCGCCTCGGAAAATACGCCGGTAATTTGTTCTGGATGATGTTCCCTCCGATGTAAGGCGATATCGTTAATTCTTTTGAGTTATCGAATGATTAAAATTGGGTATCGGCTATTTATGTATTGTTTTCGCCGGCGGTTCACTTTGTGGGGTGCGCTCGAAATTAATTTTATCCGCGAACAATACGTTTCGCGTCGAGATTTATTGTTTCCATTAAAAATCTAATGGTGTGTCCATCCCCGATGAATTCGATCAAATATGTTTTTCAATGAGCATTTAATAGTAAATGACAAAAATAAAAAATAGATTTTTGTAATAAATTACTTGTTAAAAAAAATATTTTAAATAAAATGAAACATAGATGATTCAAACATTTGCAGTTATTTAAATTACAATGAAATTAACAAGGAAAATTTCTGGTAATAATCAATAAAAATTATCAATCCCTTTAATAAAATTAATGGTTTTAATATTTAGACATTGGTAGTTCATATTGTTTGAAATAAATATGAATAAATTATTAAAAACCAACCAATAAAACACAGATTAGATTGAATAACTTTAAATTCTCGACTAATTTCGGGTTATTAGTCCACTTTCAAGAGAATTTAAAATTTTTGTTGGATTTTGTTTTTAATATTTATATTTTCTTGATTAATGAAATTATTCATTTTTGAATATATAATTCTTTTGTAAATATCACAGTTGTGTTAGATTTGTCAGCATTTGTAAAAACTAATGAATTTTCAGCTGTTTTCTTTTTAATTGATTTTATTATTTTTATTATTTTGAAATTTTATTGGTTGATTTTTAATAATTTATTCATATTTATTTCATGATCAATTCCTATTTATTTTGTTATTTCTTATTTTACATTGACCACACACAAATAATATTAAGGCGAAAATAAACGAATAGAAATAATCTACATTTTTTTCTTTGCAAATTATATTTATCATATTATGCACAAAGAAATGTAAAATTTAACGTATGAATTATTTTATCTTACAGTTTAAGTTTTCCTAACAATTACTAAACTTTCATAAATTTTGATAAAAAAGAATAAGGTATACGTCTAATTTAATACAGAAAAAGGGATTCATCGAATTTTATTGATCATTGCCAGAAATTTTTCCTTGTTTAATTTCATTGTAATACAGAATAGTCTCGATTAACTTAAACGACATTAAACAAACATTTTATAAAGTTAATTTTATTAATTAAATGAAGTGAGTAAAGGCTTTTAAAATATATGGGAAATAATATATTAACTCGGCTGAAAGACCACTGGTCGATAGCCAATCAACAGATATAAATTATACATTTGATTTTAATCCTATCACGAAAGATATTTTACTCCTACCCCGAAAGATTTGATTTTGTTAATATTTATTACTTATTTTGTATATTTTCTGTATATATCTGTTAATAAAGATTATTATTATTTATATTTATTCAATGAATATGAATTAAAAAAAAAACACTCACCATTTATTTGTTGCTACTGCTTTATTAAAAGCAATCCTTTTTGTAAAGTCTTATTTTTTTAATTTTTTTCGATATTATAACACTGGCATAGATTTGACCGCAATTATTTCTCACATGTAATTTGTAAAGTCTATTATTATTTAATCATATCAAATTATCACTTTCCGAAACAGAAATGAATTACACACACCGAAATAATTTTATACGCGTCCTTGTTTGCGCCCGGACCACGTACGACTAATCTTCTTATCTGGAAAAAATGCGTTCGCAGAGCGAGCCATCGATTATTTTTTTTTTTGTTGTTGCTTTTTTTGCGATAATTGCGCTCGGAGATTTCAATCCAGTTGATCGCGAAATGTTCACCGCTCCGGTTTAAATTTTAACGTTTGAAATTATTGATACTTAAGCGTGCAATTTATTTTTCTGTGTAAAGACTGATGATTAGTGATTGTAAAAGTGAGTTGATTTATGCATGTCATCGAGGATGTGGATATTTTTTTTATTAAGGTAAGTCAAGTACTACATTTCTTAAAACAAGTAAAAATATTTTTTATAATGTCGAAATTAATATTTTTTTCGACTCATAAATTATTAAAACAACTACTAAAATTGTGATGTGTTCATTATGTATATTATATATATATTTTGTTTCTTATTACTATTGTTTATTTACGTTTTATATTTATATTGTCCCGTAATTGGGTCTTTTGTTTCCTGTTGGGCAATAAAATTTATTTATTTATTTATTATGGTACTTTTCCCGATGAATTCACTGAAATAAATTTCTGAATAAACACTTAAAAGCATCACAATTACTCGGTCAAACGAGTTATTATTATTATGTTGAAAATCCACAATCACTTAGTATAGATAAAATTATGAATAATTTTTGATTTTCAAAAGAGTGTGTTTATTTTTTTTACGACATTTTTTTCGCAAATTTATTGCTTCTTCAGGTGAATTAACGTTAACAAATTTGTAAAAATCATTCGTGTGAAAAAACACACTCTTTTGAAAATCAATAATTATTCATTATTTTATCTATAGTAAATTTACCGTGTTATTGAAATATGCAAGCATTTCTATGATTTATTTGAAAATAATTTAATTGTTTACATGGAAGGGAATTTATTATCCCGACGAAATTCTTTCGCTTTATGTTGTAAGCGAAAGAATTTCGAATGGATAATTTTGTAAACTAAAGGTCCCACAATAAAAAGTTAAAAATAATGCATTTTGCGCCTGCCAAAATTATTATTATTTTAATTATTTAAGTGACATTGAAAATTAAATTGACTCTGAAATTCTTAATGATCCCTTTCAAAAGATCAATAATTTGGTGCGAGTTAAGAAGGGAAAAGTCGACGCAAAAAAAGTTGTTTATATTTAGTTCTTCAAACCACTGAACGCTACAAACCGTTCCAACGGATCGATCAGATTTAGTTATTCGAACGGTTCAATATTAGAATAAAGTATGTATGTTACTGAATGCAATGGTTTCTGTTAAATAAATAGATAATCAAAGTGGAGGAATAATTAAAAAAAATAAGATAAAAATATTTCTAATTGTTGAGGCTTCTACTTTGTTATACATTGTAATTCAATTTTAATAATTGAAACACTTTTTTACTTTGTTTGTATAACTCGGATAATCCGAGTTACGTTAACAACACAAGTTATATTTTTTACTTTGTTTGTATAACTCGGATAATCCGAGTTATACAAACAAAGTAAAAAAGTGTTTCAATTATTAAAATTAAAAATTATGCAATTATTTTTTTTAATAATAAATGGAAAACGACGCAAGCGCTATTTTTTGCCTAATTTTATATGGCATCGTAAACGATGTGAGTCTACGAGATGAAAGGTGTTTGTAGATTTTATTAAATATTTTTTTAATAGTTCAATTTTATTTTGCATAATAACAAAGTCAGTCCTTAATAGCCCAGCGTTGATGGTATTAACAATTTCTGTTTAAAGAATACGCGCGCGATCGATGGGAGCGAGAGAGGGTGAGGGCCTGGCACGGAGAGGACAGTAAGAGAAGACGCGCGTGTAGGCAAGATCACAATATAAATTACAGTGTCTGTTGAAATGATGGCGGTCCATTGACTACGTTAAGGTCAGAGGTGAGCGAGCATGTTGTGTGTCCCCCCTTTGGTCCCCCCCGTGTGCCCCCCTGGCAACGGCTCCACTGATTTGTCATGCCCCTCGTGGGCCCACGCACCGCACTCGACTTCTTCGGCTTTAATGAAACCGTCGACGAGAAAACACTACCAAAGAGAAATGCTAAATAATAATAATGAAAGAGTCCGAGGAGGTTGATCGAGTTGAAATATTTCGAGGGGTGATGAAATTAATGAAAATGAGATTTTATATAAAAAAAATATGACTTTTACTCCATTTATTAACAATTTCGATATTTTTTTCTTACAACAAAAATGGTGACGTATTCATAGTGTTATTTTTCCTGATAAATTTGGTCAAATAAGTTTTTCAATAAATTTTTAACAGCAAATGGAAGATTATTAAATTGCGAGCGAAGTGAAATGAATAAAAAATCCTGCATTAGCTGAGCTTTGGTATCAGGATTGCGAGCGAAGCGAGCTCAATAAAAATCCTGGACTGGCTGAGCTTAAGTGTCAGAATTGCGAGCGAAGCGAGCTCAATGAAATCCCTGGACTGGCTGAGCTTAGGTGTCAGGATTGCGAGCGAAGCGAGCTTAATAAAAACTCTGGACTGAGTGAGCTTAAGTGTCAGGATTGCGAGCGAAGCGAGCTCAATGAAAACCCTGGACTGGCTGAGCTTAAGTGTCAGGATTGCGAGCGAAGCGAGCTTAATAAAAAAATTTGGATTGACTGAGCTTAAGTGTCAGGATTGCGAGCGAAGCGAGCTCAATAAAAATTCTGAATTGGCTTAGCGTAGGTGTCAGAATTGTGAGCGAAGCGAACTTAATTAACACCTTGGACTGTCTGAGCATTTTGATATAAAATAATTTACTCCAATAATTAAAGCTTTTCAAAACTTTCGACTGTTATAAAAGGCTTGGATGTAATGTTTGTGTTCAATGTATCGCGTAAACACACAGACAATATTAAAAACTCGATGGAATGGACCTAAAAACGTGCATATCCGTTGAAATTCACGATTCGAAATTTTTTCACGATCACAATTACTCTCGCGGGGAGAGTAAAAAAGGGGGCACGAAATAATTTACGCGCGCCCCCCAATAAACATCAACAACACTCCTTCGGTCGTCCGCTCATATAAACATGCAGAAACGCGCGCGTTCGTGCCAAAGTGTCTTAACTTAGTGTTAAATGTGGAACCGGGCATAAAGTATGATATACATCTTCCGAGGTGATAATGAATGTTAGTTTGTTGCGTGTATATTGCGGGTGTTCGGCTTGTTTACACTTGTTGATGGCCGGTTATGGCCTATACTCGGATCCGAACGTCGATATTTCGATTCCCGCCGCGATCGATAAATCGATATCTCTCTTCTGCGCCGCCGGGCCTCTTCTTCGCCTTTTGTGTCCCTCGCGCACTCTGCCAGACGGCCGAGTTTGCTCTATGTGTGTGATTTTTCGATTCATCCTCGAGCGAGAGATCATTATTCTGAACGGAATATGTATTTTATTCATTAATTAAAATATAATTTCTACTAATAAAAAAATACAGTCCACAATTTTTATTAAGCTCGCTTCGCTCGCAATCCTGACACCTAAGCTCAGCCATTCCAGGTTTTTTATTGAGCTCGCTTCGCTCGCAATCCTGACACCTAAGCTCAGCAATTACAAGGTTTTTATTGAGCTCGCTTCGCTCGCAATCTTGACACCTAAGCTCAGCCATTCCAAGGTTTTTATTAAGCTCGCTTCGCTCGCACATAAGCTCAGCCAGTCCGCGATTTAGACATACAGCAATAAATAAAACTTTTATTCCTTTATTCACTTTTTATTTACATGTGAGATAATGTACATGTCGTTCACTATATGTAAATAAAAAATGACAAAAAAGGAATAAACCAAGTTTTAATTTATTGATATAAGACACTTCACGTAAATTCAAACTAATTTACAATATTGTGCATAATTCTAAAACCTTTACTTGTTTTGTTTCCGAGGCCTACTCTACTCGACGACCTAATTTGCTGTATAACTTGGTCATCTGGCAGAGTAGGCGACGGACACAAAACAAGTAAGGTTTTAGAATTATAATAACTTATAAAGACAACGCAAGCAAGTGAATTATAGAATTATGTGTAATTAAAAATGAAATTATTTTTAAATTAACTAGAATTTATATACAAATATATAAATATTACTTTTGTTAGCAACTAGATTTAAATTTATGTAAATTTCAATAATATATCGATAGACTACTTGATTGACTTTTGGTGGATGCGCCGGGTTTTTATTAAATAATTGCCGAATAAAATTGATTAGAGAGTAAATTTCATTCGGTAACTGTTATTTATATTATTTTACTTGATTTTTGTTTTTGAAAACAATATTAATTATTTTTATAATAATATCATAATAATATTAGACCGCGGTCTGTTGGAGATTACCCCGGAAATCAACAATTCTATTTACGTGAAAGCATACACAGTTCGATATTTGAGGTTTTTATTTAATGAAATTCTATAATAGACTATTTGCAAATAAAACAAGTTTTTTTAAGTTTCACAAAATTAATATTAATCATTTGCACTGTACTGGCGAAACAATTGTAGTAGTGTTTCTACAATAAATTTTGTGAAACTTAAAAAAACTGTTGTTTTATTTACAAATAGTAAAACAAAAAATTAATACAGAATTTTCAAATAATTTTTCCGCATGATTTTTTATGACAGAGCAGAATGTCGTAGATTCTTATAAAAATTATATTATTATATATAATTATATATAAATTAAAAAAATAAAGGAAACTCATTCAAGAAAAATGAATAAAAATTACGAATTGTTTAGTTTAGAACGAATTATTATATTTTTAAGCTTCTTTCTTTTACTCCCTTCTTTTTTTTTCTCGCAATAAAAAATAAATCAAACACACGATACCCTCCACACACAAACAGAAATCTGATACTTTATTACCTCCATGCACCGCGAGAGCACGCCGCCCCTGAGGGGAGCTGCTTTCTACACAAGCACACACACACAGACGAAAAAAAATACAGGGTTCCACACGCGGTAGCATATATTAATAAAGATTTCCATAAAATACCACTTGGTAATGATATCATCAAGCACGTAATAACCAAACCAGAAAGAAACAAATGAATGTGAACAAAAAGGAGTCCGAGAAGAGCTGATGCCGAGACAAACCGCAGTGATGCCCTTGCCAGCGCCCGGGGGTCAGAGTTCAAAATAATCGTCTCGTGTTACCGGAGTTACCGAGTAAGCCGACTTTTTCGGCTCAATAACAACAAAAGGACGGAGAATGTGCGCGTCTCTTTATCTGCTTTAAAGGATAAGGAGAAATGGAAGGGTAGATAAGCGGGAACTGAATTGTTTTCATTCTGAAACATGTAAGTGACGTTTTAAAAATAAAAAATTGTTATTATTTGTCTTTTTAATATGAATGAAAAATTATTGACTAAGAAATATTTCATTTTCTATAATGAATTCTCACAGAAAATTGTCCCAGAATTTTATATACAAGTTTTCCTATACAATGTAAAATAATACTGTGTTAATAATGATTTTGTTATATTTATAATTAATAAAAATATTTTCATAATATATTCCCAAATAAGGACTATCGACCATATCTGTCCAATATTAATTAAATTCCTACATAAAACGAATAAACATGACTGCTGTGGTTTTCAATAATTATCAAACGTAAAAATTACGTTATCAGAAATGTAATTTTTGCTTAAACTTTGTGAAAGAATAGAAACATAATAATTGAGAGGTAACGCAAGCACCATCTATTGCCTAATTTCATGTGGCATCGCTGTTTCGTCCACAAATTAGGCAAAAGGTGGCGCTTTCGTCATCTTTAATTTATTATGAATATTCTTATAAACTGAAAATTTTATTAAATAATAGAAACATAGTCATTCATCCTTTATTACTTATTTATTTGCGTTCGTGGAAAAGAGGAAAAATAAAAAGGTCAAGAATCAAGACGAATGAAATAAAATTTAAAAATAAAAAGAGAGAAAGAAAAAAGGTGAGTTGATCGCGCGGGGCAGCAATATTTACGGTCCGAACTGATCTGATAAGGGGTGTTGGTGACGCGGAGGGTCCCCGGCACGTATCGTTTTATTGACTTTATCACGGCATAAAGAATTAGATACAGATAAAGAAATGTGTTATTTTACAGTTACTAATTGCTTTAGATTAAGATTATATATTGCTCACTTGGGATTCCACTAATTTATATACGGGCCTAAAAAGGGGTTTACGATACCTCTTCTTGTTGACAACGCGGGGACGACGATTTAATCTTTTTTTTTTTCGTTTCTTCTCTTCACCTCCGCCTCCTTCCTCTTCCTTTACGGTTATACATTAATTATTTTCATCGGTGCTTGATAAATATGTTTATTCGTCCGGAAACCTTTTACTTTGAGTAATCGAATAGAGGAATGCCACGGATGCGGCTTATTAGGATTTTCTTGGTTATTGCTTTGGATTATCTAAAATATATTTTTGTTAAATTCACTTCACAGCAATTTCCTTTAATCGTGCTATTTTTCTGGCATATAATTGTGATTAAATAACTGCGATTAAGTGTATTATAAAATGATTTATATTTACTTATCATATAAAAATTTATGATGAAATTAAATAATTATACTTTAAATTCTGACTTAAGTCAAAACACATTTCGAGATTGCTACCTTTTAATTTATATTTCAGTACGTAGAAATCAGAAGCATACAAGAATCACCCATTTTTTGTACAAATAACAATGAAACTACGACGTCTCATTCTAGATGTCGAACAAAAAAAGTGTTTTTATTTTGCTTTATTAATATATTTTTTTTTCATTTCTAGCTAAATGAAATCTCATTGTGTTGCCGCCTCGGCCGAATAGAATGTCAACAATTTCGCGCGCGCAATAAATTACCCTTAATTTTATGTTAATTTCGTAGAAATTTAATTAATAAACCATTCGGTTTTAATGGCGCGGTCCCGGTCCCGTGACGGTTTTATGATTGACCTGGGCAGAGCAAACAATTAACTTTGAATACATTAAAAACGGCCGTAAAGGCCGTTAACACTGTCGCGGATCTTTATGTCAGTTGATAATTTCATTGTAATGGCCAAAAAAAATATGCACGATAATAAATTAAAAGCCATTAGTGTTATGCAAGTGAAAATAATACACCGCGTGTACAGTTATAAGGAGGATTGTTCGTTTTACTATTGTATTTAACTTGTTATTATTAAAAAATATATATAATTAAATGTGTATTATATATCAATAGGTGTTTTTTAAGTACTTACATTATGTAAGTCTAAAAAGTTGCAGTAAGTAATAATAAATTAATCATGATGATGGTTGCGTCGTAATCCATATTAATTAATTAATTATATCGTCCTCTGTTTTATATAAAGACTCGCCTTCTACATTTTCCGCGAGGATGTAATTTCCCTACATATTAATTATTTTCAGATTCTATTTTATTTAATTTAATGTATAACGAAGTTGAATGTAAATTATTGACGTGTTTGTTAAAGTAATTTAATATCATAAATGATATTTATGAATATTCCTTGTTTGAAGAGATATCCATAAGTTTGAGGAAGGCGAGCGTGGACTTGACGATTTGAGAAAAAATCCAACCGGCGATAAATAAAGAGTGAAGATGTGAGCGTGGGCGGAACAACCCGAGCTTTGCCCACTAAATCACGGCGCGCTAGATGGACGTAAAACACCAGCCACACACGGCGACTGATAATGCATAATGACGTACGCATGCGAATTTCAATGTAGGTTCTTTTTTTTAGTAAAACAAATAACAAAGGAAATAAAAAGGACAACCAACGAATTTAAACAGAATTTTAAATAAATTAAGAATTTTTAATTTATTACGTTTCTATTTTGTTACACAAAATTATTTAAATTTCGTAGTTGTCAGCACTAAAAGTCCTGTGTGTATCGGACTGAAATAAATTGTGGGTGGTTCATAACAAATTCATCAGTTACGTGGTGAAAAAGCGAAGATCTGACGTGTGTAATGATATATCTTCATCTATCACGAAGTAATATTTGACTCTTACACGTCGGAAATAAAAAGCAATATTTTCAAACATTCTAAAAGAGCTAAACAGTGACGAAAAGAAAAGAAAATTTGAGTTATTATTTATTGACCCTTTACGTATGCGGTGTATTAAATAAGTTTTCGATAATACATTTTTTTGCAATGTTATCGATATGAAATTCACTGCCCTAATTTCATATCAATATTTGTATGGATATTTTTAGTTTTTCATTAGCAAGATTTTTTGTTTTATTATTATAAAAATATTACACGACATTGTAAGTAATAAAAAAAATAATTTTGCGAAAGAAAAATGTAAACATTTTGATTTCTTATTTTTTTAGAGCGCTTAACATTTTAAATTATTTCTCCATATACCGTGTATGTATCGGTATATGGAGAAATAACTGGCCTCTTAAATTTAATTTTATTTGTAGTAAAAAAATCTTCGTGAATAGTTTAGCTTACTTAAAAAAATGTAATACAATAAAAATATATATTGTTCTATTAACTCGTATGAAATATTGTTAGTATTCAATAGAAACATCATTACATTTACATGAGAACTAAAATAACCTGACAACCGAAAAGCTCGGCTCGTCTCGCCTCGCCACGCCGCGCAGCTTTGTATATATATAAAAATATAAAATACACACCGAAATTAACGTCAGCATATTAAACGATATTAAGTAACGAGCCGCTACTCCCGTTCACGTATATTTACGACATTAGTAGCCGGGGCCCGTAATTACCCAAAGAGGAATTTATTTACATAAAAGAGCGGGCTTTTCTCCCCGCTCGAAATATATGCCTCCGTATAATTGCCTTTGTCCGCCGCTCGTGTGTTTTTCTTCTCAAAACACATTTTTATATATAGTTTCGGTGGGGGATTCATCCTGGCGCCTGCATAATTATTCCCATTCCGTTCGAAAGGAGGAGAGTGGACAATCGTAAAATACGGTTTTATTACGGACGTTCGAAAGGGGATTTTTTTACTTCAGTAGATTCGAATTGGAATTTATTTATATTATTTTTTCGTTTTTTTTTTCCAAACTCCAGGCACAAATAGTTCAATTTTAGAATGCTAATATTAGATTATAATGATGTGTGAATACATCGAAATTATAATCACCAATTAATGAAAATAAATAGGCAGTGTTTTTTTTTTTACATATCGATTGATGATTGTTGAAAGTTCATTAAATAACTTAGTTACACCAACCATATCATTGAAACGAAACACAACTTCAATTAAGAATTTAAAATGTTGCATAAGGAAAGAAATGGGAAATCTCATGTAAAATTTAAAAATTAATAAAGGTTTGTTTTGATAATGACACGTTAAGGTTGTCGAAACTATATTCAACCATAAAATCAATCCGAATTATACAAACAAAGTAAAAAAGTATTTCATTTATTAAAATTGAATTAATAAAGGTGGCGACCTGCTAAATGACCAAACAGAATTAACCATCTCATCCCTACTTAATTTTAAAAATGAAAAAACACGCCATTCCCCTATAATCTGCATATATATATATACATGTTATTAATCAATAAATCAATCTTCGCCCGAAGAAGCCACAATGTTGCGAAATAATTGTTGCAAAACAATAATGAAATTTTAATGAAATTAACGTGGGGGGCTTATGGGGACGATTTAGTGGAGACCCGCCAAATGGTCGTTTTAAACGTATCTGCGGTTGGCCCTAAATTACTGAGTTCACAGGCAACTTAAAACGACAAACTTTTTAACATTCGATTCCTGAAAGAAACGGCTATATTTTCATCAAAAATCATGATTATTCGTTGCCTGTGGTTGCCAGAAAATAATCACAAAAACGAGAGAAAATTTCGCCCACTATTCAAAGGCCAACTTTGCCAGCGAACTGTCTCGAAACTAATCGATTAATCCTGTTGAAATTTTCACGGGTTATTCTCATATTATTTAGCTATATTTTGGTATAAAATGAAGTAATTTGGCGAATTTTGGATTTTCGTCGAATTTTCACTTTTTTCTATATGATCTTTTCAAATTTCGGCAATTTTTTTTTTCTTTCCAAAAAATCTGAAAATGTTCTCAATGACATTTGATGATATTGTAAAGAACATGAAATATTTAATTTCCCGAAAAATAATCATTTTCAATCATTTCTGGCTACTTAAATAGCTTCGCGAAATTAACATGGGGCCTTATGGGAACGGTTTAGTGAGGATCCGCCAATTGGTCGTTTTGAACGTATCTGCGGTTGAAGCTAAATTACTAATTTCACAAGTGACTTAGAAAGATGGGGTTTTTAACTTTCAATTCCTAAAGAATAGAGCTATATTTTCAGTGAAATACATGTTTCTCGTCCATCTATGGTCGCCGGAAAAAAATCACAAAATCGAGATAAAATTTTGCCCAATTTTCAAAGGCTCATTTTGCAAGCGAACTGTCTCGAAACTAATTAATCAATCTTGTTGAAATTCTCACAGCTAATTCTCCTGTTCTGTAGCTATATTTTGGTATAAAATGAAGTAATTTGGCGATTTTTCGATTTTCGATGAAATTCCACATTTTTCCATACATACCCCCTATGATTTTTTCAAATTTCGATGAAAAAATTTTTCTTTCCAAAAATTCTGAAAAAAATCTCAAACTCCTTTGATGATACTAGAAAGAACGTGAAATATTTATTTTCTCGAAAAATAATCATTTTTAATCATTTCTGGTCACTTAAATAGCTTCGCGAAATTTACATGGGGCCTTATGGGATCGGTTTAGTGTAGACCCGCCAAATGGTCATTTTGAACCTATATGTGGTTAAACCTAAATTACTAAGTTCACAGGTGACTTAGAAGGACGAGATTTTTTACATTCAATTCCTAAAGAATCGAGCTATATTTTTATAATAAAGTCATGTTTCCGATTCATCTATGGTCGCCGGAAAAAAATCACAAAATCGAGATAAAATTTTGCCCAATTTTCAAAGGCTCATTTTGCAAGCGAACTGTCTCGAAATTAATCAATCAATCTTGTTGAAATTTTCACAGCTTATTCTCCTATTCTTTAGCTATATTTTATCATAAAATGAAGTCGTTTGGTGATTTTTCGATTTTCGATGAAATTCCACTTTTTTCCATGCATGCCCCTTATGATTTTTTCAAATTTCGATGAAAAAATTTTTCTTTCCAAAAAATCTGAAAAAAATCTCAAACGCCTTTGATGATACTAGAAAGAACGCGAAATATTTATTTTCCCGAAAAATAATCATTTTCAATCATTTCTGGTCACTTAAATAGCTTCGCGAAATTAACATGGGGCCTTATGGGATCGGTTTAGTGTAGACCCGCCAAATGGTCATTTTGAACATATCTGTGGTTAAACCTAAATTACTAAGTTCACAGGTGACTTAGAAGGACCAGATTTTTTACATTCAATTCCCAAAGAATCGAGCTATATTTTCGTAAAACAATCATGTTTCTGGTTCATCTATGATCGCCAGAAAAAAATCACAAAATCGAGATAAAATTTTGTCCAATTTTGAAAGGCCCACTTTGCAAGCGAACTGTCTCGAAGCTAATCGATTAATCCTTTTGAAATTCTCACAACTTATTCTCCTATTCTTTGGCTATATTTTGGTATAAAATGAAGTAATTTGGCGATTTTTCGATTTTCGATGAAATTCCACATTTTTCCATACATACCCCTTATGATTTTTTCAAATTTCGATGAAAAAATTTTTCTTTCCAAAAATTCTGAAAAAAATCTCAAACGCCTTTGATGATACTAGAAAGAACGCGAAATATTTATTTTCTCGAAAAATAATCATTTTCAATCATTTCTGGTCACTTAAATAGCTTCGCGAAATTAACATGGGGCCTTATGGGATCGGTTTAGTGTAGACCCGCCAAATGGTCATTTTGAACCTATATGTGGTTAAACCTAAATTACTAAGTTCACAGGTGACTTAGAAGGATGAGATTTTTTACATTCAATTTCTAAAGAAAAGAGCTATATTTTCATCAAAAATTTATGTTTCTGGTTCATCTATGGTCGCCAGAAAAAAATCACAAAATCGAGATAAAATTTTGCCCAATTTTCAAAGGCTCATTTTGCAAGCGAACTGTCTCGAAACTAATCAATCAATCTTGTTGAAATTCTCACAGCTTATTCTCCTATTCTTTAGCTATATTTTGGTATAAAATGAAGTAATTTGGCGATTTTTCGATTTTCGATGAAATTCCACATTTTTCCATACATACCCCTTATGATTTTTTCAAATTTCGATGAAAAAAATTTTCTTTCAAAAAAATCTGAAAAAAATCTCAAACACCTTTGATGATACTAGAAAGAACGTGAAATATTTAATTTCCCGAAAAATAATCATTTTCAATCATTTCTGGCTACTTAAATAGCTTCGCGAAATTAACATGGGGCCTTATGGGATCGGTTTAGTGTGGACACGCCAAATTGTCGTTTTGAACGTATCTGTGGTTAAACCTCAATTACTAAATTCACAGGTGACTTAGAAGGATGAGATTTTTTACATTCAATTCCTAAAGAATCGAGTTATATTTTCATGAATAAATTATGTTTCTGGTTCATCTATGGTCGCCGGAAAAAAATCACAAAATCGAGATAAAATTTTGCCCAAATTTCAAAGGCTCATTTTGCAAGCGAACTGTCTCGAAACTAATCAATCAATCTTGTTGAAATTCTCACAGCTAATTCTCCTGTTCTTTAGCTATATTTTGGTAAAAAATGAAGTAATTTGGCGATTTTTCGATTTTCGATGAAATTTCACTTTTTTCCATACATACCCCTTATGATTTTTTCAAATTTCGATGAAAAAAATTTTCTTTCCAAAAATTCTGAAAAAAATCTCAAACACCTTTTATGATACTAGAAAGAACGTGAAATATTTATTTTCCCGAAAAATAATCATTTTCAATCATTTCTGGTCACTTAAATAGCTTCGCGAAATTAACATGGGGCCTTATGGGATCGGTTTAGTGTAGACCTGCCAAATGGTCATTTTGAACGAATCTGTGGATAAACCTAAATTACTAATTCCACAGATGACTTAGAAGGACGCGATTTTTTACATTCAATTCCTAAAGAATCGAGCTATATTTTCATCAAAAAATTATGTTTCTAGTTCATCTATGGTCGCCAGAAAAAAATCACAAAATCGAGATAAAATTTTGTCCAATTTTCAAAGGCCCACTTTGCAAGCAAACTGTCTCGAAACTAACCGATTAATCCTTTTGAAATTCTCACAGCAAATTCTCCTATTCTTTAGCTACATTTTGGTATAAAATGAAGTAATTTGGCGATTTTTGGATTTTCATCGAAATTCCACTTTTTTCCATGCATACCCCTTATGATTTTTTCAAATTTGGGTAAATTTTTTTTTCTTATAAAAAAATATGAAAAAAATCTGAAATACTTTTGATGATAACAGAAAGAACGTGGACTATTTAGTTTCTCATAAAATAATCATTTTCAACCATTTTTGATTACTTAAATCGCTTCGAGAAATTACCATGGGTCCTTATGGAAATGGTTTAGTGCGCGCTCGCCAAATTGTCGTTTTGAACTATCTGCGGTTGAACCTAAATTACTTAGTTCATAAGTGACTTAGAAGGACAAGATTTTTAAAACTCAATTGGTAAAGAATAGAGCTATATTTTCATCAAAAAATCATGTCTTTTATTCATCTATGGTCGTTAGGAAAAAGTTATAAAATCGAGATAAAATTTTGCCTAATTTTCGATGGCCTAATTTAACAGCGAACTGTCTCGAAACTAATCAATCAATCATGGCAAAATTCTCACACATTATTCCCCTATTCTTTAGCTTTATTTTAGTATAAAATGAAGTAGTTTGGTGATTTTTCGATTTTCGGTGTCTTGACCCTCCATCTACTTCCCAAAACACAATTAAAAAAAATATCATGATAAAACCACAATAAACTTCTCGTCGTCTTTTATTTATTGAAAATTTAAATTTAAGTAGAGAAACCTTAAACGCGCTGTTCTTATCTTTAATTCAAACATTAAATACGAAAATTGCATGGATTTTCGCGGGCGCGCAAAATGAACATAAAACCCGCACCCACTAAAAAAAGCCCAATCGGAAACAAAAATTCCTCCGCAAATTCCCTTCTCGGGATTCAACGGGCGATAATAGAACCGGCCAGACGCGCGCGGATTTATTGTGCAATTAGACGAGAGTTATTGTAACATTTAATGTTTGTTTATTTATTTATCGTGTTCCGCGAGTGAAACCGGCGGAACGCGTACGTTGTAATTATTTAAAGTTCAGTTGGGTTTATTAGCAATTATTTGGTTTATGCGGATTTTATGGCGGATTAAACTGGGGACTTAAAAGTGCGCGTCGCGGCCGCTCGATTTATGTCTAGATTATTCCCCCGGCGGATAAATGATTCGTCCGGAAATTACATGGGAGCTAAGGCTTCTGCACAATTATTAATTGATATTTATTTATTCAATTTATAACACACAATTAAAAAAAAATATAGAAAGTATTTCTTAAGTGTTTTTTCATAGTTTTAAAATATATGTTTTTTTTTAAACCAACACTGCCTAAAACGAAATTTTTGCCATCCTGAATCCACTATTCATCTTAAATTGAAGACTAAAAAAAAGAAATTATTTCTTAATGTTTTTTCATTACTTTCAAATAATTTAATATAATATTTTTAAAAGGCAGAAAGATCTATGGTCGATAGCCATTTAATAATTTTGTTGAGTTATGTGGAGTATTTAATCACAATATAAACACTGTTATTCCTTACTTCACTTTTATATGAATATTTTCCTTACTTCACTTTTAAAAGTGAAGTAAGGAATAACATTGTTTATATTGTAACAATTAATTAATTTTTGTGTGATATACATAATCAATGTTTGTTACCTTATTGTAAACTTAATTGCTAATAAAGATTGTTATATGTATATATATAAATATTTTTAAAATGGCAGAAAGATCTCCGGTCGATAGCTCAGGACAAACAAACCTTAATTTTAATGTATATACTCACCTACTTTCTAAAAATATAATTTTCTGAATAAAGATATTTGTATAACACGCTCTATGCTCATTATAAATGTATTAACATCTCAGTTGACGAAAAATCATTCCCATAAAATACCCATTGAAAAAAAAAAATCCATCATCCTAAAAATTAAGGAAATGAAGCGTGTAATCCCTGCGCGAATAATAAGCCGGATTATTACCCCGTGCGGTTGCTCACTTTCCTCTGCTTCTCAAAGTATACACACGAGAGAAAAGAGAGAAAAAAAATGGGGGCCATTCAATGTGTGATGATCCGCTCCCCAAAGTGGTTCCATTTTAGCGCCCTTAAACACATACCCGAAGCGCTATTGTTGTTGACAAGCGTTGAGGGCACTTCAGGTGGTCCGTGTAGAGACGGCCGAGGGACCCTTCGGATGTAACGCAACCTGTAATTATCTATCTTAATGGTATAACTTGAGTAGGGTTGCGTTTCGAGCGTGAATCGGTTTGAATTAGGTATGTTTGATATTGGGATTCTATTTTGTGTGTGTGTGTAAATTAATTTCAAATAATAATAATAATAGCGTCTTTATTCAATATTATGATAAACATTACAAATTCATACAAAATGCATTACAAGCATAATCATTACTTTGAAAGTGGCGGAATTATTAAAATGGCTCGAAATGATTGAAAACGATTATTTCAGGTTATAGTAAATAGTCAACGTACAAACAAAGCGTCATCGATATTTTTTTTTGTGAGAAAAAAGAAATTCTGAAAAAATCGTAAAAAAGTGGAATTTCGACGAAAATCTCCAAATGGCTTAATTTTATACCTAAATGTAGCTAAAGAATGGGGGAATAATCTGTGAAAATTTGAGCAATGCTAAGTAATTAGGATTCGACCAATCTGCCCGCAAAGTTGACCTTCGCAATTCGGGCGAAAATTATATTAAAGTTTGCGATTTTTTCCTGGCGGTCTCAAACGATACAAAGTCATTATTTTCGATGGGAATATAGCTAAATTGTATAAGAATCAAATGCTAAAAATCCTGTTTTTCTAATTTGTCTGTGAGTTTATCAATTTTGGTCGGAATACGGAAACGTCCGGAACGCCCAATCGACGGGTCTCCACAAAATCGTTCCCATAAGGCTCCATGTTAAATTCGCGAAACTATTGAAATGGCTTGAAATTATTGAAAACGATTATTTCGGATTAGAGTACATAGTCAACGTATTTAGTAGTATAATCAAGTGTCTTCTGGATTTTTTTCAGATTTTTTTGGAGATAAAAAAAAATCAGCGAAAATTGAAAAATAAAGTGAAATTTCGGAGAAAATCCGAAAATCGCCAAATAACTTTATATTACAACAAAATGTAACTAATGAGTGAAGGAATAATCTGTGAGAATTCGAGCTTCATCAAGAAAATAGTTTACAGTCAATTCGCTCGCAAAAATTGCTTTCGAAAATTGGACAAACAATTTATTTAAATTTGCGATTTTGTTCGATCGACCATAAACGATTCAAAATGAATAAGTTTTAATGGAAATACAGCTACATTCTTTGTAAATGCAATGCTGAAAACCGCGTTTGTTTATCTCTTCAGCGAATTCCAGAATCTTGATCCAACCGCAGACGCATCTGAAATGATGAATCGACGGGCTTCGCTTAAACCGATCCCGTAAGGTCCCATGTTAATTTCATGGGGCGATTAAAAATGGAATGAAATGATTGGAAATGTTTATTATTCGGGAAAATTGATTCCCCACGTTATTTATATTAGCATCTAGAATGTTCAGATTTTTTTGACAGAAAAAAAAAAATTAGGAAAAATTGAAAAAATTGTAAGGAAAAAAGTGAAATTTTGGTGAAAATTTTCAAATGACTTCATATTATACCAAAATGTAGCTAAAGAATGGGAGAATAATCTGTGAAAATTTAAGCCTTGCCAAGTAATTAGTTTTCCGGAAATCAGCTCGTAAAGTTGACTTTCCCGAATTGGAGGAAAATTTTATTAAAGTTTGCGATTTTTTCCTGGTGTTTTCAAGCTGTGCAAAGACTTTAATTTCGGTGGGAATGTAGCTGAATTCTCTAAGAAATGAATGTTGAAAACCGCGTCTTTCTATATTGTATGTGAATTTTGTAATTTAGCTCCAACTGCAGACTCGTCCGAAACGGTCAATCGGCGGGTTTCTATTAAACTGTTCCTATAAGACTCCATGTTAATTCCAAGGTGCCAATTCAAATTGCCGCATAATATTAAAAATTTATATATATATAATCTAAAATCCCCATCTACCATAATGGTGGTGTAGGGGTTAATATTAAAAATAATAATCTTTAATAACAGATTTAAACAGCAAGAAATATTAAATAAATATTAAAAATTACAAAATCAAATGTATATTTTATTATATGTTAATTGGCTGTCAGCTAAAGGTATTTCCTCCTTAAAACTAATCATTATTCTGAAAATTAAACTGTCAACGTTGTTAGTAGCATATCCAAGGGTCTTTGAGAATTTTTTTCAAGTGTAGAGGGGTGAATTACTCAATATTAAGTAATTTATCGTTGAATTGATTGATTGAGTTACGTGAAGATCAATTTAATTCGACTAATAACCTTTCTTCACACTTTTATTTGGATTATTCAAATAAAAGTGTGAAGAATCCAAATAAAACACTTTTATTTGGTTAATCCAAATAAAAGTGTGAAGAAAGGTTATTAGTGCTTTATTCGTCGAATTAATTTGTCGTTGATTGCTGACGTACTTAATTTTGAGCCGATCAAAAAATCGAGCGGCTCACTAATTTTAAAAATACGAATATATCAGACGTCTGTTCTAAAACAGAAATAGGATACTATATTTCATAAACCTGGCGTGATGAATGGAAGCGAGGAAATAGTACAAACAGAAGTTTATATTTTTTGTTTAATTTAACTTAAAAAAAAACTAAAGCAACGCAAACATAAAGTAGCATTTCATTAATTTATTATTCAATATCACTGAATAACTTAGGTTGAGTAACGTTTGGTGTTGTATAATAATAAGTGAAACCTAAATTTAAAGTAATAATCAGTAATTTTCAGCTATATTATTAGACAATGCAAGCCTTACACCGAAAGGTAGATAGGCAAAGGATTAAATAAATAAAATATTAGACAATGCAATTTTTTTTTATATCAACTTTCCACTTTTCATAAAAATTAATACAACTTGAGGTAACTCATTAACCCGAGTAATTCACGAAATTTATGATTAAAGTGAATCAACACTCAGTGACTCATGAAAAATCATCAGCCAGCCTTTATTGATTTTTAAAATTGGGATGTACAACCGGCTGTTTGTTCCTGTGAAACGAAAGGAAGTGAGACTGCGGGTTGTTCTTGTATTAACAAAAAAAAACTTACTGTACACGTCCTTTCATTGTTTAAATTCATCATTTTTTTATGGAATGGCGAATTAATATTTTTTTCTGAAAGCGCGGGCTGTTTCGAGTTGCGCTTTCTCTTGCCGTCGGAAAGGTTCACACTTGGACATGTTTGAACACGTTCCGTTTCTTTCCGTCGGAAAACAACACCGGCCGGGATTACCTTCTCGCGCTGTTTATTTAATATTGATTTTTTTAGCGTTTTAATTTCGCTATAATTTAAGTTTTAGTCAGGATTAGTAAAGCTATGTCTGGAACCGGAATCAAATCTTTTATATATATATATATGCACATCTTTATTCAGACTATTTTTATTTTCGTTTATGGCAAGTCTGTTACTATTAAACCAGTCGAACGAAGTTCGTTTTGCATTACGGTTCTGTTGAATCAGCTCAGGCAAATCGCTTCCAATATTAATCAGCGATGTGTCATCCGCGTACAATACTGTTCTACAGTTGTTCTGATATATTATATAGTCATTGATATATATTAAGAATAACAGAGGGCCCATGATGGAACCCTGTGGCACACCGTGTTGTACTGCACGCATAGATGACGTTGCATTATTAATTCTAACAACCTGCCTTCTACTGGACAAATATGATTGAAATAATCTTCTGCTGGCGTCAACAAAACCGTAATGCAATAATTTATTTAATAGTATGAAATGATTGACACAGTCAAACGCCTTTGTAAGGTCTAAAAATGTTGTTAGACAATGCTCACGATATTCATAGGCATGTAAGATACTATCAGTGAGCTGTAATACTGCGTCTTCAGTAGACTTGCCAGATATAAAACCAAATTGATTATCGCACTTACTTCTAAGTAACGATATACTTGTGTGAACATAACTTTTTCCAGAACTTTAGAATACAATTTTATTTAAGTTATTTAAAAACAAAAACAACAGGAAAGTTCTATTATGCACGTTATTCGTAACCCTATAAAAAGAAAAGAGTGTAATGTTCTGTTTTTTTTAAACAGTACAGATTCATTCCCTTGGTCACAGTTATATAAATAAATTAAATAAAAATGATTTAAAAATGTAGAAAATTATATCCACATTTTCAAATCATTCATTTAATTTCTTTCTTGGCATAAATTATGCAAAATTCAAACAGTTGAGGATAAGGAAAACACATAGCAACTTTTTTATACCACTTAACAATTTATTTCACTGTGTAGTTTCGACTACACGGTAATAATTCTCAAACTGACAGTTTCAAACTGTTAAGTGGTACAAAAAAAATTGCTAAGTGTTTTCTTTATCCTAATATAGAAAATGTACCACGAAGTAAGCTCCTCAAAGATTCTAGAATCAAACAGTTGAGTCAACATTGCTAGTTTCACTATAATATGGTGTTTTATATTTTGATAGTAATTCTAATTGGAAATTTAAAAATTTGTATGAACTTGTGAGAAGTGAGTGTTTTAGAATGTATATGTAAATGTGGAAACGACTGGAGGTGATTCATAATAAATGAATAAAACCATCAATAGCCAGCTAGACATGAATGAGTATTCAGACGAGTTGAAATAAATAAAAATTTAAAAAAAAAATCATAAACAGAATCTCTGTGGCAAACAAGCTGTTATAAAATTAGTATTTACACACAAGGTTAATTAAATCGTTAATTATTCCACTCGGCCGTCTGCGCGTGTTTACCAGACCGGACCAAAGTCCTTCTCCACCGGGGTGACGCGTTCGAGTAAAACAGGATTTATATGAGAGCACAAAGGAGAAGTCCCCCTTTCGCCCCCCTCGTCGGCCCGTCCATAATTTTTACTTTACGTACAAAAGCTCGGTCGGCGATTGGTCCACATGTCCGTTACGCCTTTAACGAACTTAACATACAATGCAAATTCCCGCGACGATAAAACACGGATTAACAATACGGCCGTCCTCGTTTAATCCGCTGAGGACGGCGAGTGCGGTTGGATTGGCGATGCAGCTTTTGTTGAAGAAGACCGGGCAGGCCAATCGGGAAACCGGGCCTCGGGATTGTTTAACATTGACAGATGTGCGGTGATTGTGTTTTTTTTTTCCTTCTTTTGGTCCCGGATTTATCGGTGGTTTTGTTAAGTCGGGCGTGAGGGTTGGAGTAGCGAAATTAATTTTTCTGACGTGAGCGGGGTGGAGGAAGCGGTGCTGGTAGGGGCTTTAATTAAAACGTTATTTCGGCGGCCCGAAGGGGTGATTTCGGATTTAGGGGGGTTGGAATTGGCTGCGGCGGCAAAATGGTAGCGAGCGTGGATTAGGGGTGAAATTATAATGGCCTTAATGGGGTGGGAACATTTCACGAATGGCGGATTTTATTACATTAAATTTATATAGCCTTTTCAAATGCTTCCCAAAGAAAGATTTACTTTTAAAATTCAACTGTTATTGAATTATTTTCTCATGAAATATTAGATGTGAAGAAAAGTCATCCATATTTTTCTCAATAGATAGCTTTAAACCCAATATCTCATGTTGTACTAATCGCATCAGGTAATAATGAGTATAATTAGAAATGTGGAAATAATTTATTAATTATTTTCAAATCATTTTTATTTAACTCATTAGAAAGGTTAATTTTCCTAGAAAAAAACTCTCTTTGATAAATTTTTGTTTGATATTTACAGCGCGACAAAAATGGAAGTAAACAAGGAGAAAATTCGCTTTATTTTTATTTTTACATTCTATGAGAAAGGAACCATGAAATTACCTTCATAATGGCAACAGATAATCGAACAAAACGGCGCAAATTTATCCTAAATCCGATAACTCTAACTATATTAAAGAAAGGTTTAGAAAAGGGGGTAAAAAAACATGGATGATTTTTTTCACATCCAATATTTTACATAGAGCACTACAATGTTGCTACTGAGAGGAGGAAACCGCATAGCATATCTTTGGGTATTGTCCTGCGCTAAAGTAATGAGAACGCAAATCATTAATGTAATAAAGAAATAGTAGAGGGGCAAGAATGGAGCCTTGAGGAACCCCCACATTTTTAGCGATAAGTATAAAACCCATTGGAAGATCTATACTGAGTGAGGGACGAGCAGATATGGAGAAAAATAAGGACCAAAACCCACTTTTCTTAAAAAATATTCAATTTTCGATGATTTTTTTTTATTCCAAAAAAATCTGAAAAAAATCTCAAAGACCCTTCAAGATGATAGAAATAGCATGGGATATTTATTTTGTACAAAAAATCCAAGTCATGAAGGCCATTTGAGTTTTTAATAATTCCTATTTACATGGAGTCTTATGGGAACGGTTTAAGCGAGGCGCGGCGATCAACACTTTCAGACGCGATGTTGATTAAACTAAGATAACTTTGTTCACAGACACGATAGAAAGTTGAAACTAGCAGTATTGTATTCGCGAAAGATTTATCTATATTCTACTGTAAAAATTATTAAAATAAAGTTGTTGTGCTTGCCTACAAAAAATCCTAAAATGTGACAATTATTTCGTCAATTTTTCAAATGCCCAACTTACACACCTGCTGTATAAAAACTATTTATACCAAGTTGCTAAAATTCACACAGTTGATGCTCCCATTCATTAGTAACATTTTGGTATAATTTGAAGTTATTCCGCGAGTTTCGGATTTTTCACAAAAATCCACATTTTTTCCAATTTTCGATGAAATTTTTTTTCTTCCGAAAAAATCTGAAAAAAATTACGAAGACTCTTCAAGATATTAGAAGGAGTGAGGAATATTTATTTCTTCCAAAAAAACTTAATTTCCTGTTCTTTAGGACCAGTTAAATTAACGAGTCCGATTTACATGGGCTCTTATGGGAACTGTTTTAGCAAGACTTGCCAATCGATGATTTTTGATGCGACGTTGATTATACGAAAATAACTCGATTCATAGATGAGATAGAACATTGAATCATAAAATATTTTATTCAGGAAGAATTCAACTATATAGTAGTGTAAAATCAGTAATAAAGTAGTTGTATGCTCATCTATAAAAAAATCTCAAAGTTGATCATTTTTTTCATCTATTTTTGAATGTTCTAATTTACAAGCATGCTGATCGAAAATTATTTGCTTCATGTTGCTCAAATTTACACAGTCGATGCTCCCTTTCATTAGGAACATTTCTGTATAATTTTAAGTTATTTTGTGAATTTTGAATTTTTCACAAAAATCGGCTTTTTTTTAAAAAAAATATTCAATTTTCGATAATTTTTTTTTCTTTCGAAAAAATTTGAAAAAAATCGTGATGACTCTTGAGAATTTTAGAAAGAATATTGGATATTCATTTCTTCCAAAAATCTTCATTTCCGGTTCTCTAGGACCAATTAATTTGCGAGTCCCATTTAATAGGCTCTTATTGGAACGGTTTTAGCGAGACGCGCCGAACGACGCTTTCGGACACGACCTCAATTAAACTAAGATAACTCGATTTACAGATTAGATAGAATATTAAAACTTATAGTATTGGATTCAGGAAGGATTAACCTATATTCTACTGTAAAATCAGTAATAAGGGAATTGTATGCTCGTTTAGAAAAATTCTCAAAGTTGATCAATTTTTTCATCTAATTTTGAAAGTCCCGATTTACAAGCCTGCTGTTCGTAAACTATTTGTTTCATATTGCTCAAATTTACACAATCGATGCTCCCTTTAATTAGGAACATTTCTGTATAATTTGAAATTATTTCGTGAATTTTGAATTTTTCACAAAAATCCGCTTTTTTAAAAAAATTTTCAAATTTCGATGATTTTTTTTTCTTCCGAAAAAATCTGAAAAAAATCATGATGATTCTTGATAATGTTAGAAAAAACATGGGATATTTATTTGTTCCAAACAATTTCATTTTCCGGTTCTTTAGGACCAATTTAACCCATTTAATAGGCTTTTATTGGAACGGTTGTAGCGAGACGCGCCGAATTTCAGACGCGATGTCGATTAAATTAAAATAACTCCGTTCACAGATAACATAGAATATTGGAACTTAAAACGTGTGATTTGTGCATAATCCATCTATACTCCATCATATTATCATCAATAAAGGAATTGTATGATTGTCTACAAAAATTCCTAAGTTTGCATATATTTTGTCTTCTTTTTAAAATCCGAATTTACACAACTGTTCTATGAAAATTATATTGCTGAAAATTTTCCATTCGTTGGAAATATTCAAAAGATTAATCGAGGAAAACAATACGGCTATACAAAAATTTCTAGTATTCCTTCTTTTAATAATCTTTAAATAAAATATTGTAATTCTAACTTAAACCGTAATTAAGAATAAAACTATCCCCCGTGCAGAAAAAAAGGGCGAGGCGGAATAAATTGGTGTGCGCGCCGGTCGCAAATAAAAGATAACACGCACGCACCAGATTGCGACAATAAATCACTCTTGTACTTGGTTTAAGCAGCGATCTCTCGCCATGTGTGTGTGTACGTGTTTGTGTGTGGGCAATGGTTATTTTCGTGCGGATAATAAAAATCGGACGAGGGTTTTCGTTTTTAGTGTTCGTTTCTTTTTGGTTTCGCGCGCGCGGAGATATCGCGGTTTGCAGCGATTTGTTGCTGCCTTGTAAAACCTTCTCTCTGCCCACCAACACTTCACCGTGAATTTATCGACATCAAACAGGATCACGGAGTCATTTCCTTATTTATTTGACAGTTTAATTGAAATATTCGAAATAACAAAAAAAAAAACAATAAGTAATTACCAAACAAGAAAACTTCACGTACTCTGAAATAATTATCTTTGAAGTAATTTGTATAAATAAAATTAGCATTATTCAGACAATTACAATAATTAAAAGTAGAATAATGTAGATTTGGTTTGCATGTTCCATCTTTTCACAGTCCTACCAAAGAGGATATTATAATATCCTCTTTGGTCCTACTTTTGGTTTACCAATTATTCTCATAACTGTAAGTCTAAAATCACCAATCACCAATTTAAGCAGATGTTTCAACAATCTACAAGAAAAAAAATGTTTACAATTATACAAATGCAACCAAATATATGAGAAAAGGCTGAAAGATCTCCTGTCGATAGCCCATATGTAGAATACAGTTCTAATTTTATATATTATTTTACATACATATACACATTTGAATAAAGATGTTTAGTTAGTGAGAAGATAAATCTTTCACTTATTTGGTTACATTTTTGAATACCTTATTCATCCTGAAATTGACGTTTTATTTCCAATAATACCTCTTTAAAAGCTCAACAACAACATTGTGTGCGCAAATATTTTGAAAAAGCGCAAATAATCCCGAAAGAAAGCGCACGCCCTCACCGTACACACCTGGGGGGCCACACAAGTCGCCCCGCTGTTTACTCAAAGGCCGGATAAAACCGCCTCGGAGGCGTTGAAGTGTCTAAAATAGGACACTTATCGCGAATAATGCGCGGGCGAGGGCCTCACCGGAGCCCGATAATTGCCCATAATGGCATAAACTTGAGAGAGTTCACGACGGTAATTATTTGAAAAGACTCGCGCGCGCGGGGGGAAAAATGTGCAGAAGAAAAGGAAACGCAACGCACCGGAGACTCTCCGTGTGTCACAGTTCCATGGGCACATGTCACGTTAAACGGCCAATTGTGCAATTCCGCAATTATCCCACGATTTCTCGCGCCCGCAGAAGAAGGGATAAAAGGTTGAAATAAAAGTGCTGCGAACGGCGTGTCGGGAATGAGCGAAATAACAAATAGCTGGGAGTGGAAATGTTCCGATGTGTGAATTGCTCGACTGAGTGGAAAACTGTCTAATTGATTGGCGATTTAATTCATTCGGATACGTGAAATTACTCAGACACTCAATTCTTGATTATAAACAATAAAATATACGAGAGAATAATTTATTCAAAAATTTAATTACAAAACATTCGACGCTTGATGAATGACCATTTCATATTCAAAAGAAAGAAATTAAACAAAGTTTCAGTTTTAAAAGCTTCGCAGATTTTCTTTTGCTACAATTGTTTCGAAATACGGTATCTACATTGGGCAAAGATGCTTTTACTAAAATTATACAACTATTGTTGCCATTTCTGTAGAACTACCATTATCATTGTGGAAAGGAAGGACGCACCATGCTATATATATATATATATATATATATATTCACCGCCGGAAGGCAAAATTAAAACTCAATATTTTATTATCCTGTTATCACAATTGTATTCTTACATACTTCAAAAAGCAAGAATACCCGCCATGCGTCGATTTTATTATAAAATCGGATATTTATAAATATGTAGGCAGAAAGACCGATGGTCGATAGCCATTTTCTGAGGCTTAACTAGAGGTTTATGATTGTAATATAAATATTGTAATGTAATTTAACGTATTTCTCAGAAATAAAGATTTTCTATATATATATATAAATATGAAAATTTCGTGGGATGTATAGAGAAATATTTTTATCAAAGTTTACTATTTTTTATATTGCTTGTTTCAGTTAAGAAAACCAATTATTTTATTTAAAGTTTACTTATTTTATTGTTTAAATTAGATGAAATGTATGTGGAGGGCATGTGGTTTCAACAAGACGGTGCGTAATGTCAATTAATCAAATTACTGGCTGAGAGATTTTTAAAATAATAAATTTCTTTTTATAACATTGAATAATCGTAATGCCTTTCTCCTTTTTACTATTATTTAATGATCTTAAAATATTTTCTATGAAAAAAAAAATGAATCGAACAATCAATAAATATTCAGCCAAATAAAAGAAAGAAACCCGACGCTACGGTGGTGGTGAAAACGTCGCGTTGAAAGCGAATTTTCGTGGGAGAACGAGTCCATAACACGGAATTAATATAAATCTCCGATGAAATGATGCGTGCACCGATATTTCAGATTAGCCACACTGTATACAAAATATATGGATTTATCGTCGGCGGCGATCGGCGGTTTAGAGGTGGAGAGGGGGACGAAGCGCGGCGAGGAATACACTGAAACGGGCAAACAACAATAGATGTCAATCTCGAAATTCCGCCAGCTCAGGACGAGCGGGACAGTGAATGCCCCCCCTGGGGGGCACCTACGGCACCTACAGACCCCCGCGGCGCCCTAAACGAAACAACAGCCTCTAATGTTGTCGTCAGACCGACCATTGTCATTTGTATCGGGTCTTGTTTTCTCTCATTTTTTTTTTATTTATTTATTCGTTTTCGATTTTATTTCAAATGGATTCCATGTCGGTTCGTGAAAATAAAAAATTAAATGGAATGAGGTGAAATAATTGAGATTTTAAAAGTCACTCTTAATTGAAAATATTATTTATTTATTTATTTAACGGATTTACAAATCTACAATATAATTAATTAATTATATTGTATTGTTTAATTAATTAATTTTCCATCAATGTAGAAAGAATATTTTTTATGTGCACCTAGCAAATATAGGTGTAATGTATTATATTGTCCACTTTTTTGAAAAACAGTTTTTTTTAAACATTAAACAAACATCAAATTAACAAGTGCTGACATCTATTTCTTCAGAGAATGTATTAATAAGAGCCTATTTACAAATTTTACCAAAAATATGCAAAAAAACAAATTTTTACAAAATTCTGATTTATCTGTGTTTTTATTTTTGACATGATATATGTGCTCTCTGAATCTTTTTAGTAAATTCATATAAAGTAAATAAAATAAAAAAAGGATGATTCACACATTTTCAGTTATTTAAGTTACAATCAAATCTGAAAAGAAAAATGTGCGGCAATGATCAATAATTCAACTGCAAAAATTATTTACACTGGAAGATTACGACAAATATCTATTGAAACAACTACTTCCCGGGCATATACCCAGCCGGATATTGGATTTCACAATAGTTTGTTGTATACCATTACTATACTGTGCAGTGCAACGGTTTGAGTCGATATATTTATTTATTTATTTAACAGATTTACCTTTTTACAAATCTACAATATAATTAATAATAATAACAACAAAAATAAAGGAATAACAACAAAAAAAAATTAATTGGCGCCGAAAAGGAAACTATAAATAATAATTACAAGACTCTGTCCTGCAAATCCTTAGTTATTAAACAATTTTTACGTACCATCTTCACCGGGATCTAAGATGAAAATGATCGCGTTCGGTGATGGACGCGTGCAATGGGCGGATTTATCGGTATCATGTAAAGTAAAAAAGAGTGAATTAAACTTCCAGCTAGTCCTAGGATGTGTTGTTAAATTAAATTCCGATATAAAAGTGTCCGATATAAAAAAGAGTATTCATCATAAAAAGTGTATAACGAAAAGAAAGTCTCAATTATTAATTACTCTTTTAAAAGAGTAAGAATAAAGGTAAAAAGGGCATCCATCTAGTAAGCGGTGCGATACGTGCGCAGCGTTGAATAATTACACATCCCGGAATTTATACGTTACACAATCGCATATATCAAAACTAAGTACTTCTAATGCGTGCGGCGTTTCATAAATAATTTCGCGGCGAAATGCGAACACCGATAATAAATTTCGTTTCTATTACAAGTTCAAGTTTGTCCGTCGCTTGGGATATATATTGCCGGACATGTTTTGTATTATGCGGCACGGTGTCCGCGGACGCGGATTTATGCCAACCGCACGCTCGTTTATTATCAACAAGAGGAAAATTATCTATCTACCCTTTTTCGCCCAAACAAATAAACCTCACACACATGCACACGGTGAAAAAAAAAAGGTGAGGATATTTTGTATTATTCATCTTATCAGCGAATGTTCATTCGCGCCCACACCGCAATCCTCACCTTCGCCAGAGAATTATAACTTTATTACAAGCAACCGCATAATTTGTCACGGGAATAAATAAATTCCTTCTGTGTGTTTTGTTTATGTGTATCCTTCATTTTATTTAAAAGAAGGAATTAAAATGTTACATAAGATCAGTATTGTATTTTTTTTTATAGAGGGCAATTAGATTTTAAAAATCTCGAATGAAAAAAATACAAAAAATCACCAAGTGAATGAATACTCTTTTCTCTTTTCTATTTAAATCACCCTTCGTTGATTTTAGGAAATATTAGTTTTTTTTTTCAATTCAAATTTCAAAAAATATTGCTAATTGTATATAAGAAAGGTATCCCGCAAGGGTCACCTCTCTCCCCCCTCCTATATAACATTTTCTGTTCAGATTTATATAACCCTAATCCCACGTAAAAACACACTCAAAAACAAAATTACTGATAGGACCAAACTCTTACGCTGTCTAACATACAAAAACATGGGCAAGAAATGCCACTAAGATTTACAAAATGATATGTAGACCCCTATTAGACTACGGATCCAAGATTGAATACGTTGGAGAATTATTTATTTATTATTGGATGAAACAGAAACAAACACCCGACATAACTAATATAAAAAACAAGGGCAAAATAATTACATTTTTTGGGGTTAAAGAACATTTCGAAAAAAGAAAAAAATCAATTATACGATAAAAATTATTTATTCAGTTAAATTGAATTTGTGTAAAGAATAAAATTTCATCCTTGCACGAATACATAAGGATGAAACGAAAGCATAGGCGGGCGGTTAAACACAAAATACAATGCGCGCGTGAAAGGGAAGGAAAACGAAAAGACGTTTAATCAGAAACGCCAGTTTCGGAATTGTCAGCGCCGACATAAATTAAAAAACTAATTTTGTAAAGGCCACAGTTGGCACCACCACCACCGTGTCTTTTCCACACCACAAAAGCATTCTGCCGCGACCGCGTCCTTCCCCTTCCCCCTACCCGAAAAGAGATATATTGTAAGTCTCCTACTGTGCACAATTAAAAAATAACTTTTTTTGATTATTTATTAGAAATATTTTCTAATTAAAAACAAAAAAAAGGAGGAGAAGAGGTAAAAGAAGAGCCCCGCTTTTATATTCTCCTTCTTCATTACCACAGTTTTAACAGCCTCTCTTTTTTCTCTTCTTCTTCTTCATTATTACAGTTTGATGCATGGCCTCAATGTTTCCCTTTGTTGCTGCGTTAATTAAACGCCGTTTTTCTTCTAAATTAAAAAAATAACATTTTTTTTCTTTCTTTATTTTAAATTGAAGAACAATGCGTCGCCGTTTCGTAATTAATATCGTTATTTAATTTATTTCGCGTCGTAAAATCCGCGGTGGTGAAACCCGAGGAGTGACGGAACAAAACAGCCCGGGTTTTATTGGCTATTATCCGTGGTGGTTTACGTTTTATTTATGCGCCTTTAATTGCCGGATTAAGGACCTCTTTTTCCTACTTTTAACTGCGCTTTGTGGTTTTTATTGGATTAGATCGTTTAACCGTTTAAGTAACTGTTTGGACGTAAATTTCTTTCTTTCTTTCGACTTTCATAAAGTGCTCGGTGAAAGGAACTCTGTTGTTAATAATATTCTCTACTTGTGTGTATGTATATATACACGGTGAGAATTTTATTTCGTTTAACATATTGGTCCGTATTAATAATTTGCAAGTATATTCGAGTAATCGATTATTTTAATGTTTTTAATATATGATCCCGGGATAATAAAATAAAAGCCTCTGGGCAGAAAGACCTCCGGTTGATAGCCCATGACAGACTACTAACCCACCAATATATATTGTAAATATAAATATTTATAAAGAATTGTAAGTCTGCTGTCTGAATAAAGATGTTTGTATACAAAAGCCTATCGATTATATATATAAATATCTTTATTTATGAATTTTGTACAATGAGGTAATAATATATGTTATAATACTGTCTGTTACAATAAAGCAAAATTCACAAATTGGCTATCGACCAGAGGTCTTTCAGCCTACTGTCGATTATTTTAATGGAAAAAAATATTTTCACAGCTGGGCAAAATGTTTAAAAAATCGTCGAAAAATTCATGAATATCTTGATTAATTTTTGTCAACTATATATCTAGCTCTCAGCCCGCTAAATGCTAATATTTAATTATAACAAATAATTTTAATAATTTCCAAATTTCCAAAATAGCTTTTACTAACTCTCATATCCGTACGATTTACAACAGGAATAAAAATTGATAATGAGTACTTAGTACTTGAAATGTACATTTGGTATATTAATAAAATTTAAAAGTGAAGTAAGGAATTTTATTTTCAACTACATCAGGAATAAATAATCTAATTCAAAAAGACAGGAACAAGCCATTTAAATTAGTTCAAGCTTTTGTTCAAGCCTGAATTTATAACAATCAACATACTTTAAAAATTCATAAAAATCATTAGAAAAATCGAATTTTTAATGCACTTGCTCGTATTATTTATTTTTGTGTTACCTAATACAGTGGCATTCATATTTCAACAACCATTCTTTGTTAAGCTTAAGAAGCATAAAATATTCTGTAAATTAAGAATTTACAGAATATTTTATGCTTTTTTAAATTACTTCAATTTTTTTTTAAAGTTAATATAATCCTAATATGTAAGGCTTTTCAAAAGAAAACCGTAAAAATATCGTTCACCCGAATCCATTTCACGGCGAACAAAAGCCAACATTCCCTAATCCGAAAATTAGCCACACAAAAGTCCCGCCGCACCGCAACACAACGAGCTTCTTTTTTTTTTCAAAAGGCGCTATATATTTTTCCTTCCCTCTCCATCTCTCTTTCTTGTGCGGTTATTATTTCACATTTCAACAACTATTGATATCAAAAATAATAATAATAATAAAAAAAGGAGGATGCACCGGCGACGGGCGATGTTGGAACAAGCGGACCCCGGCTTTTCTACATAATGCATACAGAGTGTCATTGTTGCATTATCTCGCATAAAGGGTCTCTTTATGCGGCGTATCAAAGGGGAACACAATGGATAGATTAACTTAAAAAGGAATATGATAGCCATTATATATCATTATGTGACGCACATATTTACCGCACGTCGTGAGCGCGTCCCGAAAATGACGGGGTTTTGATGTTTTGTTGGGGATATTGTATTATCGGAGGAAGCGCACCCACCACTCTCGATTCGCCGCGTTTTAAATTATGGAATATTTAAAAAAATATAAATATAAATTAGTATTTATTTGAATCGAAATTTCCACATTTATTAATTATTTTTAAATAATTTTTATTTAATACAAACATCTTTATTCAGTAATAACACAAGAGTTTTTATTTTTTACTACTTTATACTTGGTAGATAAAAAATGTAAATACATATTCATATTATAAAATCCAAAAGAATGGCTCTTTTTTTCAAACGATTACTTCCATTTTACTATATAGCTATCTCTTTCTACTAAACCGCAACTTTAAGTATAAAATGCTGTTTAATAAATTTTTGAAAAAAAAAAACAACAACATTAAATTCAATTGGCGTACCCTTTATTATCACATCTAAAAGTGACATTAAAAAATTAATCAAAAAGCGAATAAAAAGTCTCGTGTGGGTTGTTTATTTCCCTTTTTTTATATATATACACGAAACCGTAAAATCCCTGCTCGTGTCGTTCAGTCCTCTCCTCTCCCATCCTTTTCCCTTCTTAACTTCATTGTATCCATTAACGTTTTCATCGTTCGGCAATAATAATAATTGTTCGGGGCGAGAGTTTCGTCGCCGATAAATCGGCGTTTACTGCCGTTTTGGGTGGTCCGCGTTATTTCCATCCGTTTGACAGTTTATTCGGGGCCCCCATTCACCCGGCGACTCCTTTAAACGGTAACAACAATACCCCGAGTTTTCGAGTCGAGAGAGTTCACGCCTTTTCGCACGTACGTCCCATTCAGGTCCGTTTACGGTTACAGGTTAATCCTTTGCGCGATTGTTGCACGGCCGTGGATGAAAACGTGAAAGCGTTTCCAATACACGAATTTTCCGTTCCGTTTATAGCCGAATGGAGAGGGGTTTTATTTTCTTTCTTTCGAGTGGTTTTGAGACGGTCTTTGGAATTGAAATTTGTGGTGTTACCAAAACGCATTAAATGAAAACTGATAACAAATCCCTGAAGCTCAAGTATTACTTATTTATTATTATTTTTACTCCTATCCCGAAAGGTATTCTCATTTTGTTTGTTGATTGTTTCCACTTTTGTCTCTTTTTACCTGAACCACTTCGGACTTCCTTTTTATTATTACACATATTTAAATTCGTTTTTGCTTAAAAAAATCTAAAGGTATTTAGTTAAGGATATTTAATTAAAATTAAAACACTTGGTTTGTTTTTTATCCACAAAACAATCTACAAATCCCATTTTTAATTCACTTTCAGTCCGCTTCATTTAGTGTTTATTGTTAAATATCACTAGCATTTTTGATGGTATCTATAAAATTCTTGTAGATAAAGATTTTTTAAACAATATCTAAGATTGAAATGACCCCAATCAGTAATAGTACTGACATGTAAAACCAATTTTTTTTATGTGGGCTAATTTAATGCGAAGTTGCGCAATCCAGATATAAGAAATTGTGCTATTCTTAAATATGATCATATCAACTATAGAAATAGTCTTATTCTGGAGTTTTATAATGGTATAGTAAAATATTAGTATAATAAATTAAAGACGACGCAAGCGCCATTATTAAATGTGAAAATATTAGTTGTTCACAATACCCTAACTAAAGCTGGATGTGTCGACTCGCAAGATTGTTTTATTAGTACTGTGGAGTACTCTTAGTTGCAGAGCCTATCAAAATGCTCTAGAGTATTATACGCGTTTTGCGAATAGCTGATTATTATGGGATATAAGGAATTTAAATACACGGCGGGTTTAAGTCACACCCCAGATAAAATTCGACTAACAGTTTCGTTTATTCTTAGTCGATTTTAAAAAAAAATTAAATTATGAATGCCTTTCATGATGCTAGAAAAAAAAATCGTAGAATAATTATTTTTGAGAAAAATAATTATTCTACGTATTTTCTAGCATCATGGAAGGCATTCATGATTTTTTTGAGAGAAATAAAAATCATCGAAATTTGAAAAAATCGATATACATGGAAAAAATGCGAAAATCGATCGAAAATTCGAAAATCTCCAAATGGCTTCATATTATACCAAAATGTAGCTAAAGAATGGGAGAATAATCTGTGAGAAATTTAGCCGCAACAAAAATTTAGTTTTGGATCAGCACCCTCGAAAAATAGAACCTTGAAAAGTGAGCTAAAAATGTTCTGGAACTTGTGATTTATTTACGACTCTATCAAACGTCAAGGAGAGATGATAATAAATGAAAATGTAGCTGCATTTTTTAGAAACAAAACGCTAAAAACCGCGCCCTTTTATCTTTTCTGTGAAGCTTACAATCTTGATCTAACCATAGACATGTCCAAAATGGCCAACCGACGGGCCTCGTTTAAACCGTTCCCATAAGGCTCCATGTTAATTTCATGAGAAGATTTAAATGATCCAAAACGGATGAAAATGAGTATTTTTGGAGAAAATAAATGGCCCACGCTCTTTCTGATATCAAAAATGGGCTTCGTGATTTTTTTCAGATTTTTTTGAAAGAAAAAAAAAATTATCGAAATTTGAAAAAATCGAAAGGGGTATACATGGAAAAAATGCGAAAATCGATCAAAAATTCGAAAATCTCCAAATGGCTTCATATTATACCAAAATGTAGCTAAAGAATGGGAGAATAATCTGTGAGAAATTTAGCCTTAACAAAAAATTAGTTTTCTATCAGCACGCTCGTAAAGTTGACCTTTGCAAAATGGGCTGAAATTTTACTGAACTTTACGATTTTCTTTAAAGTACCCACAAATGTCCATAGAAGTTTATCATAGGTGAAAATATAGCTATATTCTCTAGGAATTGAACCCTGAAAATCTTGTTCTTGTATTTTTTCTATGAAGCTTGTAATCTTGATTTAACCGTAGACACGTCTGAAACAGTGAATTGGTGGGCCTCGTTTAAAGCGTTCCCATAAGGCCCCATGTTAATTTCATGAGAAGATTTAAATGATCCAAAACGGATGAAAATGAGTATTTTTGGAGAAAATAAATGGCCCACGCTCTTTCTGACATCAAAAAGGTACTTCGTGATTTTTTTCAGATTTTTTTGAAAGAAAAAAAAATTATCGAAATTTGAATAAAACGACAAAAAGTGCGAAAATCGATCGAAATTTCGAAAATCTCCGAATGGCTTAATAATATACCAAAATAAAGCTAAAGAATGGGAGAATAATCTGTGAGAAATTCAGCCGCAACAAAAATTTAGTTTTCGATCAGCACGCTTGTAAAGTTGACCTTTGCAAAATGGGCTGAAATTTTACTGAACTTTACGAATTTTTTTGAAAGTAACCACAAATGTCCATAGAAGTTTATCGTAGGTGAAAATATAACTATATTCTCTAGGAATTAAACCCTGAAAATCTTGTTCTTGTATTTTTTCTATAAAGCTTGTAATCTTGATTTAACCGTAGACACGTCTGAAACAGTGAATTGGTGGGCCTCGTTTAAAGCGTTCCCATAAGGCCCCATGTTAATTTCATGAGAAGATTAAATGATCCAAAACGGATGAAAATGAGTATTTTTGGAGAAAATAAATGGCCCACACTCTTTCTGACATCAAAAATGGGCTTCGTGATTTTTTTCAGATTTTTTTTGAAAGAAAAAAAAAATATCGAAATTTGAATAAATCGACAAAAAATACGAAAATCCATCGAAAATTCGAAAATCTCCGAATGGCTTCATATTATACCAAAATGTAGCTAAAGAATGGGATAATAATCTGTGAGAAATTTAGCCTTAACAAAAATTTAGTTTTCGATCAGCACGCTCGTAAAGTTGACCTTTGCAAAATGGGCTGAAATTTTACTGAATTTTACGATTTTTTTTAAAGTACCCACAAATGTCCATTGAAGTTTAGCATAGGTGAAAATATAGCTATATTCTTTAGGAATTTAACCCTGAAAATCTTGTTCTTGTATTTTTTCTATGAAGCTTGTAATCTTGATTTAACCGCAGACACGTCTGAAACAGTGAATTGGTGGGCCTCGTTTAAACCGTTCCCATAAGGCTCCATGTTAATTTCATGAGAAGATTTAAATTATCCAAAACGGATGAAAATGATTATTTTTGGAGAAAATAAATGGCCCACGCTCTTTCTGACATCAAAAATGGGCTTCGTGATTTTTTTTTTTCAGATTTTTTTGAAAGAAAAAAAAAATTATCGAAATTTGAATAAAACGGCAAAAAGTGCGAAAATCGATCGAAAATTCGAAAATCTCCGAATGGCTTCATATTATACCAAAATGTAGCTAAAGAATGGGAGAATAATCTGTGAGAAATTTAGCCTTAACAAAAATTTAGTTTTCGATCAGCACGCTCGTAAAGTTGATCTTTGCGAAATGGGCTGAAATTTTACTGAACTTTGCGATTTTTTTTAAAAGTACCCACAAATGCCCATAGAAGTTTAGCATAGGTGAAAATATAGCTATATTCTCTAGAAATTGAACCCTGAAAATCTTGTTCTTGTATTTTTTCTATGAAGCTTGTAATCTTGATTTAACCGCAGACACGTCTGAAACAGAGAATTGGTGGGCCTCGTTTAAACCGTTCCCATAAGGCCCCATGTTAATTTCATGAGAAGATTTAAATAATCCAAAATGGATGAAAATGATTATTTTTGGAGAAAATAAATGGTCCACGCTCTTTCTGACATCAAAAATGGGCTTCGTGATTTTTTTCAGATTTTTTTGAAAGAAAAAAAAAATTATCGAAATTTGAAAAAATCGAAAGGGGTATACATGGAAAAAATGCGAAAATCGATCGAAAATTCGAAAATCTCCAAATAGCTTTATATTATACCAAAATAAAGCTAAAGAATGGGAGAATATTCTGTGAGAAATTTAGCCGTAACAAAAATTTAGTTTTCGATCAGCACGCTCGTAAAGTTGACCTTTGCGAAATGGGCTGAAATTTCACTGAACTTTGCGATTTTTTTTAAGGTACCCGCAAATGTCCATAGAAGTTTATCATAGGTGAAAATATAGCTATATTCTCTAGGATTTTAACCCTCAAAATCTTGTTCTTGTAATTTTTCTATGAAGCTTGTAATCTTGATTTAACCGCAGACACGTCTGAAACAGTGAATTGGTGGGCCTCGTTTAAACCGTTCCCATAAGGCTCCATGTTAATTTCATGAGAATATTTAAATGATCCAAAATTGATGAAAATGATTACTTTTGGAGAAAATAAATGGCGCACGCTCTTTCTGACATCAAAAATGGGCTTCGCAATTTTTTTCAGATTTTTTTGAAAGAAAAAAAAAATTATCGAAATTTGAATAAAACGACAAAAAGTACGAAAATCGATCGAAAATTCGGAAATCTCCGAATGGCTTAATAATATACCAAAATAAACCTAAAGAATGGGAGAATAATCTGTGAGAAATTTAGCCTTAGCAAAAATTTAGTTTTCGATCAGCACGCTCGTAAAGTTGACCTTTGCGAAATGGGCTGAAATTTCACTGAACTTTGTGATTCTTTTATGGCGCCCATGAACGTCCAGAGAAGTCGATCGTAAGTGAGAAAAATAGCTGTATTATTTAGGAATCAAACCCTGATAACCCCGTTCTTTTATCTTTTCTGTGAAGCTTGTAACCTTGGTTTAACCGCAGGCGCGTCTAAAACCGTGAATGGGTGGGCCTCCTTTAAACCGTTCCCATAAGGCCCCATGTTAATTTCATGAGAAGATTTAAATGATCCAAAATGGATGAAAATGATTATTTTTGGAGAAAATAAATGGCCCACGCTATTACTGACATAAAAAATGGGCTTCGTGATTTTTTTCGGATTTTTTTTAAAGAAAAATATATTCTGGAGTGAAGGTGGGCTGAAGCTGGTGTAAAAAGCTGCTTCACAGACTCTTACTAGTTCATCCTAGTGCAGTAAGAATCTGTTGTGGCGTCCAAATGTTAAGACACACATAGACAAAATCGAGGTTGGTCAATATGAACAACAGTTCGAAAAACTATTAACAAAAAAATAAAGAATTTAAATAGTATGCTCTTGTAAAGCGATGAACGTAAAACTTTTCTCAATTGTCTCACAAGTCGCCATATGTATCATTTTTCTGGACTTTCATTTCAAACTTTCGGATTCAAAATACTGAAACTTCTTATTTCATACAATATCAACTACCAATGTCTAAATATTAAAACCATTAATTATAAACAATCAAATTTATTCCATAAATACTTGTTTCTCTTGTTATTTCATTGCTTTATTCAAAAGAGATTTTTTAATCCATCCATAAAAAAATGAAAACATAAAAACACTGCGAAATAATAAATTAACAGAAACAAACACAAATGGGGCGGTCGTACGAAATCTTTCATTTCGATAGGAATTTAACATGTGAATTTGACCGAAACGTTGGATCAATTTCAGGAATAAGAGGCATGGGCTAATCTACGTCACATTTCGCGTGCGTGAATTAAATGATCACACCAGTCGAAACTAAAATAAAATCTTTATTTTTTTATACAAAAAAGCTCGCCTTAGAAAAATATGTAATTTACAATAAAGTACGTATACTATTTACAAAAAAGGAAACATATATTCACAGTTTTTTTATAGATAAAAAAATCACCCACGTAGAAAAATATCGTATAATGAGATTCACAGTAATTACAATAAATAACGGGGATGCGAAGAGTGATCTAATTCATAACTTATACAAAATAATAACAACAAAGCATTTGAAAAAGAATCAGTTATATAAACAAAGTATAACTGCAGAATAAAACACTTGGTTGATTTCACTTAATCATTAAGTGAATTATCAATAGAAAACAATTGTTTTATAAAATATAATAAAGTTCAGGCTGTTGCTTAATAAAATTCTTTATTAACCAAATAGTTAAACCAAAAAAAAATATTCGTGATAATGTTAGGGTTTTTTTATTAGTACCAGCAGTACCAATAGACGCAACTTAATCCTCGAGCCAATCTAAGATTAATAAATCCCGGATTTACGAATATCATTATTTGTGTATTTATTATTTGTGATGATTTATGTAAATGCTTACTATTTTGTAGAATAGTAGAATAAAATAAAATAAAATTAGGCCGAAAGACCTCCGGTCGATAGCCTTTTCTCTTAAGAATATATATTTGTTTCAAATTGTTTCATGTATTGTATTTTAAATTAAATATGTATGTATTCTTTGGAAATAAAGATGTTTGTATATAAAATAAAATTTGTTGATTGATTACTCGAGAATTAATATGAATCGCTGATTATCACTACATTTTAATTTTTCATTCTTGCTTTAATTTTTGGAAAACAAACAATCTTTGTCTTGCTTTAATTTTTGAGCTACAGCCGAAAATTGAAAATGTTGCTTCTCCATTGATATTAGCTGAGATATCATACTTCTCAATAAATATTAATAGAGAAGAAAATGCAATTTTCTTCACAATAAAAAGAGTCTTCACGTAGCACTTGTGTTTAGTGCAATGACAAGTTGAACAAATTTATTCAAGAGAGAATTTCAATCAATTTTTGTTTCTTGAGACTATTCAAGATATAAATCATTATTATCCGGAAAATGATATTGAACTTCCATTAGAACACTCTTCGCACAAATTAAACAAACAAATTAAATAAAACTCGTTTATAACAAACAAAAAAATCCCAATTCATTTCGCTTTACTGATGATATTGTCTATGCTGAAATTTTGATTGGCGATGAGCGTGGACATGGAGGTGGTGGAAGAGGCGCTGCTGGCGCCCAGATTGTGGGTGAGACTGTGCCGTCTCAGGTCGCAGTTCCTCCTGAAGACTTTCCCGCAGGCCGAACAGTTGTACGGCTTGATGTCGGTGTGGGTGAGCAGGTGGGTTTTCAGGTTCGAGCGCTGGTTGAAGGACCTGCTGCACACCGGACACTTGTGCGGCGATTCCTCCATGTGGAGGATCTTGTGGACGGCCAGCGTTCGCGATTGGCAGAAGCCCTTGCCGCACTCCGTGCACTTGAACGGTTTCTCTTTACTGTGGATGTATCTGAAAATAATAATTTAGAAATTTAAAAAAAAAAGAATTATAAAATAACATAATAAATTAAAAATCCTACTAAAAAATTGCACGAATAAAGTTGCAAAACACATCAGCTCTGTTTTTTGTTTTGTTTTTGTTTTTATTTTTAATATCCTACTCAACTCCTGTACAATTTCGACTTTCAAAGAAATCTAATTAGCGGACATAAATTCCATGAAAAGTCCGCGTCCGCACAGATACGGATCGCAAACGGGCCGTTTCGGACTCCCCCTCGCCATTTCGACACATACTTAATGATAGCATTACGCGCCCGAAATTTTTGTTCCGAGTATCGGGATCGTTAGGCCATTCCGGCAACAGGAAATTCCATTTTATTTTTCTGGGGCCGCGACGTGCGCTCCGTTTGTTTTTCGTACTAATTTGGAACATCCGCTCGGTCTCTGATCGCCCGTCCGTCCAACCGACCGTGTAATTGATGGTGACTTTTGAAATGGATCTTAATTCAATTAAGCCGTCCCACCTTGGGAAAAAAGAACAAAAAACGGCAGGTATTTCGTAATGTTGCGTGTTATTTGAGCGAGTTATTTAAAGAAAAATAATTCCAATTTTTGAAAATCAATCGAAAATAAAGATCGAGTATTAATAAATACAACACTTACTTTGTACTATAAATTAGTGTCATTCGACGTACGAAAATTCCCTCCACAGATTGTATATAATTAATTAAAAATATACTTGCATATTAAAATCTTGATTAAAACCGAAAAATATTTTAGATAATAACTTCTTTACTTCTAAAAATAATTTTTAAAAAACAAACAAGATCTCGCTGCTGAATCTTTTGTTTGCCCAGCTTTTTGTGTGTAAATTAACAATATCAATTTTACATTCTCCCTTCAGTAAATATATACAGAAAGTTTTTTTATCATTATACATTTCCCCTATGTATACCTGCAAAATACGCGAGTCAAATGCATTAATATATGTGTTTTTAGTTGCCTATAACACGCAACGGAACGTATGCCACATAGTCAACTAAACATACACACATTAATCGGTTCAATGCATTTAACTGGGGTTTTTTGCAGGTATACATAGGGGAAATGTATTATGATAAAAAAGCTCTCTGTATATATATATATATAAAATGTAGTTTACTTATATGAAGTATTATAAGAATAAACATTTCCAAAAAGATAACTATTATCAATAAATTTTATTGTATTTTATTTACCGAGCATTGATCATATTGACGTTAGGTTGGTTGAGATCAAATGTTAATTAAATTATTCAGGCACGAGCTGAGTCCTGGGTTGTTCGGCATTTACATAATGCTGAACATCGAAATTGCCCGTTTAACCTTATATCTGGATGAGCATTCCACGCGCTCTCACCGCACAAAACGGAACGTTGCCGTGAAGGTTCCATTGTGGCCGGCTAACGAGGAGGAGTAAACGATTTTACCTTCGACGTGCACAATCAATTGATTTTATTTTTGCTTACTATTACACAACGGATTTTACATAATGAAAAAAAAAACTTGTTTATTGTATTTTTTATTAATTTAATTAATCTCAAATAACTGTATACATATTTCTTTATTCAAGCATGTAATTGTACAATTACAATAATATTTATGTGATAGTATAAATAGAAAAGAGGCGTTTATTCAAATCTGAGCCGAGAGGAGTTTTTTGTGAAGTTACGATAACAGTGCGCGTCCTTGTTTTGCCCGTCATTACTATCAGAGCACGCGGCTGGTAAGGATCGCTCTTTTTAATTAATAGAGGCGAATAGAGAACACCACAAGGAGGGGTCCTCTCACCATTGAATCTAGTACTAAACGACCATGGTTTGTATGGTTCCTACTGCAAAATTAAGTATATGAAAATATTATTAATGCATCATATTCTATTGCTAAAAGTAACTGTTCCCAATTTAATGAAAATCATAAATTTATTGCTAGTTGTTGACTTTTTTTATTTAAAATTGCTTATTTATAAATACTCGATTACTAATATCACTCGATTCTACCCAACACTAATTAAAACGAATCAATTTCCCCCCGAATCAATTTTATTATCATTATTCCAGACGTTTAAATTAGCATCGAATATATCTATTAGCTGTGCACACATAAAAAAACTGAATGAAGAATACCCATTTTCGATAAAGTCCCGTATAGAGCTGGGTTTTATGGTAATCGGGTCGTAAATTCGCCCGCGCGCCGCCGTCGACACATCGCCATTTCCATAAGGCACGACGTCGTCCAGACGAGGTGGAGAAGAATAAAAAAAGACCAGCGGAAAAATTAAGTGATTGCGCAACCGGCCGGGCATGCAGACTGGAATTTCTTTTCGGTCAGTTGTAACTCACGCGCGAAACGACGCCCGGAAGCGTTTCGAGTCCTCCTCACATTCGGATTAATGATCGGTAAATCTTCCGAAACGGATCTCGGTGGAAATAACTCGTCGTTTGCGAATGTTGTAAATTCAATTAAAGTTCTGGTATTGTTTTTAAAACAAATAAAAATTTCTAAAGGTTTATAATTTGTGATTCCTTTAAAGGATTCTATTGAATGCGAATCAAGAGGTTGGAATAGAAAATTAATTCTATGGTTAAATTTGAATTATATGAAGGTCAAAAAATTAATAAAACACTTGAATACTTGTGTTAATACTACAAAGTAAATTTAATTTAGTTCTCATTAATATTGCAAGTAAAATTAGGTATGATGAAGTTTGATCAAGTAACAGTCTCAACCATTGAATTAGTTCTCATTTAAATTGGAAATAATTTATTAATTATTTTTAATCATAATAAATTAAAGACGACGTACCTTTTGTGAAAGAATAGAAACATAATAATTGAGAGGTAACGCAAGCACCATCTATTGCCTAATTTCAAGTGGCATCGTCAACGATTTGGGTCTACAAGGTAAACGACCGAGAATCATTGTTTCGTCCACTAAACGAAGGCGAAATTGTCCTCTTTAAGCAAATTATTTTTATTTAATTTAATTCTCATTCGTCTTTCGACGAAAGAAATATTTTAAATCAATTTATTTGTAAAATTGAATCTTTACAAACTAATCGAATACCTTCTGAGCGACACATGCAAGCACGTAAATAATCGTCAAACCCGAATCGAAAGGCGCGCTCGGCGATCCGTCGGAAGAAACGAGAAACCGAGAGAAGATCGAAATCGCGGTTCATGAATATTCAAAAAAAAAAATAGATAGAGGTGGAGAAAAGTCCCCAGCAACACCTGAATCCGCCCATGCCGGCTGTCCCACGACATATGCAAATGAATCGGGTAATGTATATTTAAAAAAAAACACGAAGAAAAAAAAAAGAAACACCGGCCTTCTTCCTCTTTTCCCCCAATTAATTAACTCATCACCGTTCAGAAAATTGAATAATTATCCCTAAGAGAGGTTTATTAAATTAGCGCGAAATCGAGCGAGGGCAGGATGGAAAAGGTCCGCCGCGGGCGGAAGGCGTGCCCCGGCTATCAATTTTTATCTCCTTTAGTGACAACTAAGGCTTTATTATATTCCCTCGGGTTTCGTGTTTGGGGCTTTCTTTTCGGATACGACCGTCTTCTTTTTCTGTTGTTTTTCCTTTTAATCTGGTCGTTGTCCGGGCCTTGTAGAGACGTGTCGAGTGTCAATGCTGCGTGTAAATTATTATCGGTTTTGTTTGTTTTTCGGTTGAAATGAAATCACCTGTTGAATTCGGAGTTTGTAATAAAATACAGAAACCGCAAGCAGTCGAGTTATATTGATTGAGAAAAGTGTACGATCCTCAACATTGTTTAATGGCGTAGACGTTTGGAAACTCATGTTTAAACTACATGACTTTAAAATAAAAACGGAGATGATTCGCACGTTTGCCGATAATTAAATTAAATAAGGGTGAATATTGCAAATGATCAATGAAATTCGATCATTACCCAAAGATGCGTATTTTTTTACATCTAAGTACTTACGAGGCAGAGTTGTAATGATGAGAGATAGATCCCGAAACACGGGTCTACAGATGGTTTATGGGCTGCGATCCTTCCAATACTTTTCCGTTTTATAGAATTTACAGTGTTATAAGTTCATAAAAAAAATTCTCGTGTTTTTTTTTTGTTTTATTAAAGGGTTAAACACAATGGTAGTAAAAGAACGCGACGGGTGAAACGCGAACGCGTCCCTTGGGAACAATTCGTTCATGTCGTAAAATCACCGTCGAGACAATCCTAATTAAAATTAATGAGATCCGCGCAATTTGCATGTTCTTACATAAGTGGCAATAAAGGCCCGAGATATGATAAATGATTGCGCATTCGACGTTTAAAAATGACATGTTACTTAAGTAGCCGTAAAAATCGGTGATGAATTATCCGTTTCGCGGAGATTGTTATTAATGCCTTTGAATTCATCCAGTCTCGATCAAAACAATAATAAAAAATAATAATGAAAACGAGAGAAGAAGAAAAGTCCGATCGTCTTTTAACAATTATTTAATTTTTGTGTAATATACTTTATTAATTTTTGTTATGAGCTTAATTATAAATAGAGATTGTTAGAATAAGAAAATTCAGGGATTAATAACAGGGACGTCGACCAGTGAATAGGCTTTCTTAAATCATGTAATCAATTTATTAAGAATTACGCAGCTTTCGGAGACTATTTTTCTCCTTCTTCAGAGTGTAACAGTGTGCAATGCCCCGAAGAATGAGCCCGCGAAGAACCGCGAGATCATTCAATATCATTGATGAAGCAATTATAGAATAATGGGCCAATAACTGATCCCTGAGGTACCCCAGATGTTGCATTAAAAAAGATTAGATCTATAACCTATGTATTCCACAAATAAAGACTTTTGATGCAGATAACTTTTGAAAAATTTGCATAATGATGAAGAAAACCCCAAACTATAAAGTTTTGACAATATGAACGTATTGTGATTATATTATATTGCGCTATCATTGTATTCTTCTAATTCATCCTGTATGATATACATATTGGTTTTTTTATCAAATTAAAATTCTCTATTTTTTCTGATAACAATGACAATTTTAGTAACTAGTATACTAGATGAGTTAGTGTTAATTTCAACAATGGTATTTACATGAAACAAAATTAGTGTGCGCCGTCCTTTCATACTAAAAGCGAATTAATCAAACGCCCACTCAAGGCAAATCCGCGTGTCGCGGAACAATAAACTCGAATTTGCATACGCCATTCGAATTAATTAACATGTACTCGCGGCGATAATTCACGTTGAAATTAACGATCCGGGCGTAAATCAAGCCCCGATCAAACCTCCTGACGAAATGTCAACGCGCTCGCGAGCAAACAAACCAAAAAAGAAAAAAAAGAAAAAGAGCACACACGAAACAACAAGAGTCGAGTTTACGAGGCGCGCATTACATCTACTTAATAAATATAATGGTCAAGTTAAGTCGCGGTCGTAAATAAGGCGGGGGACTTAATGCCCCAACACGGACGGGACGCCGCGCCGTTATTATCCTTTAAGGACCAAACCAGCGTTTTCTTTTTCTGCGTTTAAACAATACGGCCGTCGTGACATATACCGACAAATTTTACGATTTCGCGTTTTGTTGTGTTTATTTACGTAATGAGTTTTTTTTTTTGTTGTTTTTTTCGAGGAGGGGAAATGAGGATTTCGTACGGGCGCGCGTGTTGCCGCTAATGAACCTTCAAATTGGACTCCTAAGTGGTACATCCACGCTTTGTTTAAGTGTTTCGCGAAAGAGCAAATAATTAAAACCGACGGTTTTATTGCGCGCTGAGTGTTGATTTGAAATATGTAAAAAAAACACACATACGTATAACGTATTAATTTTGATTTAAACCTAATAAAAAAATAATAATAGAAAAACAAAAATGATTTATTCACATGGTCACAGTTATTCAAATAAATTAATTAAAATGAATTATTTTTAATTCGTCGATATATATTAAAAATTTTCCAGATTTCTTCATGATTTTTCCCCAATTCGAAAGTTTTCGATATTCTTATTTCATGCATATATTCGCTCTTGAATTGAATAAAATGAAGATTCAATTCAAGAGCGAATATATATATTTTATCAAAAACCCGTTGATATGTATGTTGTGAATTTTTATTCAATACAAGAGCGAATATATGCATGAAATAAGAGAATCGAAAACTTTCGACTTGGGGGAAAAGTTATAAAGAAATCTTGGAAATTTTTAATATCAAATTTGCCGCCTCCCTGTTTAAGAAAACCTTTCATTTCCAACAAAAAAATAATTATGTAAATGACCAAAAAATAAACGTGGACGAAGAAAGGATCACAAAAAAAAATATGAAGAGGCAATATATCACCACCCACATCGTGCTCATTATTACAATAACGGTCGGGTCCTTGAACGCAAACGATTTGTATACAACGGCGACCAAAAAAGGATAAAAAAAAATGGCGGCGTTCGCTATTAATGGCATTTTTGTCCGTAATTATTCGGGCACGATTCGGCTTAAATGTTTCGAATTAATAGCCCGGCGATATTTCAACATTTTTTGGTCAAGTCGATAATGCATACCAAAAAAAAACAAACGATTTTAATAGTTTGCAGAAATTGTAAGAAATAAAAACTATGATAGTATTAAATCCTACTACTTTTATCTCTTATAAAATTTTCATTTCGTTTTCGAATTTTTTCCATCGAAAAACTCGAAACACTGTGCGTCAGCTCGATCAATGATTGCAATAATTTCATGATAAAAATTCTCCGCTGCAGAAACACGCTTACCATATGGTGTGTTTGCTGTGAATAGTACAGCTTTACGGAATAGTAAATATGATCATTTTAAAAATAACAGAATTTTAATTTCATTTAAAATAAATAAAATAAAAATAATTATATTAAATAAAAATGATTTGAAAATAATTAGTAAATTATTTCCACATTTAGCTCTGTGACTTTTTGACTTACGTTACGTAAGTACGTTAAACACATGCACATTAAAACAACTACTTCCCGGGCAAATACGCCGGACATTGATTCATATAATGTACACACATAATTAATAAATTAATTAATAAAGGGAAGTCCGAAGTGGTTCAGGTAAAAAGAGACAAAAGTGGAAACAATCAACCTGATAGGGACAACAAACAAAATGAGAATATCTTTCGGGATAGGAGTAAAAAAAATCCTCTTTAGCCACTGTGACATATTGATTTAGGTTACATAAGTCTTTGAAAAGAAACGTACATCAGTGCAACTAATCTAAAACGTTTCAACACGCTATAAATGAGAAATTCATTTAAGAAACATCCTTTAATTTTAAGATTTTCCTAAAAGTCTTCCTTTAATTATTTAACTGCCTTTACATAACATTCACGTTTTCGATGAAACTCTCCTTTATCCACCCGAAAATCCCATCAACCCAACATAACGATCGCGTGCTTCATAACGAGGCGCGAAAACCCAACAAAAAAAAATCACCCAACAAGACGCCCATTACCGGCATTAGCGTGCACACATCACTATAATCCGGCACGTTTATGCAAATCCACGTCCAGGAAACGATCGCGCGCGCAAAGCTCGCACAGCGGAAGAGGAGCTTTTGGGCGCGCGCGTGGGCTTTTCCCGCCAGATTAGGGATTAATAACGGTTGCGCAACTCAGAACGCTTTCGTAATAATAACTTTTTTATTGAGTCGTATTTTATACCTCTAATATTGACGTTAAATAATGTAATGTGACCATTGCGGGTTCTCGATCCGTCGCGACGTTGACACTTTAATAATGTTGTTATTTATTTTACTGCTTCCCCGCATTTATATTCCCGATGGTTATTCGGTTGTTGATTTTTTATCATTTCTATATAATTTGGTAATAATTGCCTAATTTATTACAATTAATATCGAATTATTTTGAAATCACAATAAAAAAAGTTAACACCCTAATAACCTACAGGAAGAATTAATTTGTTAAATAAAAGTTTAAAAAAATACCTAACATATGTGGAAATAATTATTTTCAAATCATTTTTATCTCATTTAAAAGACTTTTTTACTAAAACATTGAGTGTGATATTTAATGACTATAGTTTCGAACCATAGAGCAGATCATTAAATAAATTTCAGTTATACAAACAAAATAAAAATATTTAGTAGTCGAGGCGGTTACTTTATGATTACATTTTAGCTATTTAAATTAATTTAAATTTTTTATTCCGATTCATAATTTTCAACAATATATCTTATAACGACCATTTAATTTTAAGTAATTGGTTTGATGATGGCTCGCTGAGGAGTCGAAACTAGTCACATTAAAAATAATAATAAAAAAATGAATACAAAAAAGTAATTAGCGCTATTAATTTAAATGAAACAAAAAGTGTTTCCATAATAAATGAAAGGCGACGCAAGCGCCATCTTTTGCCTAATTTCAAGTGGCATCGTCAACGATTTGGATCATTTAAATGTGAAAAGTGTTTTCATTAATCGAATAACGATGTATAACGAAATAGGAGCCTTAACAATTAATACAGAAATACTTGCATCCATTTTTTTTTATTTATTAATACCAATTTTGACTACTTATGATGAATGTAAGAAAGAGATAATCCATCATTGATTAATTTGCATAGTACAACAAACGAATTGCACAAACTCATTTTAAATAATCGCTGCTATGATTAAAACACGCTGTGGGAACACAATCCGCATTGTGACGCATAAATGCATAAATACGGACGCCAATTAGCATCAATTAGTAATGAGGCAATTAAAACGGCTACTACTCGAATATAAATTCAATAAATGCCAATTAACTTTAAATGATCGTAGTACAATTCAGTCGCACCGGCTTTAATGGCCGCGCAATGAATTCTTACTAATTATGAAATCGAATACGCTCGCAGAAAAAAAGAGGAAATAAATAAATAAGCGGCGTTTGTTTAATTATGCGCAATTAAAATTCATGCGACGCGCGCGTTGATCGTAAATAACTCGCTAGTAAGTTACGGCTTTTGTTTCAAGTTTGATTGAAATTTTGGTTTTGGGGGGTTCCACAAGGATCGGTGTTACGACCAGTATTTTACTCCGTGAGTAATATTTTAACCACGTGGGTTTTATTCACCATTTTTCGTATTTCACGATTTACACCTTTCCGTAGAAAATTTCCTGGATCACGTCGGACTTCGTAAACCACCCTTCGCTCCCAGTAGCAAATTTGTGAATAGCTGCAACCTAGATCTTAGATCCTCCCCAAATTTCGCCTCAATGGGAACTCGCTAGGTAAAACTTTAAATGACTTTAATCTAGTAGCATTAAAAATGAATAAACACTTAGCAGTAAAACGAAACACCCCGCTGATTTTTCCCCATCTCCGCCGAAGAACCACGCGGATTTATTTACAATGTAACTCGTGTAATTTATACGTTTTACTTAATGCTCCCTGTTATAAATTATAACGCATTACAATAATTCGATTAGCATACACTGGTGCAATATACACCTTGGGCTCGTCGGAGAGCCGGCGAGCGAGCAAGGAGGAGGAGGAGGCGGCGTAAAAGTTAGCGGTCAAAAAGTTATTGCGCCATATATCAGTCGAATACATTCACCTCTTGCACACATACACACACACACACACACAGACGAACATATTCGCGCATTGTGCGCGCATTCCTGATGATGGGTTCATAAAGTCATTCGGCCGAACGCGAATTCCACACCTTTAAAGTGCCAATCTCTTTCTTCTTCGCCTTCGTCGTCGAGCGAGCGAGGGAAGAATGGGAAACGGAATATTTCTATTTGATGGTCCAGGAAGTTTCATTTTATAAAATAAAGTATTCATGAACAAAGGACATTTTAATAATGAAAAAAAAAATAAATAAATAAAAAAAAATACTAAAAATGTTATTAATCACAATGTTATATACCAATTTAATATAGGGTATTATTAAATTGGTATATAACATTGTGATTCAATTGTGAGTCAATTAATGCAAATACACCTAAAATTTAAAAAAAGCTAAATATTTAGTGTTATACAAAGTTTAAAGTGTTTTATTCAATTAAAACAATCATTTCCGGTTCATTAAGCCCATTTGAATTGATGGTGTCCCTTTTGCACGGAGTCTTATGGGAACGGTTTAAGCGAGACACGCCAAACGACACTTTTGGATGCGACGTTGATCAAAATAAGATAACTTTATTCACAGGTACAATAGAATATCGGAACTTGAAGTGTGAAATTCAGGAAAGATTTATTTATATTTTACTGCAAAATTCGTTAAAATATGTTATTTTTATTAGTCTGTAAAAAAATTATCAAAGTTAGACAATTGTTTCGCTTATTTTTCAAAAGCCAAATTTACACGCCTGCTGTAGGCAAACCGCTTGCTTTATGTTGTTCAAATTTATACAGCTGACGCTTCAATTCATTGAGAATATTTTGGTGTAATTTGAAGATATTTCGAAATTTTCAGATTTTTCAACAAAATCCACTTATTTGCATACATATTGAAAATTCCATGAAAATTTTTTTCTTCCCAAAAATTCTGAAAAAAATCCCGAAGATTCTTATATGTGTTAGAAAGAGCGTGGGATAATTATTTTGCCCGAAAAACTTAATTTCCGGTTCCTTGGGACCATTTGAGATGACGAGTCCTATTTACATAGAGCCATATGGGAACGGTTTAAGCGAGACTCGCCGATTGAGATTTTCGCACGTGAGGCCGATTATGCTAAGATAACTCTATTCACAATTAAGATAGAATATTGGAACTTGAAGCATCTGATTCGCAATAGATTTATCTATATTTTGTCATAAAATCAATAATATCGAAGTTGAATAATCGTCTAAAAAAATATTCAAAGTTGGACAATTTTTTCACTTACGTTTCAAAGTCCAAATTTACCCGCCTGCTGTACGAAAACTATTTGTTCCATGTTACTCAAATTTATACAGTTGATGCTCCCATTCATTGGGAACATTTTGGTATAATTTGAAGTTATTCTGAGATTTTCGATTTTTTTGAAAATATTCAAATTTCGATAAAAATTTTTTTCTTCCCAAAAATTCTCAAAAAAATCACGAAGATTCTTGAATATGTTATAAAGAGCGCGGGATATTTATTTTTTCTGTAAACCATTATTTCTGCTTCCTTGGGACCATTTGATTTGAGTCCCATTTACATGAAGTGTTATAAGCGAAACGGGCAGATCGACGCTTTCGGACGCAACGCCGATTACGCTAAGATAACTCGGTTCACAAATAAGATGCAATGTTGAAAATCAATAATATACAAGTTGAATGCTCGCCTAGGAAAAAAAAATCGAATTTGGACAATTTGTTCATTTGAAACAAATAAACATTCAGTGAAGAAAAGTTTACAGTGTTTTTATTCAATTACATCATCTTACAACCAAATTTTTTTTTATCACAATTTGAATATTTTTTAAGTGAATTTTTATGAAAATTTTGATTTTTTCTGTCACGCAGCCTCTGGATGATGTTAAAAAAATGGGGAAAGTCATTTCGAAAAAAAAAAATCATTTCCGATTATTTTATGTATCAAGGCATAATTTAATTGTTATTTCTAATTCGTTTTGTTAATACTAAATTGTCTTGTAATTGGGAATTTGTTTCCTGTTGGGCAATAAACATTATTATTATAACTCCGAATCCCTTCTTTTTTTGTTGCGGTTGTTTTATTTTTGTTAGAGGGATAAAGGGTGCACACGTGTGAGTGTAATCAGACTTATCCCCTCCATCCCCCCACCACTCTTCCGGATTTACACACGCGTACAAAAAGGGATGCCGTTGCTGGCGAAAGCGATAGTTTGCCTCTTGCTCTATCGAGTTGCTGTAACGCCCAAACTACACGTATTGAATACAAGGGCAAAATATTACCAGGAAAAAGGGGGTCTAGTAAATAAAACGGATCAAGGGATTAAGCAGAATTAGTCATATGTTTATACCAACCAAACATTCAAGGCATTAAAATCATGCAATGAAAATAAATTCCAGAAATTCAGATAAGAAAATCATAATAATTGAGTGATAACGCGAGCGCCATCTATTGCCCAATTCCATGTGGCATCGTCAACGATTTGGGTCGACAAGGTAGACGACCCAGAATCGCTGTTTCGTTCACTATTGTTTCACATTTTATTAAAGAAAATCATTTACTATTTTTCCCTTTAATTTTCTTCTTCTTCTTCTTCTTATTATTATTATTATTTCAACAGAACTAGTGATTATTTTAATAATCGAAATAATCGTTGATAATCCAATGATAATTTTATTGTTTCTGTGCAATATTTGATTAAAAACTCAACGAGAATTATTATAAATACGGTTTCTATAACTATTTGTGGTAATTTGGAATTCAACTTTCATTTTCTTTTCTATCTTTCAAATAAATAGATTCTTCAAATAATTGATTTGGCCCATCATTAAACAGAACCACTTTTCGAAATAATTCAACCGTAATAATAGAAAAGGTTATTTATTCACGTGATCGTAGTTATATTTAATTTAATGAAGACACCTTTTATCCTTTTCTAACTATTGTTAAAAGAATCAGGAAATTTCAAACTAGACAGTATTAGTACAACAAATCTGAGCTCTATATCTCTCAAGCGTGGCTTGTTTTAAGCCGCAATAAACGGGATCGAATCATTCGGAATTCCGCTGTAGTTATACGAAATAAAGTCGCAATTATGAAACACTTTCACTTTTGTTACTTGATTTCTTTATTTGTAACTATAGTTTAAGGATGTTATATGTACATTATTTTCTGCATAAATAATTGAACCACCATGCCTAGTGGCTTTATACGAAAAATAAGCTTTAGAGGATAGTGTGTTAATATGTGATAATTCACACTCATCTTCTGTCAATCAATGTTCACATAATGCCAGAAAAGTGAGAGAGTTTCGTTGTAATTAAGGCTTTTTTTTATCAAACTTCTCCGGAGTAAAAAAGGTATGAGATTCTGGAAAAGATGATCTATATTTCTCATGAAGATACTTGAAAACCGAGGAAGTAGTTGTTTCAATAGAAACGTGTCAAAAACGTATATCGTGAGTAATTTTTGTAGTTGAAGAAAAAAGGGATTAGTCGAATTTAACTGATCATTGTTCCTTGTTTAATTTTCATTTATGATTTATAATTAAGGATTTTATTACTTGTCCTGTATTGGTTTCTCTGTTGCACAATAAAGTTATTATTATTACTGAAAACTGGGAGTTTAAAATGTATTTTCATTACTGGAATAACGATGTGTAATGAGTTATCCATACGCTAGAATGTTTTATTAAATAAATAATAATTAATAAATTAAGTACCCCTTTTTTTGTTTTCATTTTGCTTCACTTCTATAATTAAGCATTCAAACAATGAGCCCAGTGAAGGAAAAGGAGAAGAAGAGAAAATAATTAAAAAAAAGGAACTTAATATTTGTGATGTAAACATCGCGTGACGTTTGAAGGATGTAAACAATGTGGGATCGCGGCGATAATGGCCGTTTTATTCGGTGTAATTACCGGGGCCGGACAATTGATGGATTTACCTGTGGTCCCTGAGGTGATCCTGCCTCCTGAAGGCCTTGCCGCAGATGTCGCAGGAGTAGGGCCGCTCGTCGGTGTGCGTTCTCTCGTGTATCAGCAGGTTGTAGCTTTTCGTGAACTGCCGATTGCAGAATTTGCAGATGAACTGCTTTTTGGGGCGGGCACCGGGTTTCTGGCGCGCCGGCGTCGTGGACGTCGCGGTGGAGGTGACCGTCGCCGAGGAGGATCCGGGGGAGTTTTGGTACATCGAGTTCATGATTAAGCTGGGGTAGCTCGTATCGACTGGAGACGTCGACGCGGGGAAGGTGTTGGAGATGTTATCGTCGTTATCCAGTAAAGCCAAGTCCTCTTCGACCTCTTCGGCGAGGTCGACGTCTTCGGTGAGGTTTTGGGTTTCCTCGCTGTTTGAGACGGTCTCCTCGCTGATTTTCGCGGAACTCGTCGCGATTTTCAGGATGTCGATCCGGTTGTTGGCGGTGTTGACGTTCGCGGAGACCGTCGTCAGCCTCTGGAGGGTCAGGTAGGACTCGAGGGCTTGGAGGTTGAGAGCGGCGGCCGCAGCGGAATTCGCGGGCAGCAGCGCGGCCTGCTGCAGCGAGTTCATCATGGCATTCTGCAGAGAGAGCGCCACGTTTTGAATGGACCGCTGCAGGAAGTTCTCCTGCAGCATCACCGTCGCTAAATTAAGCTGCGCCGTGTTCAAACCACCGTCCTGCTGAGATTTCGGCGACATGTTTTGCTTCTCATTCACATTCGGATCCGTTGATGTTTGCATTGTCATACACTTAAAACCACCTGTTGATTTTTTTCCTTCCCCCCTTTTTTTTTAAATAAAAATTAATAACGATTTTTAAAACCCCTTACCAACCGCCATCCTCCGCTTAGTCCAACCTCCCCCGGCATCAACACTAAACCACTCTTTTTTTTTCTTCTTCAGTTTATTTATTTACTTTTGGCGAGCGCGCGTTAAAATCTCCGGGAAACAAACGGACGCGCACGCGTTGACTCAAACAGTAGACAATCGACTAAAATCAAGCCTGCTATAGAAGCGCGAGTCCGTTGCAAGAACCACCGCGCCATCTGCCAACGGCCCGCTCAAGCAAACCATCGCGGCCCGCCGGTTCTTCGGTGTGACGAGGACGACGTGGAAATGTGTTGAAACTGGTATTAACAACCCTTTCAAGATTTCTTTTTTTCTCTTTGATTGCACTTTATACACACACACTATTCTCGGAACGTTTCGTTACGAAAGATCTTATTTCACGGAATCTTCTTCTCTTTTCTTCTTCTAGCATTCCTATTTCTTCGTTTCTTTTTTTTTTCCTTTTCCTCTCCCCCATTTGAGTTATTGTTGTTTGTTTTGATCGCGCGCGCTCGGGCGACAATAATGTGACGGCTTTTACTGCCTATTTGCTTTATTGGATTCCACTTTGGAGTACTTTCCAGCTTTTATGTACACTTCTTTTTAATTACCATTATTTAGGAGACGAAGAAGAAAAAAGCCATTAAATTATAACTACTTTCAAAACAAGTAAATCATCACACAAAGGATATTAGAATAATATTATGAAAGGATAATATTATTTTTCCATGATATTCAGGACTTTTCCATACGTGAAATGTTAACTTTAATGAAGTACGATAGTTTTTTGTCTTTACAGTCTAAGCAGCTTTTTTTTATATATATATATATATCTGTACATTATTTCCTTGATAATGTTACGAAATCGGGTTTAATCAGACTCGGAAATAAGTAAAACAATATCTATTTATTTATTTGCAATATACTTAATACATTTATTGACAACACACTGTCCCTATTTATTTATAACGCGATGTTGAACACTCGGACGTTCGTGATAGACTGACTCGGACTGACTGACTGCAGCGCCACTAGCGCTCGTGCTTGTTTTTGGAACTTTCCGGAACATTAGATGACGCGCGCTCTGTGGAACGTTCTAGACTGATGTTTCCAGTTTCTTCTTTCACTTTCATTACAATAATGACGATAAGTCGAAACTAGTTGGACACAAAGCCTTTAATTTCGAATTCAATACTAAATAAAGAGAGTCATAACTTTGAGGAAGTCCCTCCTTGTCCATACCAAACGTGTTGCTTTGGAAAAGATCAACCTTAAATTCATTGATACCTCGTCTAAATTTGGACATGGTAGATTCAAGACACCAGCTGGCGTTCATGGGACTTCTTAAGAAAGACAGGAAGGAGGAAGAAAAGGCAGCTGCGGCTACCACCACTAGTTCTTCATACATTGATTATTCCATGTAGATTCTTTTTATCTATTGACTTCTTTGTATTATGAACTGGAAATATAAAAATAATAAAAACGAACCGCAACAACAAACAACACCATCGCACGTTACATACTGCTAAGAAAAGAGGGAGTTATGGGGCTTAGATTTTTCGGGACTAACTAAGTAATCATGTATTTAATAATTTAATTTTCTGTTAATATCAGTAATCTCTGATTTTTGAATTCATTAAGACGCTTGATGAAAAAAAGCAAACAAACATTTTATATGCAATTAATTATTCGTATAATTCAATTCTCTTTGCGAATAAAAGTGCAGTGACTTCACAGTTACACCTGTTGTGATTTAATTCCGCCGGCGGCTTTGACGACGATGAAAAGTGTCACTCGTGCAGAATGGCATTAAACCAATTGTCGTGCTTTGTTAACAGCGTAGCGGAACCGATTGCCACTGTTCACTCGGCTGCCACTGCAGAAGTCCTAGTTGTTAAAATGATTACACGGGGGAAATTAAAATGTCACGTAAAATAAATAAATAAAATCATCAAGAATAATTATTATTGTTAATTAAATAAAACATAGAAGTTTTTCATTTTATTTTTATTTTTTAAGCTCAGCCAGTCCAGGGTTTTTATTGAGCTCGCTTCGCTCGCAATCCTGACACTAAAGCTCAGCCAGTCCAGAGTTTTTATTGAGCTCGCTTCGCTCGCAATCCTGACATCAAAGCTGAGCCAGTCCAAAGTTTTTATTGAGCTCGCTTCGCTCGCAATCCTGACAACAAAGCTGAGTCAGTCCAGAGTTTTTATTGAGCTCGCTTCGCTCGCAATCCACACACTAAAGCTCAGCCATTCCAGGGTTTTTATAGAGCTCGCTTCGCTCGCAATCCTGATAACAAAGCTGAGCCAGTCCAGGGTTTTTATTGAGCTCGCTACGCTCGCAATCCTGACACCTAAGCTGAGCCAGTGCAGGGTTTTGATTGAGCTCGCTTCGCTCGCAATCCTGACACATTGCTACAAATTGTCTCGATACAGAATATACATCAGATTGAAATGAGACTAGATTTATAAAATTATATATATATTTCTTCTTATATATTTTCTTTGTGAATTTTCTAATTTATGTGGAGTGAACATCACCAGTAACATCAATAAAACATCCCTATAGATTCACGCCTGCGTCATAACAATGAAAACACTTCGCAATAAAATAATAAATCTATTATTTGCATCTTTTTGAACATACTAAATTATGTAATATACTTGCAGCTCCTTTAATAAAATCTTAAAACGAGAAGAATCAATAAATATTTTTTCGCATAAAGGTAATAACCCGCTGGTGGTGGCTACATAAAAAACAAATAAAAAACCCCGCGGTCGAAATTCTGCATATGTTAATTCGAAAACCCGTGGCCGGCGAGCATAAATCTCTGCAGCCATTCGCGGGAAATATCGGAATCCCGAAAGTGTTTTTTGTGCTGCGCGCATGGAAGGCAGAATTATAATAAAGAGCAGTTGTTGAGTGTATATTGACGATTTCAGCTTTACCACCTACGGCTGCCCCTAGGGGGGGGCGCTGCCGTGCCCCGAAAGCTCCGTCCTTTCATCCGTCGGCACCGTAGGTGTCTCCGAGTTATGTCCACCGCAAACAGGTATTATTTGCTGAAATGCGCGCAAACGGGAAATGGGTTCTCTTTTCGGGGCAAATATTTTACTTGGTGATAAGATTGTGTTGGAATTTTTAGCACTTGTCTGGTTTCTTGATGGGTTTCGTTTGCGCTGGTCAAAACAAACAAGTGCTGATTTTATCTCATAATTGCTTCTACATTCTCTATTATAATAACTCAGTAAATTTTGTTTTTAAACAAAAAAAAATCCCTTTATACAGAATTGATTTGTATGGCTAAAATATAGGTAGAGATTTAAAAAAAAACAATTTTGGATCCACACAACACTAATTCAGAAAGGGTGGAACCGGTTGAACGTCTTCGAAACCATTTATCGGATCAATATGAAATTTAGAACATGTATTCAACTGATTTATATCTATTAATGACTGTCAAATTTTAACGCTAGCTGTCGAACTGTTCAAGACACATGTAAGCATAACCCCATCCGTCATCTCCTGAAATCATCTGCCGAGGCTTTGGTTTCTCTCCTCGTAATTTTACCCTCGATACTGGGGTTCCACAAGGTCCCGTTCTAGGACCCTTGCAATTTACACTTATCCTGAATGATATTATCACATCCCAAATGTACATGACACACACATGGACAAAATAACAAGCTTTCAAATGAGCATAATTTTGAGTAGCCATGACATTGAAAAAAAAAACAAGTTGGCTATGTATCTTGAACTCTATACAGCGCCAACTTGATCTTTTTTAAATGGCATGGCTACTCAAAATTATGCTCATATGAAAGCTTATTATTTTGTCCATATGTGTGTCATCTACATTTGGGATGTGATAATATCATTCAGGATAAGTGTAAATTGCAAGGGTCCTAGAACCGAACCTTGTGGAACCCCACTATCGAGGGTAAAATTACGAGGAGAGAAACCAAAATCATAAAAACAGCGCTGATTTGATTAATTGAAATTATGTTTTTATATCATTATAAGTTACTCAAAGATTACTTTAATGTCTTATTAAAGGCCAGGTTCCGTAAAGCTGTGGTGAGCCATACCACCAAACAATGACTGTCAGCTCCTTCTGGTGGATGTCTCGTTTCGGACAGTGTTTTACAGACACTGGCAGTTCAACTATTAACAATAAATACATATTTTCTGAATAAAACAAACTAATCTAAAGTTTTCAAAACCGATATTCAGAATATTCTTAATTCTGATATTTAATTTTTCACCACGTGATAAATGAGAAAGTAATTCAAGAGAAATGCTTATGCTTTTTTTTTATAAAATAGACACAAACATAGATACTTTTTTTTATATTTTTTGCATAAATAAATGTAATTCTTATGTAATTGTACTGTAAACAAAAGCTGTTTCCCTTTCTCTCTCTCTCTCTCTCTCTCCCTATCTATCTATCTATTTCTCTCTCTCTCTTACCCATCTTTTTTTATATTTTGAAAAAAATCTAGAAAATTATTCTTTTCTACGGTATTCTTATATTAAAATTTGTTGAATGGAATAGAATAACACAAATCCATAACGAATCATTCTCAATACACAACATCTCTTTGTGTGTGAATACATTTAAAATAAATTTATTTTATTTTCCATTTTGTTATATGAAAAAGGATACGCGTATTTAATTCTTATTTCATAGACTGCAACCCCCTCAAGAAAAGATTAACGATGTAAACGATTACAAGCGGGAATCACACGCACGCACAACAACAACAAAAAAAAAACGGAGAACAGAAAAAATAATTCACGTGAATAGAGGGAAGAAGACGTATATTAGAATTCATATCATCACCTGTTGTCCCTTAAAAACACGGATTATGCAGTCAACTCGGTTAAAAGCGCGCGGCAACAAAAGGCGATTACGAAAACAGGTGTCCGAGGGCACGTCAGGATTATTGTTGGATCTTTTCTTAATTCGGGCTCCTTGAGTTTCGGTGGGAACGGCGGAAAAAAGGCCCACTCGAGATTTTCGGGGCATTTGGACAGCGGCACAAAGCTCCCTGACAAGTTTAATGAAATGCGCATTATTTATTAACGTGCGGTTTCCACGACGCCCGCTGCTAATATTCTTTTGTGATATGTGAACAGTTCTTCTTTTTTTCTTCTTCTTTCTTCTCTTTTATATGAAAAATTGCCCGTTGAAACATAAATATGGATTTTTTTGTAATATACGGTTGTAACAGTTTTAAATAATATTAAGGAAGAGCAACTAAAATACGGCGTCTAAATGGGGTTATGTGCAATTTAATAAAATAACACTTTGTTCTATTTCATTCTTGATAATCTAATAAATGTCATCACAAGAATTTGAAACTACCAAACCGGTATCTCCAATTAAATAGATCTTTATCTTAGAAAAAATTTGCCATTATTTTTCATGTATATCAAAACAGGCAGTTTGAGTTCAACTAGATATTATAAAATTGAACATATTACATATTACATAGTTTAATAAAAAAAAATAAGTAGTAGGAAGGATATACCTCTACACCCAATACGGGTAAAAGAGGATAAGATTAAGAAAAACAGAAAGGATATCCATTTTTATTCAAATAATTAATGATTCCGCAACCAAAATAAAGATGATATGTATTATTTCTAAATTGTTCTTGTTATTTAATTTTCAATTGAAGTTCGGAATGAAAATAATGTGACATTGTAGAGATTTTGTAACAGGCAAAAAAAAATCGCTAGAAGATGAAAAGATGAACAATGGGTGGAAGGTATGGCCATCGCTTATAACGAAGCGTAATAAATAATTATAGTTAATAGTTTCTCATTCCTGAACAATATGGAATAAATTTATCGAGTTGGCGCGATGGCGCGAGGCAGTAAAAATTAATTAAAACCCCGGCGTGTACATAATTTGAGCGGCGAGGTAAATCATCCGTAGAATTTCCACGCGATTCATCATAAACAAAGCTAACTCGCGCACAATACACAACTCTCCGGAATGGTAGGCATATAACTACAGATAAACCCGCGATGCAGCGGAAGAAGAAGAAGAGCCGTAGAGTCTTCTTCATCCGAACATCCAGAGAGGACGACGCGGACGACGACGACGGCGAAGAGAGGTGTGGGAGTGAGTTGTGGGACGGCGCGCGTTGAGTAAAATAAACTGAAATCCCGAAGAGAGTATATTACAGGTTGGTAATGAGCCCGAGCACGAGCACATCATAACATTTCTCACGGACTTTACTACATATTTAAGACTGGCCAGATGATGCCCATTAGATACCGCACTTAAAGATCATGATATACATTTATGTAACACATAAATATCGCGAGAGTGCGAGAGCGACCGAGCGCGAGGGGGGACAAGGGGGAGACTTTAAAGCTTATCCACCGCAAACCTCGCACTTTACTGTTACTGCCACAATCGGATCTTCTTGCGCTTTTCAACACGGCCGGAGCGTGTTGGCTGTCACGTAAAATATCACGTAATTAACGCTTAGATTTATCCGTTTTATTGGCGGCCGTGTGTGTGGCTTCATAATTTACTTTATTAACGACCAAAGAAAAATAACAAAAAAAAGAACACGAGTTTTTTTTTGTTTATTTTTGTAATACTTAAATTGATAAAAAAAATAGGAGACAGCAAGGCAGAAAATCCGACGGTCAATAGTCGTTTTCTCAGGCAACAATTTGTAGATGCTTGCAATGATATGTATTTTTTTCAAGAAACTAACCACCCTCAACTCTCCGTAATATGCTTATTTAATTCCTGTAACAGGATTACAGGAATTAAATAAGCATATTCTCACTCATTTTAAAAAATATAACGTAAAAACAAAGAAAACTTTTTTGATATTTTAGTAAATTAAAAAAAAAATTCAGGATGATTTAATTGAAATTAAAACAAAAATGTTTCACCACGGGTTAAGTGAGAAATTAATTAAACATAAAAAAAAAAATGTTGGCAGCCAATGTGTTAATGAATTATTTGTATGTTAATGTGCATAAATAAGTATAGTATCTGATTCGTTCTTATTGATCATAAATAACTCAAACGATTTACTCCACGACGGCTCGTTCGGTAAACTTCATCTATCGTGATTTATAGTCATCATAATACACTAGTGAATAATATCTATTTAAATGAAGAAAGAATAAAAATGATGGACTAGTGGAAATTAACGTAATAAATTGAAACATTTCGGTAAAACACAAGCCGTACTTATGTAACATTTAAAGAAATTTATTAGTATTTGATGAGGGAACACGAAGAAGGAGAGGTTGCGCGTCCTCCTAAATAAAAAAAATATCCATTTCCCCCCGATGTTATGATTGAAACGTAAAGCCGGTACGTAGGGAACATCCGTGGAATCCGAAAGGGGAATTTTTATGAGGTACAAATCGGACCGATTTATTATACGAAAAACGTCGTCGGCGATGTTGGAAATAAAAATGCCGAGCATGCGGGGGCCCGCTGCTCTTCCCGCCCTCCGCGCGCATACGCTCCCCCGTTTCATATTTATGAATTATGACAGTTATTAGAAGCTGTCGCCAGAGTCCCGTGTTCGTGCGCGGTGTGACTTATTAGGGCGCCGGGTCACGTGCTGCGACAGGGCCCCCCTTCTTATGGGACCCCTCGGGTCCCCCGTGGGGGCCGTCACCGGCCCAGACTTCCATGTCAACACACTCGCCGAGCCCACCACAATAAATACATTCATACCGGTTCCTCCGTTTCTGTTGCTGTAATTTTTTTTACTTGTGTATAAACGGAATTTCGGAAGAGGCTGTTATTTTCGGTACGTCTATATAAATATTCGGGGCCGGTTATTTATGGTGACCCCAGGAAATAAAATCGTCGATAAAAGTTCACTTTAATAAAAAAAAAGAAATAACGCCTGTTTTATGAATATAACTCATTTATCTTTTTAAAACCATTACTAAAACTACTGGTTAATTATAATGAATATGATAGAATTTGAACAGCTAATATTCATTTTAATTGTTCTATTATACAATATGTTATGGTTATGCAACAGCAAATGTTCACTATTGAATATTTAACAATGACGAGAAGGAAGAAAAAGACAACTGAGTTATTTTAGAAAATACATTTTCAGCGATTTTAAAGGTTGGTTCGGTTTTATAAATCAATACAATTCTAGACTTGCCAGTTTATTATTAACATACATCAATTCCACTCCATATAAAATGAAAAAATGATTCGTTCCTTACTTCACTTTTTATTTAAAGTAGCTAAATGTACATTTCGAGTACAATGTACTCATTATCAATAGTCATATGATGAACATAAAAAAGTCTTTAGCTAATACGAAATGTGATGTAGAATAAAGTGAACATTCCACACTCTTTTTAACAACATCAAAGGTTTTTCAGATTTTGTTCAGACATGAAAAAAAAACCTGCGGAATTACTTCAAAATACATCTAAATTTTCGCAATGAATGAAAACATCAACTGTTTAAGTTTAAGCAATATCAAACAAATAGTTTTTTTGTATAGAAGTCGGGCCTTTGAAAAAATGAGCGACTTTTGTTTTGTCGAGTTTGGAAATTTTCATAGGCAAGCCCAAAGCTTGCAATGATTTTTGGTTGAAATGTAGATATATCCTTCTAGAACTTAATTTGCGAAGTTCCAAAGTTCCATGGCATCTGTGAATAAAGTTATCTTATTTTAATCTACATCGCATTTAAACGTGTCGATAGGCGTGACTCGCTTAAACAGTTTCCATAAATAAATAGGACTAATTAATTCAACTGGTCCTAAGGTGCCGGAAAATAAAATTTCTGGTAAAATAAATATCCCACACTGTTTTTAACATCACCAGGAATATTCGTGATTTTTTTCAATTTTTTTCCGAAGAAAAATTTTTTTATCGAAATTTCAATATTTTCAAAGGGGTATATATGGAAAAAAGTAGGTTTTGGTGAAAAATCCGAATCTCGCGGAATTACTTGAAATTATATCAAAATGTTCGCAATGAATGGGAGCATCAACTGTATAAATTTCAGAAATATGATGCAAATAGTTTTCACACTGCAGGCGTCTAAATTAGGCCTTTGAAAAATTAGTGAAAAAAATGTCTAATTTTGGGAATTTTTACAGACCAGCAAAAATGCCCTATTTAATTAAATTTAATGGTGGAATATAGATAAATCCCTCCTGAATTCAATTCTTCAAGTTCCAATATTCTGTCGCAGCTGTGAACAAAGTTATCTTATATTAATCAACGTCGCATTCAAAAGTGTCATCCGGCACGACTCGCTTAAACCGTTCCCATAAGACCCCATGTAAATAGGACTCATCAATTCAAATGATCCTAAGGATGCAGAAATGAAAATATCGAACGAAATAGATATCCCACGTTCTTTTTAATACTATCAAAAGTCTTTATGATTTTTTTCAGATTTTTTCGGAAGAAAAAAAAAAACTTGAAATTTTGAATATTTTCCAAGGAAAAAAATGGATTTTGGTGAAAAATGCGAAACTCGCGGAATTACTTCAAATTATACCAAAATGTTCGTAATAAATGGGAGTATCAGCTGTATAAATTTAAGAAATATGATACAAATAGTTTTCACACAGCATGCGTCTAAAGTGGGCCTTTAAAAAATTAGTGAAAAAGTTGTCTAATTTTGAGAATTTTTGTAGGCAAGCAAAAATACACTGTTTCAATAAATTTAAGAGTGAAATATAGAAAAATCCTTCGCGAATCTCACTCTACAAGTTACAATATTCTGTCGTATTTCTAAAAAAAGTTATCTTATTTTAATCAACGTTGCACCCAAAAGTGTCTTTCGACGCGTTTCGCTTAAACCGTTCCCATAAGAACCCGTGTAAATTGGACTCATCAATTCAAATGGTCCTAAGGAGCCGGAAATGAAAATATCAGAATATCCCACGATCTTTCTAACATCATCAAAAATCTTTGTGATTTTTTTAAATATATTTTTTTTTCGGGAGAAAAATTTTTGAATATTTTCCAAGAAAAAAAGTGGATTTTGGTGAAAAATCCAAAACTCACGGAATTACTTCGAATTATACCAAAATGTTCGTAATAAATGGGAGCATCAATTGTATAAATTTAAGTAATATGAAACAAATAGTTTTCGTGTAGCAGGTGTGTAAATTGGGCCTTCGAAATATGAGCGAAAAAAATGTCAAACTTTAAGAATTTTTATAGACAAGCCCGAAACGGCAATTTTAAAAATTTTCGGGTAAAATGTAAATAAATCGTTTGTGAATCCTAGTGTAAAAGTTTTAACATTCTATCAAATTTGTAAAGAAAGTTATCTTAATGTAAGCAACGTAGCGTTTAAAAGCGTCCATCGGCGCGTTCTGCTTAAACCGATTCTATAAGACTCCATGTTTAAATGGAGACGCATCAATTCAAAAAGGCTAAATCAACCTGAAACAACTTTTTTCTGACTGCTGTAAACTTTATGTAAACACTTGTTAAAAGATGTATACCATAAATAAATTGAAATCGAAATTTCTCCAACGAAATATTAAGGATATTTTATAAAATACTCTATAAAACTGGATATTAATCAAAAACACACTCCAAATAACAGAATGAAGGCGATAAATATAAATCAAGTCATTTGTATTGTTTATCGCATTCATTCAGTGCTTGATTGATTCCGTATAAACAAATCACATTTTAATCTCAAATTAATTCACTTTAAAAAAAAAGATCGATTCAATGTAACGTTAAATATAAGCGATGAGTTTAATTTCAATTCAAGATTTCGATTCGCGTTAAATCACATTAGTAGGAACTAGATCGTCCCGGGGAGCATCCACAGTTGTGGGCCCCCCCACGCCGGGGCAGATTGTTACAAATAGGTCCCAGTGGGGCTCTTGGCCAGTAGCCCCTGCCCGGATCTCGGGCCTATCACTCACGTTACCCCCTAATGAATTACTCAATTACAAGACTGTTTGCCACCGCGGCGATCTCATTATCCCCTTTACAACAAAATCATACCGCACGGCCGAATCCGCCCGAAACATTATTCACGTTTATCCCATTCGAATGCTACTTTCCGTCCGTTTATTTTTTAACAGTGAGCGTGTAACGAATGTGCAAATGAGCTTTTAAAATAATGGAGATTAAAACGATGCCACCCGTCGTTTCGTAATATCCATATTATTATTACAAGTTGGCGCTCGGCCGTTCGTATTTTCTGATATTTAATATGCGCAAGACGGGCGCATAAATTCCCTTTTGCCGATTCCGAATTGCAATTACCGGGACTCTCGGGGAATCAAGTTGCAGACTGTTTATATTTTAACACTGCACTAAACGACACTTCTTATTAAATTCTTTATGCGATCGTAAAAACTAACATTATATTCATCTCGTAACGAATATATCGATTCCTTTATGGAGTTCTCTTACTTATAATAAACATAAGAACTAAGTAATATTTACATTAAAATAATTGTATTAGTAATATTTTATATTCTTTTTTTTTACACTTTATTATTTTTAAAACTTTATATACAAAAATTATAAAAAAATATTGTAAGATCAAACTATGCTTGAAGTGTGCATATTTTTTAAAGAATAAATAAGTGAAGAAAGGAATAGAAAATATTAATAATGATAAATGTTTTTATTGATCAAAGAATAGAGTCATAACAAATGGAAGACGACGCAAGCGCTATCTATTACCTAATTTTATGTGGCATCGTCAATTTAGAATTTTAGAAAATATTTTTTTCTGCAGTGACGTCTGGCCAAAACTACTATATTGATGTAAGACAATTTAAATAGGAATCGAATAAAAATATAATATATAGGGTGTTCCATTTAAAATAACAAAATTGATATCAATTCCGGAAAAATGGGTAATCCTGTGACATTATGCGTCTTCAGAAATCAAACAAGTTTTATTAAATAAATGTTGAATTTCTAATGATGAATATATCGAAGACGAGTACTTCGATGACTCACCCTGTATATATATTACGGAAACTAACAGTTTCGATCTTTAGTAGTGTGGATTGAAGTTTGTGTAAATATATTTAAATAAATTATTATTGTATTAATCAATAAAACTTCACGTAGGTTCTAACAAACATCTTCAAAATAATTGTTATTCAATGAAAAAAAAGAACAACTTATGTTTTTTCGAATTAATATCACTTCCATATTGGATTCACGCCGGTAACGTTTTTCCTATTCACAAACCATAAATCTCGCGCGCCCCGCACGCACGTACACGAATGATATTTCCCCGGCGGATCGAACTCTGGGATTTATAAATTAGTTTCCTAAGAAACGGCCCGGATTTTTCCCCACCGCCCACTGCTCCGGTAATAAGATCGCCGGGAGGTAATCACAGATGGCGCTACTAACATCCATCAATTATTCAGCTCCTCTTCGCGTCCGGGCGAACGGGAAACAATCATCATCCCGGGGATTCATTTATAACGCCACCCTGCACTCGTAAACAGAAAGTCTCCGTCGTGATTCGGGCATTTCTCGTAAATTAATGAGCTTTTTTTTCTTTTTTGCCTTTCTTGAATTGTTTTTTTCTTCTGCTTTTTCATGGCGATTTACAAACAATGCTACCTCACTGCGGGTGGAATGTCTCAGGGGGATGCCCGGATTCTAAATGCTTGACAGATCAGTAATTTTAAGATCGCCTAAAAAGAGCGTGAAAAGTTTTCACAGTTTTGTTTGGATATTGATTTGATAATGCTATTTCCCACAATTTTGTTTATATATTAATTTTAATTCAATTCATTTATTTACGGTAAATCACCTTTATACAGAATAATAACAATATTAAATTTGGTAATGATTTTTTCCACAATTTTGTTTGGATATTCATGGTGATGACTTTTACCTCTCTTTTCCTGGAAATTGATTTGATGATGATTTTGTGTGTGTAGGTGATTTTTTTTTAATATATTAGCTTAGACGTATTTGACCATCAACATTAAAAAATATTGGAACTGTTCACCAACTTTTCGCTCTTCACCTTTAATTTTCAAAAGGTATGTTTCTTCCAATACTTTCCGATGTAAGTTCTTTAACTTTCTTCTTAGCACTTCTGCCACTTGTTCTGATTCTAAATTTGTCTCTTCTTTTATTTGTCATTGTCCATATACTTCATAAATCTATTATATATACAGAAAATCTTTATTTCTGATTTTTCTCGCATTAAATAGAAAATAACTCAAAAATTGTGGATGGGGTAATTTTTGATTTTTACATATTATAAAAGAGGGAGGTTTGGACAATACTCCCATAAAATTTCATGGAGTTTCCTCGAAGAAAAAATAAATTAGGAATTTTTGAATTTCCAGCACATCGAAAATTAGATGGAAATTCGTCTTTTCTCGCATAAAATCGAAAATAACTCAAAAACTGTGGATGGGGTAATTTTTGATTTTTACATATTATAAAAGAGGGAGGTTTGGACAATACTCCCATAAAATTTCATGGAGTTTCCTCGAAGAAAAAATAAATTAGGAATTTTTGAATTTCCAGCACATCGAAAATTAGATGGAAATTCGTCTTTTCTCGCATAAAATAGAAAATAACTCAAAAACTGTGGATGCGGTAATTTTTGTTTTTTACATATTCTAAAAGAGGGAGGTTTGGACAATACTCCCATAAAATTTCTTGGAGTTTCCTCGAAGAAAAAATAAATTAGGAATTTTTGAATTTCCAGCACATCGAAAATTAGATGGAAATTCGTCTTTTCTCGCATAAAATAGAAAATAACTCAAAAACTGTGGATGGGGTAATTTTTGTTTTTTACATATTCTGAAAGAGGGAGGTTTAGATAATACTCCCACAAAATTTTATAAAGTTTCCTCGCAGAAAAAATAAATTGTGAATTTTTGAATTTCCAGCACACCGAAAATTAGATAGAAATTCGTCTTTTCTCGCATAAAATCGAAAATAACTCAAAAACTGTGGATGGGGTAATTTTTGATTTTTACATATTATAAAAGAGGGAGGTTTGGACAATACTCCCATAAAATTTCATGGAGTTTCCTCGAAGAAAAAATAAATTAGAAATTTTTGAATTTCCAGCACATCGAAAATTAGATGGAAATTCGTCTTTTCTCGCATAAAATTGAAAATAACTCAAAAACTGTAGATGGGGCAATTTTTGTTTTCTACATATTCTAAAAGAGGAAGGTTTGGACAATACTCCCATAAAATTTCATGGAGTTTCCTCGAAGAAAAAATAAATTAGGAATTTTTGAATTTCCAGCACATCGAAAATTAGATGGAAATTCGTCTTTTTTCGCATAAAATCGAAAATAACTCAAAAACTGTGGATAGGGTAATTTTTGTTTTTTACATATTCTAAAAGAGGAAGGTTTGGACAATACTCCCATAAAATTTCATGGGATAATGTCGAGGCAATGCTTGGGCTTATGTAAGATGATACTGTGAAAAGTACCATCAAAGAGATATTCAAAATTACAAGACATGTTTTTTTTCTGTGGAATGGAGATTACGATTCAAAATAAATTTAAAATAAATAGTTTCAATTTTAACATCATTATTATATGAAAATGATGTAAAAATCGAAAGTCAGAATACAATATTGTTTATGTTAAATTTATTCTGAAACAAACCACGTGTTTAATTAGTACTGTGACATTTTGACTAATGTTACATAAGACCAAGACAATGAATCATTCCGTTTGTTTTTCTAATACTAAAACTCACTCTCCTTTATAAAATTATGTAAAATAATTTAATAAGGTATTTTTTAATTAAACACTTTGCTGATATCACGTACACAATTTATTTTTGTGACTAGTTTCGACCTATACGGTCATTTTCAAACAAATAATACTATTAATCTATTAATTAAACATGTATCACATGCCATTAAGGCTTCGATCGTCCAATATAAAATAATTTAATTTGGTGATACACTGCATCTGAAGAAATGATGAGATTTCTCAGCTTGATGAGTTTTGATATGGACCAAACTATTGAACTTTTTTTACTTTGCGCATTATATAAATTTCTTTTTTGTTGTTGTTGTTGTTGTTGTTGTTGTTAAATATTTCTGATGTTAATTTTGATGAATTTATTAGTCTTACCATCGATAAAGTATTTGTAGTCTGTGATTTTACTTTCATTTTCCGATGGAGACATTCGGGCTGGAAACGATGACCCGAAATTTGTTGCACATCGTTATTGATAAAAAAACTTTTACATAAATTAGGAATCTTCTGATTACGGACGTCACTCTACGCAGCTTGATGATTGATGATCATCCGAGAAAGAAAAAAAAACGAAACGCGGACGACACAATGATACATCCATCCGAGCCGAAATTAATTTATCAATTAATAATCCCCGATGGAAAAAAGAAGGCATATGGCCGGCGCGCTTAAGCCAGTTTCCAATTTTGTAGCTTAATCTGTGTCGAAACAAAACAAAACAAAAAAAAATCGAAAGATTCCTCGTGGAAAAAAAAATAAAGACGGAGCGGGAGAGGACATTAAAAAAATAATATGTGAAAAATGCAACGGGGCCTGGGCGTTTACCTGCCCCTGTTTAATTATATGGAAGGATTTTCAATCAACACTCTGACAGTTCCCCGTTTCGCTTTTGCCAGAATATAAATTACCGCCTTTTTTTGTTAGTGCTGTTGTTTTGTTTATTCCGAGCTTAACGAAGCGCGCGCCCCCATTTTTTCCCCTTTCGGATATCTAACGTTTTGAGCATACAACCCAAGGATATTTGAGGCTAATTAAAAGCCGAGGAGTTATGGGGGCTGGAGCCGAAAGGTGTTAACTACCTTTTTTTTGAAATATTTTAAGTTACTAATTCGAAATGCGTTCTTCGAATAGTTTTGTTGTTAAAAATAAATTAATCTATTAAGACAGCGAAAATTAACACATACAATTGGATGATTAAATTGGAGACTTGATTATGTTTTTGATTTTAAACAATTAAAGATATCATTAATGAAAATGTTGAAGAGCAATGGTCCTAATATTGAGCCCTGAGGCACACCAGAAAAAGATAGAAATGTTGAAGATTTGCACCCAGGAACGTTTACGTTCAATTAAATTAGAACTAAGGAGACCTACTAGATCCTGACTAAAAGAACAGTCAGTTTCCAGTTTTTGCAACAATAATTCATGTAGAACAGTATCAAAGGCCTTGCTAAAATCAGTGTAAATTACTTCAGTTTGCACGCGGTTTTCCGAGGATTCCACGAAAGTGCATAGATTAATAAAAGTAGACTTTCTGGTAACAAAGCCATGCTAATTTGTGCGTTTGTATTAGTAACAAAAACGAAGTAAGGAATTCTCATTGCTTTTATTATTACGATCCACTGGTTAATTTTAAAATTGTGGAATTACAACACAGTTTTCATGTAACTGTGTTCATTTATTTGGTGAGTTTTGAATAACATCAACATATCTCCGTGTTTTATTTTTTTAACCCAATTATTTTTTTTTGTAGTGCGGACTTTTATAATTTTCTCCCTCGGTCGATGATGAGTTGGGTCTTCTCCGTTTCTCGGAGGTCGTAGGGATATTTTAATTGTGAAGTATGACCGACGCGGTCATATATTACCGGTAGCCTAAGGCGCGGTTGGCACCCCCGCTGCGATTCCCAATGACTTCGGTCTCGTCGCGCTTTAGACTTTTTCAATCGCGCTCTTCCTTTTTTGTACTGAAATTAACTTTGCTTAATTGCGCCCGAATCATTAAAATAATTACAAAAAAAAAACGGGTAAGAACTATGAAGGATGGCACCGATATATCGCCGGTGCCGATGCGCGAGGTAATCGATCTTGAATGTAATTGTTTCTGAATTTTCTTCGCTTGTTTATGCTTTTTTTTTCTTACCTGAAGAAGAAGAAGAAGGGAAAAGTAATTTTTTAAAAAGCGATTCCCCCGCCCATGGACACCCCGGTGTTACGTGTTTTTTTTTTTCTTTTCGGAAAGCTACCGCGTGATTTATCAATGCGGGCCTTATTAATATTTACCGAGTCATCTGAATTACATAAATATAAATTTTCGTTTCGGGAAAATGTTAATCGCGCAGATGGCTTCTTGAATATTCCCATTAATCATCTCACGGGAAAATAATGGTTTCAGTCTAAAATTTTTAAACAGAAATGTTTCCATTTACATTAGGTTTTTTTAAGGAATTTATTAATACAATTGGGAAATAATTATTAAAATTATTATATATATAACTAGTCCGTAGGGGTTCAGGTAAAAAGAGACAAAAGTGGAAACAATCAACCTGATTGGGACAACAAACAAAATGAGAATATCTTTCGGGATAGGAGTAAAAATATAACATATTTATTTCTGCAGACAATTTTATAAACAATAAATTAAAAATATAATTCTTATACTATACTAGTGTGTTCCAAGTATAATACTTTGATGAAGGCGGTTGAACGGATTTTGTGTTGCGCAAATAATTCAAGGGTTAAGTTGTAACAATTTTTAAAAGGCTAGTCTACAACTATAGACTAGACGCGCGATCTACAGTTGTAGAGGGGTTAACGATTAGAAGATAAAAAAAAACAACAAAGATGAATAACTTTCCACGAAATTAGATTTACAATAAAGTAAATTGAATGCCGTCATTGTCTTTAACGCAGTAATTCGTAGCGAACCAGATTACCAAACCCCATTTTCATTTTCTCAACGCACGCACGGACAATACACAACAATCGCGCAGATAAATCACGTCCTTTTTTTGAGTTATTAAAAAAAACTACATGAATGGGATCCATAAACGTGGGCACCGACTGTCAAAAAGGCCGGGGACAAAAGCACCCATTGTCGGCGTCCACCTTTCTAACGGCCCGCACAAAAGGACAAACACCATTATGTAAGGAGTCACGGCCAATCAGTTGACGGCGATCATCATTCCGTATTATTTGATAATACGTAAAACCCGCGCGTAATGGCATTTTATTTCCATTCTGTTCGTCTTCTTTCACGTCTCAGGCCGCGCGCTAATGCTGATGAACGGGAACGGGTCGTAACGAGCATTAAGATGTCCACGAGGTCGGTCTTTATATAATTACGAGGGATCTATTTTAAGTATTGATGGTCTTATTCATACAAGTGATCTAGTTAGGTTTAAAGTCTGGATAGTTGATGACACAACAAACTTTCTGAAAAATGGAAATTGACATAAATAGAAAACAATATTCATTCACTTGGTCACAGTTATTTAAATATATTAAATAAAAATAATTTATTAATTAATATGGAAATTGACGACTTAATCAAGTGTAAAATTAGCAAACCAACCAATACAAACGTAATTAATGTTACTGCCTAAACTGCATGTAGAATGGGCAAACAAATCCATCCCCTATTAGCCCGGAGCAAACGGCGCGCGTATTAGCATTCGGAATGCATTAAAGCCCTAATTATAAATCAGGCCTTTTAATGATACTCTCTTTTCACTCGGCCGCGGTGCGGTGTCAGATTTTGAAATCGAAACGGCTACCGATAAATAAGCACATGCTGCGCGTGTAATTATAACGCGATGGCGATCCCGATGAAAACGTGTAATCGCTATAATTGTAACGTTGCTAATTATAGCCACGAGTCGGCACTAGGATTAAGTAGCGCGAGCGCTCATGCTAATTAGACGCGTTCGCCCCGAAGGGGGTTGAATTTTTAATGGACTGCCTTCTCCTTCTTTAGCTTTAATTCCCGATTGAATTATGTTCGGGTTAATTAATAGTCTCCGGCTTGAGGGGTTTAATGTTGGTTCTTTTAATTAATCGCGCAAAATGGCCTTTAGTGAATAATTAATGTTCAACAGAATTAATAGCCATAATTTTGTTGAATTGTCTTCTATTTTATCCATTTCAGTAAACTCAAAATTATAACTCAAAAGTAAATGAAGATGGACAAATTTTGATAAGTTAAGCACTAAATTTTACTCCTGGAAGGTTTTCATGCCATTCCGTGTAAACATTTCTCGAATGAAAACAAAGCGAGGGTTTGAAATAACCCCAAAGGACTCGACCTTTTCTCGTACTGTTTTCTTTTATTATATCATTTGAACCGAAATGAAATATTACCGAGCGCACACCCTGTATAATTAAACACGAAATATAAAGGAGTAACACAAAAGGGGAATGCGCGGAGTCTGCCCCCCGTTGGTCAAATGCGACGGGGCGCTCTGCAGCTACTTCATAAAGGAATTCATATATATATATTTTTTCTCGATCATCGATTTTTCAGATAAGATCTACATTTCGAAAAAATAATGCCCGATCATTTATATGGCTGCGGACGATTCATGTACCACCTATCTAAACCGAACATCTATACTCAAACGCGACCATTAATAAAGATAAGAACAAAAATAAAGAATATATTAAAAAAAAAAGAGGAAAGGCAGACGAAAAGTGTCTAGTTTTATTTTCTGGTTCGTACTGTAATTATTATTCGCACGCGATTTTATTCATCACTTTCACTAACAGCAAGGATTGAATTATATTGATTTCCGATCATCGATATTATTTGTTATTTAAATATAATTTTTGTATTGTATCAGTAACGATCTACCCAGCCTTTATTGCGGGGGGCATGATATTGAATCTCATGAAAGAAAAACCTCAACGATTTTTGAGATCTGTGTTTAATTTTTGTTGAAAACTCGAAAAATTTCTGAAATTTAAAGAATTCTAGAAGGGATAGGAAAGCCTTCCTGTAGATAAAATGCCTGCTTTTACTTTCCCCGGACCCCTGTCCAAGGGAAAGTATTGTGATCGTGAAAATTTTCGAACCTAAATACTCGGTTTTAACTTTGAAAGACAACAATCAATTTTATTCTATTAATCATTTTGCTTTCCTATTAAATTTTCAATGAGAAACTTATTTGACCGTATTCACCGGGGAAAGTACCATGATGGACACATTACTTTTTGTAGTATAAAATGTTTCACTAAATACCAGAATAAAAAATATATTATTTTATTTCAAGAATTTATGTTTTTTTTTAATTACAAAAAAATGTTTTTATTCATTAGATTTTTTCATTAGATATGTTATTGTATGTCGAAATACATTAAAAACACTGATTTCAGCAATCCTGTATTTCACGCAAATCCTTTCCGATTATCCGATAAACCGAACGCTTATATTCCACACGAAATTAATGCTTTTAATTCGCCCATCCGAAACTCACAGATACCGATCGAAACAAATTTTATTACACCGATTTGCCGAAATAAACATTTTCGCTCATTCCGATGACCACTGATCCGTATCAAAAGTGTTAAATATTCAAATTACGAGTATTAACAGCCTCTTTTTTTTATATAGAAACGAGTTTCGTTTTAGTGAGCGTGCGTCGATTATTATGTAAATTTAATGTGCTTTTAGCGCAAAAATTACCCGCTCGAGGATCATTTTTGTGAGGGGAAATAAATCAATGCTTGTTGGTGTTTGGTTGATGGTCCGAGATGCCCGAGGCTGATTGCCTTCTGTGTTCTCATACTTTCTCCGCTTTCTGATTATTATTTTTTTCCTCTAACGCGTGTGTGTTAATATTCGTAATGAGATTTTTTTAATATTGCCCTTATTCTTCTACCATTTTTTTGTTTGTTTGTTTAAAAATATTCTTTTGTGTAATCAATCACTTTTGAAGTGCAATATTTTATTTAATGATAATAAGAATAAATACAGCTCTTGAATTTAAAACAGGGACATTGGAATTTATCTAGTGTAAATAGTACTTTTAACAAATATATGCAATCACATCTCTGCAATTATTTTCCGTACATTGTCATTTACACTTTATTTGAAATGCTTTGTGCGAGCGAAGCGAGCTCAATAAAAAGCCTGAACTGGCTGAGCTTAGGTGTCAGGATTGCGAGCGAAGCGAGCTCAATAAAAAGCCTGGACTGGCTGAGCTTAAGTGTTAAGCGAGCGAAGCGAGCTCAATAAAAAACCTGGACTGGCTGAGCTTAGGTGTCAGGATTGCGAGCGAAGCGAGCTCAATGAAAACCCTGGACTGGCTGAGCTTAGGTGTCAGGATTGCGAGCGAAGCGAGCTCAATTAAAAGCCTGGACTGGCTGAGCTTAGGTGTCAGGATTGCGAGCGAAGCGAGCTCAATGAAAACCCTGGACTGGCTGAGCTTAGGTGTCAGGATTGCGAGCGAAGCGAGCTTTTGAAAATCTTAGACAAAAAAATCCCAGCTTTACCAAGGTTTGTACACCGGCCCCATTCTTTCTGTACCACTCCTCCACACTTTTTTTCCATACAGCCATTTCACATTAATTTTCTAAATCATCCCAAGTATCTGTTCCATTCTCCCACAAAAACACATATCCTATAGTTTTCATTCATCCAGACGTTTCTTTTGCTCTCCTCCGACCCACATCTAGGTCTTGCCAGGGACACCTTCTCGTCCTTACTCAAACGATTAGCTGTAAGGTATCCTAACCAAAACCCGAACACATGCTATCTCACATATAAAGAATTATACGAACTTTCATCAATTGTTCTTTGTCTCTCTTGTATTTCCACTTCCTCGCACTTCACTCTTACTTTCGCTGCTACATCGACACCCATATTCAGCCACTCATTTATCGTATCCTTTGTTTATATTTTTTGTCTTCCTTTATAGTACACTCACTCCATACATTCCTTTTTCATTATCATTCATTTCTCAACATACTTATTTTCATTTCAAATTTTGTCATTACGTCTACAGCACCGAGACAATTTCTGAAAGACGGCTCAACTTTCTTAACGAGATGCGCTCGAAAGATCAAAATCTCCTGAATGAAGACTATCTGTAAGCAAAACCCTCGCGAGATAGCAATCCAAAGAATCAAGCCCCATTTAGCTGAATACCATCCAGGAATAAACAGAGGAAGCCTCGTTTGATATAATAGCTATTGAAACGAGGGAAGCCAGCGATAGAATCATGAAAGAGCTGGGAAAAGATTTCGAATAGTGTGTCGCTTTCGAGGATGTCCAAAATAGCATCCTTGATTTTAATAAGGAGATGCGGATGCTTGATTAAAACCTCAAGAAGCAGGAGCTGGCATTGAGTAATAACTTCGAGAAAAATAAATTTTTGGGAAGCCATAACGCGAAAATGGGAAGGGGGTCAGAAGATGAAACGTTTCAGTTCAATTTATTTAGCCGTCCATGAGCTATCGTGGAAACACACTGACATTAATATAAATAGAATTTAATTAATTATTTTCAAATGCGTCGTCTTCAATTTATTATGAATTTTTATTTAATTTATCACACAGACATTTTTCAAAATTCGATGGAATGGACTCAGGGGACCTCAAAACCTGCACATCCGTTGAAATTGGCGATTTTTACGATCGTAATATTTTACTTTAGACAGGAGTCAGGGGAAACTAAAAAATCAATTCCAGTGAATATATTTTTTTTAATTGTTGCTAACATAAAAAAATAATAATGATGGCCATTCCTCTTTCACGACAAAGACATAACCACGAAAAAACCAGGCGGAAAGACCATTGGTCGATAGCCACTTAACAGATATAAAATATACATTTGATTTTGTAATTTTTAATATTATTGATGTATATATCTGTTAATAAAGATTATTATTATTAATAATAAAGATGGTGTATGTGTGTTAATGTATGTGTTATTATGAAAATAATTTATTTTCTATTTATGTCTTAAGAAAATAATAATATTTTTGATTAAAACGAAAACCATATTAGTACTCATAATAATTCGATTCACCATAAACGGCGCTACAAAATAAGATTCCCGCACTCAGTGTGATTCCATTATATTATTACAAAATACCATCTCGTAAATTGAAGAGGCCATTCGTTTCGTTCCTTCTTCATCTCCTTCCTTTTATTTATTCATTTTTTTTTCTTTTCTTTAGTTTTATTTCGTTTCGTCGTTGTCTCGCGGGGGCCCCGATATTGCGATTTAATTTATAACTCGCGATGAGATACGTTCGCATATAGTAGTCGGGGCCCCGGCAAAGATACATAACAGTTGCATGTGTAATATTTGCGGCTATAAAACGCGCGGATATAAAAATCGCGACATTATTCTTGCGTTCGCATGCTGAAGAGCAATAGTCGGGCAAGGGAGCGTGTGTTATATGACGAATTTCGCAGCTGGCGTCGCGGCCCATCACTTTATTTGCGCGTTTCGCTCGCGCTTTATATCTCTTTTAAATTGCCAACGCGACGGCCGACCGTTTTCGCGGCTCGGATTTATTCCGTTTAAAATATCGTGATTTTTATTACAGGATAAACATGTTCTTTACTAATATTTGATACAAGATATGTAAATTAGGGATCTTCCAGCGTTAAGAAAGCATCAGGGGATGACGTTACAGTCAGTGTTTTGTGGGTGGTGCGCTTGAACAGGAATATATTTTTTTTTGTTTTTTTTTTTTTTTTGTACAACTCTCACAAAACCTCAATGAACCATAATAGATATGAACCATTAATGATATTAATCATAACAAATTAAAGACGACGCAAGCGCCATCTTTTGCCTAATTTCAAGTGGCATCGTCTACGATTAGGGTCTACAAGGTAGACGATCGAGAATCATTGTTTCGTCCACTAAAGGAAGGCGAACTAGTCCTGTTTATAAGAACAAGAAACGAAATTCACATTTAATGAAATGTTCAGTCACAATTCATCTAGAAAAATGAAAATGATTTTCATTTTTATTTAATTTATTTCTTCCTGTATTCTATTCCTTTCTGATTATTTTTCTGTATTCACACCTAATCGTAATTATATTTAAACCAAATAGACCCATAAACGCGTGAAACGTTTGTCCATTTCGTGCTTTATTACATCAAAGCGAAAGTTGCAATCTAAAATGCATTTAAAACACGCTGGCATTTTAATGACAGCCGTTGCGAATTCTCCACAAAACCTCAACTGCCCTCTTCTTAAAAAAAGTACAAAAAGAGCAGCAGCAACAACAACGAAAATCCTTAGCGCACTTTTTTTCGGTACCGCCACACGGGGTTTTACCTATTTGATGAAGTGGTAGGCCAGAGTCGCCGGTTACCACTATAATTACGGCGCGCGCGGAGCCGTCGGGTTATTTTTTCTCCTCTCCTCTTTCTTTATTACCATTTTCTCCCGAGCACAGTTCTCACGCTTTATCTCACAAGAATTAGTCATATGGTAACCCAAATAATCCCCGGATTGAATTATATATATGTATGTGTGTGTGTGTGTATAAATTTTTCCTCTTCCAATGAAGACTACGGTGTGCTGTTGTGTACGTAATGGCGATCACGGTTTTCTAAAATAACGATTGCCCCCGAGAGACATCTGGGAATGCTCACGGTGCAATAACTTAAAAGGGGCAATTACCAGCGCCGCCTTCGGCGGCCACTTTTCGAGTAAGGAAGAGAAAAAAAACGAGAATCGAATGGTTCATTTTTTAAGTACGCTTTTTTTTCTTTCGTGGTGGTATGTGTGAATGGCTCGCGTTCTTGGCGTGCCTAGAATATTTTAGAGTTGTAGGTGTGTACTCTCTAGAAATCTGTAGAAAAAATAATTTTTCTGAATCTAAAAATATTTTAAACAGCGATTGATTTACTAATGCTGATTAAAATTCTGAATAAATAAGCCTAAAAAGCAGAGTGAATTTTTTTAATACGCATAAAGAATAATCGCATGTGAAGACTGGGGGGTCTTGAAAAGTTAAGAAACGAAAACAAATTTTGATAAATGTTAACGAAAATAAATTTTGATAAATGTTTCTAGTAAATGGAAGTTGCGTGGCGACCACACCTTTATTATCTTATTTATTTAAAAGTACGCGTTCGAAATTTATTAATAATATAAATAATTTATTAAAACAGTGAATGAAAGCGAACGTCCATAAAAAATAATAAAAAAACGTTATCAGCAATTACGAAATGTTAAACACGACGGGGGAATGTTAATATTTTCACGTGTCTCTTAATCACACCACGGAATCGTGTAATTTAAAATATATTAGCGGCGTTAAAGCGTTTCCCAAGAGTCCGGTAATAACCCGAGCGAGGACCGTATTTCATCCTCCTCAAAACTAGACCCGCGCACGTCATTAATAAATTTATTCATTTCGAGAAAACTCTAAGCACGCGCGCGCGCTTTCAATTATTCCCGGCTGTATTTTATAACAGTAACAATAAACAACGAGAAGAAACAATGGAATTCGGAAAATTTATCACCCGCCCGTAATAAACCCATTCGGTTCGCCCCGTAAAATTCACCGAACAACAACACGAATAAATTAAATCCGAAATATTCTCCTCATCCTCCTTCTCCTTCAGACAAATTAAATATCATTTATATATAAAGTATGCATATTAAATGAGATTCCTGTTTCAGAAAAACAACAACGAAAAAAAAAGGAAGAATCCTCACCCGTTTAATAATGATAATAATAAAAAAGGACGAAAACTACCTACACAGAAGTGAAAATATTTGTTTCGTTTTCATTCCGTCCTTTATGTAAATTTTTATTTACTTTTTCGAAACAACGGCAGACACTTAATCGATATTTTTACGGCCGAATTTACATGTGAATTAAGGATTAAATGGGGACGTAATTTACGTTATATGTACATTTCGTATCAAGTCGTTTATTTTTTCGGGGGGGAAACACTCACGCCGGCGCTTTTATTTATTCACAGCGTTTTTTTTTTATTTTCGTAGCGAAGAAATTTACATTTTTGATTGTCTTCTCGTTATAAAAATAAGAGAAAAGAAAATCGAAATTCAAAAACCAGGTCGTGTTGTTGTATTTTGAATAATTATCATTATATAAAAACGCGTAGAAATAATTTGTAAAATTGTAGATTTTTTCTTACTATTGGTTCAATTAACAAGTACTTACTTGTTTTTATTGTTTTCCTGTATTGGTTCTGCTCTTTGAAAATAAACACATTATTATTAATTTAATTGATATCTCCTCAAAATCAGTAAACAGTGATCATTTTCAATAAATTTTTGGTTGCTTTAATTATTCCGTGAAATTTACATAGGGCCTTATTGGAACGGATTTAGGGAAGCCCGTTGATTGGCCGTTTCAGACGTATCTGCGGTTGGATTGGGATTACTGATTTCACAGAAATTTTAAAATGACAAACTTTTCAGGGTTTGATTCCTAAGGAATGAAGCTACATATTTACAATAAATTATCCCTTTAAAGCACTTGAGACCGCTACAAAAAAATCGTAAAATTTAACAAAAAAATCGCCCTATTTGCGAAGGTCCACTTTACGATCAAACTGACAAAATACTGACTTCTTGATGTGGCTGAAATTTCCGTAGTTTATGCTCCCATTCTTTAGCTACATTTTGGTATAATATGAAGTCATTTGGCGATTTTATGATTTTCACCAAAATTCCACTTTTTTTACGATATTTCCAATTTTCGGTCAAATAATTTTTGTTTAAAAAAAAATCTGAAAAAAATTACAAATTCTCTTATTCACACTAAAAAGAATGTAGGCTATTTAGATTTGCAAAAAAAAAATGTTTTCAAACATTTTTTGTCATTTTTTTTATTTTTGAAATTTACATGGGGCCTTATGGGAACGGTTTAGTGAAGGCCCGCCGATCCACCAATTAACACATGTCCGCAGTTGGACTAATATTACTAAGTTCACAGAAAACATACAACGATGAACTTTTCAGCATTCGATCCCTAAAGAATGCAGTTACATTTTCACATAAAATCATCGCTTTAAACTGGTTAAGACCGCCAGAAAAAAAAAACAAATTTGAGAAAAAAAATTGCTCAATTTGTGAAGGCCCCACTTTACGAGCACACTGACGGAAAACTACTATTTGGATAAAGCTCAAATTTTTCCAGTATATGCCCCCATTCTTTAGCTACATTTTGGTATAATATGAAGTCATTCGGCGATTTTCGGATTTTTGACGAAATTGCACTTTTTTCCATACATACCCCTTACGATATTTCCAGTTTTCGGTCAAAAATTTTTAGTTTCAAAAAATTCTGAAAAAAATTACGAAGGTTCCTATTTGCTAATAAAAGACCATAGACTCTTTAGATTCGCGAAAAATTATAATTTTCAATCATTTTTTAAACTTTATTTTTGTTCCTCGAAATTTACATGGGGCCTTATGGGAACGGTTTATTGACGGCCCGCTGTTCGCCCGATTAACAGATATATGCAGTTAGACCGAGATTACTAAGCTTACAGAAAACATACAACGATGAACTTTTCAGCATTCGATTACCAAAGGATGCAGCTACATTTTCACCTAAGATCATCGCTTTAAACCGGTTAAAACTGCCAGAAAAAAATCCCAAACTTGAACAACATTTTCACTCAATTTGAGAAGACCTCTTTTTACGAGCAGACTGACCGAAAACTAATTTCTTAACAGAGCTAAATTTTTCACAGTTTATACCCCCATTCTTTAGCTACATTTTGGTATAATATGAAGTCATTCGGCGATTTTCGGATTTTTGACGAAATTCCACTTTTTTCCATACATACCCCTTACGATATTTCCAGTTTTCGGTCAAAAATTTTTGAGTTTCAAAAAGATCTGAAAAAAATCACGAAGGTTCCTATTTGATAATAATAGACCGTAGACTATTTAAATTCGCGAAAAAATATAATTTTCAATCATTTTTTTAACTTTATTTTTGCTCCTCGAAATTTACATGGGGCCTTATGGGAACGGTTTAGTGAAGGCCCGCTGATCGGCCGATTAACACATGCCTGTACTTCGACCGAGATTACTAAATTCACAGAAAACATACAACGATGAACTTTTCAGCATTCGATTCCTAAAGAATGCAGCTATATTTCCACATAAAATCATAACTTTAAATTGATTGAGGCCGCCAGAAAAAAATCCCAAACTTGAAAAAAATGTTCGCTCAATTTTTGAAACCCTCACTTTACGAGCACACTGACTCAAAAATAATTTTTTGATACATCTCAAATTTTCTCAGTGCATGCCTCCATTCTTTAGCTACATTTTGGTATAATATGAAGTCAATCGGAGATTTTTGGATTTTCATCGAAATTCCAGTTTTTTCCATACATATTATTGCGATATTTTCTAATTTCGGCCCATTTTTTTTTTATTTAAATAACTGTGACCAAATGAATGAATACTCTTTTCTATTTATCAAAAAAAAATTGTTTCAATAAAATCTGAAAAAAATCTAGAAGGCCCTTATTGATAGTACAAACAACCACGACTATTTATATTCTAGAAAAATATTCATTTTCAATTATTTAGCTACATTTCAATGAAAAATTTTTTAGACAATATCTAAACAGCAGCATTTTTTAAAAGCAGAATACAAAGGTTTTTTTCTCCGCCTCTGTGGCGCGCCGGTTAAGCGTCTAGTTAGGGCTCGATTCCAGGATTGGGCTAGTCGTAGTATGAATGATTGAATGAATGTTGTGATGTCCCCCATTTTGATATTAAATCATCATAAAGATTAATGGGTGAAATGGTTACAATTGAGCCTATTTTGTATGGGAAATGTAAAGTTTAGCGTGTTTGTTATTTTTTATCATCACAGTCTAAGCAACTTTTGCAAGATATAATAATAATAATAGCCTTTATTGTCCAACAGGATTTCCTATGTACAGGATAATATAATAGAAGGTACAATGCAGAAAAAAAATAAGTATTACAAGAAAAAAAAATATAATTGATTAAGCCCTGAATATGTCAGACTGATATCCATGTGTGAGTGTAAAAAAACGTTTTTTTTTATTCGTAAAAGAATAACAGTTGTTCTAGCGTGGTGTATTGCGCAGTGAATTGGATTTCTAATTCGTGATCTTAGGTTCAATACCCAAATATGATGTCTCTTTTGTGGAGTGGTCCAGGAAATCTTCGATGAAATCCAATTGTTTAATACGAAAATAACAAATACATACGGAAAAGGTTACGCAATAAAATAGTTAAAGAACATCGGGTGACAATTTTTATGCTTCAGGATATTTCGAACAACACGGCTATAATTAATAACAATTAAAATAACACGTCGCGTCCGAACATCGTGATTGTTGGCGAATGGCAATAACAATCACGGAATATTACAACTTGTAGATGTTATCTGAGCAACTGGTATCCTCCACCTACAAGACGGCATCGGAGATTTCCGTTAAAGCCGCGACGCGCCGTTGATGATGATGAGGTGTTTAATCGATGGGGTATCCAGGTATGCGCATGAGGTAGGTCGGCGACGCGGAGAAGAGTTTCGGGAATGCCGAGGGAGAATACCCGGAATGCCGGCACGTACTACAACAACACGTTCCTCCTTTTCCACTCCCCCTCGCCCATATATGCGCCGCTTATTAAGTATTTAGGGCTCAGTGCCGTTCTCCTTTTTCGTCTCCATGCTACGGCTCCTCTCCTCTCTCGCTCCGTTCGGCTATGTATAATTAATAATTGAAGGTAAGCACGGCGAGGTCCGTGCCAGACGTATTTGTCTGTTCGTTTTTTTCTTTTTTTTTTGTTTCGTTTCGATGGTGTGGGTGCACGATCTGTGGATAAAGAGTGTGTGAACTTTTCGGGGTTATCCTTTTCCGATAATTTCATTATTACACCGGCTAGCAGGTATCTGGCATACCTAACCAACAATGAAACCTCGTGTTATCTTATTGGAATCCAACTTTTTTATTCTATTAATCAATTCTCGACAATTTTTTTAAGTCAAGTGTTTTCTTCACATAAAAATGTACCAAGAGGTGAACGCTTATTATTTCTATCTGCGCGACTGTCTTTAGATATGAGATTATTTCATTTTGTTGTGATCCAAATTTCAAACAAAGATAATAATTTATAATTTTTATTAGGTAATAATTGTATTTGATATACCTCTGTTATTGGTGTGTATATTACTGTACTTATTATTATTATAGTTTAGTGTTAATCATCAAGTTGATGAATCAATTGTTAAATATGTATATAACCACACAGAAATCTCGACAATCATTAATTAAAAATTCTTAAGTAAACTATGCGTATTTGTTGTGTGGGCAGGAATTTCCTTTGTGGATAAATTTAAAAAAATACATTTCTCGAAAAGAGGTTGAAACGAGTAAAAATAAAAGCGAGGGAACAGAGGAACGAAACAAAAGAGCAATTTAGCAGACGTCGGAGATAACAGCGCGCGACATCAACAAGTGAATCCTTTTTTCGTTTCGAGTCGTCGCGCTGAGATCAGAAAGTTATGAAACGCGATAGCCTTTCCGCCGAGGCGGTCGCGAGACGAAAATATGTAAAATACCGGAATAAATAATCCCCGTTGACAATATTATAAATACGGCCCGGCTTCGAACAGAAGCGTTGTCACCGTGACAAATTGTATCGCGCGCGGGGAGAGGACTCACTTCATGACCGCATGAAATATTCATTACGGGACGTCTCTGGACCGGACCGGCATGAATATTTAATACAAATAAATAAGACGTATTTTTCTTTCGGTCTCGTTTTATTTTCCCACCCCGCGAGTGAAAGAGTGCGTTACCCGACAATACAAATTATCCCCGATGTCGCCGCATTCATAATGTTTACGGTGCGCGCCCAGACAAATTGTCACATAGTAAATGCGGGGCATTAATCTCTTCGATTGCGTTTTGTAAATGCACACACGAGCGCGTGTTTCAATTGAATTTCATTTATAATAACAGTCAAAACTTTTCAGTTTCGTATTTTATTACATTTTTATGTTAATTCTTTATTAATCGGGAGTTTATTGGACAGTTCACACAATTATATTCAGGGAAGTTTAAAAAAATATATAATTTAATTATCTTATCTAAACTTAGATAGATAATGACATTAGCAATGATGACAATTGAATAAAACGACAAGAACTAATCGGAGACATAGAATATTAATTAATTGCCACGAAATATTTACTATCCTGCAGATGAAATAATATTCTTACACAACAAGCAATTAATTTATTTTAATATGATAATATATTATTCCTTTCTTCACTTTTTTTTATTTTTATCAATAGCTTTTATATAAAATTGACAAATAAAAAAATTAATAAAGAGCACGTGGTACTTGAAATATATATATAGTAATAAAAATAAAAATAAGTGAAGAAAGGAATAAAATATTATTATATTATATCAAGAAACTTCACGTACTCACCAACAAATATCTTCAAATTTATTTTAAGTTTAAATAACTTTTCTTTTATTACATTGAGTGGTTTGTTATTTAAAGTAAGGCCCATTTACAGAACGGAAATGAACTCCATATTATGACTTCATTTCCGTTTTGTAAATGCAGCTTTATTCTCAAGAAAAGTATTATTGTTTGCATGAGCTTTAATTTAAATACTTTGGAGATTAGTGGGAAGACTTAAATCGGCCCGTAATTATTAAGTTCACTTGTATCTCCCTGAAATTGTGTTGTTGATTCTTATATTATTACCCGACGCCTTAAGGGGCAATAAAGGATAGCACAAGAAGAAGAGGAACAACAAGAAGATTCTTATATTATTGGAAATATAAGAATTATAAAAGCAAACACTATAAAATTAAAAGAAATCCAATCAGTGAATTATGGTGGATGCGCCGGGACACAAGACAGTAAAACCATTAAATCGTTTATGAATGATTAAAATGTTCATTTATTTTGTTCCAAATGGTAACTTTGGCTTCAGTACTAGACAAATAAGCTAAGTACTATGTGTGTGTCTAATATAGTATGGCAATACAGTTATTTATGGCTAGGAACTAAAAAAGCAAAAATATGCCCGTTTCTTTATTAAATTCGCCTTGGAAAGCTGTTTAAATGAATGCGATCCCGGCGCTTCCACCAAAAGTACAACGAAGAAATTCAAATATTTTTAAAAAACGTCAATTTCACTTGTGTAATCTGAGCCTTACATTAAACAATTTAAAAAGTGAATTTTCTAATGCAGACAGAAAAATGTATGATGTGTCCATCATAGTACTTTTCCCGGTAAATTCGGTCAAATACGTTTTTTATGAAGATTTAACATTAAAGAAAAAATTATTCAATGAAAAAGTGAATTAATTTCGTGAGCGAAGCGAGCGTAACAAAAAAAATCTGGAGCTTAGGCGAGCGAAGCGAGCTCAATAAAAACCCTGGACTGGCTGAGCTTAGATGTCAGGATTGCGAGCGAAGCGAGCTTAATAAAAACCCTGGACTGGCTGAGCTTTGGTGTCAGGATTGCGAGCGAAGCGAGCTTAATAAAAACCCTGGACTGGCTGAGCTTTGGTGTCATGTGTCATCCTGTATTGGCTGAGCTGAGGTGTAACATTATTGCCATGTTATAATTCTTCAAATAAAATTAATAATTTCAAATTAGAAAAGATCAGAAATTTGTTGCATTATGCAATATCTTATTGATATGCAACAGCAGGTGTACTTTATGTAATTCAATGTCCGGCGTGGGTATTTTCCCGGGAAGTAGTTGTTTTAATGTGCATTTGTTCAACGTGCCTACGTAGCGTAAGTCAAAAGTCACAGAGCTAAATGTGTAAATAATTTATTAATTATTTTCAAATCATTTTTATTTAATTTAACAATAATTTCAATATATCTAATTTGGTTGTTATTTTATTTTATATTATAAAATTCGGACGCGCTAAAAAAATCACCCTTCAGTAATAAAGAATTAATACAAGCCATCAAGATACCGTCAGATCTTGGGAAAAATCCGCAATTCCCCTCACATTAATCGTGAAATCAGAAAAAAAAATCGGCGAAAACGCTAGCGCATTTTTCCTTTTTCTCCTCTTTATTTTTTTATTTCTGTCTTCCCTTTTTATGAAAATTAATGATGTGTAAGTGAGGGCCCAGTATGAGTAGCCGGGGCCGATAATTCCGAACAGCGCTCGAGACAATTATTATTAGTTTTCGAGTCGGCGGGCGATTTCCAATCAGTGTCCTGTCTCGGGCCGTGATTAATAAAAGCGGAGATTGGTTCATTTTTGGTCATTAGAGCGGCCCAGAGTGCGCCAATTAGGCGCGACCGCTCTCGGGATCTCCGCGCACCGGGGGGCCACCGTCGCGAAGGACCCCGGCTATATACATCATCGCCGCCGCATCGATGCCCGGCGTTGAATCGCCACGAAATTAACAAGAGCGGAATGAAAATAAATAAATAAAAAATGTATAATTAAAAAGGGGAACGTGTTGATGTATTATCCACCCTTATATTATTTACACAAAAAAAATATTCTATGAAAATGGTAATTTACATTTCTTGAATAACATTCTCACTTATCTGAAACTTTCCTTTAAATATTATCAATAGTATTTAAATAAAAATAGTTGTCCTTTCTCCTACAACCAACATAAAGGAAATTATTAATAGTAATTTACTTAACAAGTTCCGAAAGTGTTTTGCGGGATGAGTAAGAATGGAATTTTAAGGGACTTACCCTTAAAATTCTTCCTTAGAAATCTTCCCTTAAAATGATGATAGAGTTGGAACTGGAAATTAAAAAAAATCAATTTTGGATCGTGCCATTTTTTCTGCACCACCAGCAACAAGTGGCAGAGCTCCTTCTTAAACACCGCCCAGTGTTTATTTTCAATAAGTTCAGCAATTGTGCAGGCGATTTTACGAAAAGTGTGAATACATTTGCAGATCAATTCATACTTCTCTCTTAATTTTACTGGCAATAATTCATAAGTGGCTGCTTTAGCAAATTCGCTGTGGAATCATTTCCGCCTCACTTTGACTATTGATATCCATTTTTTTAATAGAAAAAAAAAATACGCACGAATATTATATGACAAAATTAAATACAAAGTTGATGTTTATTCTAAAGGCTTTCTAAAATCGTCCTGAGAGTAAAGAAATTGTTCCGAAAATTAAAAAAAAAATAGTCCCGAAAATCCTACGATTTAATGAATAATACGGAAAGTTTCATTTTTCGGGGCAGTTGCAGATAAATAAATGTATTATTCAATTATTTATTAAATTTATTATATCAACCAAAATCGTTGTAATGATTGCAATTTATTTCACAACAAATTTTTGTTATGTGAAATAAAATTTGTTTCCACGATAATGTTTTGGTTGAAATTATAAATTACTGGTATGAGATTGAAAGTAAATTCTTCAAGTCAACACATTTCGCGATGTAAAACATGGGCATTTTTGTGAAAATAAACGAAGGCCCATTTCGTAACGATTCACGGTCCGTTAAATCGGCACCAATTTTCATATCTGCACACACACAAACACCACAACATTATTTTTCTCTCCCTCTCTCTTTCGTTCTTTCGAAGCATTACCACTCCCATGAAGGGCATGCAAGCAAGCAAGAAAGCAAGCGAGCGACTGTTACGACCCAGGCCATTGTCTAATAATATCCGTAATAAGTGTAAATTTAGCCGAACGATATAATTAATGGCATTTGCATGTGGTAAATGTTGGCAGGATGGCCCCGGGGCGGCGGTGTGGGCGGCTTTCGTGCGGTTCCGTATTCCCTCGTGACCCCTCGAAGGCAGGTGCGTGACCCCCGGGTGACCCCTGACCCTTCCCCCTCCCCCACACGATCCCGCGCGCAGGCTCACACAAAGCACCAAGGCGCGCACGGCACACTTTGATCCCGGTCGACGATTTGAATTTCGTTATTTATTGGGACGCTGACAAATACGATTTCGAATCGTTGTTGCTCTTTGGTGGCGTTGTGTAATCATTTCACGTTATGCCTTTGTTTTTTTCCTATCCTTAAAGGTGTTAATTGCGCCCGTTGCGTCAGCTTTCTCGTCCTGTGTAATTGTTTTATCTACTTGTTAATGGAAAACTGCATCCATTTATAATTAGAGGCTTATTCTCGACTAGGCATTAAAATAATTTATTGTCAATAGTAACATCATATTGCAGTGAGAATAAAATAATTTGAACAATTTTCGAAAATGTTTACTAAATAATAACTATGAAATATAGTATAAATAATGCTTGAGTAATTATTGTCATTTTTTTATAATTTTTATCATTTTTTCTGAAACCTGTCATGTTTCTTACATTATTAAAATTTGTTTATTTCTCAACCAAAATAATTTTACTTTCGCTGAAGCCTTGTCCAAGGAAAAGTATTGTGATCGTAAAACTTTTCGAATCTCCAGTTTCAATAGATATGCACGTTTTGAAGCCTCCTGAGTCCATTCCATCGAGTTTTGAAAAGTATCTCTGTGTTTCCACGATAGCACATAATCTACTAATTAGATTGAACCGAAACGTTATATCTCTGAATTTCCAATATCCTTATCAAATCTTCTGGTTTATGTAAACTTCTAAATTTCGATGCATCATAATTTTGGCATTGCTTAAAAATTATTTCTTGGGCTTCACCTTCGGAATCCTTTCCATATTTGCGTTACTACTTAGCAAAATTTACTTTTCTCGAACTTGTTACTCAACGCCAGCTCGTGTTTCCTCAGGTTCTCAGCAAGCATACGCATTCAGTGATTGTCTCAGTGCTGCCTGTTGATTACACGCAGGGTTTCTTGTATTTGGCTTCGCTACGGCTCAAAAACGAGCTTTTTGTAGAGTTGACTCGGTTCTCTTTTTCATTGCGTCAGCAATTTCGGTGAAAGAGTATTGAGAAAATTCTAAGCACTCTTGATTCATCATACCTCAGCTTAGCCAGTCAAGGTTTTTATTGAGCTCGCTTCGCTCGCAATCCTGACAACTAAGTTCAGCCACTCCAGGGTTTTTTATTAAGCTCGCTTCGCTCGCAATCCTGACATCTAAGCTAAACCAGTCAAGGTTTTTTTTTTATTGAGCTCGCTTCGCTCGCAAAATTTTATGAAACCTTTTCTAAAACATGGAAGGGAACTTCTGTAACCATCCTCTTAGACTATAACCACACTAACCCATTTTGTTTTTAAATTGCACTATCTCACTCGTGATGCCTCAAAAATCATAATAAAATAAATGAATAAAACAACGCCTTGCTCGAAAATGAAAGTAACGCTGTATTTTATTCAGAAATGAAGATTTATGTATGTTAATCATTCTTCGACGAGTAATCAATGAAGTCCCGGCGAAAGCAAAGCAATCACTTCATTTCAAAAATTCCAACAATTCGCTATTGTGAATCATAAATTACAACCTTACGAAGAAACATAATAACGATTATGTATTGTAATTTGTAATCGGCAACGTCGTCTCGACTTTGAGTATCAATTGCGATAAATCAAATGCGGTGTTCCGCAAGGATCAATTTTACGACCCATTCTCTTTATTTGTATACGACTTTGATGGATTACTAAAAGAATTTAATAATTATGTGGCTATAAATCTTAATATTTAAAATAAATAATCTTCTTTATGTTGGTTGTTGAGGTAAAAATGGTTAAATCTTAAGTTAAAAAAAATATTGATATTTTTTACCTTTGCATAATATTAATTTAACTTTTTTGTTTTAGCAATTTGAAGATGGAGATCATGTTATCGTTCTTATCGCCCTTGCAGTCATTTTTTGTACAGGTAAGATCGTCAGTCATACCAAAAATTTAAACGAGTCAATAACCTTGATTATGTAAAGAAAATGTTAAGTTTAACGTATACGGTATTTTTTTATTATCGCATATATATATATATATATATATATATTTAATAATCAGGGCTATTCTATACGAAAAAAATATTTAATTTAACGTAAACCTTATTTTTAACCTCACAATCTAAGGATACATATCAATTTCAAAACTCATTTAGATTATGATGAAAACGATAACGTGCACGTTAAATTTTACATTTCACTCAAATATCTAAGTAATTTAACATTTTGAGAAACTAAATAATGAAAAATTGCACTCGCCAACAAAACGCAAGTGAGTGCGGGCTTATTATTATTTAGAGATCGACATCGCCGTGCATTAAGCGATCGCAGGCAGAAGTGGGGTCACTGGTTCTAATAATAACAATAAAAAAATCCCATTTTAAACGGTTACCTTCTCCGCGATCTCGGGAGTTCCCACGATGCTCAACTGGTACTCCTACGTACCCTCGAGGAGTTCGCCAGACACGCGCTGCTATCGCTCAGAGCTTTTAAGTCACGTCGGCGCTCTCTCTCTCTCTCTCTCTCTTTCTCTCTCTCTACGTACGGTTTTCTGCATTGTTTGTAAAAAGGAGGGTGCACGGGTATCGATATTGCCTTGCGCGCGAGATTACAACTAACTCGTGAATGTTTCAATGTTTGAATGGTTTCTGTGTGTGGTGTTGTCGGATTGGGGCCCGTCTATCGCTCACGAAGTCACCACGCTTCAACGCATTACAATGCCATTCAAGATTATATACTCGTGTAAACGCGATAAATACAAATATCATACCAGCTCGCGGTTTGTAATTTGCGACGGTTGTGGAAGAAAAAAGAGTAAGTGGAAATTGTTATGAAATTTATTTCATATTTTACGTTTATTTTAGATAAATAAAAGCTTACTATATTTTTTTAACACAAGATTTTTTAATCACTACGTAATAGTTCATAATATAAACTATCATATAGATAACCGTGTGTGATCCGGTTCAAGAATAGACACACGGAACCTCCTGCCTGTCGTAAAAGGCGACTAACTGGAGCGACTGTCCTAAAAAAAACAATTCCTTCTAACCCCTCAAAACTCCAGCTCGGGGTATCATGTGATCCATGCCCTCATGGTCGCTGATGGGGTGGATTACCTGGTACTAGTGGGAACCGAAAGGATATCGCATTCTGGTAAAAACTCCACTCCCGGTATTTGCTCGTACCATCTTTAAAAAGTATATATCAACATGTTGAATTACTGCTATAAACATCAATATTTCCTACCAGAATGGAAAAAGGGTGTAATAGTATGCATTCCTGAATCTGCCAATTATTCTAATTATTACCGTCCCATTACTCTCCTTTCGGTAATCGGAAAAATTTTTGAATTCTTAATGAAAGAAAAAATCCTAAATTTATGTAAACACTTTATCCCAGAATACCAATTTGGATTTTCCCTTAAAAAAATAAACCGTGCTTCCATTCTCCATCCTAACGTCCAGTATATTCACATGCCACCTTGAAGGAAAAAACTGCAGTCCTCTTCATTGATATTGAAATGACCTTTGACTCGGTCTGGCATTAGGGTCTTCTTTACAAATGTTTCCTTTTAAATCTTTCCCATAAAATCATAATATTACTTCATAGCATCCTGTCAGACAGATTATCACAAATAAAAATTCGACTGTCATATTCATTCTCAATCTACAAGGTGTCCCACAAGGTTCTCCCATATCTCCTCTATTATATAATATATATTGCTCCGTAACTTATAACTATAACGCAACATATTTTAATCCTTGTCTTCCATGCTATTACCTTTAAAAAAGCACAATTATCACTCCAAAAATCACTTGACGCAATACAAAAATGGTGTTCAAAATGGCGCACTCCTAGTTCACCGCTTTTGTCCTTTAATAACACCCCAATCCAGCCTGCAAATACCTCGGTATCCTATTCGACACAAAGGTTTCCTTTGGACGTCATATACTTTCCCAAAAATCCAAAATTAAGGCGAGGACACAACACTTCAGGGGACTTACATATAGGAATCAAGGTGCTGTCCATATATATACATCGACTTGTCGGTCCTTGTTGGACTATGGTTGCATCCTTTTTAGCCAAATCCGTCCATCCACTAAATTTCACATACAAATAGATGAAAGATCGCTACTCAGAACTACCACTAAACTAAGACAGCCCAGTAATCCTCTTTATAACTCTTCCAATGAACTACTATACGAAACCATAAAAGTAATGCCGATAGACCAACGTATCCTCAACCTATCTTCAAAAATCTCCACAAACCCCAACATTTTTGAAATTATCAATCAATTCTGCATCCATCGAAATCCAAATATTACTCCTAAATATACATTCCCAGCAGCAACACTTCACCAATTCATTAGCTCGTTTCACCGAGACAATTAAATAAATATAACTAATGTACTTTGATTTTAATAACAACATATAATAGATCCAGCTAGGGCAGAAAGACCATCGGTCGATAGCCAAGACAGACTAACACTAAATATTAATATTTATAAATAGAAAAGAGAATTCATTTACTTGATCACAGTTATTTAAATAAATTAAATAAAAATGATTTGAAATGTCTGAATAAAGAGAGTAATATATATCCAAAAAAAGTTTCTAGCAATAAATGATGGATGAAATTAAATCAGCTCCACCTTTTTAAAATTCTCACTATTATTTAAGATAACGTTCTATTTTTTTTTTTAGGAAATTACCTTTTTTTCGATCAATTTTTCGGCGCCTGAACCTAATCTCGACAGGAATGTCCTTTTCGCCGTCCCAATTCCACTGTCCCTCCAAACCAATACTTACGAAAAAGGGCGACCGCGCCAGCACGGAAAACACGGCATTAGTTTAAAATCTAATTCGGGCAAATTGCCCCTAAACACCAAGTAGCAAATCCTCTTTAGCAACCAATTTTCTGTAATTTTAAAGGCCAGCGCCGGCGTGCCAGGCCAGCGGAACTAATTTATAGGATAATAAATGTTGACATAGATGGCTCGCTCTAAGTGTTTTATTATTATTCTTGTTTTCAGTGAATTATTATTATGATCAGCACAAAAAAACTAAATTAAATAAAAATGATTTGAAAATAATTAATAAATTATTTCCACATTTAGCTCTATGACTTTTTGACTTACGTCACGTAAGTACTTCACTGTATATTCTATCATTATTAATATTTTTATGTAATTTGTAAATTTGTAATCACATCCATTACTGCTTCAAGCTACAGTGCGGTCAATTATTTTAGTAACGTATTCAATATAGTTTGTATATGTGTATGTATTAAAATAATTACTTGAATAAAATTCTATTATATTCTACTTTAAACAAATGCACATTAAAACAACTACTTCCCGGGAAAACCCCAAGAACAAGAACACCAAATTCAAGGTCCGCTTTTCTAGGTTCTTGTACACCTTAGTCATCTTCGATAAAGAGAAGGTTGATAAATTGAAGCATTTCCAACATTCTATTCCACATTGACAATATTTTTACAATGGATTAGCTACAAACGTACCTTGAAATAAAAATACATATTAAATTATTATAAATATTTTGTTGTATTATTTCAATTAAAATATCAAAAGAAATAAGTCTGCTATTTTGACAAGAGTGACAAATAAACAAACACAACAATAGCGCGCAGATAGCATCGCAATCAAACTTTAAATCCGGATGATCTCTCAATACCCGAAACGAAAAGGAAGGTAAGAAAACCCCGGAAAAAAAAACAAGCAGGACCAAAATATTGAGCCGAACGTCACGCGGTAACGTCCTTTTCCACCCAAATCACCTCTCGATCCGCGCGATAGCCATCGTCCGTTGCTGACACTATCTAAAACTCATCTCAACGGAATAATTAAACATGTTATGACTTTAAGCCCGGGCGTGTATCTCTAACAAGTCACCACCCGTCCACCCAGAACGAATTTATTTATATTTTTTTTCCGTCCACCGTGAGAATGTCTCGGGAAAATGTTAAAACGTCCGAAACTCGGCCGACTACCGTGCGCAATAACGAGTCGTTATTAAAAGGCGATCAGCCCGAGTCGGTTCGTTTCGGGCGCGCCGTGTGAAAATATGCAGAAATCCGCTCCTTCCCGGAATTGTCCGGTTTTGTTTTTCCTGTTTCGCCGGTTGATTAGGAGGAGAGCCCCACGTCGGGGACTTAATCACGGCTTTTAAGAAATCAAGGCGAGCATCAAGGCTTGATTGCTGATTGTCTGGAAAATTAGACGTGTAATTTTTTTTAGTAAACACGTATTTATTTAATTCTGCAAGTATTTAAATAATATATATATGTATAAAAAAACTGAGATAATTCTTATCTTTACAGTTACTTAAATTAATCTTAAATCATAACAAATAAATGAAAATTTCTTAACTGTTAAGGCTTTTACTTGGTTATACATTTTGCGTTTATTAAATAAAACTTTGTTTGTATAACATGTTAACAAATTATACAAACAAAGTTAAAAAGTGTTTTATTTAATAAACATAAAAATGATCAATATTTTTGTTTCTTCGTCAGGAAATATTCGGAGCTATTCCATACTTGAAAATTTAAATTAAACGTACAAATTATATTCTAACTTCTCATTCTATGTATTTCTATTACAAAAGCTATTTAAGTTTGTGATTTAGTAGAAAGAGATAGCTATATAGTAAAATGGAAATAATCGTTTGAGAAAAGAGCCATTCTATTGGATTTAATAATATGTATTTACTTTTTTTATCTAGCAAGTATAAAGTATCAGTCTAAATAAAAAATAAATCGTTAATTTTCGTGTATTACGTCAATTTACTAGTTCAAGTTAGAAAAGAAAATTGTAAGATATAATGAAATTAATAGGTCATGTCTGCTAAGTTATTTGAATGCAGAATTTAGTGAAATCCTTTAAATTTTCATTGCACAAGTTTTTATTAGCAAAAATATAATTTGAAATTTGTTATAAATTTGATGAATTTTCATTGTTTTTCACACAAACTAAACATTAAAATAATTTTTAATTCATCTGATGAAATTCTTGCTTATTTTAAGATTACTGTGATGACAACAGACAATATACACTACATAACATTTCAAAATGTATCATGCAAAAAATGGAAATTCCGTAAATACATAAATAAAATAAAATTCTGTCATTCGCTGCAAAAATTATACAGTTTGTTGTTATTATTATTTTTTTTAAATCTATATTTACTCGACGTAAAATCCATGACGGATTTTCTGAAATAAATGGAACGTTTCGCGTATCGACGCTAATTCCATGTAATTTTCGCCGTACTTTCTAAAAAGAGCGGGCTGATTGAATTCTAATTGAGATAAACACACACGGTGTTCGGTCGAAATATGTTTATTCCCTCTAATGCAAATAAAATTAGACGCAATGATTTATGCGTTTTCTTACGCTCAGGGGAAAATGATTTATACGGAACGCTAATGGTTTATCATTTATTACTGAAATTGTATGGCACGATAAAGTAGTAAGAAGAAAAATATATATATATGTGAAGTTGTTTTCATGTGTACGTATTAATTTATTTCTCGTAAATTATATAGGATTCATTGTTGAATTTAAAAAATGATATTAAAAATTAATCACTTGCTTATACGTTACAGATCGTAATAAGATTTAGAAGTGTTTTTAATTAATAAATAGAAGAATGAATAAATAAAACAGCAGATTCGAGTTCAGCAGACTTTAATCTATCTCTGTAGAAAGTTTCAACACATTGCAGCCTAAAATTATTTTTTTATGAAAAAGTTGTAAGGGGTAACCCTTTGAACTTTTTCAAATTTCTTTGAAAATTCTAAAAAAGATATTTCTACACGGAATAAAAACTTTCTGACAGCAGATTTGAATTCAGCAGACTTTAAATTATCTCTGTAGAGGGCTTCAGCCCTTTGCAACCCAAATTATTTTTTTTATGAATTTTGTTGTAAGGGGTACCTCTTAGAACTTTCTCGCCCGACTTTAAAAAATCATAAAAAAATATTTCTAAAGGAAATAAAGACTTTCTGAGGGCATATTCGAGTTCAGCAGACTTTAATCTATCTCTGTAGAAAGTTTCAGCTCATTGCTGCCTAAAATTATTTTTTTATGAAAAAAGTTTAACTTTTTCATATTTTTTGAAAATTCTAAAAAAATATTTCCACACGGAATAAAAACTTTTTGATAAAAGATTCGAGTTCAGCAGACTTTAAACTTTAATTTATTTTATTGGTAGATTTTTAATAGTTGCTTATTATAATATTAATGGAAGTTCATATTGTAATGAGATGATTAGTTATATTTACCATTACAATATGAACCACCAATGTTTAAATATTAAAACTATTAATTACATTAAAGTAGAAGAATGTTCATATTTGTTAATGATGTTGGGGTATTTTTATGTACATAAGCTTTTTGAATTGAAACTCATTAATTGTTGAACTTTGCATTTCTGGCGCCTTATTCCTGAAATAGATCGCACGAAATCGTTCGTACGCAACTGTCAAATTCACATGTAAATTCCTATCTAAATGACAGATTTCATACGACCGAAACGTTCGAACAATTTCAGGAATACGGGCCTTATTATACATTGCAATTAATTAATGTAAAATTAAAACCAATAGAACAGGTGTCGCTATTAATTCCGAAAAAAAAAGACATCAGAAATTCACTCACCGGCCAGATGTTGATCTTTCCTATCCTTCCTAGAGCCCCCCGGGGGTGGGCAGTAATTTGCCGGTGTGCGCGCCCGTTTTCGGGTTCCCGTAACGCTCCGTTCGCCCCCGGGAGATTCTCCCGAGGAGGGCACCTGTTCGCCGGGGCCGACGTTAATTTCACCCCGATTTTGCCTTTTTTTGTTGTTGTGGTCTTCCTCAAACGCACACGGGGATTAGTCGGTCCGGGCGTACCTTTATGTAAATCGTGTGGGCAGTGCCACTTGATCGCCAGAAATTATAATCCAATTAGGTGTTTGATGAGCGTGGGAGGTTTTCTCTTTTACGTCCGCACAGAAAAAATACGTGGATGCTAATCTTTATATGTGGTTCAGATGTTTATGTTTTCAATAAATATCTATTTTAATTGTGATGTTATCTATAGCAAAATTAAGATATTTAAAAATTTGTTTGTATTACAATGAAATTAAACAAGGAAAATTTTTGGCAATGATAAATAAATTTCCATCAATTACTTACATTGTAAGTTAAAAAAAAAATGCAGTTGGAGAAAGGTATTGATTGAATTTTATTGATCATTGCCAGAAGTTTTCCTTGTTTAATTCCATTGTAATTTAAATAACTGCAAATGTGTGAATAATCACTGTTTTATTTTATTTGTTTGTATAATTGGTTTTATCTTGTTATACAAAGTTTAAAAGTTAATATAAAAATTAAACAAGTATCCTTTTTATTATTACATTCAGTTTTTAGTTACGTAACTCAAAACTGAAAGCAGTAATAAAAAGTATCGAATTAATGTAAATAAAACAAGTATCCTTTTTCTTCACTTTCAAATTAATTCAACTCATCTTCACGTAACTCAAAACTCAACATAATAAAGTTTTTAAAAATGTTTTCTCTGCCAAATTTGAAACAATGCATAACGAAATAAAGGCCTCAACCCTTAATAATTCATCTTAATTTTAAATATCATATACACACATAACTACAATGTTATGTAACGACAAGTGATTGACTCTATATAAATATAGAGTATTTAACATCTTGAGTCGCAGTAAAATCTACAACATATTTTGTTCATTTAGTTTAACTCGATTTAATTAAACTAACATCAATAATAATGCAATATTTTCTTGTGCTCCCGGCGCATCCACCATAATTGCAACGGGGATAACATTATATAACCTTCCGAATTAATATAATAAATCGACGATTTCTATTTCAACTTTTGTTAAAAACAAATAAGACTAGTTTAACAATGAATATATTAGAGACAAAATAGTTCCGTAAGGGAAACGTTAAGTTCAACGTGTGCGTTATTTTTTTATCCTCACGCCTTAAATAATGTCACAGATATTTAATAAGAGATAATTTCACGCATAAAAAAGAACGATATATGTTAACAGCCGTAAATCCCGGGTTTGTCTGAAGAATCAACTCGGCTTATTTATGTTGTAATATATGTAATATATATATATATATATATATATATATATATTTCTTTATCGTGTAGATAAAGAAAAAATATAAAAGACGCAAAGTGATTTTAATTGCTGAGCGTATGAAAAACATGTTATTATTATTTATTTTTATTTTTTTAAAACACAAATATTACAGATCTGACATCAATTGTTTAAAAATTGGATCGTAGAGGCTTTTATTTGGTGGAAATCCATATTCACATGTAAATAAAACACAATATTAACAAGTACAGTGTGTTTTATTTACATATCAATTGTTTATTTTTTAAATTACAATCTATATTTTTATATTTGCGATTTCGGGATAGTTTTAAAATCTGATTTGAGCTATACAGAATTTTGAATAGATTACATAATTACATATATTCAATGAATATTAAAAGTACGCATAAAAATGGTGGATGCGCCGGGATGTGTAATTTGAATTTTTTATTTTACGAAAATATACGAATATTTCATGTATTGTATATTAAATTAAATATTGTTATGGATATTTTGAAACTAAAAAGCTTTAAATTTAACTGTTGTATACCGTTTTTTTCTTTTTTTTTTCTATAAAGCTATTTTTCTCTTCAAAACTGCATTTATAATATAATTTTTATAAATGCATTTTGGAAGAGAAAAATAAAAAAAATAAATACAACAGTTAACTCCTCAAAAGAAAATCTGATACGTTCGTTTATTTTTTTAAGGTGTCTTGTCCTTTTCTAAATTCTGAGATTTTAAAGAAATAATCTTTTGTATATTAAAGAGAGACGTAATTTCGGCCATTAGATTACTCGCCGTTTAATTTATTCGAGAATAAATGTCTTTAAAAGATCCCACTTATTCGTGTAATGCCAAAATGATGGGGTCCGACGTATCCTCTGTCATTTTTTAGTTATTACCGCGGTCGGCCTTCGGGTGTATTATTTTCTCATTTATTCGGAATTACCACAACTGGAATACGTAAGATATAAATAATTCATGCGCGTTTCTTTCTTTGTCTTGCTTCGTTGATGCTGCTTGTCGTCGTTTCGGATTAATTTTATTTTAATACCTCGAGAACCAGAAGAGAATCTAATAAAAAAATTGTAAGAAAATACTTTTTGTGGTAAAATTATCGCTCAAAATGGTTGAAAATGATTATTTTCGAAAAAATAAATGTTCCACATTCTTTCTAGTATCACGAAGAGTATTCGTGATTTTTTTCAGATTTTTCTGAGACAAAAAAATTTTCATCGAAATTTGAAAAAATCGTAAGGGGTATACATGGAAAAAATGCAAAATCTGCCGAAAATCCAAAAATCTCCAAATAGCTTCATTTTATACCAAAATGTAGCTAAAGAATGAGAGAATAATCTGTGAGAATTTTAGCCCCAACAAAAGTTTAGTTTTCAATCAGTATCGTCGCAAAGTTGACCTTTGAAAAATGAGCCAAAATGTTTATGGATTTTACAATTTTATTACGGCGCTCTCAAGCGTCTAAAAAAGGTGAAAATAAGTGAAAATATAGCTACATTCTCTGGGAATCCAATGATGAAAATCGCGTCTTTTTATCCTTTTTATGAAGCTTTTAATCTTAGTCAAACCGCAGACGCGTCCGAAACGGTCAATCGACGGGCCACTTTTAAACAGTTCCCATAAGGCCCCGTGTTAATTTCACGAGGATATTCGAATGGCTCAAAATGGATGAAAATGATTATTTTCGAGAAAAATAAATGTTCCACATTCTTTCTAGTACCATGAAGAGTATTAATGATTTTTTTCAGATTTTTCTGAGAGAAAAAAATTTTCATCGAAATTTGAAAAAATCGTAAGGGGTATACATGGAAAAAATGCAAAATCGGCCGAAAATCCAAAAATTTCCAAATAGCTTCATTTTATACCAAAATGTAGCTAAAGAATGAGAGAATAATCTGTAAGAATTTTAGCCCCAACAAAAATTTAGTTTTCCATCAACATCTTTGCAAAGTTGACCTTTAAAATATGAGCAGAAATGTTTCTAGATTTTACAATTTTTTTACGGCGCTCTCAAGCGTCTAAAAAAGGTGAAAATAAGTGAAAATATAGCTGCTTTCCTTGGGAATCCAATGTTGAAAACCGCGTCCTTTTATCTTTTTTTGTGAAGCTCCTAGTCTTTGTATAACTGTGGACGTGTCCGAAACGGCCAATCGACGGGCCACTTTTAAACAGTTCCCATAAGGCCCCGTGTTAATTTCATGAGGACATTCGAATGGCTCAAAATAGATAAAAATTATTATTTTTGAGAAAAATAAATGTTCCACATTCTTTCTAGTATCATGAAGAGTATTTGTGATTTTTTTCAGATTTTTTTGAGACAAAAGAATTTTCATCGAAATTTGAAAAAATTGTAAGGGGTATACATGGAAAAAATGCAAAATCGGCCGAAAATCCAAAAATCTCCAAATTGCTTCATTTTATACCAAAATGTAGCTAAAGAATGGGAGAATAATCTGTAAGAATTTTAGCCCCAATAATAATTTAGTTTTCAATCAGCATCGTCGCAAAGTTGACCTTTGAAAAATGAGCCAAAATGTTTCTGGATTTTACAATTTTTTTACGGCGCTCTCTAACGTCTAAAAAAGGTGAAAATAAGTTAAAATATAGCTACATTCTTTGGGAATCTAATGTTGAAAACCGCGTCCTTTTATATTTTTTGCGAAGCTTCTAGTCTTTGTATAACTGTGGACGTGTCCGAAACGGCCAATCGGCGGGCCACTTTTAAACAGTTCCCATAAGGCCCCGTGTTAATTTCACGAGGAGATTCGAATGGCTCAAAATGGATGAAAATGATTATTTTCGAGAAAAATAAATGTTCCACATTCTTTCTAGTATCATGTAGAGTATTGGTGATTTTTTTCAGATTTTTCTGAGACAAAAAAATTTTCATCGAAATTTGAAAAAATTGTAAGGGGTATACATGGAAAAAATGCAAAATCGGCCGAAAATCCAAAAATCTTCAAATAGCTTCATTTTATACTAAAATATAGCTAAAGAATAGGAGAATAATCTGTGAGAATTTTAGCCCCAACAAGAAAATATTTTTCGATCAGCATCCAAGCAAAGTTGACCTTTAAAAATTGAGCTGATTTTATTCTGGATTTTACAATTTATTTACGCTGCTATCGAACGTCTAAAAAAGATAAAAATAAGTGGAAATATAGCTGCATTCTTTGGGAATCCAATGCTGAAAATCACGTTCTATTATCTTTTTTGTGAACCTTGTAATCTTGGTCTAACCGCAAATATATCCGAAACAGCCAATCGGCGAGGATTTATTAAACCGTCCCCATAAGGTTACGTGTTAATTTCATGGAGCAATTCCAGTGTTTATAAAAAATTACCGCAGGGCTAAATTAGACTCCGGGGTGTAAGATAATATCAATTGTGAATAATTGTTTTGCTATTATTATTGTATTTTGAAAAAAATGTGTAATTTAAAATGCATAATTGCTAGAATGAAAGATTCGTTCTGGACGCCTCCACTTCACACCGCAACAATAAAACAAAATTACTTTCAGGTGCCGTTTAAAAATTTCCGCGCACGTCACTCGAAACATCAAAAAGAAAAACAAATTAAAACGAATCTCAATCCATAATTCATGCAAACAATTACAGGGTGCAAACGTTTCAGTTTTTTTCGAGGCCGGTATTGTCACAGAGAGACGACCGGTCGGGGCCCGTGGCCTGTAGTTAGTGGATCCATGGGCGTACCCCGGGGCACGTCGCTAGGCGGCGCCCCTTAGGCGCCCCTAACCCACAATTTCACTGTTTATGTGGGTGGAGTGGAGACCGTCCGCGGCTTTCCCAAGACCCCCTAAATGTATAATTGTGTGGTTCGCGTTCGAAAAAAATCGCCGAAGAGCAGAAAGAGTTGATGCATAAAAAAAATTGTAGTCGACGGCCCGGGGTCTCATTTTCGAAAACGTTTAATGAGGGCGTGTGCACATTCTCACGAAGTCCGGCCGGAGCCCACCCCGAGATGTTTTTATCGATACCCCCCTTTTTCCCTGTTTGTAATGGATATTTTGTAATCAACAGCATCGGGACGGGTTCTAACACTTTTGATTATTTTTTTTTTCTTACCTGTGCTTATCTTTCACATCAGCGTATTAATTTTCGACTTACAAAAATTCCAAAGGAATTTAAACAGAAATAAAAAAAAATCGTAAGAACTTAAATTATTGAATTATCATCTGTAAAGAGCGAAACGCATCCCAGGAAACTACACATAAAATCGGCACTTATTTTTTTGTTAATTAATACTTACGTTATTCATTTATTAAAGTACACATAAAATTATGAAACATGCACAATTTGAATTAATATGAAAATAAAAATAAAGAGTGGAAAATACCTGAAAAATCTTGAAAAATCAAGATTTTTCAGGTTTTTCAGGGTAGCTTGGAAAAGTATTTTAGAAGTAATATGTAATTTGATCAAAGGAGGCATATTTGTAGATGGATCTTTTTCTTTTTTGCTATTCATATATATTTTAAGAATGACGAAATAAACATTTTTTTCTAAAATTAATTTAAATAAAAAGAATTTGAAAATAATAAATAAATTAATCCCTCTTTAGCAAATGTGATATTTTGACTAATGTTACATAAGAAATTTAAAACAAATGTTCAATAATAGACATTTGCTCTTGCGTAACAATAACATATTGCATAATTTATTTATTAGAATAAAAATAAATAAAATTTGGAATATGTTATTATCTCGAAAGATATTCTCATTTTGTTTGTTGTTCTAATCAGGTTGATTGTTTTCATTTTAGTCTCTATTTTATTTAATGATACATATCATAAGAATTACATAATTAAATATTAAAATTCTTAATTGTTGGATAAAATTAATTAATCTTGAAAAACTATCTAAAGAAAACTTTACGTATTCACCAATAAATATCTGCTATTTAGTGTTGGAATACAAAATTATAATCAAAAGCAGCAACCCTAATAAAATCTCTAACCGCGTTATAATTTTATTTACACCGCAATCTCGACTTAGCGAACGAAGCCAGCAATAAATCGAGAACACCACCATAAATCCCTCAAAGTCGCCTATTATTACCGGACGTTACACTTAATTTTTTTTCTCCGCTTGTTCAATTCGGCCAGTGTTGCGACGGCCACAATGGAAAAATGACCGCAAATTTAGTCACGGCCCATTGGCGAGCCCCTATCGTCCGCTACCTGTTACAAATGAAACTGGACGACGGAATCCCTATTCATCCCGTGTCAACTTTATGCGGTTTTATGAAAAGCGCCTTTTCGACGTTCCGTCCCATTGTGCGCTCGAACAATTTCGTACCGAGAAGCCGGCCGGAATTAGTTACGCCACCGAAATATATAGAGTTTTGGGTTAGGAGTGAAATTCCGCTGATTCAAGCCGGTGTCAGTACTCTGAGATTTTCTCCAAAAGATTAAAATATTCCAAACCAAAGCTCAGTCAGACCTGGATTTTTATTACGCTCGCAATCCTGACACATAACCTCAGTCAGTTTTATTAAGCTTGAAAAGACAATAATTTATTCTTTCATTTAATAATTCTCCATTTGCTGTTAAATATTCATTTAAAACATAAATAAGTTAATTAATTACTGGAATAATTCTTATAAACGTTTTTATCATTACACAATTTAATTTTTTGTTCCTCCTCCATACCTTATTACTTCCTTTTTTTGTTTTAATTAAACGCAGTCGAATGCTGGTCGCCGTTCGTTTCGTATTAATCAAAAATAGGCAACGAGCGTGAAGCAACAAGAGCTTTCAGATACGATACGCCGGTTGTACGTTATTAATTGGTGTTAGGTGGTCTTGATTATTAAATTTTGTCATCTGTATCTGGTCCGAGATGCGTGTGCACGTTGGCTTTCGGTGCTCGACGGCGCGTGAGGTTATCGAGTAATTATTTAATGATACGTGAAGGTAACGAATTAATTTACCCCGGGACTGGCCAGTCCACGGATCTATAATTGATTAACCATCTAATTTTCAGCGTTAATTTAAATATATCGAAATAATAAATCGATCGAATTATTGAATGCGTTTAAAAGAAACTGAACATGAAAAAAATAATAATAATAAAATTGAAAATGCTGTTTTGTTACAGTTTAGGGATTTAGAAATGCCTCTTACAAATAATTTAATGTGTAACAATATACCAAATATAAATAATTTTCTTTAAATACGGATATCCGAGACTATTCTGTAAGAAGAATTGTTAAATTAAACATAAACATTATTTTTAACCTCACAATCTGAGAGTACATATCAATAAGAAAACTGAGGGTTAAAGAATTACGTGCACGTTAAATTTAACATTTCACGTATGAAAAAGACGGAATTTTAGTAACAATAATAATAAGAACGGAAAGTACTGTTGTATAATTTTTGATTCCTAAGTGTTTTAAAACAACAGGTTCTAATTACAACGTCCTAATCATAATCAGCAGCTGTGTAATCGGATCTGGCCAAAGTGGCAGTTGCGTTGTAATTACGTAATAATAACCGGGATTTAAGAAGATACCCGATATGTTAATGACGGTAACCGCAGAGCATTAACAACCTTATAATCAAAAATCTGCCTTGAGCCGAGCCCAGAATATGAATTAATTCTCCCTCCCAATAGAAAAAGAAAAAAGAGGAAACAACCTACCTCGCGAAAAATTCTCACGTGACGCCCACGTACACATTTATTTCTTTTTCTCCTTTTCATAAACGATTTTTGATTGACATTTAATGGATGTCCATTTAATTTAGTTAACGGATTTGACCCACGCACCCATTTCTGTGTTCCTAAATTATCCTCGCGCGCAATTTTAGACGATTTCATCTGGAAGGGAATAGAAAGAAACGGGCGTAATGTTAATTAAAAACAAAAGAGAAACGACGCTCGGGTTTAATTCTAGGGTTGGTTTTTTCACGTTGCGGTAAGTTTTGCGGTGCACTCCTACGGCGCCAAGGCGGCAACCGAATCGCGCACAACCCCCAATTAGCCGCCGCGACACACTTTTATACATTTTAGTAAATTGCCGGTTAGGTGACTGTCCCTCCGCCCTAAATGCCCGTCCGCGCCGGCAAATACGCCGAATTATTTCGGTAACCGCCGCCCTGGGATAGAGAGCTTTTACTACCGCTTATTATTTTTTGTTTGTCTCAGGTCAATCTGGAGCAAAAAGGTTGCACAAAATCACCGACAGTATTATATTTTTTATATATATATAATCGCTTTCTATTTTTTTTAAGCGATCCAACTAGATTTTATATTTTTTATTAACAATTTCTCACTTTTAATAAAATTTAAATACCAACCAAAATTTCAGTGAATTCCTGTTAAAAAAAAAGAAATAATCAGGAAGGCCCATGTTTGTGTTAGAAATAGCGTAGGCTATTTAGTTTATCCAAAAATAATCATTTTTTCAACTCGTTTTGACCATATGAATAGCTCCGCGGAATTAACATGAGGCCTTATGGGAATGATTTAGTGGAGACCCACCAAATGGTCGTTTTGAACGTATCTGTGGTTAAACCAAAATTACTCAGTTCACAGATAACTTAGACGGGTGGGCTTTTCAACGTTCCATTCTTAAAGAATTCAGCTATATTTTCTTCAAACATCATGTTTGTACGTTGTTTGTGGTAGCCAGAAAAAAATCGCAAAAACGAGACAAAATTTTACCCAATTTTAAAGGCTAACGTTGTGAGCATACTCTCAAAAAAATAATCACTCAGTCTCATTCAAATTTTCACATCTGATGCTACAATTCTTTAGCTGTATTTTGGTATAATATGAAGCCATTTGGCGATTTTTGGATTTTCGCCGAAATTTCACCTTTTTCCCAATTTTCGATGAAATTTTTTTTCTTTCAAAAAATTTTTATAATAATCTGAAAGACTCTTAACAATATTAGAAAGAACGTGCTGTATTCAATTTTCCGAAAATACATCATTTTCAACTCTTTGTGGCCATTTAAATAGCTCCGTGAAATTAACATGGGGCCTTACGGGAACGGTTTTCTGAGGACCCGCCATATTGTCGCTTTGAACGTATCTGCGGTTGAACCAAGATTACAAAGTTCACAGAAAACTTAGAAGGGTGGGCTTTTCAACATTAGATTCTTAAAGAATCCAGCTATATATATTTTCAAGCATCATTTTTCTACGTTGCTTGTGGTCGCCAGAAAAAAATCGAAAAAATGAGACAAATTTTCACCCAATTCTGAAACGCTAACTTTGTGAGCGAACTCTCAAAAAACTAATGACTCAATCTCATTCAAATTTTCATAGCTTATGCCCCCGTTCTTTAGCTACAATTTGGTATAAAATGAAGCCATTTGGCGATTTTTGGATTTTCGCCGAAATTTGACCTTTTTTCCATACATACCCCTTATGATTTTTTCAAATTTCGACGAAAAATAAATTCTCTCTAAAAATTTTGAAAAAAATCTCAAATACTCTTAAGAATAGTAGAATAAACATGGTATATTCAGTATTCCGAAAAATCATCATTTTCAAATTTTTTTGGCCATTTTTTTGGCGTAATTTACATGAGGTCTTACGGGAACGGTTTACTTAGAACTCCTTTAGTAAAATACGCTATGAATGCTGAGTTCAAGTTTTAATTAGATTTATTGAATATTTCTATTGAATAAAATGAACGTTATTTCCAATGTTGCATCATTATAACATTTATTATAACATTAATGAAACCTTGTTATTATAGATGGAAAAAATCGATCTTATTGATCTTTTTGTTTGTACAAAAAAAGGTCACATACTTACCTTTTTATTAATGTAACATATTCTATTACTATCAACAACTGTTCTCCATTTATTGAAAAAAACATTAATATATTAAATTTAAATAAAAATGATGGACAGAAAGACCTCAGGTCGATAGCCCAGGATAGACTAACACTTTCATACAAACTTATAATTGTATTATATAACTGTATATTATATAAAGTTATTGTCTGAATAAAGATGTATATATATATATATAAAAGATTTGAAAATAATTAATAAATTATTTCCACATTTAGCTCTGTGACATTTTGAGCTAAGTGTGGAAATAATTTATTAATTAATGGTTTTAATATTTAGACATTGGTAGTTAAAAATCAACCAATAAAACACAGATTAGATTGAATAACTTTAAATTCTCGTCTAGTTTTGGATTATTAGCCCATTTTCAAGAGAATTTATAATTAATTTTATTAAAATTTCGATGGATACGGCAGAGAGACCGTTGGTAGATAGCCCAGACAGACTAATAAAAATAATTATATAGCAATTAAATATAAATATATAATATAAAAGTAATTGTAATTGTCTGAATAAAGATGTTCTATATATATATATAGATGTATTGACTTTTTAAATTTTAATTCATTTTCATTTAATTTATTGTTAGTTATTGACGTTATTTATTAAAAATTGCTCATTTAGAAATACTCGATTACTAATATCACTCGATTTTCCCCAATACTAGTTATTATGTTAATTTTACTCAGTAGGTTCTGTTTTTTTTAAAGACAAATTATTTGATTTAGTGCTTTATGTGCACTCAATCTCCACCAAAAATCTATTACATAAACATGTTTTCTTTCACGTTGTCATTTTACGACCTAATTGTGAGGAAAACTACAAAAAAAAACGACCACCCCGTATTACTTTATCATCATCTGACTTTCAAGCCCCAAAGATAAAATTTTCCTACACTGGCAGATCGAGCGTCCAGATTAGTTCCACCTGTCCGGTGCAATAAATAAACGTCAGCGTAAATAGACAAGGAGAAGATCCTCGCCGGGAAACACATTGTAGCAAACATTGACCACGCGGTGACCGCCGAACACAATCGGCCGGTGAAAGCGGGGCAATAAAACGGGGCCGTAAAGCTTTTCAGTTTTCGACAAATATATAGGGTACTGGGAGAGTAAACCGCACGAAATAATTAGGGAAATATAGGTTTCGGCTTCCGAAACGGTCGATTATACCGTGGAGAGGGAGATTCGTCACGGATATCCGAAAAGTCAACCTCGATATACCGGGGGTGAACAGCGGGGGGCGGTTGTTGTTGTTGTAGGAGGAGGGTAGTTTTTATATTCAATTTCAAGAATTTTTTTCTTAAGAATTTTGTAATAAAAATAGTTTTTTTAACTTAGGCTTTTATCATTTTGTTAGGACCAATATATTACTAAAAACTGTTATAAAATTATTGGTATTTTAAATTTATTAATAACTTATGCAATTTCTCAAATGCGTATTTTCTATTGATTTTATCTAAAAGATATAGAGAATAATACGCATTTGTAAAAACTCAAAGAGCCCCTGTACGAAAATTAAATTATGATTTTTTTAATTATTTCCCACTGACGGAAAATTTAATTGGCAGATGATTTTTGTGGAAAATCAGAAAATCGCGGATTAACTTAAAAATATAAAAAAAATATGTTCACAATGAGTGGAAGCATTAACTGTGTAAATTTGAGCGACTTAAATCAAACGGTTTTTATACAGCAGTGGTGTAAATTTGGTCTTTGAAAAACGAGCGAAAAAAAAAAGCATCCTATTTTGCGACCATTTCAGGACAAGCACGAAACTCGCATGTTAATAATAATAGGAGTAAAATGTAGTTAAATCCTTCCTGAATTTCTCAATTTAAGTCTATATTCTGTATGAGAAAAGTTTTCTTAGTTTTACTAGTACTACATCTGAAACCCTCAATCTTGTTGAATGTAGCTATATTTCGACGACGTAAAGCGATTTCAAGAACAATTTTCAGTAATTACAGAAACGTAAACAATTTTCGGGTATTCGTGTGACTTACAGAACATTAACTTACCGAAAATGTTCTCGAATTTAAGTAACGTAAACAGACAGTGCAATGCTTTTGCAATAGAAGTGACGCAAACAGACTTTTTTTTAATAAATTGTTAATGATAGTTTTCGAATTGTTAATTTTAGTCTAAAGCGACGTATACTTGAGTTTAAAATCGTTGCATCGATACAAGAAAAAAATTAAAAGAAAACCTTTAATCACCGCAACATTCCCAGAACCGTATGATACGTCAAACAACATACCATTAGCGCATTATAATAATCGTTAGAATAAATCCCACGGCGAAAGGGTTGCGGAACGAACAATCAAGCCGATCAACCCTCGGACGACTTACCATGAATCATTAGTGGAATGCACTGTTTTTTCGTTCCTGAATCCTCTATCTCGGGCCAATTGAATCTGTCAGTCCGCGGTGTTGTATATGAGCGCCGAAAATTTTAATAGCATTTAATTGCGAAAACAACCCGAAGACCATTTCCTATCTATCACCGTTTGACAGGCCCGAATCAGAGCGCATTTAAAACATAATCGGGGAAATTATCCCCACAGAAAAAATAATCGCCCTCCGCTGGAACAATTACAAAAGCGGGCGCAGCAACAATGGACCATTAAACAATTAACCGCAATTTCGTGAAATGGTAGAAAAGAATTAAATAATGTTCGAGAGGATACGGAAAAAAAAATATATAAGGAGGCCGCAGCACGCGATTTCCCCACGGGCTGTCAGTGCGGTGTAGATTGATGGATTTTTTACGAATGCACCACGCGTTGGCTTAATAGGGAAATTGTTTGTAATGAAAAGGTACAAGGGGCACGGGTTTGAGGTTTCGGTCCCGATGATTGACAGCTCCTGCCATGCCCGAGAACTCTTATTTATTTCCACCTTGGGTATTAGCGCTTCGTTTTATCTCCTTCTTTCTGTGTGTGTGTGTGTGAGTTATTGACTACTTGTCAGATGATGGGGGATTTATGTTTTATTTGTGGTTTTTCTACGATCAGCCGCTGTGGTTTCACACACACGCACACGTACGGGTTGTTATCCAATAAATTTTCGGTGTGCGGTTGGGCCGATCGACAGGTCGGTTGCCAATCGATTGTGTGTAAGTATGATTTTTTCCAGCGGCGAACAACTGTTTTTGTTGCCTTTGCTTCCCAAGGATGCAGTAATGACCCGAAAGTATTTCCTAATAACTCGACCGCATCTTTAAATCATCATAAATCACAAGAAAAATTACGCTATTGTTATTGTTTAACCTACGCTACCATCAGAGGTTATTGTTAAAATAAAACGTATAGACATTTAATTGCAATTTACCGAAAATATTTTCATATTTCACCCTTGTTCGTTTCGCTTCACCTTTAACAACATTTTCACTTGACGAATACCGCGATTTAGTAGTTTTTCCAGAGCGACAATTCCTGAAAAGGCCAAATTTTTTAAAGACAATTTCAATGAACAATTTGAAAACTATCATTAACCATTTATTTAAAAAAAAACAAAAATTACTGAGATTTACTTATTAAATATTTTTAGTATTCACAGCAGGCTTGTGAATTATTTCAGATTATTTAGAAAAGAACAATTTTTCAGAAAAAAAAACAAACTTTTTTCCATACCAAGTCATGGCAATATTTGACATTATTGTAATTTATTAATGTCAATTAATTATCACAACTACATATCGATACTATTTTATGATTATTATTATTTCGCAATTAAAAGTTTCGTTAAGATACCCCCAAAATAATTCAAGTTGTGATTCTCTTAATTTTCAAGACAGACTAAAAAAATCGCATTTTTGCATAAAACTGAAAATAAATGAAAACTTCGAAATTATTTTCCTGCTTTTTTACATATTCTGAAAAAAGCAGGATTGAAGGAATATCCCCACAAAGTTTCATCGTGATACCCCAGAAATAATTCAAGTTGTGATTTTTTTTTAAATTCATGAACAGAAAATTCGCTAAAAAAATCGTCTCTTTTCGCATAAAATTGAAAATAACTGAAAAACTACGGAGGGGGTAATTTTAGTTTTTTGCATATCTTAAAAGAGTAGGATTTAAGGAATATCCCCACAAAGTTTCATTGTGATACCCCGGAAATAGTTCAAGTTGTGATTTTTTTTAAATTCATGAACAGAAAATTCTGTAAAAATCGTCTCTTGTCGCATAAAATTGAAAATAACTCAAAAACTACGAAGGGGTAATTTTTGATTTTTGTATATCTTAAAAGAGTAGGATTTAAGGAATATCCCCACAAAGTTTCATTGAGATACCACGGAAATAATTCAAGTTGTGATTTTTTTAAATTTCTGAACTGAAAATTTGCTAAAAAAATCGTCTCTTTTCGCATAAAATTGAAAATAACTCAAAAACTACGGAGGGGGTAATTTTTGTTTTTTGCATATCTTAAAAGAGTAGGATTTAAGGAATATCCCCACAAAGTTTCATTGTGATACCCCGGAAATAATTCAAATTGTGATTTTTTTAAATTCATGAACAGGAAATTCGCTAAAAAAATCGTCTCTTATCGCATGAAATTGAAAATAACTCAAAATCTACGGAGGGGGTAATTTTTGTTTTTTTTACATATTTTAAAAGAGTAGGATTTAAGAATATTCCCACAAAGTTTCATTAAGATACCCAGGAAATAATTAAAGTTGTGATTTTTTTAAATTCCTGAACTGAAAATTCGCTAAAAAATCGTCTCTTTTCGCATAAAATTGAAAATAACTCAAAAACTACGGAGGGGTTAATTTTTATTTTTAACATATTCTGAAAAGGCAGGATTTAAAAAGCCCCGATGTATAGGAATCCGATATTTCCATGAAAACAGTTCCGCGTTTCTCCGCCAGATGCAGACAGCAGTCAGAAACCGCCGATTCAGTTCCCCCCAACAGGAAGATACCGTTTCTGCCGTGGCCAGGTAGAATTTCAAAACCGACCCACCTTTTTTCCGCTCTTATTTTACAATGGGCTATATTTAAACAATGCAATCTGCAGACGCGTGAGTTTGCAACAACAAAAAATAAGCGAACAATTAAAAGAAAATTGTATATATATATACATTTTTTCTTCACTAAACACAATTAATTGTAAATTAATAAGTGAGTTTTATATACAAACACACATTGTTATTTTAAAATAATATTTATATAAAATATATATATAAATTTTACTGGGAACAATTAAGACAAGACAGAAATACCTCTGATCTAGAATAACACATAAATCTTAATTTCTCATGAAACATTTTTGATCTAATTCTGAATATGTAATTTTAAATACATATTCAAAATTACTCTTTTTCTATTTATAAAATTAAAACACTTGGTTTGTTTCACTTATTTATATTTTCTCCTGCTAATTTCGATCATAGGTTATCTTCAGGGTCGGAGAAAATAAAATGAGTGAATCAAACCAAGTGTTTTAATTGTTTAAATAGAAAAGAGTATTCATTCACTTGGTCACAATTATTTAATAAATTAAGTAATAATAATTTGTAATAGCAGGTGTACATTATGTAGTTCAATGTCCGGCGGAGTATTTGCCCGGGAAGTAGTTGTTTTAATGTACATTTCTTTAAAGTACTTACGTAACGTAAGTCATAGTGTCACAGAGCTAAATGTGGAAATGATTTGTTAATTATTTCCAAATCATTTTTTATATATATATAAATCTTTATTGGCAGATTATTTTTAACAAAGTAATAATAATAAATAAATACAATAAATAACTAACATAAAAATAAATTCTTCTGCCAATTGGCTATCGACCGTTGGTCTTTCCGCCTCATTTTTTATTTAAGTTTAAATTTTAATTAACATAAATGTATTGTAAATAATTTTTATTGTTATCATACTATGAAATTGTCTCAATTCCAATAACAATTAATTTATACAAAATGGAAGGAAACCTCAAAATTTTGCTATTACGTTTATCGAACTCTATTTAAAACTAAATTGTCTTGATTCTTACTTTGTGGTAATCAATTAGAAACAATCAAACATATTTAATGTGTTACATTTTTAGGTTTTTTTAATTAAACACAATTTCAATTTTTTGAAAGTGTGTTTAAAACACTTTCCCTTGGACAGGGGTCCGGCGAAAGTAAAAATTAAACACATTTTAATATACAAATGGCTGAAGGACCTGAGCCATTAATTAGTTTATATTAAATGTATTGCATATGCATATTTAAATACCACAATAAAGATGATTGTAGGAAAAAGGACAACAGTTTTTATTTTATATTGCTTGTGAGGACTTTAATTTCTCACAAGCAACATAAAGAAGATTATTGTATTATTGTTTAACTGAAAATTGACAGAATGTTGTGTAAAAAAGTGTTTTTTTAATAACCGTACGTTAATTATTGTAATATGTTTCACTTAGTGCCAGCTTAGGAATTGATTTTTTTTTTAAATTACAACTGTAATTGAAATTTTTCGTGTGACGTTTTTTAAAATTCAATTCAAAATATATATGAAAACACTTTTTAGACTTTTCTTCACTTATTTACAGATGTAAATTTCGATTGATGTTTTATAAAGAATTATTAGATAATGATTGAAAGGTACATCTCTTAGTAAATAGAATAAGTGAAGAAAAGTATTTTAATGTATCTTTGATTAGCGGAAAGACCATAACAAATATACCATAATATATTGTAAATATATGTAAAACAAATAACTTTGAATAAAGATTTTGTAGAAATGTATCTTTGAATTGATTTTTTTAAAAGTTATACGAAGAATTTCAATTACAGTTGTAATTTAAAATAAAAAGATTTCCTAAGCACTTTGTTTACATAACATTCTGTCAATTTTTAGTTTCTTAAATCATTATTAAAACAATAATCTTCTTTGTGTTGGTCTTCACTTCATGAAACTCGCATTTAATAAATGAAATACAGAATATTTTAAATTAAAATAAATATTTATTTCTAAATAATAATAAAAAAATCTAATATAATTCTCGTCTTAACAAATAATAAATATATACAACTATATACAGGAAAATAATAATATTAGGAGGAAAAAACATTAAAAAAATGGTAACATTCTCAATGCATTTTCAAGTACAACCCTAAGTAATACGAAAAAAATAAAGTGGAGATCCCTTTTTGGTAACTTAAAATCAAATCAGTCTTCAAAATAAGAGGTAACGTTTTTCCGTACAAAATAAACTAACAATTCTTTGGTAAAGGTGAATCAACGGAAGACGAATCAATCGCTTCCTCGATATCCTTAACGTTTATCGTTTCATGATGTCCTCGATGGAGAACCCGAGCGGTTTCTTTTTGATTTCCGGCGTTTTCGTCTCGACGACATCGCGCTTCGTGGACAGATCCAGGCCGGTGGCGTCCACGTGGATGACCTCCTCGACGGTGGTCGGGATCAGCGTGGGCGGGTGCAGGAGCTCGTGCGCTTTCAGGTCTTTGTATGAGGGGAAGAACGTCTGGCAGGTCTGGCATTCCCAGGATTGCTCCGTGTGGTGGGTGATCATGTGGGTTTTCAGGTTGGAGCGCTGGTTGAACGAGCGACCGCAGATCGGGCATTTGTGCGGGGATTCCTCCATGTGGAGGATCTTGTGGACGGCCAGGGTGCGCGACTGGCAGAAGCCCTTGCCGCATTCTTGGCACTTGAACGGCTTTTCCTTACTGTGGATATATCTGCAAACAAACAAAAATTATAATTAATAATTTAATTTTTTAATGGTAGATTTTTAATACTATTACAATTATTATAATTTAGATTGATAATATAATTTGCTAATTAATATAAATGAAAAGAAAAATAAATTGGATGTATAAAAATAATCATCCATAAAAATTAGTTGGATGTACACAAATAATTGCCACCCATAAAAAAGAAATACAAACAAAGAATTCCCAAACCCAAACGGAATATATTTATTATTTTTTTAAGTGAAATAACGCTGCGGTTTCATTGCTTCGCAAAAAAAATAATAAAGTCATTCTCAATCAAAACGAATCTATTTACGGATGATTTTATATACCAGAATTGTTGATTAGGAAGAAATAAATCAGAAGTAGCTTTCTGTTATTAAAAATAATATTTTTGCAAAAGATCAATTTATTTAATTAATTATTGGGGGAAAAACTAGTTGTTGGCAAAGTTTCGTTATTGCAAAATTAATTATATCGCAATTTTATTGATGCAACATATTCCTATAGCAATTGTAATTTAAATTAAATTAGTAATTGTATTTAAGAAATAATTACCTATGATCTCTAAGATGATCCTGCCTCCTGAAAGCCTTCCCGCAGATATCACAGGAGTATGGCCTCTCATCAGTATGCGTCCTCTCGTGAATGAGCAAATTGTAACTCTTCGTAAACTGGCGGTTGCAGTATTTGCAAATAAACTGCTTCTTGGGGCGCGTGGACCCGGGGGTCATCTTGACGGGCACCGGCGGGCGTCCGGGCGTCCTCACGTCCTGGATCCTCGCGTGGTACAGCGCCGCGTTCCTCAGCCACTGGTTCATGAAGACGGCGTTGTAGTTGGGATAGGGAAACGCCGCCATTTGTTGCGGCTGCTGGGGGTACTGGTAGTGCTGCTCCACGTGGTGCTCCATGCCCCTGTAGAAGGTCTCGCAGGCGAACCTCTGCTGCGGTTGCTGCGAGGGGGGAGGGCTCGTCGAGTAGGTGGGGGTGTGAGGGGGGGTTAACAGCGGGGACGTGCTGTCCGCTTCCTGTTTGATCTCGCCGATTTGAGCGGGGAGATAAGGCGGCTGATAACCTAAAAGAAAATAATAAGATAATTAATACAAAAACTATCAATTAATTTTATTAAGTAACTAACGAAACAAAAAAAAGTGTAGTTTCACTCTTGAAACAATAATTTAAAGAAAAACCCTTATACATTGAATATTTAATTCAAATTAGTATTTAGCCCTACGTGAACTCCCTGAAAATAAGGAGGGAATTTACGCGTTTAGTATATCTAAAAAAAATCAAACAGAACAAACTAATTCTAATTATTTACCAAAGAATATTTTAACAAAATTCATTTCAGAATCTTCCAAAAGTAGTAAATCCGTTGATAACCATCATTTTAGATTAAGCAAAATTTGATTTTGATAAAATTTCCCCAAGCAGTAGGATTTTTTTAATTCGCCACAAAAAAAGGGTGAATTTCAACAAATTATAGAATAATGTTATTAAAAATGATTGAAATTTATTTGCGACTGCACAGAATCTACAATTGTATGTTACTAATGAATATCAATAACGAAATAAACGCAAAAACAGAAAAAAAATGTGCGTTTTTTTAAATATTGAGATAAAGAAACAGATTTTCTGTACTGTATTCAATTCTCAGCACTAAACAAATCGAATACATTAAAAAAACGTATTTAATTGAAAAGGAAATATCAGATTAAAATATTGTTTTTTTTTTATTTGTTTAATTTTATTTGGATTATTTGAAGGATGTTTTTTTTTATTATTTTCTTAAATACTTTTTTTTTATTATTTGAATGAACGCAATCAAGTGATTAAAACATTACTGTTTCGATTCGAATTGTATGTTTAATTAATTGCTTATCAATTATAATTACCTTGATTTTTCAACAAGCGCGCATCCACGTATTCACTCATCCCCGACATTGTTTATGTATCTCCAAACTCAACTCGCACAAATAGTCCAAAAATAACAACAAAACACCGGCAATTTCGCACTCGGAATATTTAAAAAAAAAACTAGCACACTCTCCAATAAATCAATTCGCAACTCTCTCTCTGTGGGAAAACTCTTCAAGTGAACAACTTAGGTCGACTGGTGAGGTTTACTAGCTGCCACTAGTCTATAAGGTAGTAGCGTGCAATTGCTGGGTGGTGGGGGGTTAGTAGCGCTGTAGTAGCGTAGAACGCCTCGCTTATTAAGCGACTGGATGGGATTGGCGGGCGCCCGTCTTGCGCACTAAGGCCACCCCCGGGGGCACGAGGATTTTTTTCAGAGGGTAAGGGTTGATCGCTCCGGCTCGAGGGGATTTGATTTTTTTTTGCTTTCGGGATCATGATGGGAATTTTAATGTGAATCCGAGTTAGTTCCGCATTTTATTATCATTTAGCTTTAATGGATTCTACTGTTTTTGGTTTATTATTATAAAAATATGTTGTTTAAATAAGTAGCAAGAATAACATAGAGCGGGGATTTAAATCCTCACTATATTGATTCATTGAACAGAGCCATTGTTGTTCAGTCCAAGTCGAAAGATCAAGTAATTACAATTATGTTTTAAAAATAATACACATCAATCCATCATCGAATGCGCTATTGTCAACAAATTCTATGAATAAATTATTAAACGGCTGCTTAGACTGTGATGATAAAAACTACTCAACGTTAAACTTTATAGAATAACTCCGATTTTGTTGGCAGTAACGCATTTGATCAGTCCAATTTATGATTACACACTTTATTTAGACTATACAAATAATACAAAACAATATATCATAAATAACATGTTTTAAAAAAGTTTTCTCTAAGAAAAAATAAATTATGAATTTTTTAATTTCGAGCGCACCGAAAATTAGATGGAAATTCGCCTTTTCTCGCATAAAATCGAAAATAACTCGAAAACTGTGGATGGGGTAATTTTTGGTTTTTACATATTCTAAAAGAGAGGGGTTTAGATAATACTCCCACAAAATTTAAAAAAGTTTCCTCGAAGAAAAAATAAATTATGAATTTTTGAATTTCGAGCACATCGAAAATTAGATGGAAATTCATCTTTTCTCGCATAAAATCGAAAATAACTCAAAAACTGTGGATGTGGTAATTTTGGTTTTTTACATATTCTAAAAGAAGGAGGTATAGACAATACTCTCATAAAATTTCATGGAGTTTCCTCGCAGAAAAAATAAATTAGGAATTTTTGAATTTCGAGCACACCGAAAATTAGATGGAAATTCGTCTTTTCTCGCATAAAATTGAAAATAACTCAAAAACTGTGGATGGGGTAATTTTTGTTTTTTACATATTCTGAAAGAGGGATGTTTAGACAATACCCCTACAAAGTTTCATGAAGTTTCCTCGAAGAAAAAATAAATTATGAATTTTTGAATTTCCAGCACACCGAAAATTAGGTGGAAATTCGTCTTTTCTCTCATAAAATCGAAAATAACTCAAAAACTGTGGATAGGGTAATTTTTGGTTTTTACATATTTTGAAAGAGGGATGTTTAGACAATACCCCCATAAAATTTCACAAAGTTTCCTCGAAGAAAAAATAAATTACGAATTTTTTTAATTTCGAGCAAACCGAAAATTACATGGAAATTCGTCTTTTCTCGCATAAAATCAAAAATAACACAAAAACTATAGATGGGGTAATTTTTGTTTTTTGCATATTCTGAAAGAGGGATGTTTAGACAATACCCCTACAAAGTTTCATGAAGTTTCCTCGAAGAAAAAATAAATTATGAATTTTTGAATTTCCAGCACACCGAAAATTAGGTGGAAATTCGTCTTTTCTCTCATAAAATCGAAAATAACTCAAAAACTGTGGATAGGGTAATTTTTGTTTTTTACATATTCTGAAAAAGGGATTTTTAGATAATACTCTCACAAAATTTCAAAAAGTTTCCTTGAAGAAAAAATAAATTATGAATTTTTGAATTTCGAGCAAACCGAAAATTAGATGGAAATTCGTCTTTTCTCGCATAAAATAGAAAATAACTCAAAAACTGTGGATGGGGTAATGTTTGTTTTTTACATATTCTGAAAGAGGGATGTTTAGACAATACCCTTACAAAATTTCATGGAGTTTCCTCGAAGAAAAAATAAATTATGATTTTTTGAATTTCCAGCACACCGAAAATTAGATGGAAATTCGTCTTTTCTCGCATAAAATCGAAAATAACTCAAAAACTGTGGATGGGGTAATTTTTGTTTTTTGCATATTCTAAAAGAGGGAGGTTTAGACAATACTCCCACAAAATTTCAAAAAGTTTCCTCGAAGAAAAAATAAATTATGATTTTTTTTAATTTCCAGTACACCGAAAATTCTCAAAAAAATTAAAAACAACAATAGTTAAGATGGGGTACAATTTTTGCCGTGTTAATCCCTATGGCCACACTTAAATAAATTTTCTTACACACACAATATCTATTTATATTGCAATCGCAAAGCCTCTATCATTTATTAAATAAGCCCTCCTTCCTTATCGGACGCCAAGATCAAAGGCTTCCGTTTCGATCGACCGTTCCATGCTACCGTAAATCAATAAAATCGATAAGCGCTCCTCCGTCGGTATTCCATCAGCTTATCGCGCAATGGAAATACGTATATATATAAAAAAAAATATAACGCTGCCTTTATTGCGTTGACAAACACACTTTCCCAATACCACACGTACTTTACACGGCGGCCACTTTGTCGGCGATTAATCACCTGAAAATAAGCCGATTTTCGAGTGGTTAATTGCCGCGGCGAAGCTCGATTAAGTTTATCTCGAGTAATTAGTCGGGATTACTTTTAGAAAATCTGCGAGGCTCGCTCGAGTGGGAGGACGCTTAAATGATAATTATATTAATTGGAATTTAATTAAAACGATCGCGTTCATTTAGAAAGTGAGGCATTTAAAAAAACTGTATATATTATGTAATTAACGAATTTTATGGGAGCTTAATGTGTTTATTATTTCTATTTAAGTGTTTATTTATTTATTCTCTGAATGATTAAATAATTATTAATTCTGGCTACTGTTCGAATACATTGCTTTTGGTTACTTCTTATACAGCATAAACATCTTTATTCAGACAAATACAAATTTCAGCAACATTTAAAGTTGGATGTAGTAAAAGTGAACATGGCATGATTTGGTATGACTGATTATGTAAATTAGGGTTGTGTTTCAAATTTTATCGAATAATCACATATTATTAATTTACATTATTTTCAACCCCGACACCAATTGGTAAAAGGGGACATCGATTATATATATATATTATTTTCAATATAATTATCAGCAATCTACTTTTATAGCGAAATGAATTTACTAATTTCTGATAGTCGGGCGTACACTTTAAGGACCATCGAAGGAATCCCATTCCATTCCAGGTCATAATCACCGTAAAACTTTGATCCCATTCTTAGAAAATCACCGTGACACTCTTTAACGTTAAGCGTATTAATCAAAAACGGCCTGACGTTCGTTCATTGTTCCTTCAGTGCAAAAAAATTGCCGCCCAGCAAAAATCAACTCGGAGCAGAAAGAGGAAATTTAAAAATCATTAATCTAATTATCAACAGATGCCCATTATTGGATGGTGATTTCGAAAGAGAGGAATTAATTTTGTTGTTGGGGCAGAACATGAGAATTAAAAGTGAGTTGTAAATATCTGTCAAAAAGTTTTATACAACTCAAATAAATTCAATATTTCTTGAATCTTTGAGGCGTTTACTTCGTGGAACATTATCAATACTATGAGAAAGAAAACACTTAATAACTACGACGCATGGGCGCGGCTGCATTAGGGTAAGGGGGGCGGTAGCCCCCTCAATATTTCATCCCTATTTTATTTTTCTAGGTACATATATTTGTAAGTACTCCAAGAAGAGAATGTTCGGTGAAAATGCTGGTCAGCCCAAAACATTGATGTCATATTCAGCAAGGCATGTTTTTCTTAACTTTCTTGAATATACTGAGTCATTATCTTGCTGAAATATTAATTCAGGTTGCCCCCCTCCCCTGATAAATTTTCATGCTACCACATTAAAAAACGGTGTAAAAAACGTTATTAAGTATTTTCTTTATTCTTGCTCGAGAATATAATTTCAATTGGGGATATGTAAGATAAAAGGAATTGTTGTAATTAAAAAAAAAATACAACAGTTTTTTAGCTTCACAGAAACACTGCTACGTTTAGAAAATTGTGAAACTAAAAAAAATATATGTGTGTGAATAAGCAGTTTCATCAAGTTTAAAAAATTCAATAGTTAGCCTCAACTAATACCACAATAAAGATGATTTAAGGAAACGTATTAGATATGGAATGCAATTGCATAACTTTATATTTTTATATCAAATAAAAAAAATGATTCGAAAATAATTAATGAATTATTTCCACATTTAGTGAACAAACACTCTTTTCCATTTATATTTTTATTTGCATTTCACTCCATTTTCCTTCTGAAAACTGGAGATAATTCCCGTTTGTTGTCATCGCCCATTGTCGCGGAAACTCATCTCGGAATGCCCGTGTTGTCGTTTTGGAGCAGGGACATAATTTTGTTTGCGAGTTCAATAACGTCCTCCTTTTGTGGGCTTTATTGCTTGCTTTGGGTAATAAATTTCGAATTTCGGGAGTCAGGTAATAAACGGACGACGGTGCGCGTTCAACAAAAGGGAAAATGAGTGTCCTACTGCTCCCTCTTTCTCTCGCTATCACAATGCGCCGCCGTAAATAGTTTTGCGATGAATTATTGATAAATGAATGTGCTTCAATGATGATGTTTTTATAGTTGTTAATGTGTAGTGAAATATTTATTTTAAATGTTAGATGGTATCAAAACGAAATGTGGTTGAAATTTGGAGGGCGAATAATTAATAACTTCTATTACTCTCGCAAAATAAGAAAATTTAAATGAAACACTGTAAACGTTTATCGTCTCAATTCTCACAATTAAAACACTTTTTATTTCTTACTTCACTTTTATTTTTTATATACGTTAGATGTACATAAAAGTGAAGTAAGGAATAAAAAGTGTTTTAATTGTGATTAACTAACTTCACGTAACTCAAATTTAAACAATTAACGTCTCAATTCTTGTCTCTTCCTTTCAGACTTTTATTTCTAGAGTCACAAAGTAACATAATTTTATTTTAACCTAAGCGAGTTGATGCTTATATAAGTACTCATTTGTACTTATATGAAGAAGACTTACAGAATAATTTTCATGACACTGAATCTTTTGAATTGCTCTTAAATAAACCCAACCATTCCCCAAGGAGTTTTATAAAAATAATGTTTAAATCGGGCCAACTTAATCTAATTAAAAATTATAGGGGCATTTGTGTTTCAAAGTTTTTGGATGCAATTTTCATGGACTTCTTATCAAAAAAAAAATCTCCATAACAATTCAACTTTATTAAGGAACATTCTACCGTAACGAATTTGCTTTTATACAAACAATTTCTGTTAGATGTTTTGGAGAAACATTGAAATGTTATTTTAATATTATAATATATAGATATTTTTGGCAATATATACTTATTTAATATTATATATAAGTTATTATATTACACTATCTTATGTAGCGCGATTTTTTTTATATTTTAATTTATCCTGTAATTAGTTTCCTGTAAACTGTTGGATAATAAATAAATAAATAAATTAACATTTGTTGCCAGACTAGAGTCAAGCCCAACATAGTCTTCTTTCCCCCTATGAAGTCCGTTCCCTTAGAAGTTGTTTCGCTAGAGGCTAGTAGTAGTAGACATAAGGAATCGCGTTATCTATTCATGCACGTGACTAATTACATGACGAAGCTACCTTAAGAGAGTTTCTGCAACTATTTGAGTCACTTTCATTATTTTTTTAATAAATCTGTTCTTCAAATAGTTGATTCATTTGAAGATTTCATTTCTATATCTAAGTTCCTTGGTAGTTTCATTGTAGCCCTATACAATGCTTGCTATTTATCAGTGATATTCCGTTTCATATTCAAAATTCTAAACTTTTAGCATTGGCCACAATAATATACTTAACATACTATAATAAAGCAAACGTGATGTTTATAAATATTTAAAGAGTATATTTATAAACATCACGTTTGCTTTATTATAGTATGTTCTGTACATTATTCTGGCCAATGCTCGTTGTTGTTATTATCTGCCATATTTTAATCGATTATTATTCCTCTCATTATTTACACGGATGTCGCAGGAAGGTGTGATTATCCTTCGAGTAAACGTGAATGATCGAGTGACAAAGGACGCCCCCCCAGCGCGACAGGTTTCGAAAATCCCTTTGTCCGCCGGTTAAGCCCCACCTTAAGTTCATACCTTTCAATGTGCAAATAATTTTGTTTTCATCACACTGCAGATTTAAGCCAAACACTTAAACGAGCGAATTTCCCCGTAATCTTCCGGCCCTTTCATCCGGTCACATCCTCACTGCACACGGAAGCCTCCTTTTCAGAATCAACTCAAAACAATTTATATATATTTTTTATTGTTTTGTATTATTTCTATACATAATGAATATATATATATATATATATATATATATACAGAGAGATTTTTTTATAAGTATACATTAGGCGAAGTGTATACCTGCAAAAAATGCGAGCCAACCGCATTGAATTATTAATGTGTGTATGTTTAGTTGACTATTTGGCATATGTGTGTTCAGTTGCGTGTTATAGGCAAATAAACACACATATATTAATTTGACTCACGTAAATTAAGTGTCGATGTGGCTGAAAGACCTAAGGTCGAAAGCCATTATAAGTTTATGTATTGCATAATATATGTATATGTAAATACCACAATAAAGATGATTGTTTATATATATAAGTGATGATAAGTTATTTTTTCTAATTTGCAGCTTAACAAGCCTTTGTAGTTATCTATAAAGGTTTCCAGTCAAAAATGCAAAATTTTTTTTTAAAAGTACTTTAAATCACCTTGGCTTCTCTTTACCGATGAATTATTTTGACTTACAAATGCCTTTCCGAAAAATCAACCACTTCAAAGAATCGCGCAAAACAAAAAAACAACAAAGCTATGGTGAAAAGCCAGCCGCTGTTTGGGGGACGTGACATTTTCTGCTTTTCCACTATCTTATCTCTTGCGCGCGCTCATGAGAATTTCCAGGATTTCGGAATCGAGCCGCCGAAGTGAGCTACTTTAAATATTTCGAGCGAAACCATTTATGAGAATGGGGTTCCGTTAATACCGGCAAGTTTTCAGAAAATGAAATAATTTTGAATATAATCTAATTGATCGAGAAATAAATTTGTTGAAATATTTTTTTCAGCTTAAATTATTAATAATAGAGGCTTATGCATTATTTTAAATTTTAATCAAAAATACTGATTTACTTTTTTTTAATTTATTTGAATGACTATAGTTTTAACAATTTTAACTTGTCATTATCAACTATCAAAGCTATACAAAGTGAATCAGATTTTTTTTCAATCCACTGTCTGTATATTACAGAGAATTTTTATTAATAAAAAAAAGTATTTGATGATTTATTTCTTAATTAAATGTGTTCCGTGGAGATTTGAAATATTTATGAAAGCACTTTGTACAGTTTTCTTCTCTTATTTTATGTATTAACAGATTTTTTGAAAAACATTGATTAACAGATGTACATTTCGATCACCACGTGATCATTACATTGTGATCGAAATGCACATCTGCTAATAAATAAAATAAGTGAGGCAGAAAGACCGACGGTCGATAGCCATTTTCTGAGGTCTAACAATGTGTAAATGAATGATTGTATGTATATGTATTATAAAATTATATAATGTAATACTCAGAAATAAAAATTTTCAATATATATATAAAATAAGTGAAGGAAATTGTAGAAAGTATTTTCATATATATTTCAAATCTTCACGAAACGCACATTTAATTAAGTGCAATAAATCATCAAACAAATACTTTTTTAATAATAATAAAAACAAATAAAAGGGTACAAAGTGTTTTCATATATGACGATTTATTAGTAATAATTTATGGGAACTGGAAACGGTCTATCAAAGGAAAACTAATTTATTTGAAAATCCTTATCTTTCGTTTTTAAAACAGCATCTCCTTATTACCCGACGCAATTTCCAACAACATGAACAAAGCCCCGTTTCTCGTGATTAGACGCGTAATAAAATATAGTAACAAAAAAAACGTGGTTCGCACATTCGATTCCGCAAAAGGCGGCGAGATCAAAAACCCGGGCCGATCAAAAGAGGCCGCTATCACCGCATGGTAGCGGGCACACCTTCGGATTATCAGTCCTTGTTTACCGAAATTCCACCCTGCAATAATAATTGCCGATAATAAAACGGCACGCTCGTTTCTATTTATCCCTCTTCTTTTTTTTGTTGAAGGGGGGATTTTATTCGCGCTCGCGGGAAACGAGGACTAGAAAGGCGCCGCCGGGCTGTGCAAACAACCATAAAACGGTTATTATGTGTACATGATATGTCAATTACAATGCTGTGTGCGCCATGCCATGCATGTATGTACAAGCACGGTGCCCAAGTGGGCCCCCACACCGCCTCGGCGGGCCCCTCTGGTTGGCTGTTCTAATTGCGCCATTAACTCGGTTCTGTTGTAATTTCATTTAGATACGGGATGTAGATTATTTTATGTGGGGTTATTACCGGCACTTAGTTAAGTAATTATACAACGGGCGTGTTAGATATTTTTTTCATTGACGATAACAAATATCATAATAGAATTAAGTCAGTGGGAATAATATGCAATGTATATAAAAAAAATCTTGCTACTTATACAATCAAATTAAAAACATTTATTAATTATAGATTCATACTCAATTATATGCGTCCTTTTTTTTAAATAATATTTTTCTATTGAAAATAACATTTTGTAATAAAACAATTTATCTCAGAAATAAGTAAAATTCTTTATGTATGGAAATCAAACTTTCCATAAAGTTTTGTTACCCCATTTGCATTACATATAAAAAGTTCATTACAAATAAACTCCTGTGGTAGCTTATTTATGTATTTCCAGCAAAAAAAACAACAATTTTTTTAGAGAAAAAATAAGGCAAATTAAGGTCGTGTTCCACTAATTTGTAGGTAGACATTATTATTTTAATGTTACTTAATTTTATTTTGTGCTTATATTGTAAATATTTAAATTAATTGAAATGGCGCGTTGATTTTGTTTAGTTTAATATCAATTCGAATATTTTCTTTATCGAGGAATCACATAGTCAGAATCGTATCCAGCTAGTATTTTTGGGACCAACAAAGAAAGTTGACAAAAAAAGCTGTATGGAAGGTTTGTATGCATTTACATATTAGTTGACAAGATAGCGTGGAAAGTTTGATGCCCTCTCATTCCTATCGAAACACTTTTAGTGAGTTTCACAAGTTTTCACAAAAGTGAAAGAAAATAATGAAACTTCATTTTCATAACGTAGTTCCGTGCAAATTTGTAGGAAGTATTGCGTCGGGAAATATCTTTAAATCGAATATTTCAAACATTTATTTTTTAAATCGATTTACGTTATTAAAAAAAAAAAAAAAAAGTTGTGCATTGACGAAAAAATCTTGCCATTCAAACGTTTCACCCTTTCAGGTACAAACGAAAAGATAACAGGATGCTCTAGGTATATAAAATATGACTTTACGAGGTGTAAACGTATGACATCTGTATAAAATTTCTTTTCTGCGAATCTCTCTCTTCCTCCATTATGAACAGATTTGAATTCACCTGTATAAAGGGGGAAGTACGTGATTATTAATCCAATCAAAGGAGCATTTTCCCCGAGCACCATGAATAGAACGAAATCCGAAATGGTGGTGATTAGGCGCGTACGGATTTGCCACGGAAATTCCGGAGATTAGGATTCCCCCAAACCGAATCGTCACTACTGCTACTGGTTTTATTTATTTCATTTGGACGCGCTGTGGAAAATTTTATAATTAGCCGCGGGTGGGCCGCACGGTGATTAATACCAGGCATTGTTCGCTAACGACCTACGTGGTTAACAGGTAATTAAGATTATCCGTTGCCTGACCAGCAGGATGTAATGAGAGACAATCAACGGATTCGAGCGCGGAATTCCCCAAATGGGTGTTTGTTGTGGCGATTCTGTGCGTTCGATTGGTTTTGTTTTTATTGGTAATTTAGCATTAATTAAAATAAACAATGAATGGGTTAATTGTATTTAACAGGAAATAAACGAGGATGCAACTATCGTCATTACATTACCCGTGACGTCACAATAAATGAAATTTTGAGACTAAAACGGATGTTTGAGTTGGAGAGTCTGGGCTGTTCATTCAGCCAGATGGATGATATTTATTTATTTTCAGGTTTTCAAAAATGTTTAATCCTTTGCTGGCAATGTGGTTGAAGCTGTGGTTCTCTTCTTTCAGATGATTAGCCTAAGTTGAGATGTCCTTATTACTTAAGAATTTTAAAAATAAAACACTATTCCTTTCTTCACACACACATAGTGTCCGAAATATACATGTAGCGTACAAATAAACAAGTGAAGAAAGGAATAGTGTTTTATTTTTAAAATTCTTAAATAATAAGGACATCTCAACTTATGCTAATCATCTGAAAGAAGGGAACCACAGCTAACAAAGTGTGGTAGCTATTGAAATCGATTTTTTTAGCTAACTAAGTGTGTTAGCTATTGATAGTGCCCGAAATGCATATATAGCGTACAAATAAACTAGTGAAGAAAGGAATGCAAAGTGTTTTATTTTTAATTGTTCGAATCTCTTCACGTAACTCACAACAACACATCATTTAATGCTTGTGGAACCGTAATTTAATATTAGGTAAATTAATCCTGTTATGTCTTTTTATTTTATTTTTTTATTTTCAGTTTCCTGACACGTGTTTCGATCTTCGCAGATCATTATTATCAAAGTTAAACTTTGATAATAATGATTACTTATCTAATTTCATTTAGATTACTTATCCAAAATTAATCGAATCACACTGCCTGAAGATAATCATACCTTTTCTGGCCACTTTTTAAAGAACCGGGAAGAATACGAACAATAATGAATGTTATTGAAGGAAACCACATAAATAACAAACCACAAAATATTTTAAAATTTAATTAAAAATGTTTTGAAAATAATTAATACATTATTTCCACAATGTTTAATGTCTGGCGGAGTATTTACCGTGGAAGTAGTTGTTTTAATGTGCATTTGTTTAAAATACGTTTCGTCAAAATGTCACAGAGCTAAATGTGGAAATATTTTATTAATTATTTTCAAATCATTTTTATTTAATTTATTTAAATAACTGTGAACAATTGAATGAATACTCTTTTCTATTTATAATAGATTTGTATTAACTTCTCAAACGGTTTTTTTGTTCATTCTTACTTTATCAACGTTTTTTTTTTAATATATATTTCCAGACGCGGATTATCGACGGTCGTAAAAACGGTTCGATTTTCACACACGCACCCCCCGAAAAGTGGAAAAAAGCGCTCAATGTGCGTTCACGCCACTTTGATAAAGAATCCAATAAATTAACGCGGGCTTCAGGTTTTGCTCACTTGTCGCCACCGAGCCAGAATTCAGACACCCTGTCTATAGAAAAAAAAAACGGGCGTTAATTTATCGACAAGCCCTATTAAGCGCACCCCTCATCTTAAAATCCGAAACGAAAAAAAAAGCACTCGTATGGCTGTGTTGATGGTTTGTTTTGGATGTGAATTTCTTAATTTGTTTTAATTTTCTGAGAATTTTGTGCAAATAAATAATGGAAAAAGCTTTTGGATAAGGAAAAATTGTAAGGTTTTTTATACCCCTTACACTTTATTATAGGTGATGTAGTTGAAAATAAAATTCCTTACTTCACTTTTAAATTTTATTAATAAACCGTATGTACACTTCAAGTACTAAGTACTCATTATCAATTACCAAAATGTACAACTGATTTATTATTAAAATTTTAAAGTGAAGTAAGGAAGTTTATTTTCAACTACATCATTATACAACACTTCACATTACTCAACCTAAGTTATTCATTTATTATAGGTATTTGCTCGAATCCTTTGAGTAAGCACTGTTGATTGAAACATGCGTTTTGACTTGCGATTTGTTTTTTTTTTTTTAATACGCAGCTGTAAGTACATTTTCGCGTTGTTCATTTTCACAACAATTGTTTCGCAAATTTATTGCTTCTTCAGGTGAATGAAAGTTTACAGTAAATTTGCGAAACAATTGTTGTGAAAATAAACACACTTTTTGAAAATCAAAAGTTATTCAGAATTTTATTTATACAAAATTAATAAATTATCTTGCCGTTAGCTACTGTGACATTAAATTTAATTTATTTAAACAACTGTGACCGAGTGAATAAATCTATTCTTATACTTTGTATTTTAAAACCTCAATAAATAAGTCATTAATCGATGAACCAATTACTAACTCAACGCGGATCGTTTTACATACATAATTTCCTTTGTTAGAAACCACTATTCTGTTTTTTTTTTGTTTCGAGGGTGGGCCGCGTGACGCGTATGTCCCGAAGGGCACAGGTGCGTAGGAGCGCACGGAAAATCATATTGTTTTAGTAGTTTTCTAACTAATAATAAACCGGGGGCTTCTGCCGAAAACGAAAGAGCACCACCACCTGATAGATAGGTGGGCCGGGCGGGGCCGGCGATATCCGCGAGCAAATCTACGGCCACCTTGCGTCCGTGATGAATTATTCATGCCGATTTCGAGGAGCACCTGTCCCTAACATTCACTTCCACCTCCTAAAAAAATAATAATCATAGTAATAACGAAAATGGATATGGTGCGTTTTGCGTAGAAAGATTTTCTATAAGAAGGGAAAAAAAATTAGCAATACGTTGAAATGGTGGTTGTTCTAAAAGAGGAAAGCTCTTGTATCAATATATTCCATAAAAAGATGTTGCGATGTAATATTTTACGGCTCGAGAAATAAAATTATGCTTAGAAAAATTTAGTATAAGGGGGATTAAAATTGAATTTAATATTTTTCAAAAGAAAAAATCGAAATTTATTTTTATTTAATTTATCATTGGGATTTTATGCACTAGAAAGAATTCTGAGGGATGATCTCCGGAATATTTCATAGATTTTCCTTTCATTTGCACCCAATAAACTTAAAAATGAATTCATGTTGTGCAAAAAACTATTAAGATTAATAATTTTAGTAATATGTTATAACTGTCCCTTGTACACTTTTCTTCACTTATTTATGTATTAACAGACGTACATTTCGATCACCATGTGATCATATTGATTGTTTTGAATTCCTCAAAGCAACGACTTTTTTTTTCAGTTTTGTTTCAAACATTATTGCACATAATAAATCACACAATATCAAAATTTCTCTTTTCTCGCCTCCCCAGTGAAATTTCATCACATTGCGTATTTACAAGAAGCGAGAAAGAACAAAAAATTAAAGGAGAAAGACAGTGTATTTCAAAGCGTAATAAAAACAAGGTAGGTATAAATTAGGGAGGCACACGACCCGGATGAAAAAGCCCGAGCCGATAGTCGGTAGCCGGGAGTCGGAATCTTTTACAAGCCGGTGCGACACAATGGGAGGCTTAAGTTGCGTACCTACGGACGAGAGGCGACTTTATTGCACCCCCTCGGATCACGCGGGGGGTTTATTGCGCTGCAATAATTAACGTCCACAACAACTTTTCGGGCGACTTACGGCGTGTAATTTTTTCGGGGGATTAAAACGATCGACGGGGTGGGGTTCGATTAGGGGCGGGGTGTTGAGATTAGAAGTGAAGTTGAATTGTAATGTGTTTCCAGATTATGCAAATTGAGAGTGTTTAACAAACACGTTTTTAATGTTGTTTAAATTTGGATTGGTTTTTACGAAAATTGTGAGGATTGAAATATTTATTTTTCCTGAAATTATCAAGAAAGTACTAATTTCAAGGCCTCCCGGATTATTTCTGCATAATAACACACATTATACCGAAAATTTATACCGGATTGTAATTAATTCATTTGATAGGGCTTTGTTCAACAATATGTTGCAAGAACGGCAAAGATTGTTGTTATTTATAAAAAAATCCAAGCGAGTAAAGAGACTCAACCAAAATTTTATTTTCCTTTTTCTTGTGAAAGTTATTTTTTATTTATACAACATTTGTCATAGACAAGTTCATAAAATAATATGAACTATTAAATAAAATACTAAACCGCGATAAATATTATATACTTTATACTAACATAATCATGACTTTTGATTCGGTTGCTCAATCAATGTCGAATTTTAGTGTATACTTCACTAAAATTCGAGTGAGTGAAGTATATACTAAAATTCGACATTGATTGAGCAACCGAATCCAAAGTCATGATTATGTTAGTATAAAGTAGAGATGAACAAAATCGATCTTTTTGTTCTTTTTTGATACAGAAAAATTAAGTATATGAAAAATGTTGCACAACGCAATTTTTCTGTCTTGAATTTGTCATACGAGAATAGTGAACTTTCAGGTTGAATTGTTTCACTGAAAATTTTATAATTTTCTCTATATGGGTTTAAGAGTATACTCTTAAAAAATAGTATACTTTGTTTTGAAAAATATTATCGCAATGCGGATCAACCCGTACGAGAATTGAAATGTTTGCTCAAAAATGCCTGAAAATCATATACCCACAATTCTGTGCGATGTATTGTTTGTTGAAATGTAAAGTATCGAGGGTATAAAATATGGACCAATTTATTTTTGTTTTCAATAATTCATTAATATCTAGTTCAACACATGGCTTTCTGCTTTCATAGCTATCTCTTGCAAACATATTGATTAATTTAATAACAGCAAAACACAGTTACTTCTTGATTTTATTTATGTCTCTAAATCTGAGCAAATAATTTTGTAAATTGTAGAGTTACTTAATCACTCTACAAATAAATTTTCGCATTTCTTATGACCCACATTTACCAAACATTGCAAAAGTTTATGACACCCCCCCTAATAACCCGAGGAGCAATCTAAGAGAAATTCCTCGTAATCCATTAAACGGAGAAGGGTTACGGCAACCCTTCACGGCCTGGAAAGCTGTAATGTTATTCAACAGCGACCTTGCAACACTTTCTAATAATAACCCCGATATTCATAATTTATTACCCCCCGTCGGAATCGGCGAAAGTTGCCGTTTCGCAAAACGGGCCAAATCCCTTTTACGGTAGCGCCCCGGCGCAGAATGGGAAAGGGTTCCGCGCCCCCCGCGGCGCTGCCTCGCAATAAAGTAATAAGTCGGCCCCTTCTGGCATTCTTTCCGCAGACTAATCCAATTCTGCGAGTCTTTGTCGGGCGCGGATTACGGAGGTGGACCGGCGTAAACATTCGTTAGTTGAAAACGCCGGCCTGGAATGTTTCGGCTAATGAGGGTTTTTCCTTAATGTTTTCTCGGAAAGTTGCGACGTGTTAAGGTACTTTTCGGGGGTTGTATAATTCGATCGACTTAAAACGGGTTGTAAGCTGCCCATAATCTTTGACTTCCGTCGGCTAATACTCTTCTAACTAAATCAGATTTCATTTTAATCGAGACAAATAATAATTCACTTTCTTCAAAAATCTTTATTTAGTACCAGATGTACATTTAGGTCACCATAAAAAAACTTCGTGAGGATGATTATCAAAGCTTGCTCTTTCAGAATATGCACAAAAAAAGTACACCATCCCTAGTTTTTGAGTTATTTCCATTTAAAGTTCAAAATACGAGGATTTGACACATTATTCTCTATTACTCGATTTTTAAAAAATCATAATAATTAGTAAGTGCGAATTATTTTTATGAAACTGCGTGGAGATGTTAATCAAAGCTTGCTCTTTCAGAATATGCCAAAAACAAAAAATACCCCATTCCTAGTTTTTGAGTTATTTCCATTTAAAGTTCGAAATACGAGGATTTGACACATTATTCTCTATTACTCGATTTTTAAAAATTATAATAATTACTAAGTGCGAGATATTTTTATGAAACTGCGTGGGGATGTTAATCAAAGCTTGCTCTTTCAGAATATGCAAAAAGCCAAAAATAACCCATCCCTAGTTTTTGAGTTATTTCCATTTAAAGTTCAAAATACGAGGATTTGACATATTGTTCTCCGTTACTCGATTTTTAAAAAATCATAATAATTACTAAGTGCGAGATATTTCTATGAAACTGCGTGGGGATGTTAACCAAAGCTTGCTCTTTTAGAATATGCCAAAAACAAAAAATACCCCATTCCTAGTTTTTGAGTTATTTCCATTTAAAGTTCGAAATACGAGGATTTGACACATTATTCTCTATTACTCGATTTTTTAAAAATTATAATAATTACTAAGTGCGAGATATTTTTATGAAACTGCGTGGGGATGTTAATCAAAGCGTGCTCTTTCAGAATATGCAAAAAACAAAAAATACCCCATCCCTAGTTTTTGAGTTATTTCCATTTAAAGTTCAAAATACGAGGATTTGACACATTGTTCTCTATCGCTCGATTTTTAAAAAATCATAATAATTAGTAAGTGCGAATTATTTTTATGAAACTGCGTGGAGATGTTAATCAAAGCTTGCTCTTTCAGAATATGCGAAAAGCAAAAAATACCCCATCCATAGTTTTTGAGTTATTCTCATTTAAAATTCAAAATCGGAAGCACTGTATAAAATATTGCATAGTAAATAAACTTATAATTATTTTTTGTTGTTTATTTTTTCAGTAGCTGGCTCCTTTCGGCGTTTCTCTTCTTTTAGCTAACGGTGGGCGTTACAAAAGCCGTTCCGCTTCCAGGCGATATTTCAAATCGTCTTTTCGGGGCCCTTGTCGGTATCTTTTCTAAAGATGTTTTGCATTTTTAAGAGAATCCGGAACATCTTTCAAAACCTTTATAGGCAGTAAAATGTCCCTGAAAGAAGCTACCGGTGATAAATTAATATTGTATCTTCTTTTTTATGAGTTATCTAAAAATTCCTGTTATAAGTAAAAAAAATCAAGGCTTTTATACTGAAAATATTCAAGTTATAGAGCCTTTAATACGCTAAAATTGATCGATTTTTATTGATCATTGGCAGAAATTTTCCTTGTTTAATTTTATTGCAAAATTTACAGTGTTTTAGTAATGTATATTTCTCAAGCGAAATTTGTATAAAAATATAACTGAAAAAAAAACGTATACAAATAATAAACTAACAAAATCTGTTCGTAATAAATGAAAGTAAAAAAAAAGAGAAACTGTTATACAGTTGTAAAATACTTTCTGAAAAATATTTTAGGGGAATATTAAAAATCCATTCTGGAAATGAGCTAAGTGAAAAAAAGTGGAGCAAAAAACTCAACCGAGCAAAAAAATTAATGCCCCCTCCAAAAAAATAAAAACCTCCACCCGTATCCAAATAAAAACCGTAAAAACATTGTAAAACATCCCTTAACCGGTAAAAACATCGAGCCATAAAAATAAAACGAACGGGCCCGGCTTTTTCGGAACGCGGACGGGGCGAAACAGTTAAAAAAAGCCCGTATTTTTATGAAAATACAATGCCCCAATAAACCGTTTGAAAGGATTGTCGTAAGCCTTTTACAGCCACCGACAAAAACCGAAAACTGACCCGTCTCTCCCCCTTTTTTCAACCGTGCTCGCCATAAAAAAAACGACTAATTCCGAAACGGCGTGGAAATTCGAAATTCGCAAACTGCGAATTCGAGGAGGGTTGCGAATTTCGGACGGGCCGTAAATACGGTAGGAATTCGCAAAGCTGTTTTGCGAGGCTTGATTATTTTACAAGCTCCGAAGGGTTGTAAAGGGTTTACGACGGTTTGCGAACTGCGAGTTGATTCCTGGTAGTATAGTCAGTTAGTCTTTAAATAGCTTTCGCTTTATTGCACTCTTACTTTTCGAATGAATGATGAAATGATTCGCATCATCCGGATTTTTTTTATTGTGGATGATAATGAAATTTTAATTTCTTTAAAAATACAATATAATTGATTCAACATATATAATTATCAATGTATAAAGGATTTTCTTTAAGTAAACAATTGGTTATTGTTTCATAATTTGCATATATTTTTCTGACTGTCATGATTTTAGTTGGTTTAGATTGATCAAATACTTAAGAAGACATAAACTAATAATTCTAATAATCTAGAGAGACGTAGAAAACACTTTTAGACACAAAAACCACACAGCATAGCAAAACCTTAACCTATGGCTTTATTCTAATTTAAACGACTTTCTATCTCTAACCGCGAAATACGAGCACGCTGTATAAATTCTATGGCATATAATTTTATAATATTCTAGCCCCATTAATACGAGCTCCGCCAATGAGAACCTTTAAAACAAAAGTTAAAGCTCTACTATTAGATAGTGCCTTTTATTATTAGGTTGAATTTTTATCGTTAAAATGAAACTTTTCTTTATATTTGAATGTATCTTTTCCTTATATTAAATAAAAATGATTTGAAAATAATTAATAAATTATTTCCACTTTTAGCTCTTTTCCTTTACATGTATTGACTTGTGTATGGTGCTGCGATCTTAAAAAGTATTATTATTATTTATTCCACCGTAAGTGTGTGTGTGCAAATCCGAATCTGTAACATTTCGCTCGAATTTAATTAGCAACACAATATACGTTATTTGTATACAAATAGAATTGCAGTGTTGATAAAGAGGGTTTCATTAAATGTTTTTTTTTTGCGACTAATTCCCGTGCAAATAGACACAATAAATCTGTCACGATATGTGCGCGCGATAAAACTGCGGGGACGCCCTCCCCCTTCGACAGCTTAATTACAACAGGAAACGTTGATCCCCCGACACACTTTGCCCTGCAGATAAAACGTTTGAAATTTCACCGAAATCCATATTAACACCTAAAGCGCTATCACACCAAATGTTCAACTAAAAAAAAAGAGGGGCACTTGTTACCGTCTGGAATTGATCTGGATTATATATATATGTTTTTTTTTTTTAATCTCTCTTCAGATTTGTAGATGGGGATTGTCGCTTCTAGAAAAGGGTGTTGAGATTTTTTTAATAAACTCTAATGTGAATTAAAGATAAATTAAAAATAGAAAAGAATATTAATTCACTTGCTCACAGTTATGTATTGGATAAAGTGGCATCAACTTTCTTGATTAGTCTGTGCCGTTATTCCATCTGGGATGGTATTTAATATCAAAGTTCTGAGATACACAAAAAAATAAAGAATAGAATAAAAAATAAAATGAGAGAAAATTATCATAACATAATGCATGCATCATTATTATTACTTTCTTGTATTTTAAAGAGCTAAGAGTTGTTCCTAATTCTTTTTGCAGATAATGTTTATTTAAGCTAATTTACTTATAAATGACCTTTGCCGTCGAAGCTTCCGACAAACCTTTATGTTATATCTTTTAATGTATTTTTATGTGCAAATAATTGATACATGCTTTAAAGTACTTATGTAACGTAAGTTAAAAATTTCAAAGATGCAAAAGAGGTAATAATTTGTTCATTATTTTCAAGTACATTTTATTTAATTTAAAGATAAATTATTTACATTTCCGAAAATGGCAATGCACGTTTCGATTCAGTCAAACAATTTTTGTTGAACGCGGTGTAGGTAGAAATTCCAGCAATTACACAAACCGACGAAAATACCCAAAACAAGAAAATCAGCGTTTGCTTAATCGCATTAAACGGTCCTTTTTTCAGGCATCAATCAAACGTCAGCCGGATCACACAATACCCCGAGGCACGCCCACGCTTCCAAATCCTATCCTCGAGGAAATCCAAAGAAAAAAATTAACAACAAGAAGAAGAAATCCGCTCGTTTCGCATCATTCTCCACGCACAATCCCTGTTTACAGTAAACACATTACACGTTTCCATTCGGGGGGCGCAGCGGGTGCCCGAAACCGTGACGGGCCGGCTTTCGTTTTCATCCCCGTCGCAGACTGTTTACGTTCGACTTAATTGCGCCAATAAGGCCGGACAATGGTTTTTATTGCGGACTGATTTTGCGAGGAATTGGAACGTTTTCGATGCTAATTTTTCCTGGCTTTTCGTCGAGATTAAAAAATTAATCCTCGTTATTAGGGGGGCCGTAAAGTGTGCCGAAAAACTGGGTTAACGGTGGGGCCGTAAAAGTTTTCGGGAATTTCGGATAATGCGAATGATCTTTTTTTTTGCTTAGTCGAGATGGATTTGCGTTTTAATGGGTCGTGTTGTTGCTTTTTTATGATCAGGGTTTTCCAAAAAGGGAGGTCCTGATGGAAATACTGGCTCTGAAAGCAAAAAAAATAAAGATTCTATTTTTGTGCTTTCAGTCCCGATACCTTCGTTTTTATATATCGAAATACTGTTTAATGCCGTACACACAGTGTGTAACAAACAAATTCATTCAATCCACTTGTAATTATTTTCTATACCTCTTCAACTTCAAATTGGGACTAATCAATTTCAAAATGGGAATTAACAATTTCATATGCATTAAACAAATTCAAATTGAGAATATATAAATAAATATATATATATATATATATTCTTTTTTTATGATAATTTAATATCATCAATATTGTAAACATGTAAAAAAATGTTCAGCCACCATTCATCTAGCGTATGGATTTATTATGTTTATTATTGTAAACATGTTTCATTAAGTAATTAATGAGAACCCAATTGAAGAGATTTTTTTCCAATTTTGATGAATTTTTTTTTCTCTCAAAAAAATGTAGAAGACCTCTAATGATAATAGAAGAAACACGGGTTATTTAATTTTCTCGAAAATAATAATTTTCAATCTTTTCTGTTCACTTTAATAGCTTCTTGAATTTTAACATGGGTCTTTATAGGAACGGTTTAGTACTGACCCGCCAAATGGTCGTTTTGAACGTATTTGGGGTTAGACCTAAATTACCAGGATTACAGACGATGTAGCAGAACTGGCTTTTCAATATTAAATTCTTGAAGAATCTAGCTACATTTTCACCAAAAATCATCTTTCTACGTCATCTGGGGACGCCAGAAAAAAATCGCAAAAACGAGACAAAATTTTGCTCATTTTTCAAAGCCCAACTTTGCGTGAGAACTGACTCAAAACTAATAACTCAATCGAGTTAAAATTCTCAGAAGATATGCTCCCATTCTTTATCTACATTTTGGTGTAATATGAAGTCATTTGGCGATTTTTGGATTTTTGTCGAAATTTCACTTTTTTCCATACATACCCCTTACGATTTTTTCAAATTTCGGTAAAATTTTTTTTCATTCAAAAAAATCTGAAAAAAATCTCAAATACCCTTAATGAAAACAGAAAGAGTGTGGGTTATTTATTCCCCCGAATAATAATCGTTTTCAATCATTTCTGCCACTCAAATAGCTCCGCGAAATTAACATGGGGCCTTATGGGAACGGTTTAGTGGGGAGCCGCCAAATGGTCATTTTGAACATATCTGCGGTTGTACCAAAATTACTAATTTTACAAACAACTTAGAAAAACGGGCTTTTCAGCATTCGATTCCTAAGGAATTCAGCTATATTTTCATTAAAAATCATTTCTCTACGCCGTCGGTGGTCGCTGGAAAATAATCGCAAAAATTAGATAAAATTCTGCTCATTTTTCTAAGCCCAACTTTGCGTGCGCATTAACTCAAAACTAATTATTCAATTAGCTTTATTTTTTCACAGCTTATTCCCCCATTCTTTAGCTACATTTTGGTATAATATGAAGCCATTTGGTGATTTTTGGATTTTTCTCGAAATTTCACTTTTTTCCATACATACCCCTTACGATTTTTTTCAAATTTCGGTGATTTTTTTTTCTCTCAAAAAATTCTGAAAAAAATTTCAAAGACCCTTAATGAAAACAGAAAGAGCGTGGGTAATTTATTCCTCCGAAAAATAATAGTTTTCAATCATTTCTGCCACTCAAATAGCTCCGCGAAATTAACATGGGGCCTTATGGGAACGGTTTAGTGGGGACCCGCCAATTGGTTATTTTTAACGTATCTGCGGTTGTACCAAAATTACCAATTCCAAAAACGACTTAGAAAAACGGGCTTTTCAGCATTCGATTTCTAAGGAATTCAGCTATGTTTTTGTTAAAAATCATTTTTCTACGTCGTCGGTGGTCGCTGGAAAAAAATCGCAAAAATTAGATAAAATTCTGCTCATTTTTCTAAGCCCAACTTTGCGTGCGAATTAACTCAAAACTAATTATTCAATTAGGTTTAATTTTTCACAGCTTATTCCCCCATTATTTAGCTACATTTTGGTATAATATGAAGCCATTTGGCGATTTTTGGATTTTTCTCGAAATTTCACTTTTTTCCATACATACCCCTTACGATTTTTTCAAATTTTGAAGATTTTTTTTTTCTCTCAAAAAAATCTGAAAAAAAATCATGAAGAACTCTGATGATAATAGAAAAAACGTGGGCTATTTGTTTTTTTTTATTAGAATCAAATTTATCGACACTGTCTGTCGAAAATTAAGCCCAAGTTGAGGTGTAGAGTTGATAATATTTTACTCTCCGGAGTTTAATGAAGCAATCAGTGGGACTAAATTAGCCATGCAGTAGGTTTTTTTGCACTTTTTATAAACACTTGAATCGCCCCATGAAAGTAACACTTAATATTATGGGGATGATTTTAAGGTAGCACGATATTAAATTATTTCAGACGCTTCTGCAAATTACAAACTTCACAAAAAAGATAAAATTATGAGATTTTCAGCAGTGAATTTTTAGAGAAAACATACACATTTTTAGAGAATGTAGCTATAATTTCATTTATGATTGTCTTTACTGGTTATTAGCGAGCGTCATAAAGTAATCGCAAAATCGAGCAATATTTCAGCCCACTTTTAAAAGGTCAGTTTTGAGAGGATGCTGATCGAAAATTAAATTTCTTGTTAGGGCTAAATATTTCACAGATTATTCTCCCATCCTTTAGCTATGTTTTGGTATATTATTAAGCCGTTGTGTGATTTTTGGATTTTCGACTGATTTTCGCACACGAAATTGAATGGAGAGATTCCTGAATCATATAATGAATTAACTTTAATTTCTTAAATTATGAACGGTGGAGGTTTCTACTTCGTTATACATGTTAATTTAATACTTTCTTTCTTAAATAATGAATATATTTGGATTATAGAAAATATTATGCAACAGACTAATTTTCTATTATTTTCGATTTAGATGGTAAAGGCTTCTATTTCGCTGTAAATTATACAGTAATGGAATTATTTCCTACCCTATTTGTTTTGTAATGTTATTACTGGCAGGGTGGTCATTAATGCACAGATTACAATCGAAATCAAACATGAGTTTCAGAATGAAAACAATCAGCACGCCCAATTGAAAACCCATTTAGCATGCGAAATGACATTTGCCGTGGCGATAGCGATCTCCGCAATCATCCCCCCGTGGAGGCCCGCTTTGTGCGCGCATTTACTCCCATTTAACCCCGGATTTCCATATCCGAATTAACCATTAACCCCGGCGGAACGACGGCACGCGGCATCTCTAAAAAGCGATCTGGAAAATCCGCACAAATCGAATCTCGCAACCTTTGTGCCGGCCGTAATCGAATCGGTGGCGCTAGGGGGGAAGCGCCCGCTCAGAATGTGAACGCGCCGGGCTAGAGGACGCCGGGCGTCGTCGGCGGCGGCGCACGTTCTGAGGGCACGGCGTGGGCGTCGCTGAGGCAGCCATTTGCATGAGCAGCGGCAGCCATTACACCTCGCGGAAACAAAATACGGTAATTGGATTCCGGGCCGCGCCGGATCGACACGGCTACCGCCTCGGGGCCCTTTTCGCTCAAACGGCACGGGCTCGATCCCCTTTCGATGCAAATGTCGCCATGAATTTTAAATCGCTGCCCCACAGCCACCCCCGCAAAACCCATCATCCACAACATGTTATATATAAATACAAAGACAAAATATATAACACAAAAAAATCCTCTTTAAAGGACTTTTTTTTGTGCAGTCGAAATATTACTTTTCAATGTTTATATTCTCCTAAAACGAGGTATTAATAAATTCAGATTATATATGATTTCACATATTTCCTCGGGGCTGATAAGATTCTGAAGCATGCATAAAATTTCGTCACTTTTTTATTTTATTTAGAGCCCTTAATCTGCCCCTTTTAACAGAATATATAAAAACAGAACTAAGACTAATAAGAAAAAATGCAATTTCATTAGATTACAAAGAATACACAATTAACAAACTAATTAACGTGTAAATTTGATACACTGAAAATAAAGGACTGTATAGTTAGTCCTTATTGAAAACCCTTTATTTTCCATGTATCAAATTAAATAATTAAAGAATTTTTAGGAAAAAAAAGGGGGAGCATCACGATAACACCGATACAAATACCCACACACAAACACAAACCATGTGCCACTTCAGTGGTTCAACACTTCAGCAGCATCTCGGAGAGCACTTACGCGATAAGGTGTAGGAGCGAGCGTTCTCTCTCCACATGCATCCCGATAAAGTTTCACGTGTTGTTGCCCGATATTTCACCGGGGTCCTTTATCTGAAACAAACGACAAAAAAATCCACTAAATATCCGAAAATGACTTTCACACGTTGATTTTATAAACCGGCACCGCAGATAGCGCGGGTGGGTTTTTAAAATTCCATTCCTGTTTATATTCTAGATAAGGTGTTATTAGAGAGGGAGACAAAAAAAATAAACGGTTCGGTGTTGGAAAAAGAAGGGTGTGGCTAATTGGGAATAAAATAATGAAAGTAAAAAATTAAATGATTTATTATGTTACAATGAAATTAAACAAGGAAAATTTCTGACAACGATTAATAAAATTCGATCAATCCCTTTTCCAACTGCAAAAAAATACTTACACTCTAAGTTTTACAAATATCTATTTTTGCAGTTGGAAAAAAGGGATTGATCGAATTTCATTGATCATTGCCAGAAATGTCGAAAATGGAAACTTTTTTAGTGGATATTCTCCGTGAAAAACATAAAGATGGCGCGGAAAACCTGTTATTAAACTTTCATTCACCTGAAGAAACAATACATTTGCGAAACAATTGCTGTGAAAATAAAAACATTTTTTTTTAAATCATCACAAAATTATATAAAACGCTACCGTTTTTTTTAGTTAGTTTTAGTTAGTTCCACAGTTTTTTATTTTATTTTATTGTGAAAACACTGTTAGAATTGTTTCAGTACTACAGTGGCGATTAATTTTTTAAAATTTTTTTAATATATATCGAAATGGAAGCCTTCATGGACAATAAAACAGATGTAAATTTTGTATTTCAAGTATGATTAGGACTATATTAGAAGAATTTACATTTCGAAGCTCCCATTGGATGGAGGAATCCCTATTGCCATGGCAATGTGTGGGGCGGCGGCGAAATCTCTTTCAATCGATAAAATACCAGCGCGTGGAAAATGCGTCGACATGTTTTTATGCAATATTTAAATGGGGAAAATGATGCAATTTTCAGGAATATTTGAAGAGTTTAAAATAATCAATAACAATTTTTATTTAACGATTAACGAAATACACAATGCCTTGCTTTTCTTATTGTCTATTTCATTCATTAATAATGTAGAACACTTCATGTTAAAATTGTATCACTGAGGCTGTTAATTATTGAAACTCCATCGTATTTACAAATAGTGCATTATGGAGTTTCAAAAAAATATTTTTTTATATATATTCATCATGTTTATTCCTCACAAGTGTGGTTTAACATTTTTTTGCATTTTTGACGATTTATATATATATAGAAAATCTTTATTTCTGAGAGATAGATTAAATTACATTACAATATTTACAACATTATAATCATAAACATCTAGTTAAACCTCAGAAAATGGCTATCGACCTTTCTGCCTTGACGATTTATTTAAACTTTAAACAATGCTCTTATAGGAATTGGCTATCTGCAGGAAGCTTTTCAGGCATTTTTTCTATTATTACATATATTATAAAATTAATTGATTTATTTATAAGTTCACTATCTGTACCACTAGTACTGATAGTGAATATTAATTGATTTTGTGTGCCTAATAAAAATAATGCAAGTAGCCTTTTCCTGTGACGAATCTATTTCGAGGAATCCGAAACAAGCTCACTCGCCTATAATTACTTCTACCCAGCATCTCTTGTAACTAGCTGGTAAACTGGCGGCGACGACTCGTTTTTTGAACTAAAATAGTCGTATTTTAGTTCAGAAAACCATAGGCGTAATCAGGGGAGGTTTTCAGGAGTTTAACACGAATTAAAATAGTCTTAAGAAACCAGAAATCATTTATTTTTCGAGAAAATAAATAATCCACGCTCTTTCTAACGTCCTCAAGAGATTTTTGTTCAGATTTTTTCGGAAGAAAAAAAATCGAAATTTGATTGTTTAATATAATTTGAAAAAAGGGGATTTTGGTGAAAAATCCGAAAATGACAGAATGACTTCAAATTATACCAAAATGTTCCTAAAGAATGGGAGCAAGAACTGTGTAAATTTTAGCAATATCGAACAAATAGTTTTCGTACAGTTGGCATGTAAGTTGGGCTTTTGTAAAATAAGTGAAAAATTGTTTAAAGTTGAAAATTTTCGTAGACAACCATAAAATCCACATTTTAATGGACTTTTATATAGAACATGGATACATCCTTCAGGAATCCAATGCTTTAAATCGCAACTTCCTGTCGCGTCTGTGAATAAAGTTATCTTATTGTAATCAGCGGCATGTCCAAAAATGTTGATCGGCGCGCCTCACTTTAACCGTTCCCATAAAACTCTATGTAAATAGAGAGGCGTCATTTCAAATAGTCTTAATGAAGCAAAAATATTTTTGTTCGGACAAAATAAATTTCCTACGCCATTTCTAATATAATAAAGATTTTTTTTATTTATTTTTTTTTTTCAGATTTAAAAAAAAAAAAAAATTCATCGAAATTTTCTAAGGGTGGATTTTTGCGAAAAATCCGAAAATCGCAGATTAAGTTCAAATTATACCAAAATGTTCCTAATGAATGGGAGCATCAACTGTGTAAATTTCAGCAACATTAAACCGACAGTTTTCTTATAACAAGCGTGTGAATTGGGCTCTTGAAAAATGAATGAAAAAATTGTCCAAATTTGGTAATTTTTGTAGATAACAATAAAATTTTAAATGTAATGTTTTTATGGGTAGAATATAAATAAATTCGTTCTGAATCAAATTCTTTAAGTTCGAACATTCTATTGCATCTATGAAAAAAGTTATCTGATTTTAATCAATGCCATGTCCAAAAGCCTCATCTGACCACCCAACACATTCATAATTTTATAGAGAATATTTAAAACGATCAATTTATATATACATACAATGTACTTCTTGGTCTTTCAGCTTGCCTTAGTCTGCTAAATTCGATGTAATAAATTGATGGTTTTAAAATTATTAATTTACAAAATTCACTTCTGGAATTAAACGGGGAATTTCGTGGGGAAATTCTACAAAAATACAATTACGAAAAATCGTAAATTTCGTAATTTACGAGTTAACAGGAATCGATTCTCGGGCCGTTCGCGTCTTACGACTTTCGGGACCGTAAAATGCGGCAACAATGGCGGGGCATTAATGTTTATTATCACCGTCGATTCGGAAAGGCTGGCGGACGCAGCCCTGAAAACTGAAACGAGCTCCTCTTTACGGCCCCCCTACTTCTTTTTTGTATAGGGTCCGGCGCTCTCAATTCACGTCCTTGGCCGGAATTGCTCTCCCGTTTTTATTTATTTATTACTCTTACTTTTATTATTTATTACTTTATGGCAGGGAGGAGGCTACTACCCACGCGACACCAAGGCCGTCGATTCCGCCCCGGGGCTCGGGCCTCGTGCCCTTATCTAATCGCCGGGGATTGGGTAATTTTCGAAGAAAGACGAATTACGATTATTTAATTTCTATATTACACTATTTTTCAATTGCATTTCCTTACTAATGTAATGAGAATAGATTATAATATAATAGCGAATAGTTACTTATAGTGATATAATATGTTACGTTAATAAAATTTCCTTAATTTTGCAGTAACAAAAAAATAAATCGAAAAATCGACTTTGCCCATGTCTATTTCAAATATATTACGTATCATCAAATTAAGGATTTAAAGACTAAGGATTTAAAGAAAAATATATTAGAAACATATTTTATGTAAAATAAACTGCAATTGAAAAAAAATCTGTACTTTCATTTACGTAGTGTGTTGTGACTTTCGATATGAACAAACGTTCAATTAAATTCTATTTATTTATTTCCAAATAAAATAATACTTTCATGGGTGGGTCATATTTAGTAAGATGCAAATGTATAGCAAAAATAGTAAATAAACATAATATGGATACAATACACACAAATAATTCAGTTAAAACTACTATTAAAAAAAACAACCCTTCTGTGTCTGAAACAGTACATTATAAAAATTGAACTTTACACAGTTCAAACACCAATCAATCAGCTTCGTATCGCATATTTAAGCATTTAAAAATCCCTGTGACTTTTACTAAAAAAGCCTCAAACACTAAATCTCTGTTTACTCTCGGCGATTTTTTCTTGTTTGTGTTCGTTTCAGTTCTCCTGTGTGGTCGTAAATCTGCCCCGGATTAAGCTATCGGATTTCTGACATATTGGCCCGCAAATTAGTCTGGATTTTTAGGGCCCGATTCCGAATATCTGAAACGCCACACGCCGCTACTACCGGATGCGGCTAATGAGAGAAATTGCCCACAGAAGTTCGGTTTGCAATCAATTAATGCTTCCTTCCTTCGCCTAATTGTGAAACCGATAAAGGTTCGCAGTCAGGCTCAATTTAATCCGTGGAAAAGATTGATCTATTGATGCCATTTAAATTTTATAATATGGGGATGCAATTTTAAATCACCTCTAAGCGTTACTAATAGAAAAAATAAAATAAAACGTTATTTGTAATATCATAATAATCATTGCTGATTTTTTTATATACAATTTCATCCTTATCGCCATCCAATATTCAACATTCAACATTATTTCGTTAAACACGTGACCCTGTAAATGAATAATGGTGATTGTGCGTGGGTAAACAATGACGTGACGCCGTTTATCCCGTGAAATTCGAGTGACAATCGGGGAGGGTGCCGTTTTTGTCCTCCGGCGGGCGAGCGCAAGGACATTAAAAACGGGCACAACAAACTAACTACGTTGTTACGCCGATTTGACACACTCCGGATTCAAGAATGGCCGGATTCGTGGAGGTCTCCGGGTGACGACAAAAAATAAAATTAGTTTTAATCGAGGCCGTTCGGGAAGATGGATCGATTTTGCTGGAATAATACCGTAACTCGAAAATGGTAGCACAGGTTTTTGCATGGTTCATTTTAGTTGACTGACTTTGCTGTTATTTCTTATGTGTTAAATTTTCACACACAGCTAAATGTGGAAATAATTTATTCATTATTTTAAAATCATTTTTATTTAATATGTTAAATTTTCATTAAAAAAATTATTTAGCCGAATTTACCAGAAAATTTGCCATGATGGATTTTTTTTGTTTCAAACAAAATCATTTTTTAATGAACAAAGTATCTATATTATAAATGAATGAACACGCATCGGTGGTACGTAACGCACTTGACACTTTTATGTTTGTTTATTTACGCATCTCGGGTTCAGGGGTCGTGTTACCGTGAGTGCGCAATAAAAACGCCGAAATAAAAATAAGCCCGGTATATGTTTATTTTTATTGGTAATAATTTCACGCCCGCCGTAAATCAATTGGCATTAATAACCGTTTCGTCCGTTGTTTGTGTAGCGTTTGGAAATTAACTGGAAGACCTGAGCACCGGCATAAATAACCCGACGCTGATTGAATATTATTGAAAAGTGTACGCGGCCCCGATTTATTGTTTGTTTCTCCTCTGTTTTATTTTATTTATTTATTTTTTTAAAAAAGAGTGGTTTGTTCAAGAAGTAATTTTAATTCGAAACGGTTGTAAATTCTGCTTTTATTGCTTATGTTTTTTTTTTTTTCAGCAGTAGTTACATTGTTTACTTTACTTATGATTTATTTTATAGTTATTGCGTTTTTTTGTTCCGTTTGTTTTTTTTTTTTAGAAAACCAAACAGCATTTTCTAGAAACCATAAAAATGATCTGGAAAATACTGTTCTATTTTCTTTAAATATTTAAATTACTGAAAAAATGCAAATTTCGCGAAAAATACGAAAATCTTCAAATGGGTTCGTATTATACCAAAATGTTCAGAATGAATAGGAGAATACTTTGCGTTAATTTTACATCCAGGAAATATGTAATTTTTGAATAGCAGAAGCTCAAAATGAAAACTTGTAAATTCCTGAAAAAGTATATTTCGATTTTGACATTTTTTTGTGACAACCGCAATAGATATACTTAAATGAGTTTTTATGTGAAGTATAGCTAAAACATTCCTCTGTCTAATGCTTCAATCGGCAACTTTATATCCCATAAGTAAATTGAGAAATCTTCAATAAACCAAAACCGTACGCACCAGTATCGATTAGACCGACGTTACTTTAACCGTGTTCCCATGTAAATTTAGCAAAATAAATAAAAATCTCCGAATAACTTGAAATTATACCAAAATGTTCAGAATGAATGGGAGAATAATCCGTGTTAATTTTACATTCAGGAAATAAATTGTTTTAGAACAGCTGAGACTCAAAATGAAAACTTGTAAATTCTTGAAAAAGTATATTTCGATTTTGTTATTTTTTTGCAACGGCTACAATATATATACATAAATGAGTTTTTATGTGAAGTGTAGCTAAAACATTCCTCTATCTAAAGCTTCAATTGGCAACTTTATATCCCATACATAAATTGAGAAATCTTCATCGAACCAAAAGCGTACACACCACTATCGATTGGACCGACGTCACTTCAACCGTTCCCATAAGGCTCTATGTTAATTTAGCAAATATAAATATCCAAATAACTTGAAATTATACCAAAATGTACAAAATGAATGGGAGAATAATCCGTGTTAATTTTATATTCAGAAAATAAATTATTTTTTAACAGCAGACCCTCAAAATTAATACTGATAAATTCTTGAAGTATATTTCAATTTTCTTGTTTTTTTTTGTGGCGACCACAATAAATATACATAAATAAAGTTTGTGTGAAGTAACATTTCTCTACCTAACACTTCAATTAGCAATTTTCTACCCTATACGTAAATTAACAGAAACCTTACCCTATCAGATCGATCAGACTGACGTCACTTTAGCGTTTTCCACAAAGTTTCAGAATAAATAATATTAATCTTTATTCAAATAAATAAATAATACAACAACAACGTACAATATAATACAACGATCTGTTTCCGTTCCATTCCCAAGCGATTGTGAATCGGCCCTTTAATCATGCTCCAGTATTCAATCAGGATTAAAACGATTTAAATTATTAATGATTTTTTTATGTGTGAATTTGTATCTTAATTTAATTTCTTTGAGGTTAATTAACCTGTCGAACAATAAAGATATTATTATTATTATTACTATTAATGTGTTGTTGTGAGTTACGTGAAGAGATTCGAACAATTAAAAATAAAACAACAAAGTATACTTTGTTAGGTATTGATAATGAACACATAGTGTCCGAAATGTACATATAGCGTACAAATAAACAAGTGAAGAAAGGAATTCAAAGTGTTTTATTTTTAATTATTATTATTAAGTATTTGCGATGCAAATGGACATAAAACATTATATAATTGTCGTACTATTATTTCGATTAATATAAATGTATTGTGCTTTGTAATTGATAAATGATTTCTAATAAGTTGAAGAATTTAAATGGGCCAAGCGTTGCCGCTCAATAGACTTTAAAATAACATCAGCGACGCGGAGCGTTGAAAGTTTCAACTACGTTGAAGGCTGTGCATTGAATTGCCTATTTTATATCTATATGAAGCTTAAATTTATTCAGAACTATTCCGTCTGGGCGTTGTTAAGTTTAACGTGTACGTTATTGATTAATTTTACATTATATGAATATTTATCTATTAGATAAACTGCTTAAATTCTTAATGTATTAATTAGCGCACACGTTAAACTTATTTTTTTTTTACAGAATAGCTCCGATTCTTTCTTAAAAAAAAATAACACAGAAAAAATATGCGAGTGTAGTGAAACCAAGCTTGAGCTTCAATGGAAAATTCGGGCTAAGATTTATTATCTTAATCTTCATTAATTTAAAATCTTCTTCTTCTTCTTAATCTTATCCTCCTTTACCCGTATTGGGTGTCGAGGTTTAATTTAAAATCTTAATCTAATATATATATTGAAAACTAACATATATATAATTTATTTTTAAAAATTAATAGAAAATAGATTACTTGGTTTGTTTCACTTAAATTTACGTATTTATTCGGACTAGTTTGAACTAACAGTAATTTTCAAAGAATATACATATTTTACAAATTATAAAGTGTATATACACAATATTTTGTGCGTCAGGTAGCGTGTAGATCATTCACGACGTTTTTATTGTCTTATTAATTTCCAAGCCTTCTCGATGTTTTAGGATGCTGCCTTTATTAATTGTATATAAAATTATATGATTTTCCGAATTGAAATAGTGTTCGAGTGCGATGCAATGTTTTGCTAATCAGGTTATTTATTATATCTATATATTATTTTTTACAAATTAATTTATATATGTTTTAATTATGTTATACCATGTTTGACCTTGACAACCTTAGATTTTTTTTATATTTGTTCTCTCATCTTCTTAAATTATTGAATTAATAATCAATTGATAATTTGGGTTAAAGTTTATTCTCTTGATCTTTATAAATTAATAATGATTAAGAGAATACATTAAATAAAAATAACTCGAAAATAATCAATAAATTATTTCCTCGAAAACTACTGTAACATTTTGACTTATATTGCATAAATACCTCGAACAAAGTGAATAAATCCTTTTCTCTATTATTATTAATTATATACTTAATTTCTTTGATTTCATAATAATAAAAAGGTAGGCAGAAAGACCGATGGCCATTTTTTTAGGCTTAACTAGATGTTTATGATTGTAATGTTGTAAATATTGTAATGTAATTTATTGTATCTCTCAGAAATAAAAATTTTATATATTCTATATATATATCTTTCTTTCTTAATCTTATCCTCTTTTACCCGTATTGGGTGTCGAGGTTTTCTATATATATATATAAAAAGGTTAATTTAGCGAAAAAAAGTATATTAAGAGATGCATAAATATCATTTATTTTCTCATCGATGGAATTAATTGTATGGGGGCAATGTGCAAAAACGTAGGTCTACATGAATTAAGTTGGAAATGATGTTTGCTGCGCGATAGCTGGAAAATTTTAATTGCTTACTCGGAATCATGAATATTCCTTTTATGAATTTCCTTTGCTAAAATATATCAAGAAAATTCAACTCTACAATAAATCTGTGTGATTTATGAAATAAAAGAAAATTAAAATCATCATTCGTCGACAACGAAAATAATTTGAGAGCAAATTAAAAATTATTTTACATTAGGTAAAGCTAGATAGGTAGGTTAACTATTATTAACTTGTTTAATTGTGGAGTGGCTTTTAAAATTATTATTGAATATAATTTATTTAAAAAAATCTATCGCATCAATTTATTTCATTTGTTAAAAAAATTAGTTTATTATTTTTTACCTACTAGTAACCAATCTTTGACCTTTATATATATTTACATCTCTATTCCTTACAAATTAGGTATTAGCTACAGGCCGGAAGCCTTTCAGCCACCTTTGATCTTTATTTTATAATCTTCCAGGAGAACTGAATACCTTCTTCGAACCATAAATACCATATCCGTGTTCAGTTTTCTCCCAATCTATCAAAATGAGAGAGTTGCTTCTTTCATACCGATAATTCGGCCCTTATCAACGTCATTGATATGGACAAAAATTTGACGACGCCGCATTGAGGGCATTGCAAGGCTTGGCAATCAAATTAACTGACATTCATTAATTGCTAGAAAGAAAATATTAAAAGTTGGAGTTGGAAACATAACCGTTATCTTTTTTCGGCTGAAATTTTCATCCTTTCTTAGTTAAATAGAGCATCAATTTACCGAAGTGTCAATATTGTAAATTTAGTAGGTAGTGAATTTCATACAAAAGTGAGTATTTATATTATAAAAACCGCTGTATCTAAATGCTTTCTCTAAATTACATCCAACAACCTGTTTTTTTTAACATTCAATGTCACATTTATTGTAAACACGTACGCTACCATCTGCGCAATTACTTAAAACTAGTTTCAATGTGTAACATTCTCGATCGTACTTCTATTCAATAAAAAAAAAATAACATAAATGCGAATCGGAGTACCTTACGTGTGTCATTCAAATAAAAAAATGATATTTAATAATCTACAATTATATCGAATATAATGATTCGATTTATGTATGTGTATATATATATTAAAAAAATGACGCAAATTATGTTAATTGGCGTTTGAATAATTTCGCAAATGATTTTTAATTTTTCCGTTTCGCGTCTTTTAAAATTTAATTGCCGGGCATTTCAGCAAGTTTAATAATAAGCGATCGCAATTAATTGCGTTAATCATACGGTGAATTAAAAGCGCTTACTTTTGCGATTTGACGCGTATGCACGTGCGAATGGGGGGGGGACATTTTTGAGATGAGAAGAATTGACGTAATTTAAAAGTTTCAACAGATAATAAGATAACAAAAATTAAAAAAAAAACTTATTATAACAATATATACAATTGTGTCATGGGATATCGACCATAGGTCTTTCTGCCAAGTTCCAAGTTTGAACATAAAAAATTAAGATAAACTAATAATTATGATGAATTTAATTAGTACACTTGGCTATTCGCTTCATTAATTTTATATTTGAGTAAAACGAACAACTAAGTGTATTAATTAAAACCCATCCTAATTATTACATAACAATGTTTCACCATGAGATTAGTGAGAATTGAATTACAAAATAAAGATAAACTATTTGGGATCAATAAATGTATATTAAATAAAAATGATTTGAAAATATTTAATAAATTATTTTCACATTTAGCTCTGTGATTTTTGACTTACGCTATGTATATTCTTGGCTCGCAAGTATACTTCTATTTAATTTTTCTTCCAGTGAAGAGTTTCAAACTGACTAAAATATTATAAATCTCTTGTTAAAAAAAATCTTTGAAATTGTAGAGTTGCTCAGTAGCGATAAATCATCCAAAATTTATTCGATCGAGCGATTCCATTCAACAAATGGAATTACACGTTCGGTTCACCAAGGAGGAGAAGAAGAATAAGAAAGGGGAAATTTGTCTATTTTATCATGTTCTTTATTCCCATGTAATATGCAGGGATTGATAAAAAAATGATTGTAGGATCGCATAAAAACGTATAAAATATTCGATATAATTATTCTAAACCAATATTCATCAATTCTGCATCGATTGAAGGATTCAGCTGCGACTATTGGTACGGCCATATTTTTATGTCAACTTTTCCCCAGAAACTTGAGATGCCTGAGATTCTCGTAGGTGCAAGTAAGAAAAAAATAAATGACATTTCCCGGCTGTTATGACTTTGACAAATTGTCACAAACATCAAAATTTACGTTTAGGCGGACGGAAAATGTGCTTCACCTGCACCAAAGTAATGTAAGTTTTTTAATTAAATACATACTAATTTTTGTTATTATAATAATCTATATTATTAAAAAATTAAATGAACGAATTATTAAATAACATTTGTTTAAACCCTCGTGTTATTAAATAAGAAACAAACCACCGATTCAACAAAATAATCGCAAAACACTAAAACAAAAAAAACTTTAGTGATATTAATCCATCAAACATAACAATAATTTATAATATAAATTATTAAAACTACAACATATCCATTCTTATTACAAAATAAATATTTACATTAATGTAACTCACACATCCAAATTTCTTAATTTCTTATCACAATCTAACCACGATCTCCACGCTCATCTTCTTCCTCCCGTCCATTCCCCACGCACTTCCTTACACCCTTGCCCTAGATGGCTCCATTTATCCTTATCAACTCATCTTCGAAAATGCAAGGAGATTGCATTAAGGCCATTTGAATTTATTAGTCCCATTTTACATGAATTCTTATGGGAACGGTTTAAGCGAGACGAGCCTCTCTATACATTTGGACGCCACCTTGATTATACTACAATAACTTTGTTCGTATATGTTATAGAATATTGGAACTTGAAGCATACGATTTTAAAAGGATTTATCTGTATTCCTTCCAAAAATTATTAATGTGTGATTTTTGTGCTTATCTACAAAAAAATCCAAACTTGGACAATATTTTCGCTGATTTTTCAAAAGCCGAATTGACACGCCTGCTGTACGAAAACTATTTGCTCTATGTTACTCAAATTTATGCAGTTCATGCTCCCTTTCATTGGGAACATTTTGGTATAATTTTAAGTTATTCCACAAATTTCGGATTTTTCATAAAAATTCACATTTTCTCATAAATATTCAAATTTCGATGAAATTTTTTTTCTTCCGAAAAAATCTGAAAAAATTCTCAAAGATACTTCGAGATGTTAGAAAGAACTTAAAATAATTATTTTGTACAAAAAAATAATATTTCCGGATCATTAAGGCCATTTGAATTTGTTAGTCCCATTTTACATGTATTCTTATGGGAACGGTTTAAGCGAGACAAGCCTCTCTATACATTTGGTCGCCACGTTGATTATACTACAATAACTTTGTTCATGTATGTGATAGAATATTGGGACTTGAAGCATACGATTTAAGAAGGATTTATCTGCCTTTTCTCAAAAACTCATTAAAATATAATTTTTGTACTTAGCTACAAAAATTTCCAAAAATAGACGATTTTTTTCGTTGATTTTTCAAATGCCGAATTAACACGCCTGCTGTACGAAAAATATTTGCTCCACGTTACTGAAATTCATATAGCTGATGCTCCCTTTCATTGGGAACATTTTGGTATAATTTGAAGTTATTCCGCAAATTTCGGATTTTTCACAAAAATTCGCATTTTTTTCATAAATATTCAAATTTCGATGAATTTTTTTTTCTTCCGAAAAAATCTGAAAAAATTCTCAAAGATACTTCGAGATGTTAGAAAGAACATGAGATAATTATTTTGTACAAAAAAAATATATTTCCCATTATTAAGGCCATTTCAATTTTACATGGAGTCTTATGAGAACGGTTTAATCGAGACGCGCCGCTCTACACATTTATAAGCCACGTTGATTATACTATAATAACTTTGTTCATATATGTGATAGAATATTGGAATTTGAAGCATACGATTTAAGAAGGATGTATCTACATTTCCTCCAAAAATCATTAAAATTCGATTTTTGTGCTCATCTACAAAAATTTACAAAGATGGAGGATTTTTTCGCTCATTTTTCATAGGTCCAATTTACACGCTTGCTGTACGAAAACCATTTGGTTCATCTTGCTTAAATTTATACAGTTGATGCTACTATTCATTAAGAACATTTTGGTATAATTTGAAGTTATTCCGCGAATTTCGGATTTTTCACCAATATTCAAATTTTCTCTTTGAAAATATGGATATTTTCATGATTTTTTTAGCTTTTTTTAAAAAAATCTTAATGATGTTAAAATAAGCATTGAGCATTTATTTTGTACAAAAAAAATTCTCTAGTTTTTTGTTTTCATGCCTAGTCCGGGAATATAAAAACTACCCCTCGTGCATTCATTTCTGATTGCCGAAACTATTTGAAAATAATTACAGTTTTTATATGTAAAACAAACTAAGTGCAACTTTGTCAATATTCCCTAATATTGTCACGTAGGGCAGCATGATTGGTTTGCTGAGGCACTCACTAAAATGTTTTACCAAGTGATTAATGAGGCCTTAATTGAAGATAATACTCAATCTACTAAAAAAAACTTTCAGTGCTGTCGATAAATATTATTTTTGATTGTTTTAGGATTCGCTATTTGGAAAACAAGACCCGCTTCAGCGAGATCGAGCACATTTCGAATTTCCCCGGAAACATGATGGTAGGTGAAAATGGCTCCGATGGGACGATACGCAACGAGATGAATCGCGTTCACCACGATAAGAACAATTTGCGAACGTCCGCGATCGAAAGGGCGATGCCCGCGATGCTGAAATCCATCGCGGCGACTTGCTCTCTTATTAGTTGTCCTTACTCAGTCTGGTTATAAATCAAGAATAAAAATTTACATACTCACTTATTATAAGACAATAGAGTTAATTTAATCAGTCTATAGTAAGCTTCTTTTTATTGGCTGTGGAGACTTTTATTATTTATATAAAAATGCTCGACCTTTGTTATACTTACTTACTTAGTTTACTTTAGTTTTTAAACTAAATATATTTCGGAAACTGTTGTTATTATCTTCAGTAGTTAAAACTTCAAATACCACGTTTCCATCTTCAGTAGTTGAGGTTTTAACTACTACTAACTACTAACTAATTAAAAAAGGAATAAGTAAGAGAAAGTTTAGGCCTTTCTCGTAGCCGCAAAAGCCGCGAATAAAGGACACATTTATATAATGACAGTGTGTTTATTTTTAAACCTTAAAATGTCAACAAGTGTGGACTTTCAAGAATGAATAGCCTCAATAATTAACTTATTGAAAAATGAAGTATTCTTTATATTATAGAATATTTATTAAAACAGTGTTTAATCAACAGTCTATAGGTTAAAATATTTCACCACGGGTTAAGTAATTGATTAAACACATAGCTATTGTAAGAATAAGTTTCACCAAGTGAGTAATGAGAAAATAGTTAAAAATAAAGTATTCTTTATATAATGGCAATTGGTTATTTTTGAATTTTATATTTATTTAATAACAATGTTTAAATATAAATGCAGTCGTCCTCATACGCTCGGACATTATTCCATGCCAAGGATAATGCGACGAGTGTCATAACGCTTGATGCTCGTTTAAGCAAACTCTTGCGCAATCCAGAATAACTAGAATACAGAACGTGCCTCCGCGTACACTTCTTTCGGATAGTCGAACATTTTCTTTTCTAAATTCGTCGTCGGCGTATTGCGCTTGAATTCCCCACAATATTCCTCATTTACAAAGAAAAGTAGAAAATGGGAATAATAATGAGCGAATTGTTATTCACTCCGCAAGCGTGCTGATTGTTAGAATAGAAAAAAATGTGTTTTAATAAAGATCTCGTTTACGCTATGGTGAAATATTTTATTTTTGAAATGTTTGGATGACGATATTATTAATACATTTTTTTACATCACTTCAACTTAAACGTAAAAAAATAATAATATAAATAAAATAAATTTGGCTGAAAGATCGATGGTCGATAGCCAATTAGTAAGAATATTGTATAAAATGTATTGTATTATACTTAAAGTTGCAGTTTAGTAAAAAGAGATAGCTATATAGTAAAATGGAAATAATCGTTTGAAAAAAGAACCATTCTTGTGGATTTAATAATATGAATATGTATTTTACATCTTTTATCTACCAAGTATAAAGTATCAGTCTAAATAAAAAATAAATCGTTAATTTTCGTGTATTACGTCAATTTACTAGTTCAAGTTAGAAAAGAAAATTCTAAGATATAATGAAATTAATAGGTCGTGTCTGCTAGCTTATTTGAATGCAGAATTTAGTGAAATCCTTTAAATTTTCATTGCGCAAGTTTTTATTAGCAAAAATATAATTTGAAATTTACTATATTTTTTTTTTTTCATAATTGATTTTCACACAAACTAAACATTAAAATAATTTTTAAGTCATATGATGAAATTCCTGTTTATTTTAAGATCAATTTAACGTATAATACAATATTGTTTATTGATCACAACAGCAATCTAACTCGAATTAGTGATTGCTAATATTTATACAGCTATCTCTTTCGTCTAAACCGCACCCTTATTGTAAATTCTACAATAAAGATGATATATTATAAATTGTAAATGCACGTTTCATCGAGTGAGCTGGTTCGCTCGGGGTTGATCTGTTCAAAACTATAATTTGCTGCAATTATCTGGTCCCCATATTAAGCCTTATTCCTATACGAAAACGCTAAACTTAAAGGTTGACAGTTATGTTAGGATAGCGGTCTACGATTGCGTGTACATTCCTGCATAATTCGAGTGACACTTCCAGTGTTAAAAAAGAATATAGTTGTAATGTGTCGGAAGAAGGAGAGAGTTTAATATATGTCGAAAGCCGATTATCAATTGCATATTAAAAAAAAATTAAAATGTTCAGAAAAAAATCCTCAAATTATTTTATTTCAGAACACCCGGAAGAAAACATCTCATATGCTGATTTGCTTCAATTATTCGGAATAAATGTGCAGGAATCCTATTTTTGAGCGGAATTATTAACAGTCGTATAGATGATGCTAATATTTTGTAACGACTTCTGTGGAAAATCAGAAGAATTGTAGCTGGACATGGTTCAGCCTTTAGACTTTCAGCATCTAGCACTTTGACACATCAAAACTCTCTTGTCAACAACATAATTAAGCTCTACAATGATATTATTTTATATATTTATTTGATTTTTATATTTCTTTGGTTAGAGTAAGTTTCCCTGTAACTGGATAATATTGTGTTTTGGGAATAAATAATAAATAAATAAATATTTGACTTAAAACAATATGAACTACCAATGTTTAAATATTAAAATTATTAATTTCATTAACTTTTATATTTTACTGTATATATCTGTTAATAAAAATTATATTTATTTATTAAACACAAATATTATCCATACATTATTTTACATTTACTTGATTTTTTTTTCTAATAAAAGACGACAAGTAAATAATTAATCATCACTATTGTTAACCCGTTGTTTTCCCGCGTACGCACGCGTGATTGGATTCTAACATTATCAATTTAATTTAACGACCGATTCATTGAAACGAATTTAAATGCCTTTTTTGCACGCCTAGTTAATTAATCGTCTTCGGAAGTGAACAATTACACGACGTGATAATTTTTTTTAATATATTTAATAAACGCAGCAATCAATAGCAAAAATATATAATAAATAAAATATAAAAAATAACGCGAATGACATCCTTGAACGTAATTCGGTAAAGCCGTTTAGTGCGGAAAAAAAGGTATGGTGGGGTATCACATAAAACTTTCGTTTGCGCCGGGAGCTGTTACATTTTTCACAAGCCCGTCGCGGGTTTTTCATGTGCATTGGAAAAGGTGGTGCGGTGTTGGACTTATATTTATTTAATTAAGACGGATTTTCGAAATGTGTAAGTTTGATTTATGCCAATAAAACGGGCAATAAAATGTTAAGTAGGGGAAATATTTGCGTAAATTGGGAACTTCCACTTACTTTTATACATCGTTGTTTAATTGAATTTATAATAGACTTTTAACTTAATCACTTGAATAATAATAATTTAAAACTATTTATAACCCGAAACTAGTCGAGAATTTAAAGTTATTCAATCTAATCTGTGTTTTATTGGTTGATTTTTAATAATTTATTCATATTTATTTCATACAATATGAACTGCCAATGTCTAAATATTAAAACCATTAATTATATTAAACATTTTATTAATTTCTGATTTTTGTTTCGTTACAGTTTCCAACATGAATAAAGAAAACATCGCCGAGTTCTACCTGCCCCTCTTGATGGTGGTGTTCGGTATCACTTTGCTGGTCTACTACATCCAATGGAAATACAACAGAAAGCACCTGAACGAGTTGGCGGCCAAAATTCCGTCCCCGGATCACATCACACTCTATCCCATCATCGGACACGCGCTGGAATTTTTGGGCGATTCAGAAAGTAATTATTTTTTGCAAATTTATTAGTGCTGAAGAAGAATAATCGAGGTAGTGTCATTAAATTAAATCAAGTTTCCACCATTTCCAAAGTTTTTCAATTTAATCCACTTTTTTTTTCATTAATTCATGCATCGTTTCTCTTAACAAAAAATATTGCGTTTATGTTTTGTTTTTTCTGATAGAACATAAAATGACCATATTGTTTAATGATGTATAATGAGTTACAGTATATCCATAAACAAAGATAAATTATTTTTAAACAAAACTTAATAGTGATTCAGCATCTGGCCACGTTCAAGGTCCAGGCTTTAAAAAATGAAAATAAATGTAATATAAATACAGTTTTTTTTAAATAATTATTTAAACTATGTATAAATGTTACATAAATACAGTTTTTTTTTAAATAATTATTTAAACTATGTATAAATGTTACATGAATAAAGTTGTTTAGTTAGTTAATTACAGTTTTAAATTTTATATATATTTTATTATAAATGAGAATTATTTCGATTTATTTTTTTTATATTTTCAGAGATTTTGAAAAGTATACAGAATTTCAACAAATTAGGTCCCAGTCGGCCGCAGAGCGCTTGGCTCGCCTATCGGTACTTTACCGTTGTGAATCGGCCGGAAGACATGGAAGTCATCCTGAACAGTCCGAAATGCCTATCTAAAGACAACTTGTACAAAATGTCCGTGCCCTTGGCTGGATTGGGTCTGTTCGCATTGCCAGGCAAGTGTGAAGTAATTTTGAATAAAAACAATTAATAATTTGTTTAATTCCCTTACTTTTTTTAAAATATATTTTTCATTAATTTTAGTTCCGACGTGGAAGAAACATAGAAAAATAATAATGCCAGCCTTCAACCAAAAGATTTTGGATAATTTCGTCGAAGTTTTCTACGCGCAGGCGGAAATCTGCGTGCAGCAATTGTATAAAAGCAACGGAAAAATTGTTGATGCCTTCCCATACGTGGCTAAATACAGTTTGGACGCTGTTTCTGGTAAATATATTCCTTATTTTCTAAAACATTTATAAAGTTGTGCTTGAGAAAAGCTTCGATGTCATTAAGAAAAATAAAAAATATATGTGTCCACGTAAGTAAGCAATAAGGGAAACTTTTTTAGAATTGATTTTTCAAAAAAAATATTCTTTATAAAAGTCAGTGCTTGACATACAAAAAAGAAATCAATTCTAAAAAAGTTTCCCATGTGTTGCTTACTTACGGTTTTAATCAAAAAAAAAATTCTTAGAAATTAACAACCTTAACGATATTATGGTTGTAAATGACAAACACTCGATGTGATGATACATAAATATATTCTTCAGTTAAAATCTCCAAACATTTTTAAATTGTGCAAGGCAGAGCTGTACTGACGAGGGATAGATCCAGAAACACATGTCTGCAGATAACCTTGTATTACGCGGACATGTTGTATTTAATATCACATGTAATTGTTTTTTTTTTGTTTTTTTTTAGAAACAGCAATGGGGGTAAAAATCAACGCCCAAACAACGGAATCAGACATTGAAGCAGGCATTAACCGGCAAGTACTTTTAAAATTATTTATATAATCGGGGCAGCGCAATTAAGGCGGAAAGATTTCACTTCAATTTCACCTTTTTATCGTGAATTAGCTACAGTATAAATAAAACAAAAAAATCATTTTTATAATTAAAAAGAAAAAAACTGTGAGCAAGTGAATAAACTCTTTTCCGTTATCAATACAAAATAATATTGTGATTATGTTTAATCAAGTGGTTTATGAAATTAATTAAATTGATATTACTTTTAAATTATATTTATTATACCAAGAAATTGAAGAATTTTCAGTGTAAAATACTGAGATATAATTACAAATTAATTAAATATAAATTATAAGGCAGAATGACCTCTGGTCGATAGCCCATGACAGACTACTAACCCATAGATATGTATCTATGAATTGTGGAAAATTATATCTCGGTTAATGAAAACCAAATAACAGATTTGAATGTTGTTTTTTTTTTCTTCAATTTATTAATTTTTTTCGTAGTGGATTGGAAATCGTGATGCTCCGGATGTTCAACGTGCCGTACCACTCGGACTTCATCTTCGGGCTGACCACTTTGGCGAGGGAGCAGAAGAAGCTGGTGGATAAGTACCACCATTTCATAAATACCGTAAGTAGTGCGCCGCGGCGACGCAATTTGAACGACTAGTAAAAAAGCGTAACGTAAACAGGTTATCCGCCAGAAGAGGGAGGAATTCAAGCAGAATCAATTGGAGAGGAAAAACGACACACAACAAGAAGGTATAAATTAATGATGACTGTAAATACAACAAATTTATTCCATAGGTTTGCACTTGCATGTGCTTGATCGAACTGAAAATATTTATTTAAATTTTATGAAGATAATCGAATCAAAAATAAAGATATTGTTCCATCAGAACAAGACTGTCATATGTAAAAAAATTCGCAAATTTGTTCTAAATTGAAAAGTGTTAATATTCTGTACAATAATTGTTGCAGCAGTTGTTTCTGAAGATCCTAGTTACTCCTGAAATAGTTGCTGCTGCAGTTGCTAGTTATTTCTGTAGTTGTTAGAGATGACTACAATAATTATTGCAGTTGCTGCTTGTTTTTTGTAGTTGCTATTTACTCCTGAAATACCATACCATAGCGATACACTTTGCTTTTTTTAGAAGGTTTAAAGCGTAAAGCTTTCTTGGATTTACTAATCGAGTACACTCAGGATGGCGAAACTTGGACGGAATACGAGTTCATGTCGGAAGTGGCAACTTTTATGATAGCCGTGAGTAATTGAAGAAAACTTTCTGTAAATTAAATTAGTTATTTGTTTGGATTGAGTGAGTAAAATAAGAAATTTGGTAGCCATTTCCGGTACAACCGGAGTGAATGAAAGTCAAAATATTTTCCATTAGGAGGACGCATTCAACCGTGCAATGTAGAATTTTTTTTTTGAACTGAAATTAAACCACTGTGAGATGCACATCTGGCGTTTTAAATAAACAGTGAAGTAAAGTAAAACTCGAATCGATTAGTTAATTCTATCGCATTTTCTGTAAAGTTTTTTTTTTTATTTTATGTATCGAATATACTATATTAAAAATGTTGTATGAAATCTAGTAATAATTTTCAGGGTAGCGACACGGGGGCCACAGTTGGCGGATTCACTTTCTTATTATTATCCATGCATCCGGAAATTCAGGTTCGTTCAATTTATACAAATGCTTTCCATTTATTTCGTAATAATTTTTCAAACGATAAATTATTTTATGTAAATACGGAATGTTTAAAAATTGTATTTATTTATAACGTTAAGGAAATTGGTTTTATTAAATAATACACTTTTTAACTTTGTTTGTAAAACTTATGATTTCATCAATTAATTAAATTGAAATCGATGGAAGTAGGTTCAAATACCATCAAAGATGTTTCTTTTCCACGTATACAGGGAGTTCTACAAGCTCTATGACAGACTTTGCCAGATGATAGTTTTCGTAATTATGTATTTTTTTGTGTTCATTAACAATATATATATATATATATATATATATAGAGAGAGAGAGAGAGAGAGAGCAAAGTCTGTCATAGAGCTTGTAGAACACCCTGCAATTAATTATTTTAAATTATATCTCAATATTGTACGTTAAAAATGTCTTCAATTCATATTTATGATTTCATTTTAGTGAATTTAGGGGAGGTAAAAGGTATTTTATTTAATAAACTCAAAATATATAACGAAGTAAAAGTAACAATTAAGATATATTTTTTTATACAAAATTATTTCTTTATAGGAAAAATGTTACGAAGAAGTGATGGAAGTCGTAGGACCGAACAGAGCGGTCACGCACGCCGATTTACCGAAATTCGTTTATTTGGAGAAAGTGATTAAAGAGAGCATGAGACTTTTCCCCGTAGGCCCGACGATTGTTAGGAAAGTTGATGAAGATGTGGAAGTCGGTAAATAATAAACACATATAATTTTACATATTTTACAATTTCATTAAAAGCACTTTTTGTGCATCCAATATTGCTCAACAAATTTATATTTAAATCCGCTTTAGACCTAAATTAACTAACTGGGTGTCTAAATAAGGCTCCAAACTATTACACAATACCAATTGTTTGTATTTGCTGCACCGTAAAACAAGCTGTTGAAAATTCAAAAGGTTTTGATAAGGCTGTTGAAAATTCAAGAGCTAGCTCTTGATAAAGGTGCTGGAAATTCAAGATATTTTGATGGAGGCGTTAGAAATTCAAGAGCTTTCGATGTTTCCAATAAACTAAACTCAAACACTGAATTAATTTTCGACGAAGGTCGCTTAAGAAGATTAGAATTAAATTATCGCGAATTATCACAAAGGCCATAAAAGGTGAACGATAATGGAGACGTTCCCCGATACTCACTGCCCTTATTCCCTAGTTATAAAATAATAAACTTATTACCAAAAAATCAAATATATAATTCTTGTAAAAAGTGTATATTCACGTAGATATCCAATTGTATACCATTCTTGATAATGACGTTAAGCCGAAACTAGTTGAAGTTAAAATAAACATAAGTAAAACTAAACCAAGTGGATTTAATTTACAAGTGATTAATGAGAAAAAGAATTCCGATAGAATTATATGATGTTGGTAATACAAAGTAACTCATGAAATAAAGAGACGTTTGAATTGATTTTCAGGTGGATACGTGTTTCCAAAGGGCGCTGGAATCGTGCTGAGCATTATGTCGATGCACCATTCGGAAAAGTATTACAAAGACCCTTTCAAATTCGACCCGGAACGGTTCAGTCCGGAGGAAACCGCCAAAAGGCACAAGTATGCGTACCTTCCATTTTCTGCCGGGCCACGAAATTGTGTGGGTGAGTTCTTAACAACATATATTGCACTGAATTATATACACACACATCTTTATTCAGATTATACAGATAATACAAAACAATATAACATAAATAATTACAACACATAAAATTAATTATATTGATATTAATTTTTAAATTATATTTATATCCATGAAATTGAAGAAATTCCAGTGTAAATTATATCTCAGTGTTGTGCATTGGAATTTCTTCAATTTCATCGACAATATATATAGGTTTATCGACCAGAGGTCTTTCTGCCTCGTCATTAATTTATGATCAAATCAAAGAAAAATCTATGCTACCTAGTTCAACTGTCCTGATGATTCGCGCAAATGAATTGAGGAGGAAGTTTGCATTTAGGAAGGATATTAGGGTTACTAAATTAATATTTTTTCGTTTCTTAAATTATTCATAACTGAAACTTCTACTTCGTTACAAGTATTTAATTACAATCAAGTGAAATAAACTCTCTTATTGCTATTGTAGGTCCGAAATACGGAATGATGTCCCTGAAGACCCTCATCTCGGTCATCCTGAGGAAGTTCCGCGTCGAGAGCGACTACAAGGATATCCGGTCTATAAGGGTGAAGCAATCGCTCATCATAAAGCCCGTGGACGGGTTCCCCCTGCGTTTCATCCCGAGGAAGTGAGACTTGCATTCTTTTGGGGAGGAATTTGAAAGGAATCGAATTGTGATATTTGTTGTTACGAACGGAGGGAATTAATTATTTGTATATTTTTTTTTAGAAATTAACATAAATCATTGAATTATTAATGTGAATATTACAGGAACACAGAAAATATATATATTTTTAAAAATTACAAGTTTATTTCATTTGGAAATATAAGTGTTATTGAATGCTGTCAAAGGCTACTTGATGTTAATTATTTTCAAATGATTTTTATTTAATATATTTAAATAACTGTGACCAAGTGAATGAATACTCTTTTCTATTTAGAGTTGCTGTTTATTGCTGGCTTATCTCTGTTATTTGCTGAAACAGTTTCTAATTATAAATATTTATTACAAATTGTTCTAGTAGTAGTTGTAAGTATTTACTAGCACGAATTCCTATAACAGTTGCTGTTTGTTCCGGTTCATAGATAATTATTGCTATTATAATTCGTGCTGCTGTGTCTAACATTTTTATTTATACTCCTATCCCGAAAGAAATTCTCATTTTGTATTAGTTGCTTCTATATTTGATGCTGCAATTTAGTGCTTGTTCCTTGCAAATTGTTCCTGCAGTTGTTAATGCTTATCCTACAAAAGGTTCTGTTTATTCCTGTAATTTCAAGTACTCAATACTTGTTATTTCTGCTACAATTGCAGATAAAAGTTAAAAAAAAAAACACATTTATTTTCAATTATTTCAAACAGCATACGTAGAGCGTAAAAAATATTTCAAATATAGTTAATTAAAGAAACAAAAAAACGAAATCCCATCCAACCCAACTTAAATTAATTGCTATCACGATAGCATCGATATATACAATCCGAAACCGCTAATTTAGTGATTTTCCGGCGCTGTTCGATAATAACAGACACACACGACCGGAAACAGAAGGTATCATGACGTCCCAATTATACAGTTGTGTGAAGTGCTCACGCTGGCAGTAGCTGCAGGTAGTGGGTGTCGGTGCGCGACCGGGCCCAAATAACAATTAGCCCTTCGGGGCAGAGGGGGAGGCAATGGCAAGGTGTTTCACGGCCGTGTAAAGAACACCCAGCGCAAAACACCTGCCCCTCGTCGCTGTTGCTCCGTGCTCGTCCCGTCAATCCACTCCGGACGGACAAATTGGCCCCCTCCGGAATTGGTAGCTGCGGTGCATTCAACGCGCAACACACTTATAAAGAGAATTTATTGTTGTGCACTGGACAGGTGATATAGTTTCTTTTTTTGTCGTCTTCTTATTGGCGTTTCAAGGAAAATATCTTACTTTACACCTTTTTGGTGAGATTAGATAATGTTTGTATGTATAATTAATTAACGTTCCTGTTATCTAAGAGCTGTAAGGGTAGATTAGATTTTTAATTAATAGTGTTGGGCAAAATCGAGTAATATTAGTAATCGAGTATTTCTAAATAAGAAATTTTAAATGAATAAAATCAATAACTAACAATAAATTGATTTTTTTTTAATAAATAGGAAACAATCACTGATATTAGATTACATAATAGATATTTGTACATACCAGTACTACAATCATTGCCAAAAATAGTCCTTGTTTAATTTCATTCTAATGATATCACTGTAACTAGTAAATCAAAGATTGTCAGTCTGAATTCAATTAATTTATAGCAACGGGGGAGCATTCGCGTTGTTTTCCGAGTAGAACATCCCTTAATTCGTTATTGCGTCCGCGGCGGATCCAATCAGTTGTGCAAACGCAATATAAAGTCAGTTTGCCGCTGGCAAACAAACAGTAAAATCCTCCTATTAAGTGCGGAGGCCATAACCGTTAAAGGTTTTAATCAAAGCGGGATGGCTGCTAATAAGAAGCACACGCGGCGGCTCTTATTTTATTTACACTGTCGCGTGACGGGTTTATTTATTGGCCGGATTAATTAAATTCGATAGTGGGGATTTATAAGATGTTGATGTGAAATATAGGGATAAATAGAAATGAATGCAGTGTGGAAATTATTTCGGTATTATTATTTTCCACATTTAAAAAGTAGAGTTTATTTATTAGAACTTTAAAAATTAAAAAAAAAAATTCTAAGGGAAGTAAAAATTTTCTAACAATGGATTCTTGTTCGGCATACTCTAAACTATCTTTGTAGAAAGTTTCATCCTACAATAATTTTTGATGAAGATTGAAAATATTAAACTTGTTTTGTTAAAAAAACGTGTTGTTTCAGATTTAGTTGAAAATTGGTGGAAATATAGTATCCAGTGTGCTGAAAAAGAATCTGAAATAATCAGTTGTTAACTATTAACTAGCTGGATGTGTTAATAAGGCTTCAAACTATTACACAATACGAATTGTTTGTACTTGCAGCACAATACAACACTCCCACAGCACCCTCAATTTCGGTTATTTTCCATTAGTTCGACAGATTAGGCTGTAAATAAAAAAATCGGAAAAAATATTAAAATCCGCTTGAGAGCTAATTTAACTAGCTGGATGTGTTAATAAGGCTTAAAACTATAGCACAATATCAATTGTTTGTACTTGCAGCACCATACAGCCCCTCCACAGCACCCTCAATTTCGGTTATTTTCCCTTAGTTCGGCAGATTAGGCTGTAAATAAAAAAATCCAAAAAAATATTAAAATCCGCTTGAGAGCTAATTTAACTAGTTGGATGTGTTAATAAAACTTTAAACTATTACTCAATACTAATTGTTTGTATTTGCAAACAACTAGTATTTCGCTTGAGAGCAATTTGAATTTAAACAGAAAAAATGGTGAATGCGCCGGGGTTCGTGTACTGTATGCTACTTTATATACATACAGGTTTTTCAAATCCGAGTCTCACGCTTATTATAAGAGATGGAGGGCATGATTAAATTTGGCGCTATTCTAGAATTTATGATTAATATTTCGTTGAGAAAACTGGGCTCCGTTTTTTTGTTTTTCGGCCAAAAATAATTGTAAAAGTTCAAAAAACGTTTTTGTCTCCGATTGATCTGAAAATTGGCGGAAATGTCGTATTCTTGTACGCTGAATAAGAATCTGACGCAGTTGTTCAAAATTCTGACAGAAATTATTTTCTTTTAAATTCGAAACTTCTTTACATGTTTGTTTAAATCAAAACTGAAATGAAGAGCGTTAATAATTTAACGAATCTTTCATTCTAGCAATTATGCATTTTAAATTACACATTTTTTCAAAATACAATAATAATAGCAAAACAATTATTCACAATTGATATTATCTTACGACCCGGAGTCTAATTGAATTGTTCCATAAAATTAACACGTAACCTTATGGGGACGGTCTAATAAAGGCCCGCCGATTGGCCGTTTCGAACATATCTGCGGTTAGACCAAGATTACAAGGTTCACAAAAAAGATTTTAGAACGCGGTTTTCAGCATTGGATTCCCAAAGAATGAAGCTATATTTCCACTTATTTTTATCTTTTTTTTTACGTTCGATAGCAGTGTAAATAAATTGTAAAATCCAGAATAAAATCAGTTCATTTTTTAAAGGTCAAATTTGGTTGGATGCTGATCGAAAAATATTTTTTTGTTAGGGCTAAAATTCTCACAGATTATTCTCCCATTCTTTAGCTACATTTTGGTATAAAATGAAGCTATTTGGAGATTTTTGGATTTTCGGCCGATTTTGCATTTTTTCCATGTATACCCCTTACAATTTTTTCAAATTTCGATGAAAATTTTTTTGTCTCAGAAAAATCTGAAAAAAATCACGAATACTCTTTATGATACTAGAAAGAATGTGGAATATTTATTTTTCTCGAAAATAATCATTTTCATCCATTTTGAGCCATTCGAAACTCCTCGTGAAATTAACACGGGGCCTTATGGGAACTGTTTAAAAGTGGCCCGCCGATTGGCCGTTTCGGACACGTCCACAGTTATACGAAGACTAGAAGCTTCGCAAAAAAGATAAAAGGACGCGGTTTTTAACATTGGATTCCCAAAGAATGTAGCTATATTTTCACTTATTTTCACCTTTTTTAGACGCTTGAGAGCGCCGTAAAAAAATTGTAAAATCCAGAAACATTTCGGCTCATTTTTCAAAGGTCAACTTTGCGACGATGCTGATTGAAAACTAAATTTTTGTTGGGGCTAAAATTCTTACAGATTATTCTCCCGTTCTTTAGCTACATTTTGGTATAAAATGAAGCTATTTGGAGATTTTTGGATTTTGGGCCGATTTTGCATTTTTTCCATGTATACCCCTTACGATTTTTTCAAATTTCTATGAAAATTTTTTTGTCTCAGAAAAATCTGAAAAAAATCACGAATACTCTTCATGATACTAGAAAGGATGTGGAACATTTATTTTTCTCGAAAATAATCATTTTCATCTATTTTGAGCCATTAGAATCTCCTCTTGAAAATAACAAGTGGCCTTATGGGAATTGTTTAAACGTGGCCCGCCGATTGACCGTTTCGGACACATCTGCGGTTTGACTAAGATTAAAAGCTTCATAAAAAGGATAAAAGGGCGCTGTTTTCATCATTGGATTCCTAAAGAATGTAGCTATATTTTCACTTATTTTCACCTTTTTTAGACGCTTGAGAGCGCCGTAAAAAAATTGTAAAATCCAGAAACATTTCGGCTCATTTTTCAAAGGTCAACTTTGCGAGGATGCTGATTGAAAACTAAATTTTTGTTGGGGCTAAAATTCTTACAGATTATTCTCCCATTCGTTAGCTATATTTTGGTATAAAATGAAGCTATTTGGAGATTTTTGAATTTTCGGCCTATTCAAACTATAACGAAATCATTTTTTAAAATTTAATTTGTATTATCTGTTCTATTATTACTAAATATATGCATGAAGGAAATTCATAAAACAATAAATAAATAAGTCGAAATTTAAAAATATATTTCTTTTTTATTATAATTATATAATAAATCGGACTTTTTCCTATTTCATATAAATACATATATAATTTTACTGTATACAAATAAAATATTCTTTATGTAAAACTGTACATCACATACTACAAAACAAAACAAAAAAAAATAGTACTCAATTTCGTTTATGTTTACAAAAAGACGACCTTATTTATAAAATATATCATAATAATAATAATAACCTCCTAATATCCTTAACATCCTTTCATTTCGGAATTTAACTTAAACGATTACAAAAAAAAAACACATAAATACATATCGATCTAACTAAAACGAAACGCAATACACTTTTAAGGTACGTACAAAATAAAATCACCAACTAAACAAAAATAATAATAATAATAAACATACGTACATATTTAACCAGGCGTACTAATTAAGTAAGGAACGTAAAATTAAACGCTTTGCTAGTATTCAATCGTAAATTCTATTTTTTTTTTCTTGTTGTTCAACTATTAATTTTGAGAGAAAATAATTTCTTCGAATTATGTAAAATCCATTTTTTTTCCTGCTGAGAAAATATTTTTTCTGAATTGTATTGAATTTTATTTTATCATTACCAGACATTTTCCTTGTTTAATTTCATTGCAAATTTTATTTTGTTAATTTTCACTGTTAATAAAACAATAATTTCTTTTCATTACGTACCCTTTTTTCTTGTGGGGAAAATAATTTCTCTGAATTATGTAAAATTTTATTTTGTTAATAATCTTCACTGTTAGATGTACATTACATCCAGACATAACGTTAACTAAAGTTTAGTTTAGTTATTGAAAATGAGCACGATGTGTCTCAAAATGTACATCTAACGGTGAAAAAGTTTCTAAATTTAAAACAACAATTATTTGCTTATTATATAATCCCGGCGCATTCACCATTTTTATATCATCTAAGATGAATAAATATTGGATTGCCAAGAACTTATATTTAGAATTCACATGTCTGAATTCTTTCTTATAAAAAAGATTCTATGAAACAAAACAAATTATTTTCTCTTAACTTTAGAGGAATACGCAAGATGAAGAAAATACTATGAAAGCGTTTATTTTTCGTTCCCGTTTCAATCAATTAATCACATCGTAATGTAATCACACATAAAATAAAATATCATTTATATATATATAAAAACATAATTGTAACATGCATAATATAGTACATACAGAAAAATACAAAAAAAAACCTTTCGATTTAGAGGAATATATAAAATAAATCATTTAAATAAAGCTTGAGATCTTGCAGCAAGTTTCCCTAAAACATAAACAAACAAAAAATATAAATTTGTATATACAGTGCGGCTTGAAATTATTGATGAAGGTATCGGATACATTTTTTTCTCATTAATCACTCGGTAAAACATTTTATAAGTATATATTGGTTTGTAAATTAAATTCACTTGGTTTAGTTTCAATTATATGTATTTTAAACACTTAATTAAATGTGAGTTTCGTGAAGATTTGAAAGAAATATGAAAACACTTTGTACACTTTTTTTCTTCACTTATGAAGTGAAGAAAAGTGTACAAAGTGTTTTCATATTTATATGTATTTTATTTTCAAATAGTTTCATCCTTGAAAATGTGAGTAAAACGAAACTAGTTGAAAATAAAATACAGACTAATATATTGCTGAAGGTTTTATTTTATTTATTTATTGTAAAAGTAATAAAAAAACTACATAAAATAGCAAAAGGAGCGATTCATGGATTAATCTGCTTGGGCTAACAGATTAATCCATTAATGTATTGCCTATATAAATTATTGGTTTTGAGTTACGTGAAGAGTATAATCAAAATAATTAACACTGCTGTATCCTTTCTTCACACTTTATTTTCTAATAAAGAAAGGATACAACAGTGTTCTTTTTTTATTAAAAAATGAAGTGTGAAGAAAGGATACAACAGTGTTAATTATTTTTATATAAATGTTGTAAATGCACAATGTATCTATATGAATAAGATATTCGTATATACAAAAAAAAAATACAATTAAAAAAAAAGTATAACAATTTTAAGTATATTAGACGTAGTGATTGAAAATAAAAAACACTTAAAAAATATTGTTGAATTATTTCAAATACAAAATTATTAAATTAATTGTTCAAATCACCATTCATCTGGGTAAATTTCGTTCTATTGGACATTGTAGAAGCTCCATTCGTTGACGTAGGAATTAAGTAACAAATGGCGCTTATTGTCATTGTTCGGATTTAGAAAATTATTAACTTCTGTAAATTCCAAGCTTTCCGAATCTAGTTGGTTGGAATAAACCATCCTGTGCGTGATTTCTTTATTTCCTCCACCAATTTTTTTGTCAACTTATTTCTCTCCTGTAATTTCTTCTTCCCGTTGTTTATCCCCGTTTGCTATAAGTCTGCCTCTGTTTCGTCTTACTATAAAATTAAACACTTGGTTTTGCTTCACTATACTTTTTATTTATAGTGAAATAAAACCATGTGTTTAATTTGAAACTTGTTTTTTTTTTATTAAATTAGGTAAAATGTTTCACCAAGTGATCAATAAGAACCGAATTGAAATTATAAAAGGATGATTTTATTTAATTGAATGCAATGTTTGTTATTGATTAAAAACCCTCATCGCAAATTTGTACCCACACGCTGAATTAATCTTTGAATGAATTTTCCTTTTTTTATTCTCCATTCAAAAATTGCGTTCATTTAATTAAAATAATATTTTCTTTAATTAATAACTACAATAAAATCTACGTTTGCTTTTTTTTCTATGTACACATTGCGAGATAAGTCCCTCCATTTAATATTAATTATACAAAATTAATTACGGTGATACGTACAAAATTGTGATTTAATATTCACATATGCATATATATTTAAAAAAAATAATAAGAATATTTACAAATGGAATGATTTCATATTTACAGTGAGTGATTAAATGTACAACTATTTTTTTATGAAAAATGAATAATTAGAAGAAGAAAATATCAAAACGTCATTTTGTATATACAGTGAGGATTTGTTTTATATCCATTAAACATGGCCTTATATTTATATTTTTTTACATATTGAGACTTTTTGCCAGTCCTCTCTCTGTTAACCGTGATTTCGTTAAGTTGGAGTAAATTAAATTTAAAAAATGACAATGATTAATAAAGTATTCCTTTTTTAGCCACTGTGATATTTTGACTTATTTTGATTTTAAAACAAAATGTTGAACAAATGCTCAATAATGGACATTATTAATAATTTTCAAATTATTTTTATTTAATTAATTGAAAAATAAATCCTTTTATCCATTATTAAGTTGGAGTAATTTTATTTTTAATCATAATAAACGGAATCGAATTAAATTCTAAACCTTGAACCACAAACTCATGTGATATTTAAGAAACTGAGATAAAGATTAACTGTAAAAAGGTTCACAATTTGCTTCATTTATAAATAGCACCTCTTATTTTCAATATATATATATTTTCAATCTTATTTAAATATACGATTTTACAAATATTTGATTTATTTAGCTAATAATAATAATTATTTTATTTGTGGAGTTTCACCTTTCTAAAAATCGGTTAAGAAAATTATTCAAAAAATTGATTTTATTTGAATATTCGAATTATATTATACTGATTGCCATATATACAAAGATCTTTATTCAGACAGCAGAATTACAATTCTTTACAAACATTTATATTCACAATACATATCGATGGGTTAGTAGTCTGTCATGGGCTATCGACCGGAGGTCTTTCTGCCCTCTGATTGCTATTTTATTGGAAACAATTATCCGCTAATATATTACATATTGCTTGGATAAGCCCGGCGCATCCACCATTTCTTATGCGAATATCGGGGCTGAGTTAACATTGAACTGCTATAAATATAAATCTGTTGAATATACATGAAGAAATCATAAAAAAATAAATTGTAATTGTGAAAAAAATATAAGACGAAAGCAAAAAGATTTAACTCTGGTTGATAGCCCAGACAGAGTAATACCTACATGTATTGTAATTATTTATGTTTTATTCTTTTGTATTATATGTATGATCTGAATAAAAATGTGTATATATATATATAAGACGGTGGCGGCAAAACTCCTGATCGATAGTCAATTCCAGAAAAAAAAAATAATCAGTAAAACCCCAGAATCCTCCCTACGCCATTTTTTTTTTGTAATCGAAAAAACAAACATAAATGATTTGTGATAGCCGATAGTCGATTTTGGATGAGTTTACACTTACATTTTTTCACAATTCAGCTTGAAAGTCGGGAGATTATGCCATTGATTCTCCGTATTTCCATCACTATAAAAAGCATTCTCTTGATATTTTCATTTCTCATGTTTTACGTATAATAACAAAATTATGGGCAGAATGACCCCAGATTGATAGCCCGGACAGACTAACACAATATTTTTTTTTCTATTTATGTATGTATAAACTTATGAATGAATAAAAATGTTTATACTTATTATGTACAAACATCTTTATTCAGACATTACATTATATAAAGTAAATAATTCTGTTACCTGCATAGAATAAAGCTAGCTGTATTATATTATTAATAATAATATTTAATTAATTACAATTTTTAATATTCAATTTACAATCCTGAATTAATTATTTCTAATCCATTTATTTTATAAACAAAGGACTATGTTAGGTTAAAACGAAATCCTCACTGTATTATTTTATTACCAACGTATTAGTGTTGCATTAATATTATTTTGTCGTGAATTTATTTCATTATCGTTTAATTTTACCCTGTTCTTTATTGTTTTCCCTTCCTTTTCTACTACTTACGCAAAGTCAAAAGTACAAAAATGTTGATTTAAAGTGTTTAAAGCATATAAAAAATACTTATTTTCATAGCGTGAGTGAAATCAATATTTTTCCAACGATTAATTAATTTAAACATTTAAATATTGGTATTTGATTTTATAATAATAATAATAATTATATTTATAATATAATTTTATGAAAATAAATATAATAAAATAGACTTGTAAATTAAATATCTACAAGATTAATTAAATTAAATTTTTGTTTGATTTGTGGATTTTTAATAATTTATTCATATTGATTTATTGGAATATTTCTTCATTTAATTATAACCAAATGAGGAAATTTTGTTTCAATTATATTAAATTTTTATTTTATTATGATTTCATATTGAATGGTTTTGCTCGTCAAGTGATTAAAGGGGGTAATGTGTAACTCTCCCTTAATAACTTCATGAAACTTTAATAGAATTGAATACCACATCATCAAGAGGAATAATATATAAACTATACATTTTTTTATTATTAGTAAAATTTTAAGTTTAGTACCAAAAGGAATGGCTGGATACGCTATTGATTTGATTAACGGAAGGAAAATAAATTATTTATTTTCAAAACGCAATTGTATCCAATAGTATTATTTTAAATTAATTAATCGTTTTGCATTTTATCAGTTCCTACTAAAAGATACAGCCCGGAATGTCGGAGTGGGAATGACTCCTAAATGCATACGTTTGTCTGGCCTTGGAGCGCCTGCTCGTCTCACGCACTGCTCTTATGCAAGCGGACTAAATTGTAACAATTATTTTCAGATGCAGTTGTAATGATAAATATTTATTTTATAAAAAAAGGGTATTCATTCACTTGGTCACAGTTATTTAAATATATTAAATAAAAATTTTTTGAAAATAATTAATAAATTATTTCCACATTTTAAGTCAAAAGTCACAGAGCTAAATGTGGAAATAATTTATTAATAATTTTATATTATAATAAAAATCAACGTATTAAAAAATGAACTTATATTAATTATAAAATTTTGTATATTTCCGTCAAGACAGTCTGCGTTCGAATGAATTCAGAATCCACAGTCTTCGAGATTTAGAATTTCCTCATTCCGGCCTGTATCTTTTAGTAGGCACTGATTTTACGCAATTTTCACCTCACATCGATTAATAAAGTGTATCTAAAATAAATCAAACGTATTTACATATCTCATTTTAAGCACCCTTACAAAAAAAATAATCCAAACAAAAATAATAAATAATCAGCAGAATACAGCGATTAGATAAATAATGAGCAATTGTACTTCGGATTCTGTTTTTTTCCTTCGAGCAAAAACTACCTCCGCATGATGTCCTCTATAGTGAACCCCGTTTTCTTGGGGGGATTCTGCGGTGGTCTGGGCGGCGGAAGCTCGTCTTTTTTCATTGATAAATCGCTGGCGACGTTTGGATTAGGCTCGGATTGTTTCGACGGCCCCGGCATTGAGAGATTCATCAGCTGTATTGTCGACGAGGAAGTGGATTGCATTAGTAAATCGGGTGGTTTTAGTATTGTGGGGCTCGGTGGTATTGGGAGGGTTTGCGGGATTAGGTTGGGGTTGTGCATGGATAAGCGGAGGTTCATTATAGGGGAATGCCGGCCGCTCATTGAAAGATTCGTCGGCATATCCGAGTCGAGCGCGCGTTTTCTGAAAGCCCCCAAAAAGCTTGTGTGGTGCTCCATCGCGCCGCTGGTGATCGTCGCGGAGGGTTTCGGGGGCGGGAGCAAATCACGCCTGATTTGCAACTGGGGGTGATGCACCACTTCTTTCAATTCCTTAGCGTCTTTTTCCACGGAAAGATCGAGGTGCTCTTCTTGTCCCGGATCAATTTCCGGATCCTCTTCGATATCGTCTTCGTCTAAATGAATCCGGCGCTCCTGGTCGGGATTGGGGCGCATTGTGTACGGGCTCGAGGAGGAGCAGGGCTCGTGGCACTGCGTGCGCTCGGGAATGGGCGAGCAGGGCCTCGCCAGACCCTCCTCGCGGTTTTCAGGATTAGGCGAGCGCGTCCCGTCCAAATCCCCCGGGATAAACCCATCGCCCAAACCATCAGCCGGCACGTCCCCGACGGCATGCGTCAGCGCATGCCGCCGCAAGTCGCAGTTCCTCCTAAACACCTTCCCGCAGGAATTACACTCGTACGGCTTGTGATCCGTGTGCGTTAAAAGGTGCGTCTTCAGATTCGAGCGCTGATTGAACGACCTGCTGCAAACCGGACACTTGTGCGGGGACTCCTCCATGTGCAGGATCTTGTGGACCGCCAGGGTCCTCGACTGGCAAAACCCTTTCCCGCATTCCGTGCATTTGAACGGCTTCTCCTTACTATGGATATACCTAAAAAAACAAAAAAAAAATCAGCTCCAATTACACATCGGGATATTTATTAAAAGCGTCGCGTGCAGAATGCATCTTCGAACCGAAAAAAAAAAGAAGTTGAGAAAATAAGCGTGCGTGTCTTCGTCGTGGTATGCGGCTCGCATGTAACTCAGTTTTACGCCGGTGTAAATCAGCATTAATGAAGGGATTAAATAGAGTCGGGCCTGTAATAAATACAGCGCTCTCCTCGTTCTTTGTGGAGGCTGCTTTAATCCAGATGGTACGGTAGAGTCTTATAATTATTTATTCGCTGGAGGAATTTTTGTGTATTTAAATAAATCACAATTTTTTAAACAAACAAAAAAATACCCTTAATAAATTAAACTCTAACAAATATTTGAAATGTGCAGAGTGTACGGATTTTGATGGTTTTCGGGGGTAACTCGAAAACCTCTACGATTAGCCGTTTTCTCCCGATAACCATCAAATTCCGAAAAATCTTGCACATTTCAAAAATTTGCTAGAAGTAAAACATAATATCGTTGATTACCGAGCCACTTAGTTTTTGAATATCCATGATTACTTTAATAAATGAATAAATAAAATATTTATGATTTTCAACAATTTTTGTATTTAATTTCACTACAATGTTGATTATCAAAAATCTTCACCTACAGCGTAGCCAAACAATTGTAGTGAAATTAAATACAATAATTGTTGAAAATCATAAATATTTTATTTATTCATTTATTAAAGTAAAACATAATAATTGTGTTTCATTTATTAAGGGTATTGTTTCACCTACTTTTGAGAAACAATTGATGGTGCGTTTCATTTTTTATAGCTGGTTCCTTATAAAAAAATGGTGATGTGTCCATCATGGGAAACAAGTGCTGTATCATCAACGAAAAGTAGGAATTATCGTGAAGGATTTAAATATGTTTACTTAAGGTTGTATATATCAGAGCAATATATATTGTATAGTAGTGGAGATAAGTGAGAACCTTGCGGAACACCTTGTAGGATATGGATTGGGAGTGAATATGACTCGATTTTGTATTTGTGATAACCTATCTGACAAGATGCTATTTAGTAAAGTTATGAGATAATGGGGAAGACTTAAAAGAAAACAGAGACCTTGATGCCAGACCGAATCAAAGGCTTTTTCAAAGACAGCAATTTTTGTAAAACTCTACATTAGCAATTATTATCCTGTTTTTATGACTTTAAATAGAAAGATATCCCCAAAATGATATTTTACTTGACTATAGTGTTTCAGCTATTGTATTTCCTCCTGTTTTTTTTTTTGTTTCGTTCTATTTATTCTGCCCACAAAAATTCCTACACCGTCCGAGATGACTTCGCTGAATCAAAGAACGGCCGGCCAGCTGCCCGTTCACGAAACCAGCTCCTAATCTCACTCTCAATAAAATCTCCTCTCTCGCTTTGAAAAAGCTCCTCGCCCTTTTCCACTACTAGAAAGAGAAAACGAAGCGCGTCCGCGTTGTTGAAGAGCGAGCGCGAGCGTTTGCTCTTTATTTCACGCTCGGGACGGAACAACCGGAGCGTTAAAGTTAATTAGGCAAAAAATTAAAGACTCGATTTTGTTGTTCTCTTTGTTCCCATTACGTCACTCGAAATACAACGCGTCTAAGAAATTAAAAAAAAAATAATTATAATATAACTATGTTTCCGAAGTGTCTGCTTTAGAGCATGAAACCATTGAGGTCTTCAGGATCGATTGATCTTGCTCCAAAACAGACACTTCAGGAACATAGTTATATTATAAATGCAAATTATTTGTTGAGTAAGTTTCGTCTGTTTTACACGCAACATTTTTTGCGTGTAAAACAAACCAAGTGAAACGTTCTCAACAATTCCTAATATTACTAAAATGTCACTCCTGCACTCGTAATTGCAAAAAATGTCATCTTTCCGCACGACAATGCGTAAATGTAACTCAAGAAAAAAATCTTGAGCTTGGATGGTATGTTTTACCACATTCTCCTTACTCCCCATACTCGCACCATCTTTTCTGTTCCCTATATATAATTTTGAAAAAAAATTAAATTCTGAAGACCAAATCGCATAGGCTGTCGAAAACTTCTTCCAATCTAAACCAGCCACGTTTTACAAGGAATAAATCTTTATTCAAATTTACAAAATTTATAATAACAAAATCTACAATTGTATTAGGCTATCGACCATAGGTCTTTCTTCCCTGTGACTTTTATAATTTCATATTATTTATTTAAATAAATTTCAAGCAAATGAAGAGGAGGCGAGAGAGTGAGAGGACGAGACCCGCGTGGAGGTTCTCCGGGCGGTAGAAAGCGGGCTAGGCATTTAACTGGATCACGCCCCGGCATGTGCGTTTATAAACGCGTCCTCCGTCTCGTTTTAATTCGAATTTTATTATAATTCCGATCGCGTATTTAAATTAATTTATTAATTATGCTAATTGGCCGTAAACCGTCCTCCGCGCCGCGCCGCACCGACCGAACTGGATTGCGTTGCGCAAAGCGGGATTAACGCGGCATTCCGAATTATAATTTCGATAAGTGACTCGGCGGTAATTAAAATGCCTCAAATACCGAGCGGTTCGTAAATGTTTTATTCGCTGCGTAACACTTATAAAATAATATTTAAAAAAATCTAATTTTCAAATGGCAACAATAATTTATTCAAAAGTCTAAAAAGCAAATTCCATGAATTAGTTTCAACTAAAATACACAACACGAGCTCAATAAAAATCCCGATAGATAGATTTTTTGTTGGGTTTTAAAATTTATTATTATTATATATAGCGAATAAAAAAATATTAAAATAAGGAATAAACTATTGTTCTGTTATATTTATATCTAAATATCACACCAACTCAAAACGATCAACATATTTGAGTTTCGTAATACAAATTTAATAAATCGATTTTCCATTAAAATTACATAATTCCGTCAATCATTTTTATTGGAAACGTTAATTTATAATCCATTAGCCATTTTTATGAATAAAAACCACTTTTTATGTTTCAATCATTTGAGATTTTGTATTTTTAGTAAAGCCTGCAAAAGCGTCTGCCCGGCGCATTCACCATAATTGAGACTCCGGAAAAAAATTATGATTTAATTATTTTTACTTTTACAATAAACTTTAAAGTGTTTTTAATTATAGTTAGAGCTTTAAACATTACAATTCATGACAAAAAGTGTAGCAGTGTTTCTACAATAAAAAAATGAAACTAAAAATAGTATCAACCATTGATCACTTTGTGTCCGAAATATATATCAATACATTCTATTCTACTTTTCGCTCATATAATTAATTCAGCCGGTAGTCCTCTTCCTTTGTCTCATATGTCAGTTATTTATGTGTGATGGTATGAATTCATATACCAATAAATTATCTATACTAAAAATTTTCCACAAAATACCTCACTCTAGAACTTTGCATTACGAGAAATTCCAACTTCCTTCCAAAATCCAAACATCCTGAGGATTCTAAGGGTTTTTATTCAAGTCACAGTAGTTATTAAAAGTTGTTAAACAGTATTAGAAAAAAAAAAACAGTTGTATTAACTTTACTTCACACAATTTATTATACATTAAATATACATTTCGTATACTAAGTATCCAACATCGCTAGTACAACCAGCGAAGTAAAGTCGATACAACAGTGTTTAATTTTCTATATTAGAAAAACTTCACGTACCTCCATCTTAATTAATAAAATCAGTGTTAAAAAAACAATATTTCGGTTTTCGTTTGCTAAAAAAAATAATCATTTATTTATTTTTTTTCATTAATATTATCATTAAATTAGTGTGAGATTTATTGTTGCCGCCATAAACTCTTAATGTATTCGAAACGGTGAGTCGCGGCCGAATTTTGAAAGTGTCGCTCGGAGGAGACCACGTTTCTTTTTTCTCTCTCTCGTCGGGTTGTAAAATTTATTTCACAACATTTACAGCGCCCGTAAATCTGGCTATTATTACAAAAACAAACGGGTCCCCGCAATTAAAGAAGAGAGCAAGAAACCGGAGACTTAACGCGCTAATTAAAATTTAAAATTAAATAAATTGCGATGTGTATACGTGAGAGACACACACACACAGAGAGAGATGGATTTTTGGTTGAAACGTATTCTTAGCGCGTAATAAAATTAGCTTTAATCGAATATTAAAACAATATATTTACGAAAATGTTCAATTAAAAAAACAGAGTCGTCATTATTGTAAAAACACACAACACAACTTGATTACAATACAAATTATAAAATAAAATAGATAATTTAAATAACTGAAAATGTGTGAACCATACATATTTGAAGTTATTTAAATTACAATGGAATTAAACTTTAAATTAATTTGTTGATTGTTAAGGCTTTCACTTGGTTATACATTTTGAGTTTATTAAATAAAACACTTTTTCACTCTTAGTTTGATAATGATACTATATGCTTCGAAACTATAGTCACTAAAATAAAATAACAAGTTATACAAACAAAGTGAAAAGGTGTTTTATTTAATAAACTTTAAATTAATTTTCATTAAATATTTTCGACACAAACCGTTGCAATTCGCAGTAGTGCTGCTATGAAACAAACAAATACTTATTATGTCCAATGGGCTGTATGCTCGGAAAATAGTTGTTTCAACAGATGTTTGTCAAAAACTTACAATGTAAGTATTTTGTGCAGTCGGAAAATCAAACAGTTATCCATTCTGTAGATAAATAGTGGCTGAACATTTTATTAAATCATTGTAACAAATCATAAATTTATACAATACAGTGGTTCGAACCATTACAAAGGGTTTTCATTATTATAAACAATTTAATATTTCCTTATTCCCATTTTCACTATTAATCAATAATAATGGCTTTATCTCTGGTTGAGTGAGTTTCGAGCGTACGTACAATTTTCACAGTTAGGAGAGGAATACAGACATTAAGAGCGCGCATTAACACCCACTTGATGACGAAGGAAAAGGATGATGATGATTTCGATTCTGAAATCGCGAGTACCTACATGCGATTCGTCGCAGGAAAACACGGTTGGATTGCTGTAATTTGCATTCGAGCCGCGCAGCGCGCCGTAAGGATTTTATTTGAGGAAACACGACAATAACTTTCTCCTGTTGTGTTATTATAAGCGCGGCAAAAGAGATTATTTACAATTGAAATTAATAAAATATAAGGTATGTTAGGAATAATAAAAGCAAATATTTGTTGTTATTTCAGGAAATTTCTTGGATGCCCAAAATGTCGGATTTAACTATAAATATAAGATTAAGCTGGACTCACAGAACACTGATCGACAGCCAATTTCGTACTGTCTCAAATGGTTAATCGTAATCCCTTCGAAAAACCTCCATAAGCGATTCTTTTCAAATTATCAAACGAATTCCATTTCTATTAAGCGCTAAATAAAAGCTGTTTTTTTTATTCTTTCGCTTACAGTTCTCGCCTGTATAAAACTACAAACTACTGGCATTAATATACGCAAGTTCACCGCTCTCACGATCAGACAATCAATTTACAATGAGACCATTAGTCAACCGAGGAGCCGTTTCGTAACGGCCAATCACCGCGGACTAATTTGTACTTTCGAAAACTCAAAAAATGCTCATACGCGTACGTGTGCGGTCTTTGTGTGGCTCAACACACACACACACACAAACACCGACAATCGAATCGAACAAAACGAGGCGAATTTGTAGGTCGGACACGATCCGAGCTTTGACGCGTGATTGACTCGAATTTCATTGCTTGGAATTTCGTTGCTCGAATATAATAAATACGGGATTATTAATTAATCGTATTTATGGCTGTACTAATAGTCGCAGCTTAATTCTAGAATCAATCGAGGATTCGAGGATTCGATGAATTCCAGATTTTTTTTTAATATTATTGGTGAATCTGATCAAGGATTATATCGATTATTTTATGCATTTTGACCAAATCCAAGAATTAATACTCAATTCCGGATCAATCTCTGACTATTAGCACGGGCATTAGACTCACAATTGAAAACCCTCCTATCATTATTCCAACTCCAACTATTTATTCCTTCCCACGAAACATCTTCTCAGTTCCCCCTAATTAAAATCCACACTCGCGCAATTTATCCCCCGCTTATATTTAAATCATTATATTCATATAGTTATCATTTCCTCATTCTCCTTCTCCTTGCGCAATTTAATGGTCCCAGCGAAATTACTGTGTTGGTTAGCAACAGAGCACAGCGACTTATGTTAATATATCATAGTTATTAAACCTTGATTGTTGTTTAACGTGGAACATTTTTAATCCGTGCCGGAACTTTTCAATCCCATTCCCATCTGGCAGCGGCGCGTTCCTTTTTTCTTTAATTCGCGCTTAATTTTATTTAATTGCGCCAATTAATCCGTGGAGTCCCGCGCGTCCGTCAAAGCGCATTCCGATTCACCCCGGAGTATTTTTTCACGGAGCCGGTGATTACAGATTGCTCCGGTTTAATACGCCGTGGAATGCCGTTTGTCGTGTTCTTCTACTCATACTACATACATACGGGCCACGAGGAGCAAGCGAGCGAACGAACGAGCGAGGAGGGCCGGGATTTATCTCGCGCGGCGCACTCGCTTTTTAATGTCCAACGTATACATACCTGTATCTGTGAGTCTGTGTGTGTGTATGTGGATCTCGAGAGGAGATTTCAAATCTTTAAATTACAGGAGATGAGATGAGAAGAGATGAGGAATAGAGATGATTTATAATATTCGTAATACAAAAATAAATTACCTGTTTGGAATTTTTCTTGAAAAAATAATGGCTGAATTTTTCTATTGCATTATCAATTACGATATTTTTTTTTATAAAACATATTTCCCATTTAAATTGTTTGACATAAAACGAGAGATTGAGATTATTTATCTCTCGTTTTATGTCAAAAAAATAGATGGGAAATCCTTTTTTATCAATTCGGCCATTTATTTCCTTTTTATATACGACAAATTTATTTCTAGTGAAATTACCGCCTTTCTTTCTACTGAAATTGTCGCACTTGCAGTAGCCATGTTTTTTTTTACAGAATTCATCGCATTGCAGGTGATGTTTCCGTCCTTGCAGTGCCCATTTTTATCAATTTGACCTCGTTTTTCCTGTTTACGCTACGCGAGTGCGTTTTTAGCACAGAAGGGCAGAACTAATGAAAATTCCGCTCTTGTAGTGCCCCGATTTTCATCAATTCGACCACATGTTTCCTTTTTATACTCCGGTGGTGATTTTACTTCTCTTGAAGTGCCCATTTTTTATCGATTTCACGCAAGTGTGCTTCTAGTGAATTTGTCGCTCTTGCTGAACCTATTTTTTTTTATCTATTCGAACGAATAAATTACCTTTTACGAAAAGCGGGTGCGTTTTCAACGAAATGTCCGGCCTTCTAATACTCATTTTCATCGATTTGATTCATGTATTACCCTTTAACGCTTAACAAATTCCCACAGCTTATACATTGTGTATTAGAAAATTAGATTTAAAGCGAGCTTTACAAATATAATGTAATATATCAGAATAAAGTAGAAGCCTTAACAATCAGAAAATTTAATAATTACTTTTTTTAAGTAATTTATTTCAGCTAATTTTATAAATAAACGTAATTTATTTATATTCATCTCTCTCTCCCTCGTTTCTTCGTTACAATATATCGATAATTTACAGTAATTAAAGCCGGTAGATTGAAATCGGGAACAGGTTTTCGTCCGGGACGAGCAAACGGAATCGGAATCCTATAAATCATCTGCCGGCGAATGGAAATTGGATTAAGGATCGCGTTCCGCCTCGATAAAAATCTGAACGGTGATTTAAATTAACGATAGGCGATGGATTTATTTTGAAATTATTATATATTTATGCGCTCCTTTTTTCCCTCTCTCTCTCTCACTCTTTAAAATTAATCTCCGTTTCCACTGGTAATGAGTAATATATTCAGCAGAAGTTGAGCGAGGAATTAATTCAACATATTTTTTCATCATTTTTTTATGCCACTTTAATAAAAGGTTGAAATTTTAAATAATTTAATATACACATTCGTGCTCTTTCCAGTATATTTTTCGTAAATTTGCCTTGCCTTTTATTAAATTCGCATAAAAGTATCTGAAGATGGCATTTTCAATTTCTTCAGAATTTTTTTCCACTTCCAGCTTAACTAGTTGTAAATGATTGTAATGTTGTAAATATTGTAAATATTCAAAAGCAAGAACTTTTCGTAAGCGTCGATTGTTCTTTTTTGTGGTGATTTTACTTCTCCTGCATTGCCCATTTTTATCGATTTCACACAAGTGTGCTTCTAGTGAATTTTTCGCTTTTGCATAACTTATGTTTTTATTGCTTCGAACGGTTAAGTTACATTTTACGCACAGCGTTTTCTGTAAAATTTCCGCCCTTGCAGTGCTCCTTTCTTTTATCAATTTTATTTTCGCAGCTTAGCAATGTTAAATGAAATAGAAACAGAAGTTCTAAATCAAAAGAAGAAGAAAAAAAATTAACACAAGAAATAGATCCGGTTCTAATTATACCAAAACATTTTTCCTTTATTATTACTATCACCAAAACCAATCGACCGTCGCTTTTTTTTTCATCTAGTAGTTAAAATATTCCAGAGTTACACGTCCGACATCTCCCGAGATATCTCCATCTCATTATATTCCGTCCTTCATTAGCGGCCATCACGTGCTCTCCGTGTACACACGTACAACCACTCCGGGCGAAAAACTGGTTTGGTTCCACCGACGAGAGATCCATCTCGATTCTCGACGCCGTTTGAAATTACTAGAGCACCAGATGCAAGAAAGAGAGAAGGAAAAAGTCGATCGAGATTGTATCTCGTGGATTCACTCGGAGAGTTGGGGGCACGCTAGGAAATTATGCCCCGGACATTTGAATAATTAAAACGGGACGATTTTATCGATGGGAGATATTAATTAGGTTTTTTTTTGATTCGTCTTTCTGTTTTGATTTGGAAATGCGTTCTATCAGCGTTGAGCAATTAAAGGCTTCGGGAAAAATGTAGCGTCATTGGGGAATGTGATGGTCCAAGTAATGTAATATTTCCTACTATTCATGAAGTGCAACTTGGTAAAGATTTCTTTCTTGTCGCATAAGATGAGGAAAAGATCAATTGAATTGTTGACGATGCCATCTGAAGTTAGGCTTAAACAGGACAAGTTCGCCTTCCTTTAGTAGACAAAACAATGATTCTCCACCTTGTAGACCCAAATCGTTGACGATGCCACTTGAAATTAGGCAAAAGGTGGCGCTTGCGTCGTCTTTAATTTATTATAACAGAAATTGTCTTTGAAATTATTATTATTAATAATAATAAATGCCTCAGGGGTTATACCTACAGTCAAGGCTTGACTGAAAGGAGTCCCATACTTCGTCCGTAACTGGATTTCCCATTACAAGGCCCAAAAAAAAAAATCCTTTATTAAAAAGAGGTATGATATAATATTTTGATTCATACCACAAGATCCGTTCAACCGCCTTCATCAAGCATTGCATATGGAACACACTGGTCTGATGAGGTTCGAAAAACCGAAATGACCAGCACCAATTTTCCATGAATGCTAGTTGAACATTTTATTAAGTAAATATTAACTCTATTTAAAACTTGTTTTATATATATATATATATATATATATATATAATTTTTAAGACATACACTTGTCGGAGTAAATTTCAACTTGTGATTTACACTTGATAAAGTGAACGTCGCCACCGCCAATGATGATGATGATGACAGGAAGTGGGGTTCACGGGGCGTATCGTACACAGTACGGTAGTTGAGGTAATTTGTTAAAACACGCCGCTACCACAATTATCCGTATGAATTTTACGGTTTGTCAACTCGCATCAGGCACGTTCGGGTTGGTTCACACGGTGTATAAATGTATTGTCTGGCGCGCGGCTAATTGGGGATCCATGAAAATTACCACGCGAAAAATTTACATAGAGCAAACAATGGCGTCGGTAGTCGGATATTTCCTTTCTCATCCATATTAATTGCTCGTAATTATTTCATGGTCTAGTTTGTCTTGAAATTACGGAACGCCCCCGAAACTACTCACTCGATGCTAATTCTGATTGTATTAATGATAAATTATATTTATACAAAGCGTGGATAGAAAGATGTATTTTTCTTCTTCAAATCAATCTTGGTAATGGTATAATAATAATAAAAAAAAGAAATGGTGATGCGTTCATGTTGATACTTTCCCTGGTAAATTCGGTCAACAATGAACATTTGACACCAAACGGAAAATTATTAAATGAAAAAATGCGAGCGAAGCGAGCTCTATAAAATATTCTGTGCTGGCTGAGCTTAGGTGTCAGGATTGCGAGCGAAGCGAGCTCAATAAAAAAACTCTGGACTAGCTGAGCTTAAGTGACAGGATTGCGAGCGAAGCGAGCTCAATAAAAATTCCGGACTGGCTGAACTTAGGTGTCATAATTGCGAGCGAAGCGAGCTTAATAAAAAAATCCTGGACTGGCTGAGCTTGGATGTCACGCTATTAGATCTTTATTCAATATTTCAAACCTAATGAATCAAGAGTGCTCAATCCTCTTTGACTGAGATTGCTGACGCAATGGTAATCTCAAGGCAAATCCTCAAAGATAATCTTTCTATTAAAATCAGGATTAGCTTCCAACGGTTGTACGGTCCAATCAGCAAATTCACGAAGCAATCTATGATAGCTTAGCTTCAACGCTTGGGTTAGTACAATTTTGTATAGATGCATGGCCAAATCCTTTCGCGATATTTGATAAGTTGATGTCTTAAACAGCCACAACCGTTGAGATCGTCTGGAAACTGAAACATTCGCATTTTGTACAGTGAAATTCCGCTCAAGCTTGGTCACAGTGGGGTATACTTTTAAGTTTGGAGTGGATGCATGACAGGATGGTTATTGTTAATAGCTCTGATTGTTTGTTAATAATATAAATTATTAATATAATATAATTAAATTGTTAATTGATATTGATAATGAATCAAGCAAATCAAAAATTTATTTAAAACCGCTTTAATTATGTATTACAAGAAGAAGAATAAAAATCCGTTGGAGATTTTTTCTAAAATCGGAATCACAAAAGCCGATTTAAATCATAAATCGCGGAATTACGAAAAACGGGTCTCGGGGATTAAAATTCCTGAGCGGTGGCCGTGCCGCGCGCAGAGCCCGGGAACAATTTACATCCTCCGCCTTATCGCGTTCATCTCTCTGAAAAGTTATAACGTCCATTCGGCGTGTCCCCCCGTAGTTTATGAATAATTATTAATAATTAACGCGGCGCGCGGAACAGGATCTGTTATCTGGGATCGGGGCGATTCCGCCCGTGGGCCGATCCACCAATTTGTAGTCCGCGGGCCGATAAGGGTACGGTGATAACTTCGAGTGATGTGTGCACCGCTTTTTTTTCTTGTGATCGAGTTGGATTTTATTTTTGCAGTTTGCTCGCTCGGAATTAGTCCGAAATGTTGATAGGAATCAGCGGTGGAATGTTTATGAGCGAGATTCCTTTTTTTTATACAAATAAACTCAATCGTCGATTATTAATTGATGCCGCAGCAACCAGGCAAGTACACTTTTGGGCAAAAATTAGTTGTGGGTTGATTGTAGCACAGTTTCAAATGCTCTATGCAAGAGTTTGAAAGCTTTTGCACTACGCATTACAGCAGTGATTAATACATGGCCTGCTTTTTATACTGTGCAATAACAAGCCAAGTTGAAGTAAAATAAAATTTCATCTAAGTACAGTCTCTTTCGTTTCTATGTTATACATTCTGTGATTTTTTAAAAAAATTTTGTCTCTTCAATTTTGGTATTCCGCTTAAGTGACGATTACTACCGGAGAAACGGGCGCGCGTGCATTTGTCGAAGGAATGTTGCGGAGGTGAAACTGGTTTTGATTTTCGGTAATCCGTTAATTAGCGGCCTGATTAATCGATGCCGTCTCTTTTCTACTTCTCACCGGTGCCCTTTTTTGGCTTTAATTGATCCACTTGATCTCTTCCTCTTCTACTCCGTCTTCTTTATTTATTTCTTTTTTCGTGTGAGTGTGTTCACGCTGCGATGCCTTCGTTTCGAACAAGCCGGAATGGATGGATGATTGGATGGATCGATGGAGTTTTTGACGGACATGATGTTTGACGTTCATTTTCTGATCTAGAAGATCTATATAAGTATAAATCTGTTGTCTTTGTCTCACTCTCCTTCTCTGTCTTTCTTAATCTCAACAACTATAAGCTTGTTGTTTTTTTTTTATACACCAACTTGAATTAGGTGCAAGTTTGCGACGTCATTTTATAAGGATGACATTCCTATCAGTGGAAAAAAAAGCGAGATAAGCATAAAAAACCTTGGACTGGCTGAACTTTGGTGCGAGCGAAGCGAGCTCAACAAAAAAATCATGAATTGGGTGAGCTTAAATGTCAGGATTGCGAGCGAAGCGAGCTCAATAAAAACCTTGGACTGGCTGAGCTTATGTGTAATCAATCTAATTGAATCCATCCGCAAAAACTGTCCAACTAATAACAAACTTTACAAGAAAGGAACAACTCGCGTGTACTTTCACGAGTAATCCGATCCAGTTTAATCGCCTCTAAAAGTACACTAAACGGGTTCTCCTTTTTCGTTTCGCTCTTTCCTCCTTCCTCTCTCGATCCTTTTTTACTTTTGAAAGACCCGGCTCCGGTATTTAGTTACTCGCGCGCTATCAGGTGACCCGATCTCGTTACCTCCGGGGCCCCACAAAACGCACGCACTTCATGGGAGTCCGTCCGGACCGGATCCGACTTCTTGTTTTGATAAAAAAAAGAATGCGAAGAAAATAAACAGGATTTTTGATGTCCTTCCACAGGAAATCAACAAGAAACAACAAAATCACCCAATAGTTATATGAACAATGTTGGTCTTGTAATTGGAAAGGTAGCTCAAGCGCCATCTTGTGCCAAATTCAACAATTTGGGTCTACAAGGTAGACGAGAATCGTTATTTCGTCTACTAAAGGAAGGAGAACAGGAAACGAAATGCATTTAATAGATTAATTAAATCTGTATCCACTTGAAGAAATATTTAAAAAAATCACAATAAATCAAGTCAAACAAAGCTCATTGCATTAACTCGACAGAAAACCTATTATAATTTTTTTTGTGAGTGCATGAATAAAATAACGCTTTTACAAATCCGTTCCCCGTTCAAACAATGGAGGCATACGTGTCGAACAGTCGTCTTCTCCGGTTACACACAAAAGCGGTGCCAATCGCTTATCGCGAATTTATGCGGCATCACAATCGAAACGCATCGATCTAATGGGCACTTACGGCCGTAACTTGAACGTTTATGGCAGCCGTACAGATGCCGTCTTTGCGAAAGCGCGCGCGGTCTTACGGTTGTTGCTCGCCCGGCTCGACTCGACGACAATTATCGTAAAATGTTATAGTTTCCACAATGCCATAAAGGTCGTGTACCGCGCGCACTGGTTGTTAGAAGGAAACCATCATCCGCGGTTTATCTTTATATTTCATTTTGTTTTAATTTTTTTTGTGCGTGTTGTGTTCAACAAGTGTGCGTGTGTGTGTTGTTATTAGCGGTTGAAGAGGAAGATATCAAAACGGGGGGAAACGTGATAGCTCGGAAGTAATGTATCTTATCGGGATTTGATCATCTAAATGCCGCAACAAATTACTTCTACAAGAAAAAGAAAAAATGGATAATATCTCAATTGAAACATTTAAAAAAAATCTATTTATTATCATTATTGCATCCACGACAATCCCTAATGCTTCTTTATTTCGAAATTATATTATTTTAAATTTAATTTGTAATAAATCATATTTTATTATTCATTTCCGGATCCTTAGGACCATTCGTACCAATTAGACTCATTTACATGGAGTCTTATGGGAACGGTTTAATCGAGACGCGCAGATCGACGCTTTTGAACGCGACGTTGATTATACCAAGATAACTCGATTCACAAAGATGATAGAATATTGAAACTTAAAGCATTGGATTCGTAAATAATTCTTTTATATTTCCCCATAAACTCTTTAACAGAGGAGACATAGGCTTGTCTACAAAAAAATCACAAACTCCGACAAAATTTTCACCTATTTTTTAGAGTTATAATTTACACGCCTGATGTGTAAGAACTATTCGCTCTATGTTGCTCAAATTAATACAGTTGGTGCTCCCATTCATTGGGAACATTTTGGTGCAATTTGAAAAAATTCCGAGAATTTTGGATTTTTCATAAAAATCCACTTTTTTCCATTCAAAATATTCAAATTTCGATAAAAAATTTTGTTTCCAAAAAATTCTGAAAAAAATTACAAAGACTCTTAATGATGATAGAAAAAGCGTGGAGTATTTATTTTGCCAGAAAATTTTATTTCCGATTCCCTAGGACTAGTTGAATTCGTGAGTTCCTTTTACATGGGGTCTTACGAGAACGATTTAAGCAAGCCTGGCCGATCGACGCTTTCAGACATGACACTGATTATACTAAGATAACTCAGTTCGTAGATTAGATAGAATATTGAGACTAAAAGCATCTGATTCGCAAAGGTTTCAGCTATATTTTACCACAAAATCATTAAGAAGAGAGTTGCACACTTGCCTAGAAAAAATCCCAAAGTTAGATAATTTTTTCACCTACATTTCAAAGACATAATTAGCATGTCTGCTGTACGAAAACTATTTGTTCGATGCTGCTAAAATTCATACAGTAAATGCTCCTATTTATTGCGAACATTTTGGTATAATTTCAAGTTATTCCGAAATTTTCGGATTTTTCACGAAAATCCACTTTTTTCCATACATACCCCTTTGAAAATATTCAAATTTCGATGATTTTTTTTTTCTTCCGAAAAATTCTGAAAAAAATCACAAAGACTCTTAATGATGTTAGAAAATGCGTGGAGTATTTATTTTGCCAGAAATTTTTATTTCCGGTTCCCTAGGACTAGTTGAATTCGTGAGTTCCTTTTACATGGGTTCTTATGAGAACGATTTAAGCAAGCCTGGAAAATCGACGCTTTCAGACATAACATCGATTATACTAAGATAACTCGCTTCACCGATGAAATAGGATATTGCGACTAAAAGCATCTAATTCGCAAAGGTTTCAGCTATATTTTACCATAAAATCATTAAGAAAAAAGTCGTACGCTTGCCTAGAAAAAAATCCCAAAGTTGGATAATTTTTTCACTTACTTTTCAAAGTCCTAATTTACATGCCCGCTATGCAAAAACTATCTGCCCAATGTCGTTAAAATTAATACAGTTAATGCTCCTATTTATTGGGAACATTTTGGTATAATTTGAAGTAATTCCACGATTTTTGGATTTTTCTCGAAAATCCACTTTTTTCCATACATACCCCTTACAAAATATTCAAATTTCGATGCAAAATTTTTATCCGAAAAAAATCTTTAAATAAATAAAAAATACACTTATTTATATTAGAAAAAGCGTGGTATAATTAATTTTGCCCAAAAACGTCAGTTTTTATCCAATTGAATTGACTAGTAAAATTTACATGGGGTCTTATGAGAACGGTTTAAGCGAGATCCGCCGATCATTGCTTTCGAACTCGATGTTGCTCATACTAAAATAACTCAATTCACAGAGGAGATAGAATATTTAAACTTAATCTATTGAATTGGTAAAGAATTTCTCTATACTTTCACATAAAATCATTAGTTAGAGAGTACTATGTTTATCTAAAAAAAAATCACAAATTTTGACAATTTTTTCTTCTACTTTTCAAAGTGCCAATTTACACACCTGCTATATGAAAACTATTCGCTCTATATTGCTCAAATTAATACAGTTGGTGCTCCCATTCATTGGGAACATTTTGGTGAAATTTCAAGTTATTCGACGATTTTCGGATTTTTCATGAAAATCCGCTTTTCTCCCCAAAATTATTCAAATTTCGATGAAAATTATTTTCTTCCGAAAAAATCTGAAAAAATTCTCAACAACCCTTAATGATATCAGGAAGAGTGTGTGATATATTTTTTCCAGAAAATTCAATTTCCGGTTCTTTAGGACCAGTTGAATCCGACTTAAACTTCACGCCCTTTCGTGAGTGTTGTCATTTCGTTAGGCCGGATTGGTATCAGTACAGTAGGTTGCGCAAACACATTTAGATCTCTTGAAAGGTTTCGCTCTGGCGAAACGGACGGATCGCGCGAGATATACGGCCCGAATCGAATTTGTGTCTAGTCAATTCCGGTAGGAGAGCCGCGCTTAAACGCCCGTTTTCCGCAGCGACTTTCTAATTCGCAATTTCTGGCCGGCATTACGACGAACTCACCGGATCGCCAGCAGTACGTAAAACAAAACTTATAATAATTAACTAAAAAATTAATAATCGTTTCTATTTATTTAAAGATTTTTTTAATAATAAATGGTCGGTTGTTTTAAGTCCCAATTTTAAAAATCTCAAGTAACGGTACTCTTGATTTTGTCATACAATTGGCAGCACTTTCTTATTGATAATCAAATGGAGAGAATCATAGACATCAACTTTTATTCCGCCTTATTTAAGGATTGTAAAATTGGGCCTTAATGAATTGATTTATTCTCCAATATTTAAATTTGATCCAAGTTCAAATTGACCTAAAAAAAGGGGGAGGCAGAAATGAAATTCCTAACGCTCCTACTATAGCGATCCCACAAAGAGATGTTCACAGAATTTATATAATACCATAATTTCGATAAAATCCACCTGCGAGAACCGTAAAACAGCGAATAACCTCAACATCGAGATTCCCCTTAATCTAAACTGCGCCGATACACGGCCCGCGTGCACTTATCAATTCTCGTTGCATCCCCTCCGCCGTTGTCGCCTTATCGTAATTACCCGCGCTGCACAGAGAGCCCTGTTTGCTTTTAGCGTTATTATCGGGACTAATTACGAATTACGACCCGGTCCGGCATAAATTTCGACCGGCAATTACTGGGCTCTTGAAAAAATTTACATGAGAAATTATACGCGTTGCGTCCTGGGGAAAATTGCGGTGATTTAAATTGGAATTGGATTTTATTCGTTTTATATTATGATTATTATTATTACTGCTTTTATCTCTTGTGGGAATCTTCAATGTGAAGAGAAAAATTTAATAGTTTATGTTAGTATCTATCCACTGCATCCACTTAATATTCAGTACCGATTTAATTATATGTTCAACCAGCATTCATCTAGCGTATGGATAAGTGGTGATGGCTATTTCGGTCTTTCGGACCTCATCAGACCAGTGAGTTACATGTACCACTATAAAATCATTAAGAAGAAAGTCATACGCTTGTCTAGAAAAATCCTCAAAGTTGGACATTTTTTTACCTATTTTTCCTAATTTACATGCAATCCCTTTATGAAGGCGGTTGATCGGATCTTGTGTTGTGATTATTAGTTCTGGACTGACTATGAAAAAGAGACTCATACTTTGGGAAATAATGCTATAGAATCTTCTTCTTCTTTTGATCTTCTTTAAAACTGAGTCGAAAAAAGAAGGAAATTCTGGTGAATCCGACAAAAAAATCGAGAGGATAATTAAGAAGATAAATACCATTACTTCATTCGCATCACTTTACTTCTTCCTTTTACGATTCCATTGATCTGTTTTATAAAAATGATAATCCCCTTGACGTTATATTAATGACCGTGTCGCGTTCGATTTTTTTTACCATGGTGTGTCAACAATGACCCGTGGGCGTGCGTCCGAAATGGTAATAATGGTGTAAGAAAGGAAAAAGAAAAAAAGAGACGGCTGACAGATGAAAAATGACCGAATGACCGATCCGGACGCCTTTCAATCCGTCGCCGCGTTCCGATTTATCATTCCGATTGATAATCGTCCGCAACTAGAGACACTATTATCATCCAACGAGAAGCAGAATGAAAAAAAAAGGAGACTGCGTTACGAAACCGTTCGATGTGTGTGTGTGTGTCATTAATTTATTGTTAATATCGTTCTACGCACTCACTAAAAATTAAAAAAAAAAACAGTCCTATTCATTATTATTATTTGATTTCTGGGGTTGTAATGGTACTTTGACCTGAAGATCTTTCGTGCCTTCCCTACGCAAGATGATTTAATTTGTTACCTTACAAGATATACCTATCCTTTTGAAGTACCCTATTAGGTAAGCCGAAAGGTGGCGCTTGCGTCGTCTTTTATTTATTATGATTAATTAATTTATTATTTATAATTTTTGATTAGAAAAAAAAAATTGTATTATCAAACAAAACAAAAAATACAAGCTATCCAACAAAATCTCTAAAGTCTAAAGAAATCTCTCGTCGTTTTCAATTTCCAGAGCACCGCTCTCTTCTCCATCTTCTTCTCCGGACAATTTTCTCCATCTCCTTCTGGATAACGCAAGGAAACCGTTCGCCTCTCCTTCTGGACGAAGAAGAAAATCGAGAAGAATCCGTTCCGTCCGTCTCTCCCTCTCTCTTTCTCTTTCTCCGTCTTTCTTTGGTGCGAGCAGAGAAGCACACTTGATATCTGGTGCGGTCTTTGCCCGTAAGATTCCAAGGCTAACAGGATCTTCGTATTATGCCGCAGCTGCCTTAGATGTGCGCCGGGTTTTATTGTTATTTAAACTTTACGTAACTACTCTACGGGTATTCCTCTTATTTTTTTTAACCAAATGCAACAAAAAATTAATGACTCAAAAAATAAATAGAATTATATGCAGCGAGGGATAATCCTGATTGTATCAAGAATGATCTTATTGTTAAACTTTAATGATTTAAAACACTTCTTAATTGTTGAGATGTTTACTTGCATAGTTCCAAAAAAATTAATCTAAGCAAGGCACATTATTATCATCTAGCGGTGTTTTCTTGATGTTCTTATTATTTCTTTATTTTTGTTCTACAATCCACTATGCATAAATATTATCCTTATCCTCCTTATCCTCCATATCCTCTTTATCTTCCGTATCCTCCTTATCCTCCTTATCCTCATTATCCTCCTTATCCTCCTTCCTCCTTATATATATAATTGTAACTCACGTAAAGATTAAAGGTGGCTGTGAACGCATCCTAATCGCGAATAGAAATCCACATCTTTTGACTTTTTTACATTTTTATTTTGCCAACGCATGGTGCTATTTGTCGCACACATGTAAGTCAATTTCCCGTCGCCATTAGAGAATGGCAAGTATTTAAAAAAAAAAACTTCGAAATTTGAAAAAAAATCGGGTCGCGAAATGTCATTTTCGCCCGCGCGACCACAGTCGATAAAACGGGAAAAAAATCGGTAAAACAGGTAATTGTCGGTAATCAGCGTGAAACAATAGCCGTCATGGCGGATGGACCGGCCCGACTGCCGGTAAAATTCGATACAAGTTAGTGAAAAAACACCCGCGGGGCGTCTGTGTTAGTGTGAAAATCGCGTCCGCGAGAATTTTCCGCGCGTGAAAAGTGACACCGGTTCATTATTTCGTGCAGAGACATATAAACAACGATCGCCGGTTGACCGCCGAACCAACAAGAACTACGTTCCCCTTATCTCTCGAGACTTATACACTTCAGGTAAGCAAACCAACGAATAAAATCATGGAATATTGCAATATATATATCACCATGGGTGGGAGCGAAAGGGAGTAGGAGGGTAATGGAGTGGATGAGAGAGGTTAGGGTTGGGATAAGGACGTTGGAGAAGCTGGAGAGGGAGAGGGGAAAGAGAAGGAAGGGTGGTATTAGATGTTAGAACCTTGATAATGTAAAGGAATGATGCCAATAAATGTCTTTTTTTTATATCACTAATAATAGCAAAGGACTCAATTAAGTAGTATTTCGCTTAATACTTTCGCGAATCCAGGTTTAATTAATTCAAATTCGATTCAAGGATTAAACTGTAATTATTAGTTATTGCCATTAAGGGGATTTTACCGGCAACGTTTCTTTCTATTTGCGGACGAACACCTTTGAAATTTTAAAATCCGCCTCGCACGGATTTGTTCTTTAAATGTATGCAGAGGACGGTGTCCACGATTTATGAACACGCCGAAGAATGGGCATTAACATAATCTTCGAAACGCGCATTTCGTGTCCTATTATTTTGACAAATGTCCCTCGTTAGAGGAGCGACAAGATCCACGATAAAACACGGATGCGGCTTCCGCGAACACGTGTCTTTTCTTTTATTTTCCTCGTCGCTGCAATGTTTTTTTTTGTTTCCAGCAATAACGGAAAACAGGTAATGGAAAGATGTGAAAGAGCAATTGAGATTGCTGACGCAATGGAAATCGCAAGGCAACGATATATTAAAAATACAAGTGTTTGAAATACACTTTTGTGAAAAAAAAACATGTAAATTATGGAATTCTCAACGTTTAAAATTATATGTTATATGTTTTGATTGTGTTTGTTAAAGTAGTGAATGAAAAAAAAAAACGTTTTATTTGTAGAAATTAGTGCAGAAAATTCGTAAAGCAAAGTTTATTAAATCGTTTTAAAATTTGATAAAACCATGATGAAACAAAACGGACTGTTTTTTTTATTCAAAATTTTAGTTAGGATTTAATTCCATCCACATGCAGAATCCTCATTTTTTGTATCCAAAAATCCTCGGGCGAATTGCAATGGCGGGATATTTCCATTCTACCCATCACCCTGAATTAAAAAAATACTTTCGTTAGTAAATTTATGACGATTGTGAATTGATGGAAAGATGAATGAGTGGCAATTTATGGAATAAGGGTTTAATTAAACATCTTACGCCCTTACATCGCTGTGAGTGTTACTCATGATTGTCTATTATCATTGATTCGTTATTAAAACTAGTAGATAATCATTGGCATACATTTGGTATACGAAGTATAGTAGTATTTTATTTGTAAGATTCTACTACTACCATTTTAAACAATGAAATATAATTCTGTATTTATTAGGTAATCATTTTTTTTGTAGGAAAACGATTTATTTTTTTAATTCCAACCACATTGTATTTCTGAATCCATCACTACAGTTTGAATAAAATTTCGCTTCCCATGAAAAAAAAAAATACAGAAAATTCGGAGGCGAGGAATAACATTAATTCACGAGAAAACCGCTCCGACGACACTAAAACACCGAAATTACTTATTAAATTATGGATCGTAAAAGTTTTTATGGGCGCGGGCAGGTAAGGACGGGCTCGACGGGGCCCCCTTCTTCAAACTCCTTCTTCTGGTTTTCCAATACTTTTATGTTCCACATTTTATAGACAAAGGCTACCGTTGTTGAATATTAATCGGCGAACTTCCCGGGTCCGGGCCTCGTTTCTTCCTTTTAGAAAACCAATTACGCCCATTAAGTCTCCAAATTACCATACGTAATTGATGGGGATCGTTGCGACGCGACAGCCTGAATTGGCATAGCGAAGGGATGGTTCGAGATGAGTCGTCTTTCAATGGTTATTATTCAAATTGGTGTAATTGTGTTTGAATATTTATGAATGCAACTAAACGGCAAATACTGTCATCAATATTTGATTCTTATTTTTTTTTCTTGGCATTAATGTTTGTACAATTAAATGAAAACTCAATAGTACTTTAGTTTCTTCTTTTATGTAGAAACACTGCTGCAATTGTTTCGCCTACACAATGGCATCATAAGACAGATTATTAATGGATTTTACAAAAAGAAAAATGGTTGTTATTTACAAACACACTTGGGGGGGGGGGGGTTACTTCAAATATTTTCCCCATGGTTTCTCTCTATCAGAGGAGATAGAGAGAAACCTTGGGGAACACCGACAGTATAAACTTTGCTATTCGAATTCGTATTGTTGGTGTTCCCCATGGTTTCTCTCTAACAGAGGAGATAGAAAGAAACCTTGCGGAACACCAACAACATACAGTGTGCGATTCGAATTTGTGTTGTTGGTGTTTCACAAGGATTCTTTCTATCTCCTCTGTAAGAGAGAATCCATGGGAAACACCGACGATATAAAGTTTGCGATTCGAATTCATGTTGTTGGTGTTCCACAAGGTTTCTCTCTATCTCCTCTGTAAAAGAGAAACCATGGGAAACACCAACAACATACAATTTGCGATTCGAATTTGGGAAAATAGAATAGAAATCTCGGGGAACGGCAACAATTTAAATTCGAATCGCAAACTTTAATGCTAAGAACAAATATAAGAAAAAATCTATCTGCTATTCCAAATATAGCAAAACTAGCGAGCTGTGTCTAAGACTTTTAGTAATTATAAGGAAAAGTTATTCAGGTCAGGAGAAATATTCGTTATAAGTAAATGAAATAAAAAAATAATAATAAATCTTTTATTTTTGTCTATTCACTTTTATTTCACTGGTGATTAGTTTCAACTCATCAACGAGCCATTATGAAAACGAGTTGATGAGTTGAAACTAGTAACCAGTGAAATAAAAGTTAAAACACACAAAATAAAAGTATTTCTCCAACTTTAATAGTAAAAATGGTGGTGTGTTCATCGTATTACTTTCTCCGGTAAAGTAGTATACGTTTTTCAATGAACATTTAACAGTAAATGAAAAATAATTAAATGAAAATATAATGTATTGTCTTTTATCGTTAAAAAACGAGCTTAATAAAAATCTTCATTAGGATTGCGAGCAAAGCGAGCTCAATAAAAACCCTGGAATGACTTAGATTAGGCGTCAGAGATGCGAGCGAAGCGAGCTCATAAAAAATCTTGGATTGGCTGAGCTTGGTTATCAGGATTGCGAGCGAAGCGAGCTCAGTAAAAACTCTGGACTGTCTGAGTTTAGGTGTCAGGATTGCGAGCGAAGCGAGCTCAGTAAAAAACTCTGGACTGTCTGAGCTTAGGTGTCAGGATTGCGAGCGAAGCGAGCTCAATAAAAAAATCTAGACTGGCTGAGCTTAGATGTCAAGATGCATCTCAATGATTATCTCGCGCTTTCGCCAAGAAAAAAAGAAACGGACGCACATTTCAACGGGAGTCCAATAAAATCCGCTTTTATGGTGATCGATCCTCTAAAAACCGAAACCGTGTATTTTTTTGTTCGCTCTTCTGCCGCTCCGGGGTCGGCTGTTTATATTTACGGCGTCGCGTTCCGCATTTAATTACCTTTCGCGCGTTTCGCTCGCCTCGAGGCCAACAAGGAGCACTCGTTTTATCGCCGCTATTTTTTTTTCTTCTTCTTCTACATCCTTTACTTAAGATTTTAATTTTATTTATTAAGATTGTCGTTGATGTGGATTTTATGCGGTGATAACTCTGATGGTTGTCCGTTTTGGGAATAAAAGTGGTTGTTTTATTTGCAAATCAGACATGGTCAGCAATAAGGAAAGAATAGCGCTTATATAGGCATCAACAATAATGCAGTTCCAAGTAGAAGACATTCAAGGTTTAAAAAAAATGTTTTAAGGGGAGTATAGCACGTATATGAAAAGTTAATCAAATTTTATAAAGTAAAGAAAATATGGAAAATAATAAATTATAATATTTATTGTAATCCGTTAGAAAGTAACATTATAATTTAGCGTGTGATGTTCATTTAATTTGAAAACTATGAGTCCTAGAGAGTCGAAATTTTGACATTGATAATTTTAATTTAAATAAATGGGCCTATGTTTTTCAAAAAAATGTTATTCTGAGATATAAAAGATATTGTTTACACTTTTTAATATAAAAAAAATTACACCCATATTATTAAAGACTTTCTATAATACATTCAAAAATGACAGATAACTATGGAACTTAAGGAATATTTAACAGCAAATGGAAAATAATTAAAATTAATAAATTAATGAATCGATGGGAAAAAGTTTACCAAATCGTTTTAAATTATTTATCAATATCCAACTGCAAACTCAACAGATATTTTCGCTGCGTTACATTCCTCAGATCCTTCTTACAATAAATTAAATAAAAATGATTTGAAAATAATTAATAAATTATTTCCACATTTGCTTACAAACTCACGATCTATGGTACATATACACATTTGAATAAAGATGTTTAGTTAGTCAAAAATTTAATTTCATAAACTGAAAATGAAAAATGAATATAAATAGAAAATTGTATTCATTCGCTTGGTCACAGTTATTTAAATATATTAAATAAATATTTTATTTATTTAATATATGAAAAATTTGGAAAAAAGAGTCTTCCTCACGAAACCCAATTAATTCGTATAATCGAAGCTTGAAGCAATTAAAAGACGACTTTTCTTGGGAAAGGAAGAAGCAGCGGAACGTTAATCACCTCTAAACGCTGCCCCGAAATGTTCGTTTCATGAATATTTAAATGATCGATTTAATAGCGCGGACGCCCGTACGGAATCCGTCCTCGGCCAGTTCGCCGAAGTTTGTTATGTTAATTAAGACTTCGGAGGAGCGTAATGAGAAACGACCAACAAAAAAAAAAGTCGCGATCGTCCGCCGGGATAAGCGGCGAGAGTTACGGCCCGATCCGGAATTCCTTACGTAATTAAATATTGCGTGTGAATATTTATAATATACAATTAATTATATATATATTTATTTTTTTGGCACCGTTTCAAAATTAAGTTTTATTTATAGACTAAAAATTGTAATAAAATTTAATTGTGCAATGAAATCTCAAAATGTACGCTTGTAAACCAAAAATTCTTACTATTTTGTCGTGAAATATTACAACGGAAATTACTCGAAGCGGAAAAATCCGTATTGAAATATGTTGGATCATTTTAAAATTGACCACACTATATTATGAAATCACAATTAAAACACTTTTTATTCCTTACTTTACTTTTATATTCTTCTGACTAAAAATAAAAGTGAAGTAAGGAATAAAAAGTGTTTTAATTGCGATTAACTAACTTCACATAACTCAAATTTAAACAATTAATATTATGAAATATTTGCTATTTATAAAATATACAATTTATTATTATTCAAACTAAAACTTCTCATTCAGACCAAATTCGATCTATTGGATCTCCCTCAGTCCGAAAAATTATATTTTTTTTTAATTAATACTAAAAATAACAACACTTTTACGGACTCATTAAGATCCAATACAGATAATTATGCACTAGACTACTAGACTTTATGAGAGAAAAAATACTCATAATGAAGACAAGTAACTTATACAGTAAAAATAAGCAAAATCGAAATTCGCAAGTTCGTGCAAATACATAATCGTGTGTTCTTTTCCTCTCATTGCTATTATCATTTTCTTTTTATATATAATTTGTTTAAATTTTTAATAGTTCTTCCAAGCAGCAATTACTGTTCATAGAACGGTGTGTTAATTAACGTTCCGCGAACTGTTATGTTTTTTTTATGTGTGTGTGCGCGTAATTTGTTTATTTTCGATTTTAATTACGCCAATATGCAGATTCGAGGCAGTCGCTTACCGTTAAATTGATTTATCGTGTTTGCGTTTTTTTTTGTTTAGAGGAACTTATAAATATTCCGCGCCGGGCCTTTTTCGGTTTCGTAATACGCTTCCCGGTAATCTGATCATGCATATTCAAGTTTTTGTGTGTGTTTTTTTTTTTTGTTGCTGTTGATTGTTTGTTTTGGTGGAAATTGATGTTTTAATTTAATTTCAATTAAAAAAACACACACACTGCAGGATATTATTAGTGATAAATTAACTGGTTTTACAAGCTAGGATTTCACAAATTATTAATTTAAACAACCTGCCTTAATTTATATATTTGATGGTCAAATACCCAAGTACATTTTATAATAATAATAATTTACATTATTATTATTATTAATTATTAATAATTAATAATAATAATAATAATATTTCATATATATTCTTCACTTAAAATTCATTTTTTCCCCTTCAAAATAATGAAATTTTAATGAAATATTTTTTCTTCCCAACAAAAAAAAATCTGAAATAAATCACTAATACTCTTAATAACATTATAGAGTGCTTAGTATAATTATTTTGCTAGAAAATTTTCATTTCCTCTTCATTAAATCCATTTGAATTTATCGAGTCTCATTTACATGGAGCCTTATGGGAACGGCTCAAGCGTGACGCTCCTGCCGGGGCTTTTAGATGCGACGTTGATTAAAATAAAATAACTTTCTTCACAGATGCGATAGAACAATGGAACTTGAAGGATAAGATTAACGAAGGATTTATCTGTATTTCACTCAAGATTCAATGAAATTCTGGTTTTTATGCTTGTCTACAAAAATTCTCAAATTTGGACAATTTTTTCAGTGATTTTACAAAGGCACAATTTACACGCCTGCTGTACGAAAACTACGGTTTGTATTTTGTTTAAATTTACACAGTTTGTGCTCCCATTCGTTAGGAACATTTTGGTGTAATTTCAAGTTATTCCGCGATTTTCGGATTTTTCATCAAAATCCACTTTTTTCCATAAATTTCGATGAAATTTTTTTTCTTCCGAAAAATTCTGAAAAAAATCACAAAGACTCTTAATGATGTTAGAAAAAGCGTGGAATATTTATTTTCCCAGAAAATGTTATTTCCGATTCCCTAGGACTAAATGAATTCGTATGTTCCATTTACAGGGAGTCTTATGAGAACGATTTAAACAAGCCTGGCCGGTCGACGGTTACAGACACAACGCCGATTATACTAAGATAACTCGATTCATAGATAAGATAGAATATTACGACTTAAAGCATCTGATTCGTAAATGTTTCAGCTATATTCTATCACAAAATCATTAAGAAGAGAGTGGTACACATGTCTACAAAAATTTCCAAAGTTGGACATTTTTCTCGCCCACTTTTCAAAGCCCCAATTAATACGTTTGCTGTACGAAAACTATTCGGTTGATGTTGCTAAAATTCACTCAGTTAATACTCCTATTCATTGCAAACATTTTGGTATAATTTGAAGTTATTCCGCGATTTTCGGATTTTTCACGAAAATCCACTTTTTTCCATGCATACCCCTTTGAAAATATTCAAATTTCGATAATTTTTTTTTCTTCCCAAAAATTTTTAAAAAAATCACGAAGACTCCTGATGATGTTGAAAAGAACGTGGGATATTTATTTTTTTCTAGAAAAAATCATTTTCGATTCTTTAGTGGAAATTTTAATTTTTTACACAGGGTCTTATGGAAACGATTTAAGCGAGTCGCGCCAATCGGGGCTTCTGGACGCTACGATTAATCTAACTTAATTTTTTTCACAGACGAGATAGGATTATAAAACTTAAAGCTATCGATTCGCAATCGATTTTCCTATATATCACCTAAAAATTATGAATAACGGTAAAATGCGCTCTTCTAAGAAAAATAGCAAAGTTGAGCAATTTTTTAATCGATATTTCAAAGGTCTGTTTTACAAGCTGGCTACTTTAAAACTGTTTATTTGAACTCGCTCAAATTTTTACAGCTATTGCTCCCTTTCATTGGGAACATTTTGGTGTAATTTGAAGTTATTCCGCGGTTTACGGATTTTTCACCAAAATCCATTTTTTTCCTTGGAAAATATTGAAATTTAATGATTTTTTTTCTTAAAAAAAATCTCAAAGACTCATGATGATGATGGGAACGAACAAAACAACGTAAAGTAAAAATCCGGACTTTAATCAGCCTTCCATTTCAGGTTAAGAAAAAAATCTGGTTGGGTGTGTTGCGTTCAAGCATGACTGATTTTAAATGATAATTTTCTTTCATCCTTTTCAAAACCGCAGAAGCCACCGAATGTAATGTAGTGTACATAATGGCGCTTAATACTCGTTCAGGATTTTTTTTTTGCCTCACATTCAGGAAGATTGTAGTTTCGTAATTAACCAGCGTGGAGAAACTCACTCGTTCAGGAATATTAAACATTTTTGTTTTCAATTAAATTCTCGGATTTTAAAGGCATTTACTTCGTGGTCAATTTCGATTTTGAGAAATAAAGAAAACACTTCTACTTTTTTAAACTTCATTCGCAATGTAATAAATAAATAAATATCTATTGTGTAATCCAATGTCCGGCGGGGTAACTGCTCGGAAAGTAGTTGTTTCAATAAATGTTTATAAAACTTACAGTATAATTTTTTTTTGCAGTTAGAAAAAGGGATTGATCGAATTTTATTGATCATATTGCCAGAAATTTTCCTTGTTTAATTCCATTGTAAAAATAAAGTGTTATACAAAACATAGTTTACAAGAAAATTGAATTTTTTTTTTTAATAATAATGATAATATTCCACAGACAACACTAGCTTCTAAAAAAAGGTCAGTGCCTTCTTCTTCTTCATCTTGTTTTTCTATTTTAATTTTTCTTTCACGCCATTCATTCTGTTTGCATTCACGCGCCAGCGTTCGATTTCCTTAATTTGAATAAACGCCGGTCGCGCTTCGCCTTCTCCGTGCTTTTTATCATTATTACTACACACGTTTTTTTCGTTGTTTTCCCCATAATTCGCCATAAATCTTCGTGGGGCCGTGGCAGGTGGAATACATTATCCTGTCCCAAGGCGCCCAAGGTGCACAGAATGTTGAGCGAGCGGGCCCCGGCCCCGGCCGGACGGTCACATTCTGAACGGCGCACACATGGAAATCGGCTCCGTGGAGGCAACCCTCCTACCATCGGTGATGATTCGATGCCCCTCGGCCGCGTTTTAATAATACAGCGAGGTATGCACTCGCTTAGATTCGTTAGAGATAAGGTCGGTTTCGGTCGCTTGTGGCTACGGTTCTGGAGAGGATGAGGGAAGATTGTCCAGTTGTTATTTTTTTGTTAAGAATGCTGGACAATTATTAAATTCACTTTTTTGTATGTGAAATGAAACAGATAGAGTAAAAATTGGGATTTAAATATTCCAAGATATTATTATTTTATAAATAGAAAACAGTATTCATTCTAAATGTGGAAATAATTTATTAATTATTTTCAAATCATTTTTATTTAATATTATTATTTGTTGAAGAGACGCGGACACAAGGTGTCTTGTTGCTCCAGACAATGCACAAGTCCAGACTTTCAAAAGCTGCTGTAGATTATTGTGGCTTCGAAAAAATCAACGTTTTTTTTTGCATTGCATTCTTCTAGGATCAAAAATTTGTTGCATTATGCAATATTTTATTGATATGCAACAGCAGGTGTACATTATGTAATTCAATGTCCGGCGTGGGTATTTGCCCGGTAAGTAGTTGTTTTAATGTGCATTTGTTTAACGTAAGTCAAAAGTCACAGAGCTAAATGTGGAAATAATTTATTAATTATTTCCAAATCATTTTTATTTAATTTAGTCTAGTCTTTTGTTTTCATACTTTGTCCTGGAATATAAAAACGACCCCTGGTATATTTAACATTTTATTTTATATCTTGTAAAAGGTAACCTATACCGAAAGGTATAAGGTATTTGGATAAAGGTATGAATAAACAAGAAGAAGAAGAATATTGATCGATCGCATACAATATTGAAACCATAATAAATTCAAATATTGTTTATATTACAATATAATCTGAAGTTGTGTGTGAATTATAAATCCCTTGTGATTTATGGCTATCATAATACTTCTGCAGAAAATGACGTAAAGTGTTTTTTTTTTTTTTGATAAAATATTTTTATTGTTACGTAAGACTCTTCTCTTGCTTCATATCTTTTCACCGAGCGAGTAATAACCACACGACAACACGGTGCCACGACCGAAAAGTGGAACATTTCACAAACGCGGACGTGCACACAATAATTTTCGCGAGAAAGAAAAATCGTGCGTTTCGCAATTTCCACTCGTATTTATTTCAACTAAGAAATCCGTCAAAATCGAAGGACTTCACGTGGAAGACGACTCTTTCGCATAAATATACGCTTTTTTATCTCTCTCTTTTCGATTGGGGTCGTAATTGCGTTTAATCACCCATCAATTTATTCCGTAATTACGGCCGAGATCCGAAAATGATCGCCGCCGTCGGAGTTGTAATTATTAGGCGCGCTGTTGCTATTATTATTATTATTTTTTTGAAGAAGTGGAGGATGATGCCCGGACAATAAATCTCTTTCGTTATGAATATAAAGCAGATGGAAATTTGAATTTTGTAGTTTAAGTGGTCGTTTGCGCCGGGGTTTCGATGGCGAGTTAATTTAAATTACGGTTCCCGGCAAAGGCTATTTTTTTCTTTCTGCTCCGATACAAGAAAACTGATCTGAAATCTAAAAATCGGTTGTTTTAAATTGCAAATAAAAATTAGTTAATTAAAATGAAACTATTAATATGGATTTGCGCGTAATAATGGCCAAAACCAACGTGTCTTTAAAAATTAATTAATTCAATCAAATATTTATTTACATTTTAAAATTATTTTTAATAATAATTTATCTTTAAATAAATGGGTTTTGAGTTCACGTGAAGTGTTAGTATCAATAATAACGTAACAACAGTAACGTGTTAAATAAAAAGTGAAGTATGGAAAAAACTCGTGTGTTATTATTAATTTATCTTTAATTTATTAACAAAATATTTATACAATTGTAATTGAGAATATTTGTGTTTGCACAACAAAAATGGTTCCGAGTTTTCCGGGAATTAAACCCGAAATTAATCTTAATAAATTAAACGAATTTTTTTTTGCAAACAAGATTTTCTATACAGGATGACCCATTTTAATTCAACCAGTGGAATACCTCGACAAATATGCATCGTAAAAAAATATTTCGAACAAAAGTTTAATGGGGGGACATCCGATGCTGTAAAAAAATGTTCACTGCCACCCCACTTTTGCCTGAAAACATTTTTCTGTACAATTTGTCGAGATATTCCACTGGGTGAATTAAAATGGGTCAACCTGTATAAACATCTCCTTTGTTTTTGCTTCTTTTTTCACTTATGACTGTCACCTTAACAAATATCGCAGCTTATATGAAAATTTCTTCGCTATCCATTATGAAACCGTTAAAAAAATATCACAAAATTATTTGATAAAAGATTAATAGTCTAGCGGTTCTCAAAATTTTTGACGCAGCGCTTTCTAGAATCAATTTCTGTGACGTGGCGGAGCACATTTTATCAAACGCTGCACTAGAAGAAACGAGGTAGATAATAATAGAAATTTATATATTTGGCTATGGAAGGAGAAGATCATTTTATGGACGGAGGTAAAAGTTATTATAATAGTATGAAAAAAGGATTTGTTTATCAAATTTCATTTAATAAATCATGAAAAACCAAAATGATTAAATTATAACAGAGACGAACAAAATAAAAAAAAATATCAACATCGTGTTGTTTTAATAATCCCCAGCAATTTCCTCGACTCGGCAACAATTCATCAAGAACGCCGAGTGGCGTTGTTGCGTTTCAATTCCGGTAATGCCGGAGAACGCCGCCGTGCCCAGGTCCACCCACCCACACCGAGAGACACGGTTACTGTTAGCCAGCGTACGAAAGAGAAAAGCAACGGATAGATAGATCCGATCGGCGGCGCGAAAGGTCCTCGGTTCGAAACCCTCCGGCCAAACTGGACTTTCCTGATCGATGGCCCCGCGCGCCGCTCCAAATGGAAACAATTCAGACACGCGATAATTGTTCCAATTGGAAATAAAAAGGAATTTCAATTGAGGAAAGAAAAAATATTTGAAAATAATTGATGAATTATTTCCACATTTAGCTCTGTGACTTTTGACTTACGTTACGCAAGTACGTTAAACAAATGCACATTAAAAGAACTACGTTAACGAAAAATATGTTTATTTAATTATTAACTTACTCGAGTTCTTGGCTCAATAAAATGCATTATTGTGATTATGAATAAAACAATTCTATAGTTTACAGCAAAACTATGATGAGCGAAATATTTTATATAATTTAATACTCGTTTAAATAATGTAAGCATTTTATAAAACAAAACAAAAAATAATCGTGGTAAACATTTGGCAATCATTGCTTTAAACAATCATAGTAATATAAATTGTTGGGAAGTCATCGTTTTAAACAATCATACTAGTAGAAAACATTGTTTTATTTACAAATAGTGTAAATTGTAATTAATTTTTGCAACGATAAAAAGACGGATTTTTTTATAGACCATTTCCAATGTTTATTCAAGTAATATATTTTTTGAAATAAATAAGAATAGATTATTAAAAATCAACCAATAAAACACAGATTAGATTGAATAACTTTAAATTCTCGACTAGTTTTATTGGTTGATTTTTAATAATTTATTCATATTTATTTCATACAATATGAACTACCAATGTCTAAATATTAAAACCATTAATTATAATATATTTTTTTTTATATTTCAATTTTATCAACTGACTCTTTTTACGTTATCTAATTTTAATTATCTCCCCCGAATGAATCCAACTGCCGTTCACGTAACTGTACACCAACCAACAGAAGTCGCTTTATTTGCCAGATAAAAACCACTTTTGATTAAACAAAAGGGCCCTCGTCTACCTGCTCGCCTACCTGTGTCAGGTTGGGTGGAAAAAAGCCCTTTTTTTCTGAGCTTATGATTAATGGGTTTTCGTAAATGTGATTTAATTGAGTGAGGGTCGGGTTTTTTTTCTTCTCGTATTTATGGAAACAGTGAGAGAAGAGATGGAAAGATAGTGTGTGTTTCCCAGCGAATGTGGTTTGGTTTGTTGGGTGTGGATATTAGAAGGTGGATGCTAAAAGATATCCAAAGGGGAAGAGAAAAAAAAAGTCTGTGGTGTGTATAAAACTTGTTTGTTTTTACTTTTGCTGAATTAATTAAATAAATTACATACACATGGAATGTAAATAGAAAAGAGTATTTATCCACTTGGTCACAGTTATTTAAATATATTAAATAAAAATGGTTTGAAAATAATTAATAAATTATTTTCACATTTTCCATTTCACATGGAATATATTTTCTGACTGACTGAATCGCTATTTTGTTGATAATTATTATTTCATTGTTATAACTCACGTTATAATAAACTAGCAATTAAACTGAATTAACTGACACAATGTTTTTTTTTCTTTATTATTATTAATAACATACAAAAGAATGACACTCTCTCATAACGCAATTTATTAAAGTAATCCAAACACTACACTTTCTTCATTTCGATTGTTGTTCAATATCACAACAGCCTATCTGCTGTTGGTTAATTTGAATTATGTAATCCGTTAGGTGCTGCCATGCCGATTTGGAACACAAGAGCGTGTGCACAAGAAAGCAGAGGAGAAAGAAATATTCCCACGTAGGCTGAAGGCGATACGTTCGAAACCGCAAAACCGCAGCGGTTAAATTGCGCTTCAAAGTTAATTAAGATTTGGTATACAAAAACAAAATAATATAATAATAGTAATAATAATAAAACAAAAACAGAGACTGAGAAATTCTCGAAATATGAAAACTTCGCTATTGAAATGAGAATCATATGGAATCTTCAAGTCATCGAAATAAACCCATTCATCATTTCTGTTAGTGGAGTTTACACGAAAAAAATTACAAAAAAATATAAAACGCGTTGAATTACCGTACCTGTGCAATATTATACAAGTATTATTTCCCAAACTTGCCACATAACAAGAATATTTCTTAAATAAAACAGAAACAAATATGATCCGTTCAGTAGATAGCTTTGGCTTATGCAGTGATAGTACAAATAATTATTAAAATAACATTAATTAAAACACTTCTCCACTAAAAAGTGAAGAATAGTGAAGAAAGTGTTATTGTTTTAATTATTTAATATATTCATCTCTTCACGTAACTCAAACCAAATACATTAAAATAACATATCTTTATTCCATACAAGTAAGAGAATTATTTGCTCTTGAATTAATTTATCACTTAACACTTGGTGAAACATGTTTAAATAATGATGTAAAAATTAAACACGTGATTTGTTTTTATTGTGAAACAAAGTACAGGTTTAATTTTTACATAATTATTTAGAGTCATTTACGTTATCTTATCACACATAATGTTCTGGAATTAGCTATCGATCAGAGGTCTTTCTGCCTATATAAAAATATTTTCATGGGTAATACTTCTTCTTCTTGAATCCTTATACCCTTTCATGTGTCGGATGGGGCTTATGGTTCTGATTTCTTTTGTAATTCTTCTTCAATGTTTCGCTATATTTTGCCATTATTTTAATTTCTTCTAGTGTTATTCATCTCAAGGGTAATACAATTATGTAATAATCATTATTGAAAAAAGTGTTCTCTGGCTCAGACTGTTACTTGATTCTTACACACAAAAGTAAACAAATGTTTTTTTTATTCTTTGTTTTTTTAAGTATAAAATTGCTATGCAGCGATGACAGCGTAGTTGGTCGTTTTGTAAAAGCTGCAAGGAGTCGGAGTGGAAGCGTGGGCGCGCCAGGAAATCCATGCGTGAGTCCTCGCGCGCGCTCGCCCATTTGTACGTACAAATCGCCGCGCAGTGAGGCGGCCCACGTGCGCCACCAAAAATCGCTCGAAAGTGAAATTGGCTCCGGAGATAACAGTAATAACACCGGCGGGGGATAACAATGACCTCGCCCAGAAAATGATAAATCATCGCGGTTTGCTCGCGCGCCCGTGCCGGAGAAAGAAATTGCCTCTCGAACGTTCGTTCGAATGATTTCCAGATGGAATCGACTAAGCGGAAAATAAGGAAATCTATAGTAATGTATATAGGGTTTTCGCTTTAAATAAACATAATTTTGTTAATTGTGAAACAATTATTATTTAAAGATAAACCTTTATACATTACTAACTACGTTTCACCAAGTGTTAGATGAGTCAAAAGTGAGTAGAAATATATATTGTCTTATTCAAAACCGAAAAAAATTGAGATTTTTTTACTAGTTTTTTTTTCCGAGATTGGAAGCAACGCCCGCAAATCCTATAGTGAAGAAGAAGGGAAGGAAAACCTACCTAACATTTTACAATATAAATAACCATCTAATGTGTATTATTGTAAAATAAAGAATAGTTAAATAAAATTCAGGAAATAATTTATTAATTTAATTAATGGTTTTAATATTTAGACATTGGTAGTTCATATTGTATGAAATAAATATGAATAAATTATTAAAAATCAACCAATAAAACACAGATTAGATTGAATAACTTTAAATTCTCGACTAGTTTCGGGTTATTAGCCCATTTTCAAGAGAATTTATAGATATTCAATCTAATCTATGTTTTATTGGTTGATTTTTAATAATTTATTCATATTTATTTCATACAATTTATTAATTATTTTCAAATTCTTTTTATTTAATTAATGAAAAAATGGAGTGTCAAAATATAATTTAGAGAATATAAATATTGTGATAATCATGCTTATGAATTAAACATTATAAAAATGGAAGGAAGCTTTTAGAAAGCTGATGGCTATAAAGTATTGAAATGTCTGTTTTTTATTTTCTTAAAAAAAATCTAAAAAAAAAATACAAACACTCTTGTAGATTTTAGAATAAACGCCGGATATCTATTTTGTCAGAAAACTTTATTCCCAATTCCTTAGGACCATTTGAATTCATGAGTCCCATTTACATGGAGTCGTATGGGAATGGATTAAACGAGACGCACTGATCGACGTTTTTTGACGCGACTCTGATTATGCTTAAATAACTTTTCTCACAAAAAAGATAGAATGTTGAAACTTGAAGCATCTGATTTGCAATAGATTGATCTATACTTTATCATAAAATCATTAATAACGAAGTTTCACACTTGTTTAGAAAAAAATCTAAAGTTGGACAATTTTTTAACTTACTTTTCAAAGTCAAAATTTACACGCCTGCTGTACGAAAACTATTTATTCAATGTTACTCAAATTCATACAGTTGATGCTCCCATTCATTGGGAACATTTTGGTGTAATTTGAAGTCATTCCGAGATTTTCGAATTTTTCATGAAAATCCATACCCCTTCAAATTTCGATAAAAATAAATTTTTCAGAAAAATTCTGAAAAAAATCACAAAGACTCTTAATGATGTTAGAAAGAGCGTGGGATATTTATTTTGCAATAAAATGTTATTTTCTAGTCTTTAGGACTATTTGAATTCGCGAGTTCCATTTACATGGGATCTTATGAGAACAAGCCTGACCGATCGACGGTTTTAGACATGACACCGATTATAATAAGATAACTCGATTCACAGATAAGACAGACTATTGAGACTTAAAGCATCTGATTCGCAAAGGTTTTAGCTATATTTTACCATAAAATCATTAAGTAGAGAATCGTACACATGTCTAGAAAAATTTCCAAAGTTTGACATTTTTCTCACCTACTTTTCACAGTCTTAATTTACATGTTTGCTGTAAAAAAACTATTTGCTCGATGTTGCTAAAATTCACTCAGTTAATACTCCTATTCATTGCAAACATTTTGGTGTAATTTGAAGTTATTTCGCAATGTTTGGATTTTTTACGAAAATCCACTTTTTTCCATACATACCCCTTGGAAAATATTCAAATTTTGATAATTTTTTTTTTCTTCCGAAAAAATCTGAAAAAAATTATAAAGACTCTTAATGATATTAGAAAAAACGTGAGATATTTATTTTAACAGAAAATTTCATTTCCGATTCCTTATGGACATTTGAATTGGTGACTCCCATTTACATGGGGTCTTATGGAAACGATTTAAGCGAGCCTTACGGATCGACGCTTTCAGACATAACGACGATTATATTAAGATAACTCGATTTACAGATAAGATAAAATATTGCGACTTGAAGCATCCGATTCGTAAAGGTTTCAACTATATTTTACCACAAAATCATTACGAAAAGAATCGTACGCTTGTCAATAAATATTCCCAAAGTTGGACAATTTTTTCATCTATTTTTCAAAGTCCTAATTTACACGTTTGCTGTACAAAAACTATTTTGTCAATCTTGCTAAAATTCATACAGTTAATACTCCTATTCATTACGAACATTTTGGTGTAATTTCAAGTTATTCAACGATTTTTGGATTTTTCACGAAAATCCACTTTTTTCCATTCATACCCCTTTGAAAATATTCAAATTTCGATGAAAATTTTTTTCTTCCGAAAAATTCTGAAGAAAATCATAAAGACTCTTGATGATGGTAGAAAGAACGTGGAATATTTATTTTACCAGAAAATTTCATTTCCGGCTTCTTAGCCACATTAGAATTGATGAACAAAAAAAAGCAGACTAAAATTAATAACTTTAATTTTTTGACTAGTTTCAGGTTTTATTGGAAGATTTTTAATATTTATCATTACACACATCTTTATTCAAGCTATACAAAGAATACAAAACAATATAACATTTTGGGTAAATTTAACACTTGATGAATAGTGATACAAGAAATTATTATAATAAATTAATTTAATTAAATCATTTGTATCCTTTGTATAAAATCACACTTTTATTAATAACCCGCTAATAAAAACAGCATTTTATTTATTTTTTAATCCGTCTTGCTAATAATTAATATCATTATGATTACGCATAATTAATGGCGTTGAAAATTAATTGTTTCAACTTGCGTTTCGCGTATTGTGATTAATTCCTGCGGGGGGGGCGCGCTTTAATTAACACGCTCGAATCGCCGGAAGTCGGAAATTACGGGTGTCCACGCCGCGGTCGGGATTGATTAGTTTTTAATTGCGCCGCGTTAACAGTCAACACCTCCTCCACCTCACGCCGACGAAACGATTTTTCATTAAATTCGTGCAAATCATCGAGCCTTGACGCAATTACGTTTAGTTTAATTTTTTGTGTGTTTTTAATAATCGAATCAATTATTCAACATTAATAGATAATTGCAGTGAATTTATTAATATCACTTCTCGTGTAAAGTTAAAAAAAAGAGTCATGTTTAAAAAATGCGGATTTGTGTTTAGCGCTGAAGAGCTTTCCCAGATCGGTGCTAATTGAAGATGCGCTTTATTTTTTACTAACAGTAGTTGTAGTTCTGCTGATTTTCTAGTGTTAAAATGCTTGTTTTTTTTATCAGCACTGATTATGTTTGTGCTATTGCACTAGAATGCGTATTGAAAAGGAAGAGAATTAGCAATAATTGATTACTGGATCTTTAATGATAAATTGCTTGTTTGGGAAACATTGAGATTTTACCGCTGCAGCGCTACATACAAAAATTACCTAAAAGTAAACTTTAATTGCTTCCGTTTCTGTAAAATTGGTTTTCTTGGAATTGTGTGGCGCCAGTTGTGGTTGTAATAATTTATATGTAGCGCTGATGCGAGCTTTTATAGTTGAGGTTATGTTAATTATTGTGTACTACTGAAGCGCTTTCTCAGACTGGCCCTGGTTGTAGTTGTGTTAGTTTATGCGAATTTTCGGAAATGAGATGGTTTTACTTTAATTTTGTGAAATTCAATGACTTACCTATGGTCTCTTAAATGGTCCTGCCTCCTGAAAGCTTTCCCGCAGATGTCGCAGGAGTAGGGTCGCTCGTCCGTGTGCGTCCTCTCGTGTATAAGCAAGTTGTAACTCTTCGTGAATTGCCGATTGCAGAATTTACAGATGAACTGCTTCTTGGGCCTGGACGCCCTACCGGGCGCCCTCAGCAGCCGCCTGTCGAGGTGCGCGTGCATCTGCGGCGGTCCGGGCGGGAACAGCCCCGCACCGCCCGGAAACGGAAAACTCGCGTTAGCCGGGCTGTTCTGTAAAAATCCTGGATACGGATGCGGTTGGGAGCTGGTTCCGGGCTCGAGGAGGCCGGGCGGGGCGCCGGGCCGGTGGGGCAGCATGAGGGCGGCGGCGTGGGCCGCCGCCACGCACGCCGCCTCTTCCCGCATGGCCAGCTCCTTTCTCTTATCGGCCATCATCGCCATGATGTCGAAACTGGAGGTTTTCCTCACCGGGGTGTACCCGGCTCCGGGCACCGAGCTCGAGGCGGTGGACTCCCCCGACGAGGGCTTCGGGTTCTCCGGTCGGTCCCGGTTCTCCCGCATCAGCTCGGTGTTGAGCAGCGGGTGGATTTCACCCGAGTACAGCATCGGGTGCATGTTTCTTGAGGGCACCACCGGCACGAAGGCGCTGGACTCGCGATGGTGGCTCATTATTTCACATTTAAAATCTGAAAGCACAAATAAAATACACGAATCAATACAATTTTATACAACCATAATAAAATATTCAACCACCATATAGCTGGTGGGCCATTCGGAATTTCGGACCTCATCAGACCAGTGTGCCCCTTTTGTATAATACCTTTATAAAGGTAGTTGAACATCCGTTCAAATAACCTGATATGCATTATATAATTGAAAAAATAGCGAAAGCATATTCCTTGAATTAATTGCATTTTATTCAACCCCTATCATCTAGTATTTAGAGAATTTTATTAATTGGTAATAGCAGACATTTCTGACTTTTCGACATTATAAGACCAGTGTGTTACAAAAGTAATATCTAATGAAAATATTTAAACACACAAATTATAAAAAATACCATCCTTTGTAAAACTTGGATGTTGATATCAACAAATTCAGTCTTCAAGATAGATAAACAAAATGCAAACAAAATGCTAGTCTTGAAGACTGAATTTTTTGATATCAACTCATGGTATATTGATTTCAACCACTATGTAGACGCTTCTTTTATGACCACCTTTGATTTAAAGCATTTATTCATGATTTACATTGATTTCTTCGATTTTCGTTCAGATTCTCATAATCAATTCGAAAAAAGTGCAATTTTGTCAGTTACAGTCTATACTATATAAAAGCTACACGCATTCAATTAAATTGGACAAAACTTTTCGGTGGCCTTTGTTCCGCCGAAATCGCTTTAGAGGCCGACAATGTACACACACACACGTCGGTTTACTCTACTCCTCTCTTTCTCTCTCTTTTCGGTATTTCTTTATTTCTTTTTAGCAAACAGCGCGCAATTAAGCATTCAAGGTTGGCATCACTGAAACTTGCCATTACATCACTCGTGCGGTTTAATTGATGCGAGCAAATTTTTGTTCAAATTCGGATATTCCGATTGCCACGACTCGCATTATAAATCAAACGAGGTAAAAAAAAAATGAAATCAAGGTGAAATTATTTCTAATTAAATAATCATGTAGCATTTCGTGTATCTGTCTTGAATAATAGAAAAAGGATTTATTCACTTGGTCACAGTTATTTAAATAAATTAAATAAAATAATTTGAAAATAATTTATAATTTATTTTCCCGGCAGAAAGACCGATGGCCGAGAGCCATTTTCTGTATTATTTGATGATATTTATCAACCATGATTGTAAATATTAAATATAAAAATTTTATGTACAATTTCATATATATATATATATATATATATATATATATATATATATATATATATATATATACAGAGAGGTTTTTTATCAGTATACATTTGAGGAAGTGTGTACCTACAAAAAAACGCGAGTCAAACGCATTGAACAGATTAATGTGTGTATGTTTAGTTGACTATTTGGCATATGTGTGTTCAGTTGCGTGTTATAGGCAACTAAACACACATACATTAATGCATTTGACTCGCGTATTTTGCAGGTATACATAGGGGAAATGTATACTGATAAAAAGAAAGCTCTCTGTATATTCCCTTTAGCTACTGTGACATTATGACTTTAGTTAAAATGTATCACCAAGTAATCAATGAGAACCAAATTAAAGTTATTCTTCCTCCCCACTCAATTATCTTTTCTCCGCACAAAAAAATATTTTTACTTCCTCTTCACTCCATTGCCATTCTCCCCACGACACATCCTCTCCTCCCTCCATTCTAACAAACTCCGCTCAAAAACCCCGCGTCAGAATTCTGTAAACATTACGTGATGACCCTTTCGAAAAACACGAACCAAAAAAAATAATAAAGAGAGGTACAGGAGACGAAGAAAAAATCACGTTTCGAGATTTCACCTAAGCAAACACGCGCGCGCGGGGTTATTTCACTATTCCGAGAAACTTTAGAGTCAACAACGGTGGATCGGGCCTGTAATAACAGACTCTCCGAGGGGGAACGAGTTTTCTTGAATATCTTTAATATCTACACGTATGTACGTGCAGAGTGTGTCCGAGGAGACGGAGCTGTTTTTTTTTATTACCGCGTCCACTTTTATTTATTATTACTTTTTTTTCCCTGAGCGCCGTCCTTTATTTTCCGTATTGGATTTTAATTAATTCCCGGGACGCAATTATGCTTTTAATGGGCGTGGGCTATGCGTGAAGAAAAGTATCATTAATTATAAGTTGGGGGGTTTTTCTACGCTTTTATGTTCCACGCGAGAATGAATTTAAAAAATATTAAATAAAAAAAGAAAAAGAAGAAGAGAAAATAATGCATGCGTTGTTGGAAAACAAATATATTGATGGTTATTACAGGTTTGTCAGTTAGGACCGATTCACAATCGTCCGGAAACGAGAACGGAAATCATAGGATTTTCCTGTATTCATTCACAATCACTCGGGAAGGGACTTATAATCTTATAACTGTAAGATCCGTTTCCTTCTGACTCCCGTTCCATGACGAAATTTCGTGGGTTTTCACAAATATTGTAATTTTGAAAAATCATAAAAAAATATAATTTTCAGAGAATCTTCATGAAACTTCGTCAGGATATAAAACAAAGTCTGCTCTTTCAGAATATGCAAAGAACTAAAAATACCCCTTTCACAGATTTTGAGTTATTTTCAATTTTGGACAGAAATGACGAATTTTCGTAGATTTTCACAAATACTTGAATTTTGAAAAATCATAAAAAATATAATTTTCAGGGAATCTTCATGAAACTTTGTTGGGATATAAAACAAAGTCTGCTCTTTCAGAACATGTAAAGAAATAAAAATACCCCCTCCACAGATTTTGAGTTATTTTCAATTTTAGACAGAAATGACGAATTTTCGTAGATTTTCACAAATACTTGAATTTTGAAAAATCATAAAAAATATAATTTTCAGGGAATCTTCATGAAACTTTGTCAAGATATAAAACAAAGCCTGCTCTTTCAGAATATGTAAAGAACTAAAAATACCCCCTCTACAGATTTTGAGTTATTTTCAATTTTAGATAGAAATCACGAATTTTCGTGTGTTTTCACAAATATTGGAATTTTGAAAAATCATAAAAAATATAATTTTCAAGGAATCTTCATAAAACTTTGTAAGGATATAAAACAAAACCTGCTCTTTCAGAAGATGTAAAGAACTAAAAATACCCCCTCCACAGATTTTGAGTTATTTTCAATTTTAGATAGAAATCACGAATTTTCGTGTGTTTTCACAAATACTGGAATTTTGAAAAATCATAAAAAATATAATTTTCAGGGAATCTTCATGAAACTTTGTCCTGATATAAAACAAAGCCTGCTCTTTCAGAATATGAAAAGAACTAAAAATACCCCCTCCACAGATTTTGAGTTATTTTCAAATTATGAAGTTACATCATGTAAAAGCCTCAGCCATCGATGATTTGATTAGTGTCACGATCACATTACGTTTCCCCCAACATATTTAATACATGAATTTAAATATGAGCAATCTCGTGTAATTTCTTCCATCAATTTCCGCCTGCTTGATCGCCATCATTTCAGGATGTGTTGATTGGCGATTGCGGCGGCAGAAGCGAAAATAAGTTAAAAAAAAATGTAAAACGCGGCATTAATTAATTTGAAGCTCTTCGGATCATTTCCGTTATGTTTGGACAACTACATTAATTTCCACGACGGTAAGCGGCCGCATCCTGCCTCGGCTTAATTGGATTACACCCATTTCGCATAATTAAACGCGCTTCGTACATCGGGCCGTCGCACACTTTGATTTTCAACTGGATGGAGCAATGGAATTACATTAATTCTCTAAACTGAAACGCAACAGAAGTTGTAATCGAAATTAGAGAATTTAAATTAATATTTTCACAGCGATATCAATAGAAAAGAGTTTATTTATTCACTTGGTCTATCTATCTCTCTCCGTTTAAAATTATGCGGGTTGTTGCAGCCTTCTTTACGCAATTGGATCGGTTTTAATTTGTTTCGCCTCAAACAACAGCACACTTATAAGCGTAATTATTGTAATTATAGGTGGAGTCGAGTGTTGGTTTTTTTTTTACTCCGCTCGCTCTTTTTTCATTCGTGCTCCGGACTTTTTTCCCTCGCTGTGGGTTTAATTGCGGATACGTCTGGAAAATTACGATATGTTAATTGGGCGGCGTTTATTAGTGCCGGTAAGTTTTTTTTTTTTCATCGTTTCTTCGACGAGCAATTGAAAATGACAGAATACATGAAAAGGTCTTCCTCAAAACATAAGTTGATGTCGTTAAAGGGTTGAGGGGTAAGCAAGTAACAGTTGGCATTATTTTAATGCTCGGAATCTAAATTAGCGATTTTCAATAAATCATAAAAAATATAATTTTCAGGGAATCTTCTTGAAACTTCGTCAGGATATGAAACAAAGCCTACTCTTTCAGAATATGTAAAGAACTAAAAATACCCCCTTGACAGATTTTGAGTTATTTTCAATTTTAAGCAGAAATAAATAATTCGTGGGTTTTCACAAATAATGGAATTTTGAAGAATCATAAAAAAATATAATTTTCAGCGAATCTTTATGAAACTTTATCGGGATATGAAACAAAGCCTGCTCTTTCAAAATATGTAAAGAATTAAGAAAGTCTCAACCATTCAATTAATTTATATTAATTTATTTTAAATAACTCTGACTATGTGAATAATTGATATAAAAGTGCAAAATCGTGTTACACTTTCCTTTCGACACCCCACATTTTTTTATATATATATACATAAAAACAGAGATAGAAAATAATTATTAGAAACCGTACCGAGCGCTTATCTGCTCGCCGTGGAGGCGATTGCTCTTTTTGTTGGGCAATGCGTTGCGGTTGCTGAAACAGTCGGGGTTCAGTATTCGGAAAACATTGCGCAACCCAATTCGGGAAGGTCGGTAAAGTTCAGCGCTTTTTCGCTCTCTCGCCCGTTGAATATTCAACAATGTCGTGATCTGATTTGGATACATATATATCACGCGCTCCGACTTATTTGAATAGAAATTATGTCAATAAGAAAAAGAAAATGTCCAGCTCATTATTACAAGCCTCTCTTGAGGGTAGTTTTGTAGGATCAAACGAATTTAGTAAATGCTTGATAATCGCAAAAATGTACAGCAGTTGTGGTGGAATTTTCCATTATCCAAGCTTTCGGGCGGATCATTAAAGATGAATCTGGTTTAGCGTTTGTTTTCATTGAATACCAATTCTAGACACTTCTTGTCGATTTTGATATTTGTTCAAAATATATGTGATTATTATTCCCAAACCATAACCAAGCCAAAATTAACAACCAAGAACATTTTTCCGATTAATTAATAAATTAAAATCACGTAAAATTTCTTGAATATCTTTCTCATTTATCACCCGGTGGAACAATTCTCGTAATAAGTCCGAATTATTAAAAGTCATCCACGTCCGGAGTAATTACCGAGTGTTAAGAAAATGAGAAGAAGGCGCCATCGTTGTAATTATTTTCTTCTTCTTGTTGTCCGGACGGTCCAATCGTCTGCGCTTTGTTCGGGATGATTAATGGGGCCTTGATAACGCCCGGATTTTATTAAAGCGTAATGACCGTTAATTGCTTTCCAGATTGTTTTATTACAAAAAGAGAAAAAATAAGAAAATAGAAAATTGGTGTAGAGGTGAAATATCTTATACCAGTAATTGTTATCAATTAAGGTTGTTTATTTAACTAAAGCGCTTTTACATCATATTGTCACTATTTTTTATTTAATTTCGTGACGGAAATGTATTTTTTTGTCATTTAAATAAAGCTCCCTCCATTTTTTATTAAATTAATCTAGAAATTCTTGGCATGAATATGATTTTCTTACCTACAAAAAATAATGAAAAGAATCGATATGAGAATTGTTTTACTGGCTTTTAACAAACCAGGATATCAAACAAAACCTACTCTTTCAGAATATGTAAAGAACTAAAAATACCCTATCCACAGTTTTAGAGTTATTTTCATTTTTAGGCTAAAAACACAAATATTCGAATTTAAAAAAAATCATAAAAAATATAATTTTCAGGGAATCTTCCTGAAATTCACTCAGGATATCAAACAAAGTCTGCTCTTTCAGAATATGTAAAAAAACAAAATATACCCCTTCCACAGATTTTGAGTTATTTTCATTTTTAGGCTAAAACGACGAATTTTCGTGCGTTTTCACAAATATTCGAATTTAAAAAAATCATAAAAAATATAATTTTCAGGGAATCTTCATGAAATTCACTCAGGATATTAAGCAAAGCCTGCTCTTTCAGAAAATGTAAAAAACAAAAAATACCCCATCCACAGATTTTGAGTTATTTTCATTTTTAGGCTGAAACGACGAATTTTCGTGCGTTTTCGCAATTTAAAATGTCAGATCATTTTCAGACACCGTTTATATTCCACAAAAACGATAAAATCATCATTCAATTATCAAAAAATAATCGATTTTTTGAGATTAGATTATTTCATATTCGATTATTCAAATAATCGAGTTTTCCCATCACCACATCACCACAGAAGAATATTAAATTTGAAAAACTTCACGAATCCATCCGGCGCTTCCCTTCGATCAGTTCCGATTAAATCAACCCGCTGTGGTAATTCAACGAAAACGCTAATTAAACCGAATTAAAAAAAGCGCCACGCGTGATATCGAAAAAAATGGAGCCCGAAATATCCAATTAGCATAATTAATAACTCGATCTGGATGGGCAGTTAAATTAAGAAAAAATAAATAATGATAATAAAAAATGTTGTGCGCGTAATTAGAAGGGGAAACCGGATTCCTTTTCTTTTTCGTTCTACGAGAAAGAGCGAGAAGGAGAGGGAATGGAATACTACAGATCGGATCGGATCGGCTGGAGGTCCCGCCACGTTGAATTTATCGCTCTTCGAATGGACCCGGATGGTTTTATCGATGTGGAGATTAGAGGTTGCATAAATGAAGCGGTCATTAATAATTGTTGCTGTAATTGTTTCAACTTTTTTCATATTATTCAATTTTTTTATTAATTTCTCATCTGACACTTGATGAAACTTGACACTATGTAAAAATAATTTAATTTAAGGAAGTACTCTTGGTATTGTTTCACAGATTAAACTTAATTCCGACTAGTTTCTGCTTATTGGACCATTTTCAAAAAAATGTACAGAAATAAATATTATCTAGGTATATATACAAATATTTTTATTTCAAGTAATAAGGAATTTTAAAATTGGGGAATTTATTGCCATTTACAATATTTTTCCTCATTTTCATGGCCCATTTTTTTTCTTAAATTTATTCATTTAGCAGAAGAGTTCACTATCTGCTCGTTTGAATTAATTGTTGTATTTTTTTCTCTATCGACTTTGTAAGAAACAAGTAGCAATAAAACGACAACTGTTTATTGTTTATTTGATGTTTATAGCTAGAGTTTATTTGAATAAACTTTTAGAAATCCCACATTTATTAACAATTCAGATTTTATGGCTTTGCGATGCCGGGAATACGACACGGTTTCGAATAACGGCCTCAAAGAAAATAATTTATACACGTATTCGCTCAAAATATAAATATATAAATAATAATTTCTAAACAGCTTCTGTTAAAAAAAAGTGTAAAAAATTAACACTGAAATTTTCCAATTGACTAATAAGAAATATAAGGACCATTATTGAACAATTACATACACATTATTCAACGACTTGTAATTGGACTCTGTCAATTCAGGACCCTTATTAAGCTCGCTATTGCTTATAAACCTGACATTAAATTTTGTTAGCCGAAAATCTTTATGAAACTCGTTTCGCTAAATACCAACTTTTGTCACTAGAGGACCCCAATAGAGCCGGATATCGGATAGATTTCTATTCTTACAGTCAATTATAAAAAAATCAGGTTGATGATTTATTGAAATAAATATTTCATTTAGCTATCCTTATTATTACCATAAAAAATGACTAACTTTCATTGTACCTCAAGGTTCATATTCGGACCGTTTAAAGGATTCACGCCTTTCAAAAGATACCGCACGATTTAAATAAAATAATTAAATAAACAAAAACAAAAAAGACGTATACATTATTTTTTTGTTTTGTTATTGTTGTTGTTGTCGATTTTGATTGTATTCAAATTGAAATCCGCCCACGCCGACCGCCGTGCACACCGTTGCCCCGGCCGGCTGACTTCTTTCTTTTCTCCATGAATAAAATTTTCGCCGTTTATGCGAGGTCACGCCGCCACTGTTAGACAGTCTTAGACAATAGCGGTTGTAAACTAATATGTCATCTGTCACCCGATTTAACGCGCGCGCACACGGCTGAATCGGGGACATTTGCATATCCGCCGGGCTACTTCTGGCTCGATGGGCGTTAGGGGGGCATTCTTATTTAGATTGTGACGATTTAATTACGATGCCGAATGATTTTAATTCAATAGTTTCTCCTTGTATTTCGGTGTTGTAATTATAGTTTATATATTTTTCTTGTTTTAAATATGACCTAACAAAATTTGACATTAAATGAATGAGTGCTGTGATGTAGACAAGGTTGCTTACAAAGCTCGCTATCGCTCGCAACTCTTGACACTGAGCTTTGATAGTTCAAACTTGCTTACGCTAGAAAATCTGACAGCTATTTCAGTACGGAAACCCCTCGCCATTGCTCGTAAATTTGGCTCTATAAATCCCATCAACACTGAAATCTCAAATCACTAATATTTTAATGAAATATTTGAATTGCAGCCTCTACAGTCAATGATGAAAAATTGTGATGATTTATATTGCAATTTATTAAATTATGTATAATGTATGCAGCAATTTACATAAATACACGAAAAAAACAAGTAACATTTATCAACGACTCGTGGCAATTAGCTTCTCTTTAAGATCGCGTTGATTATATATTGCTGGATTACGTCGAAATTACCGGCCGGATTTAATCCTCAATAAAACTTATCTAAAAACCGCGCAGTTCGGATTAACCATCAAGGACATCGCGCATTCTTTCATTTACGCAAAAAAATAATTTACAGAAAATAAAAAAAGGAATTTTAAAATATTATAAAGTCATAATTAAAAAAAAATAATTGAATTAGCATGCAATAATTTAGAGAAAATAAAATGGGGATTTATAAATATTACAAAGTAATGAATTGTAGAAATTTCAATGTACAACATTGAGGTATTAATTAAATATAAAGTGGAAAAGAAACATCTCTGGTGGGATGTGAACCCATGTCCCCCGATTGCTGGTCGACTGCTAGCAATTACACCGCAAAGACCTGTGATATTAAATTTCCATTTAGTGCTTCAATTCCACTTATATTCAATTTATTCGTGATAACTTAAATTATACCTCAATTTAAATTTCAACAATTCATAAATGTAAATATCATAGTTAAAAATGTAATTATTGAATTTTTAACTATTTATTTTAATCCCTATTTCTCTTATTTATTTAAAGAAGAGTCCAAATCCGAAACTCGATTAATCTTCATCGCGGTCCATCCCTCCCCGCCTCGCCTCGCCACGACACACCCGACGAGGGCCCGCGCTTTGAAATTCAAATTTATTTCTCTTTCTGGTAGCCGCATATTTTACCCGTTTAAGCTCCTTTTCCCCGAACCATTTACATTTCGGGGCACATATCATTATATAATCGACTTATTTATTACGTCTCTCGCTCAGTTTCGGGGGCTCTCACAATACCGAACGTATCAATCAGACTTATTCAAATGAACAGGCCCGGAATGAGTGTTTTTTATGCATTCTTCTCCTTGGCGAGCTGAATTCAAAATAAACACATGAATAAATTAAAATTAAATTGGGAATTTAAATGGACTTGATTTTCGTCGAAGTAGATTACGAATTGATTTAAATATGCACTTTATTTTCGTTTTTTTTTTTTTAATGCTATTTTATCCAGAGCAAAAGCTCTAAAATTTGACACTAAGTTTTACCAGTCCAGAGCTCATAATAAGCTCACAATCTACTAGTCGCTAAATAAAGAAAATAAGTGAAACAAAAACCAAGTGTTTTAAATTTAAATCTACCCTTCGACTGTGGTTTAAACTATGTTTCATCTAGTGTTAGATGAGTCAACTATCAACAGTTTACAAACTATATGTGTATAAATAAAATAATTAGTTAATAAACACTTTCCCACTATCAGCGAATATGTCATCATTAAGTCTAGAGTCAATTAGTGCGCACGTATCCAATAATAATTACTTTGCGTAATCGATCTGGCAATTTAAAATAAATATGCTATTTTCATGTAATTTTTATCATTTTTTTATATGTACGAAGCTAGAATAAAAAATACATTGCAAAGTTGGAGATTTTGATTCCATCTACAAATGTGAATAATTATTAATTTGAATAACTGCGCGAAATTAACATGTAGTCTTATGGGAACAGTTTAGTGGGAACCCGTCGATTGATCGTTTTTAAAGTATGTACGGTTGGATCAAAATTACTAAGTTCACAGACTACCCAGAAGAACAGGATTTTCAGCATTTGATTCTTAAAGCTTTCCGCTACGTTTTCATCAGAAAATCATCTTTCTAAGTCGCTTGCGGTCGCCAGAAAAAAATCGCAAAAACGAGATAAAATTTTGTCTATTTTTCAAAGGCCCATTTTACGGCCGAACTGACTCAAAACTAATTACTCAATCTAATTCAAATTCTCACAAGTTGTACTCCCATTCTTTAGCAAACTTTTGGTATAATATGAAGTAGTTTAGCGACTTTCGGATTTTCGTCGAAATTCCACATTTTTACATGCGATATTTTCAAATTTCGGTTATTTATTTTTTTATTTCAAAAAAAAAATTGAAAAAAAATCAGAAAGCCTCTTATTGTTAATAAAAATGAATGTAGACTACTCAGATTCGCTAAAAAATGATCATTTTCAATCATTTTTATCGTTTTAATTACTTTGCGAAAATTGCATGGCGCCTTATGGGAACGGTTTAATGAAGGCCCGCTGATTGGTCATTTAGTACATGTCTGCGGTTGAACTAAAATTACAAGGTTTACAGATACAATAAAGCAACAAACTTTTCAGCGTTGGATTTACAAAGAATACAGCTACATTTTCATCGTCGCTCGTCGCTTTATATCAACCTGGACCACTATAAAATAAGTTTAAAAAATGAACAAAATTTTCGCCCAATTTTCGAAGGCCCACTTTACGAGCAAACTGGCCGAAAACTAATTTCTTGATAGTGCTAAAATTTTCATGGTTAATGCTCCTATTCTTAAGCTACATTTTGGTATAATATGAAGTCGTTTGGCGATTTTTGGATTTTCGCCGAAATTTCAGTTTTTTCCTTACGATTTTTTCAAATTTCAATTTTCTCTCCAAAAAATCTGAAAAAAATTAGGAAATGTCTTGATAATAGTAGAAAGAACGTAAGCTATTTAATTTTCCCCAAAAATAATCATTTTCAAATACAGTTAATACAAAACAATATATCATAAATGATTACAATACATGTAGGTGTCAGTCTGTCTGGGCTATCAATCTGAGGTCTTTCTGCCCATAATTTCAAATATTTGGTGTAATAATATTACGAACGACGATACTTTATGAACGTCTGATTTGTTGCGGCTTTTACTCGTTATATGTGCCTCTCTACTTCTCAGTGTGAGGTGATTGTTTGTCCTGTATATGTTTTTCGCCATACCTTTCTGTTTTGTGCGTGTTTTCTGGCTTCATTTTATTCCTTTTTTCTCTTAATTAATCTATTCCCAATTTTAAATAGAGCTCTAAAATAATCCCCTTATTTTAGTATAAGTTTTAATTGTTTGAGCATTTTTTGTTTAGAAACATCTAACTCTCGGAATGAATAATTATCTAAAAAGATCTTCAAGTGGGTGCATACATACCGTGTTAGTACAAAAAAGGCGCACTAGTGTCAACATAAAGAGCTATCGCGACAGTAAACACGGGTAGGAGGAACGTAACGGGCGGACGGTACGAGCTCGCGATAATCTATTTTTTTTATGGTTTTCCAGAAACTGCTTGACTCCCAAATCGACTACTTAATTTTTTGGTAGTCCTTAGCGTTTTTCGGTGTATCGCTCCATTATGTAGAGGCGCGAGCGGAAATTTATGTTTTCCGCGAAAAATTCGCTCGTTACGTATGCGCGCATTCAATTTATTCTAAAAAAAAATGAAAAAAAAAATAACACTGAATTTTACAACAGTAAAAGCAATTATGAATAAGTGGGCAGATGTTAAAATTACATTTCTGCTACTAAATCAATCTATTCCTAGCGTATGAAAAAAAAAGAACGGAAGAAACGTATACTATTACTTGCATCCTTACACAACTACTCAGAATGCTCACTAATACACAGACTCTTCAAAAGCTTTTGATTGAGATAATAATCAGCACTTGGTTTGGGGGGTTGTGTATTGGATTGATTGGACAGTTATCTGTCGGGTAAAAAGGAGAAATAGTAATATTTCGATTACTGAAAACATTTTTTAACATTAATCGAACAACGATGCATAACAATTAAATAAAAACACCGTAAACTTTTCTTCACTGAATATTTATCTATTCGTTTGGAACATATAAATATTCAGTGAAGAAAATTTTACAGTATTTTTATTTAATTACTTCATCTTTACGTAACTAGCTTACAACAAGATGTATAACAAAGTAGAAACCTTAACAATTAGTAAATTTAGTAGCATTTGTTCATCTGAAATTAAGATAAGATCTGGGGTTCCTCAGGGACTTTGGACCAATTTTGTTTTCAACCTTTATTAACCCCTTTTGGACAGATTATAAATAATCGTTAATATTCTGAATTATTTTGAATAATTTAAGATCATCTCCAAATAATGACACATTGATATTTATTATTTATGAATAATAAACATTATTTAAAATAATTCAGAATAATTATAATTTTAAGTTTACTTGAAGTGATTAATCGCAAAATAAAAAGAGTGATATTCTCACTTGTGTGTGATACGAGCAAAAGTGTTTAATTTTTAAATATATCTCTTTTGCCTTAGTTTAAAATGGTATCACAAAGTAGTGACTTCAACCATCAATTCTATTTATATATTAAATGTGCACTTTTGAGACACACTCTTTTCTATTAATAAATATTTCATTAAATATCAATAACTCTAAAAGCATTATCATTGAAGCACATTCATTTTCAAAATTTAAGAACTATCGATTTATTCTTGCAAAACAATTTACTCAATTTGGAAGAACGAATTACGTAAATATCAAAAATACCTTACAAGCCGTTTTCTTCGTCACACTTCAATTGTTAAATAACTCGGCTGTATTTAGCAAAAAATCAATTTAAAATAATTATTACAAGTAGGCTTTATTCATAATTCGAAATTCATAAACGTTCTGCAACAATTGATTAATGTAATTTTTGTATGTGAATATTTCGTGTGTGTGAGGGTTATAAACCGGAGTATTTCTAACTAGAGAGCGCGTAGTAGTACCAAAGGCCGAGGCAGAGCGGCGGTATCAAGATGGCGGCTCTATTTCCCCACTCGTGGCAACAACGCTCGGCCAGATTTAAATAATAATAAAATCATTAGAACGAAAAGAGGGTTGAGGGGGAGGATACGCTGAACACACTAAACCTAATTTCATCATGGAGTAACAACAAGAAGAAAAGGTGGATTTAGTTGACAAATATTTGAACGCCAAACGTAATCCCGATTGAGATAAGAAGTGGAAATGTAGGTGAGTTTAGAATTAAAACACAGAAAATAATTATAAAGAAAGGGGATTGATTAAGGCTCACCTTTTTTTAATTTAATTTATCCCATTAATCGTGTATTTCGTTGTTGTTTGTTTTTAATCACAAAATAAAATCCACACTTTGAAAGCAAGCAAGCACACTCCGTCTATTCATTCACAATAATCCAACGGATTTCGTACTACAATGTCTTGAAGCAAACCCGCGCGGAAGTTAATAAACACCCGGAATGCAATAAATAAATTTGGGGTTTGAATTGGTTATTCGGTGGCGAATTAACAAAAGAACGGAACGGTCCGCGTGAAAGACAGCCGCGGTCAGACTGGACGCGGACAGGTAAAGGTAAATGGTTCAGGTGGCACCTGTAGCGAGATGGTGGGATGGCTGGTAAGCGGTGGAAGCGAAAGAAAGAGACGGGCGTACCTCGCCGAGTTAGAGGGAGAGAGGGCAGTAGCTGAACCCTGCTGCACTTCGTCAGCGGTGGCGTGGACACAACCGCCGCCGTCTATGATCTATCTGATGGATAGTGGGCGGCTCTGGAACGGTGAGTACCGGCGGGTTATACCGAGTGGTTAGTGCCACGGTGGAGTCGGAGACACTCGCAACGACGGTCTCACCACTTCCTTTCCGTTTCCTCATTTTACTACAAAGCCCATTAATTTTACCACAATGTTTTCATTTTCTGAAAATGATACGGCCTTGTTCGGAATTGAATACGAAATAAATTAAAATATAATTAATTCATTACGCTACTATAATTAATACGGTTTACCATCAGAACTGTAAAAATGACGAATTACGAAATGCATAAGTAACCATTGACCAAATTGCGCAAGAAGAAAATGTACTAATTCTATTCTAATTTGAAAGTTTCAAATTTTTCGTATGGAAAAAAGTGGAATTTCGGTGAAAATATAAAAATCACCAAATGACTTCATCTTATACCAAAATATAGCTAAAGAATGGGAGCTTTAGCTGTGAGATTTTGAATTAAATCAGTTAATTAGTTTTCGGTCAGTTCGATCGCAAAATAGGCCTTTGCAAATTGAGTGAAAATTTTGCTAAAACTTGTGATTTTTTTCTGATGGCAACAAGCAAAATAGAAAGATAATCTTTGAGTAGAATGTGTCCATATTCCTTAAGAATCGAATGCCAAAAATTCCACCTTTCTAGATTGTCTGTGAGCTTAGTAATTTTGGTCCAACTGCAGACGCGTCAAAACGCTTAATTAGAGGGTCTTCTTTATATCGCTCCCATAAGGCCCCATGTACATTTCGTGAAGCAATTTAAATGGCTGAAGATGATTGATTTTCTGAAAACTAAATAGGCCACTTTGTTTCTATTATCATTAAGGATCTTTAAGATTTTTTTCAGATTTTTTGAAGCGAAAAAAATTTTGACTGAAATTTGAAAATTTCATAAGGGGTATGTATGGAAAAAAGTGCAATCTCGGGGAAAATCTAAAAATCTCCAAATGACTTCATCTTATACCAAAATATAGCTAATGAATGGGAGCTTCAGCTGCGAGAATTTTAATTAAATCAGTTAATTAGTTTTCGGTCAGTTCGATTGAGAAATAGACCTTTGCAAATTGGGTGAAAATTTTGCTAAAACTTGCGATTTTTTTCTGATGGCCATAAACGAAATAGAAAGATGATCTTTGGTTATAATGTGTCTACATTCCTTAAGAATCAAATGCTAAAAACTCCACCTTCCTATATTGTCTGTAAGCTTAGTAATTTTCGTCCAACTGCAGACATGTCCAAAACGCTCAATCAGAGGGTCTTCTTTAAACTGTTCCCATAAGGCCCCATGTTAATTTTGTGGAGCAATTGAATTAGCCCAAATTGGCTGAAAAAGATTGTTTTTCTGAAAAATAAATATCCAACGTTCTTTTTACTGCCATTAAGAGTCTTTGTGATTTTTTTCAGATTTTTTTTAGAAAAAAAATTATTGACCAAAATTTGAAATTTTCATAAGGAAAAGTGGAATTTTGGCGAAAAATCAAAAATCGCCAAATAACTTCATATTATACCAAAATGTAGCTAAAAGATGGGAGCATCAGCTGTGAAAATTTTAGTTACATCAGAAAATTAGTTTTCAGTCAGTTCTATTTCAAAGTTGATCTTTGAAAAATGGGCGAAAATTTATTCTGATTTTTGCGATTTTTTTACAGCAACCGCAAGTGAGCAAAAAATATTATCTTTTGTGAAAATGTAGCTGAATTCATCACGAATAGAATTCTGAAAAGCCCGTTCTTCTAAGTTATCTGTGAACTTAGTAATTTTGGTCAAACTACGAACGCGTCCAAAACGGCTAATCGGCGGGTCTTCTTTAAACCGTTCCCATAAGGCCCCATGTTAATTTCACGGAGAAATTGAAATGGCCCAAAGTGACAGAAAATGATTATTTTTATGAAAACTGAATGACGTCAACCATTCAGTTTCATAAAAATAAAAATAATCATTTTTCTAGCGACATTAAGGGTCTTCGATTTCGTTTTTTTCTTTTCTTATTTATTACAAAGAAATTAATTTTACCGCAAATTTATGAAAAATTAATTAATCTTGACTGGGAAGGGAAAAAACTACTCGGCTTCTCCAAGTATGTGATGTTGTCATTTTTCTATCAACTAAACACATAATCCAAATATAGAAAAACAAAAGGATAACTTAATCACCACTCCACATTTAATTTTTAAGTGAGATAAAGGGGTACACCCTTACTTTTGTCTCCCTGTAATTTCTGTAATTCCTTTTTATAAAGGCTGAATTAACAAATTTTTTTATTATATATGGATGTAATGCTTTTTTTATGCCAATAAATTTTTTTGATTAAATCTCTGATTGGGATAAATTAATAACCCACATTGATATAATTTTGAATTTCTTAAACTAAAGAAGACTGTTTAATAACAACAATAAATGACCGAAATAACAGTCGGCACTGTTTCGATTGGTGGCACCGACCCGAAAATCGGTCGTAAAATTACAGAGGCCGGACCCGGGTGTGGCCCGCAATTGCATTTCTTCGCACCCCCCAGAATTATGTTTCGGCCGCCTTCAATTCCCGATGTGTAATTATTCGACGGCCACCCACACGCAATAATAAATGCACGATGAAAAATTATACGACAGAGAAGGATTGAATGAAAATTAAGAATGAATCCGAACAAAGAATTTGCAGCAATTTTGAAATTAAAATTAATAGAGAACAATCTTCTTTATGTTGGTTGTTGGTTATGGAGACTTTAATTATTTAAATAATAGAGAACACTTAATAGAATAATTATAACAAATTGTTGCATGTATAATTCACAAATGGGCTATCAAATAAATATCTTTCAGTGAGCTCTTGTTACAGTTTATGTTACGTTTAATATTCGTCCTATATTTTCCAATTGAGTGTAACATTTAGAACTCCCATTTTTTTAAATAAAATTTCCTTTAATTATCCGCTTTAAAGGTTGATTTATAAATTGAAATTCTAATCGTAAATAACATTTTCGCGTAATGCACGAGCGTTTTTACGGCCGTTTGGAAAATTTGCATATTGGAAGGTCGCCCGCTTCGCGTTTCTTTTTAAAAGCGAGACGCGTTGCGAGAGCGCCGGATTAAATGGTATTAATTTAATTATTGGAACGGATAAATTACTAAATAAATTAACCACACACACACACTTTTATTGTACTGCGAATGTTAATAAATTAATATTTATTAATCTATATTTTCACGAAATCGAGTTTATGTAACTTAAGCTGGTGTTTCTATTTTTTATGTGTGTGGAAAAGGGGAAGAACGAAATTTAAATGCGTGTGTAAATAGCATCTATATGAGATCAGTGTTACATAAACGTGATTTATTCTTTCGCGCTAGTTGCTAGTTCAAAGAATCCATTTATTTGTTTAACATTAAAATCTGTCCTGCTGAGCAAATTTAATTAGCAGGACAGAAAAAAATACACATAACACAAAAAATTGTTAAATGTAATCTTCTTAATCGAAAAAAATACATTATACATTTTCATTTAAACTCGTTTCTAATTGCATATTCTGATTCATTACGACTTATCATTTCAATTTGTTTCTACTCGTATACTCCAATTCATTATAATTTTTCATTGCAATTCTTTTCCACTCGCATACTCAGATTGCAAAACTATGTTTGCATTATTTTTATAATTATCACTTTATAAATTACATCTTCGAGCTTAATTACAATTCCTGCACCCACACACATACACAAACAAATATTTTTAAACATGTATCATTATCAATTATAAAAAAATATCCAATTAAAAACTAGTTTACGTTGCGAACGCTCAACAATTAAACACCTCTCTAATAACATCCCAGTTGTTATTGTTACGAGCTGTAATTAAAATTGAATTTATGCAATTCAAATTATTTTTCTGAGGAATCCAGCGACTGTTGAATTATTCAAAATGGTCTGTCTTTACACGTGTTGATTTCTGCACGAGTGTTTATTATTAAAATCGTAATTTTAATAAACAACATAAAATACTAACCCAACATTTGCTTATTATTTAAAATAATTATTATTGTTTTTAGCAGCTATGTTTCTGATATAAGTGTTTTTGAGATATGTGAAGATGAATACTGCTAATAATAAGAAAGTTATACTGGCTTTAAAAAATGAAAACCCCAAGTATTTATTGGACGATTAATGAAATTTACAGAATTTGATGATGTTCTCACATTTGCGTCCGTCTAAAAAAGTCTTTTATTTAGGGCTACAAAGGGCTGAAATCCTCTACAGAGATAGTTTACAGTCTGCAGAACTCGAGTATGCCCTGAGAAAGTCTTTGTTTCGTTCAGAAATATTTTTTATGAATTTTTAAAGTCAGACGGAAAAGTTCAACGGGCTACCCTTTACAACAAAATTCATCAAAAATTTATTTTGGGCTACAAAGGGCTGAAACACTCTACAGAGATAGTTTAGAGTCTGCTGAACTCGAATATGCCCTCAGAAAGTCTTTATTTCATTTAGAAATATTTTTTATGAATTTTTAAAGTCAGGCGGAAAAGTTCCAAGGGCTACCCCTTACAACAAAATTCATCAAAAAATTATTTTGGGTTGTAAAGGGCTGAAACCATCTACAGAGATAGTTTAGAGTCTGTAGAACTCGAGTATGCCCTAAGAAAGTATTTATTTCGTTCAGAAATATTTTTTATGAATTTTTAAAATTAGGCGGAAAAGTTCAACGGACTACCCTTTACAACAAAATTCATCAAAAATTTATTCTGGGTTGCAAAGGGCTGAAATCCTCTACAGAGATAGTTTAGAGTCTGCTGAACTCTAATATGTCCTCAGAAAGTCCTTATTTCATTCAGAAATATTTTTTATAAATTTTTAAAATCATGCAGATAAATTAAAATGGCTACCCCTTACAAAAAAATTCATAAAAAAAATATTTAGCGTTTCAAAGGGCTGAAACCCTCTACGAAGATAATTTAAAGTCTGCTGAACTGGAATATGCCCTCAGAAAGTCTTTATTTTATTCAGAATCAGTTTTAGAGATTTTTTTCTGTGGGGTTATGTAAAGAACAAAGTGTATCAAAAATGTTATCAATCAATGGTGGATCTCAGAGTAGCTGTACTTGAAACATTTAATTCTATTGATGGAAGGAAAATCAGAAATGCTACAAATTCGATTTTAAATAGATGTAATTTATGCCATAATGGTGGACTTTTTGAACATCTTTTGTGATTTAATAAAATGTTCAGTAGTATTCACTAGCGTATGAATAACTAGTGATGGCCATTTCGGTTTTTCGAACCTCATCAGACTAGTGTGTTTTTCCAATTTTTATTTTGATTAAAGTATTGATTTTGTATTTTTTTATTAAGCGTTAATATTTTTTGTTTCTTTATTATTATTATTAAAAACACGTAATCACCATCTCATGTAAATTACCCAACTTATTTTTTTGCTTTTCAGCTTATCGCACAAACATCTCTAAAAATCCAATTAAATCCATGACCTTATTTCTTCAATAATAAAAAAAAGTATCGCCAATATAAATCAAACCAACATGTGTTTTTTTATATACCTTTATATTAATAACGCTAATCTCCCATGCCAATCAAACCATTAATTATCGAACACCTATTTATATATGTATTATTTCCAACTAATCACATTCTTGCGAGGAAATTAATAAACGCGATAAATTAGAAAGGAATTCCGGGAACACGGACGGCGTCGTCGATTCGCTCTCGGATTAATCTCTGCGATTTGTAATTAACGCAGGGTATTTTGCATTCGTGCAGTTTATTATATATATATATTTTATTTAATCAAGGTGTGTTTGATAAAAAAATGGGCCCGACTGACTCACTGGTTTTTGTGCGAGACGTGATAGCATCTACAACGTCGGTCAGGATTTTCCCCCCTGCGTTTCGGACGTGCTCCCGATTTGCATGCACATTTTGTTTTTGTGTGCGGATTGAATGATGTCATAATGCACGGCCGAAAAGAAAAGTTCAAAACTCCTGGCGTGATTGAACAAGACGCGAGTCGAATTTGAAATGCACCACCCGCATGATTGTGTGAAGGTGAGGTTTGCCGTGTAATGCGCTTGGAATTTAGAAGGAACGAAATTAAAATTTTCTTGAGAAACCTAAAACTGATCGAAATCCCGAAACAAGTGTCTGCAGAAGGCCTTATATTAAGTAACGATCTTTTTGTTGTTTTTGCATTAATTTTTTCTCGGATCAAAAATGTGTTGCATTATGCAATATTTTATTGATATGCAACAACAGGCGTACATTATCTAATTCAATATCCGGCGTGGGTATTTGCCCGGGAAGTAGTTGTTTTAATGTGTATTTGTTTAAAGTACTTACATATCACAGAGCTAAATGTGGAAATAATTTATTAATTACTTTCAAATCATGTTTATTTAAGGAGAAAATTATTATACTTTCATGTTAAAATGAAATATCAGAAAGAAAATTTGTATTTATCAGACTATATAGATAATTTTAACAATATAATAATATAAATAATAACAATACATGTAGGTGTTAGTCTATCTGGGCTATCGACCAGAGGTCTTTCTGCCCATGTTTATTTAATTTATTTAAATTCATTTAATTTTTTAATTGTAAAAATAATAACTTTATTTGTAATACATTGTATAAAATTTTATAATTATAAAAAAATAAACTAATATGTATTACAAATCATAAGGCAAGATTCAGTTTAATTAACATTTAGGCTAAACCTCCATTAAAACCTTACAAAATAATTAATAGACAGAAATAATAAATAAAGAGTAGTCACGCAATTTAAAGTAAACTATAACACAAGATTTATTTTTTTCTTTTATTAAAAAAAAATATTTATTATTAGAAAAAATATTTCAATAACTTTTTCAAACCATCATTTACAAACAACATATATTAATGTTCTGACAATAAAGATTTTCCCTCTCTCTCTCTCTCTTTCTCTTTCTAAAGGAATATTATTATTATTTTTTTAATTTGTATGATCTGAAGTGAATAAACTCTATTCTATTATTAAGAGAGATTCCTTTTCGTTTTGTTTCGAAAGTCCATCACTCTCTTCCTGAACACCGCAAGAACACCTTAAATCACAACCAGCAGTAGTGTAAATACAACTTTGATACATTTTCCATTGTGAACCGGTCCGGGTCGCTATCTTTGATCTTGTCTGCTACATCTCGGGCCGGACCACACCTACAATCTCCCGAGCCAACTCTGCCCCCCTTTGCCCCCCGCTCTCCTCTCTTTCTTTCCCTCCATGCGACCTCACCTCACACCGGCTTCTTCCAGAAGAAGAAGGAGAGAGAGAGAGAGAAATTAATGGAAAGAGAGATGTGATAAAGAGAGAGAAAATCCTCTTCTAGAAGAAGAGGACAACCTTCTGGAAGAGAAGGACCCGGTTATAAGTTTTCTTCTTCTAGAAGTCGCGCTCGGGTTATTGCTTTCTGGCGTACCCTTTCCATTCCGGTCTGCTGTCTCTGTTTTTCTCGTTTCTTTTTTTATTATTTTGTGTTGGAAAAATCCACGCACGCCGATGGTGCGAGGAGGACGGAGAACGACGCGCGGCTCGCTGAACTCCGGTCGTACGACAGAATCCACCGGGTTTAATTAAAAAAAAAGAGAAGAAGAAGAAAAGGGAATAGGAGAGGAGGAAAAATGACGCGCGGACGAAACGGAATGCACGGCGTGTAGAGCAGTGATTCTAAAACGGAATTTCTAATAATCTACAAAATGTATCAAGAAAAAGAAAAAAAAAATGTAACAATCAAAACAATCTGGGTACAAAATTTCTATAGCTTAAGAAAAAAATCATAATGATATCCTAAAGACGGGACCAACATAAATTGGCACATCAACCTTGTGCTCCCAAAAAGAGTCTTTGTTGAATTTTTGTTTTTAACACACCAATAATCGAAAAAAAGCAATTTGGGATTATTTAATAAAATGACGATGTCAATAGCGCTTGCGTCGTCACTCATTTATTATAATTTGGGATTACATTAACAATTCACATTAAAATGAAATCATATAATATTAAGAGAGAATCCAATGTTCCCTATACACTCAATCCACCTTACATAAATTTGATTGTAGATGATCTCCGAAGTTTAATTTCAAATTTTTAATAAATCACCCAAAGTTTGAGGTTTTGCTGTTCCTTAATTGGTATTGCAATCATTATTTCACTGCACACTATACATTCATTATGTATTTGATAAAAAAACGGCAACTATTGTTCCAACAAACAGTGACTGAATCAATGACTGTGATTTCAAGCATGGAAAAAAGTGGAATTTAGGCGAAAATTCGAAAATCGTCAAATGACTTCATTTTATACCAAAATGTAGCTAAAGAATCGGAGCATGAACTGTGAAAAATTGAGTGGTATCAAAGAATTAGTGTTCGCTCAGTCTACTCGTAAAGTGGGCCTTCGGAAATTGCGTGAAAAGTTCGTTAAATTTTGTGATTTTTTTCCGGCGACCACAGACGACGTAGAAAGGTGATTTTTGATGAAAACATAGTTGGATTTTTTAGGAATTCAATGCTGAAAAGCCCGTTGTTCTAAGTCGTTTGTGATTTTAGTAATTTTGGTCCAACTGCAGTTACGTTTAAAATGACCAATCGGCGGATCTCCGCTAAATCGTTCCCATAAGGCCCCATGTTAATTTCGCGGAGCTATTGAAGTGGCCAGAAATTGTTGAAAAAGACTATTTTTCGGGAAAATAAATAACCCACGTTCTTTCTACTATCATTAAGAGTATTTGAGATTTTTTTCAGATTTTTTGGAAGAAAAAAATTTTTCACCGAAATTTGAAAAAATCGTAAGGGGTATGTATGGAAAAAAGTGGAATTTAGGCGAAAATCCAAAAATCGCCAAATGACTTCATATTATACCAAAATGTAGCTAAAGAACAGGAGAATATGCTCTGAGAATTTTAGCTTGATTGAGTAATTAGTTTCGAGTCAGTTCGCGCGCAAAGTTGCCCTTTGAAAAAAGAGCGTAATTTTATCTTGTGTTTGCGATTTTTTTCTGGCGACCACAGAAGGCTTAAAAGGATGACTTGTAGTGAAAATGTAGCTAGATTCTTTAAGAATCGAATGCTGAAAAACCTGTTCTTCTAAGTCGTCTGTGAATTTAGTAATTTTGCTCCAACCGTAGGTACGTTCAAAACGTCCAATCGGCGGGTTCTCACTAAACTGTTCCCATAAGGCCCCATGTTAATTTCTCGGAGCTATTAAAGTCGCCAGAAATAGTTGAAAATGATTATTTTTTGGGAACTTAAATAGCCTACGTTCCTTCTATTATCATCAGGGTTCTATGAGATTTTTCTCAAATTTTTTTGGAAACAAAAAAAAATCATCGAAATTTGAAAATATAAGTAAAAAATTGAATTTTCAACGAAATATCGAACATTTCTGAATTACTTCATATTATACCAAAATTAAGCTAAAGAATAGGAGAATATTCTCTGAGAATTTTAACTTGATTGAGTATTTACTTTTGAGTCAGTTCGTACGTAAAGTTGGCCTTCGAAAAATGAGCGTAATTTTATCTCGTTTTTGCGGTGAAAATGTAGCTGGATTCTTCAAGAATCAAATACTGGAAAGCCTGTTCTTCTAAGTCACCTGTGAATTTAGTAATTTTGGTCCAACCGTGGGTACGTTCGAAACGTCCAATCGGCGGGTTCTCAATAAACTGTTCCCATAAGGCCCCATGTTAATTTCTCGGAGCTATTTAAGCCGCCAGAAATAGCTGAAAATGATTATTTTTTATGAAATTAAATAGCTCACGTTCTTTCTATTATCATCAAGGATCTTTGCGATTTTATTCAGATTTTTCGGAAACAAAAAACAATTCATGGAAATTTGTAAATATCATACTTCTCGAACATTTCAATAGCCATTTTTATTGAATAAAAATCGAAGGTTGCTCTGAAAAAAGCATTCTATTGACTAATTACAATCTTCTAATTACAATCATTATAACGACAGTTTTAATGGTTTCACAGATCTTTGTCTAAATTCTCACCTTTAATTATTTACATTTACAACACACTGACAAAAACGCCTCTGTCGGTTCTACCTAATCAAAATGCAGGAAGCGGGCAATTGGCGAGGGAGAGAGGAAACGCACCCTTTTTTTTGTTGATGTTGTTGTTACTGTCTGTGGGCAATCTATGTAAATTTTCCCGGCGAGCCATAAAACTGAAATAATAATACAAGAAGGAGGAAGAACGGCAATTATCGGACGTGCGCGGTTTTTCTGTTGTGTCCGTGTCGTTACCGAAACAACAAACAAAGGGGCATTGTTGTTGGATGTTTTAATGCCCGCATGATTGTTCCGTGAGTTTTATAACCAAACGATGAGTGGCCTGTGTGGAAAAGAGGATTTTAATGGCCGTGTGGAATACAATCGATGTTCATATGGAAATGTAAATATATTGATTCAAGTAGCATTAGTAATACTACAGGTTTTTTTTATTAATTGGAATCTACAATTGGAATTAATTTCATCCAGATCTGGACCGTACTGGTGTAAAATTTTGCGTAATAAAATATAGAATAATCGGGATTATACAGGGCTTTCTTAAAATAATGGATAAATTCAATTATGTTGTTGAGAAAAAATATTTGAAGCAAAATTTTTATATAGATCGATTTTTATTTTTTATTAATAATTTTGGGACGCAATTTTTTACTTAGAATTCCGTAATATTTTCAAATATTAATAAATCCTTAATTTCTCAGAAAAAATAATGCAATTCTAACGGATCATATTCAGACAGACCATTATAATTTTAATAAATGAAACATTTTTTATTATATTTGTATAACTTCAATTTAATCTAATTCAATTTCTCAATATACACACAATTTGTCAACTTGATTTACAAAACATAGTCTGTCAATAAATAAGACTTTTCAATTACTTGGTCACAGTTATTTAAATAAATTAAATAAAAATGGTTTGACAATAATTAATAAATTCTGATTATCTCAGCTAGGAATAAAACTCGAAAGTTATGAATTTTCAGTCAAAATTTTGAAACTCCCTTTGGCTTTGACTAAAAAAAATCTAATTTCAAAATCCAATCAATTCTAATTTCCACTAATAACAATCAACAAAACGACGAGACCACCAGCCATAAACAATCTAATTACACGAACTACCGCGGAATTCAAGAGTGTAATCTAGCGGACGCAATTCCTCACATTCGAAACACACACACACAGAAGACCGACCCGTTCGAGGATGAAATCCGTTTTTTTTTATTTCGATTATTCCTCGATTGGACGTGTGTTCCTCTCTTTTTTTTTCTATTTATTTTTTTGTGATCCATTTTTAATTAGGCACGCAGCGAGACGCGATGGAATCGTTGCGCAACTCATTAATTTCACGGTGCAACATCGAAGGCAGAGTTTTCTTTTCGGTCACGGGCGAAGGAGCGAGGAAGAAGAGCGAGCGAGTGAGCGCGGGACGAAGAGGCGGAGTAATTATCCTATCTGCTGGACTAGTATTTCAAAACTGGTGAGAGTAGTAGAGGCGAGACCAGTGCTTCTAAAATTGGAATTAATTTCATCCAGATTTGGAATTTAGTACCGTGTACAATTTTGCGTAATAAAATATAGAATAATCGGGATTATTCACTATCACAAACGTTATACGCTATTAATTAACATCATATTCTATATATATATACAGCTATTACAAAAGTTGCTTAGACCTTAATGATAAAAAATAACGTACACATTAAACTTAACAGCCATTTAGTTGTTAACAAATTTTGTACATTCCTCCCTGAAGATGACCAATAGTCGAAACTAATCGGAGCAAATATAAATAAGTGAAACAAAGGGTTTTAATTTTAATTAAATTATCCTGAATTAATTAAAGATGTTTCAGCACGGGTTGAGGGAGACATTAATTAAGCACCCCATATGAATGATTACTATTCCTCTAATTTCAATTATGTGTATCATGCTTTGTGGATTAAAAATTATGTTTTTAAGGAAACTTACCAGCTGTAATGAGCGTGGAAAGTATTTTCAATAAACACGTAAACGTATTAAAATCCACTACCATATTTTACCCACATCCTATTAAAACGCGTTTTACGACTAATTACGCGGAATGAGTTATGGGCGATCTTCCCGGAGCGGACGTTAATCGATTAATAAAATGAATTAGCATAAATTACATTCCACGGGGCCGGCCGTGCCGTCTGGAAAATCTACAAGATTTCTACTGAAAAAAGGCGAAAACAACATCGAGCAGCGTGTTCATTTTAGGCGATTTATTACCGCCGCGCTTTCGGTTACAGCCGGCCAAGTAGCGTAATTTATGCCGATTTCTGTGTTGGATTTTATTTTGAAACAGCAGCAGCTCTTACTTAAAAAAAATAAAATAGAGATTTTTTATTTGACTATTAAATTTAACATACACCATTTATGAAGCATGTGTGTAAAGGGGAGATGAATCATCTTTCATTTATCTACAACCCTCCCACGGAACCCTCAATTTCGGTTATTTTCCCTTAGTTCGGCAGATTAGGTTGCAAATAGAAAATTCCAAAAAAATATTAAAATCCGCTTGAGAGCTAATTTAATAAGCTGAATGTCTTAATGAGACTTCAATCTATTACACAATACGAATTATTTGCACTTGCAACACCGTACAACCCTCTCACGGCACCCTCAATTCCGGTTATTTCCCCCTAGTTCGACAGATTGGGCTGCAAATAAAAAAATCTGAAAAAAATATTAAAATCCTCTTGAGAGCTAATTTAACGAGCTGGATGTCTTAATAAGACTTCAAAATATTACACAAAACTAATTGTTTGTACTTGCACCACCTGCCACAGCTCCATCAATTTCGGTTTTCATTTTGAGATTCAAATGGAAAACATTCTTAAAATATTTTAAATTATAACGAAATGAATAATGCGCGAATAAATTGCAAAAAAGAAACGAGTACAATTAACAATAAAGGCGTGTTCGCACCGCTAATATATCATTCCGTTTAATTGTTTGACGTAATTTCCACTTATTGTTTTCTCTCTTTTTCTCGTTAATTCTGGAGCAGCAACAGGATCCGGGGCCTCCGCCCACCGCTTCTAATTAATATTAAACACTCATTGTATTGTAAAATTCACCGGCTTCTTCACACTGCACGCAAACAAAAATAATAATTACAGAATATAACGAATTATTTAATTAAAGTATATATTTTTATAATACAGATAAATGTAGAAGGTTTGTAAAATATACTAAATTCGCACAAGTTGGGTAATTATTTCTCAAACACTCAGACTTAGTATACCTAGGCTTCTTCTAGATATACTAAATCTGAAGTGATTGGGGGTAGGCGTTATTGTGTTTCCAATTATAATAAATCGTAAGTCGATTTTGTTTACATAAATACAATCGAATAAATATAATTTAAAGCAAATATGTAATATTTATTCCAAATGTATTTAAATACATGTACAAGTAATTTTTAAAATACTTTTGTTTTGATAATGACACGTGAAGGTTGTCGAAACTATAGTCAACAATAAAACAAGCCCAGTTATACAAAGTAGAAAAAAAAGTGTTTCATTTATTAAAATCAAATTACAATGTATAACAAAGTATTCAACAATTACAAAGATATCAAATGAAACGTCAAATATCAAAAGAAGAAATGTGGATACATTTTTTGAAGCCAATATTAGGTACGAAATAAAAAAATAAAAAGCATGTATGTATGGTTGCATATGAAATCCCACACGTTTCACCTCAGGACAGAGTATCTTGTGGAGAAAAGCGGTACTTTAGCTCGGCCTCACAAAATAATGGTACCTCACCACAGAATACCTGAATCGACTTAGAAGAGAACATGAATCTAAAGAAACCTTCCCGCCTATCTGAGATGATTGCATAAGGATTGAAAGGTTTCTCTTTTTTTAAGTACACATTTTGTAGATGCCTATTTCAAAGATAATAATATATGAGATAAATTAGAATTTACAGATTTTACTGTACTGTGTGCAAAAAACAAAAAATACCCCATCCTTAGTTTTCAAGGTATTTTGACTTAAACGAAAAATGGACGATTTTTAATGCACTTTCCTGTATAATTCAAATTAAAAAATCGTAATAATTATTGTTTGCTGGGGATCTTTATAAAACTAGGTGGGGATGTTAACTAAAGCTCCCTCTTTCAGAATATGCAAAAAACAAAAAATACCCCATCCTTAGTTTTCGAGATATTTTGACTTAAACCCAAAATGGACGATTTTTAATGCACTTGCCTGTATAATTCAAATTAAAAAAATCGTAATAATTATTGCTTGCGCGGTATCTTTATAAAACTAGGTGGGGATGTTAATTAAAGCTCCCTCTTTCAGAATATGCAAAAAACCAAAAATACCCCATCCTTAGTTTTCGAGATATTTTGACTTAAATCCAAAATGGACAATTTTTAATGCACTTGCCTGTATAATTCAAATTAAAAAAATCGTAATAATTATTGCTTGCGGGGTATCTTTATAAAACTACGTGGGGATGTTAATTAAAGCTCCCTCTTTCAGAATATGCAAAAAACCAAAAATACCCCATCCTTAGTTTTCGAGATATTTTGACTTAAACCCAAAATGGACGATTTTTAATGCACTTTCCTGTATAATTCAAAGAGTGTATAAATGATGGAATTGTAATTTACGAATAAAACAATAAAAGGAAAGAAGGAGAAAAGTATACAAATTTATTTCGAAATATATATAATACGTTTATTCTTATTCAAAATATATAAATAGCGAAAAAATAAACAGAAAGAGAAAAATTAATCGGGCGCCTGAAAAAAAGGACGCCGCGTAATTTCGGTAAACAACACGCTTATAAAAATACAAATCAACTCCTCATCTTACACACTATTCGTAATTACAGTACAAAAATCTACAATTTATTTTGTATATATATATTTTTTAAGTACTCTTACAAAAATGTATTGTCACGCACAAAATAATAACGAATGATCGATAATTAGAACGTGACGGGGGCGCAAATTAAAGCTATTCCTTAGTTTCGAGTAGTGATGGGCAAAATCGGTTATTTTGATAATCGAATAATAATAATCGTTTATTTTCAATAATCAAATGTAAATCTATATTTTGTGTATATAAAGATTATTATTATAGCTATGCGGTGTATCATTAATAACTGAAAAATACCTATTTCTAATTTAATTATGTTCAAATTAAACTAACAAGTTCATTAATAATTTTCAAATAAATCGAGTATTTAAATAATCGATTTGGCCCTTCACAGATTTCGAGTAAGCTGCAATGAGAGACGCACGAATAAATTAAATTAAATAAGATCTTGAAAAATCGAACAATTGGTGTTCCTTTCCTTACGATCTAATGAGAGGAATGATGAAATTTAAATAAATAACACAATTGATGGTTTGCTAAAAAAATGATTTAAAAATTTTAAGTGGAAAATTTACAATGATTTTAAAAATAAAAATTTCGATTAGAAATTTTACAATGATTTTATTTTAGCATCATTTATACGATCAATTTAACATTACATAAAACGCTTGATTGCGTGTGTTTCTTTTTATTATCATTTATTTGCAGTATTTACAAAACGCAAATAATTGATAATAAATCACGTTAATCGCAATATTGCCTCATATTTCACTCAAAGAACGAATACATTTCTTCTTATTATTATTATTTTTAAATTGCAATATTTTTTTTTGTTATAATCAGTACTTATTACAATAATTGTATTTTTCCAATTATTGCAAGCGACTTCTTTTGTCTAAATATTATTAAGTCTTAATCTTTCACTTTTCGGAATTTCAACAGTTGTAAACATTTGTTCTTTAAACTCTTATCACACGATTGCTTAAAATTAAAATGAGAATAAATAAAAGGAGACATTTTTTTGAAAAATATAAATTAATGTATAATATTTACACAGCAGTAACTTTAATCGAGTTCGAATTGGACGGGACGAAGCGAGAGAAATGTTTGAAATTGAAACAGTACGGTAGAAATTAAATTCCGCTTCAACATCATAATAAACGGAGCTTAAATAAGTTGTAAGTTTGAATTTTTGATTACTCTAAACATCTTCGCTTTATAATGGAAGCCGAAAATATATTTTGGATACGCAATATGAATCTTGTTTTAGAGAAAGAAAATTACAAAACACGGTGGATGCGCCGGGTCAAAAAAATTCGTGGCATCGGTGACTCCGATAAGGTTCTTGGAGTAGAAATTGTCTTTGCAGCTAAATTTTTCTAGTTGTTCGAGACATTTTTTTATAAACACAAATGACTCCAATAAAGCTCTTGTAGTAGATTTTTTTTCTTAGCTTATTTGTAATGTTGAAGTTTGTATTGTTTCAATTCCAAACTGATTAATTCCTTTCCTTAAATTTTTTCAATGCTCCGTTTTATTCGAACACTCCAATAATTGACTTCTTAACTTAAATATTAAATTACATAGCAGTGATTTTAGCGGTTTCAGTGATTGTCTTCAGCCAGATCTCCGGGTTATAACTAGCCTTCTCCCCGCCCATCTCCGTAGGAAGAATATCCCTTGCGACGTAATCGTGCAGTGTGCTTAGATTATTCCCATGCACGTAAATCCTATCTTTGGTCTTATCCTTCAAAAACGGCTTGATCATCCTTAGCGCGGCCTCAACGTACCACGGCTGCCCGATGAAGTGTATCCCCTTGAACCGCGCCGGGAAACAGTCTTGCAAACCCTCAATCATCAACCTCAAAACCCCCGGTTTTAAATTCGTGGTTTGCTTAAATGAGAATTCCGTCCAATCCACTAAAACCACGAACCCATTCGCTTGATTGTGTATCTCCCCGATTAATATCTCCAGCGTATACAGCAACGCCCTGTACACACTCAACAGCGTATACGAGCAATCCCAGTTGTTCGCGTTCAAAATCAGCACGCACCTCCCTTTCCTGTCCTTCGAGTCCAAAACCCCGGGGAGTCCATTCTCCAAACTCTTCTTGATATCCCTAGCGTCTATGCTGAAATCTTTGAATATCTCGTGATTTCTGCGTCTGTACCAATAGTAGTTCTGTATTAACGTGTAAGTCTCCTGGATGTCGAATTTCCTCGCGTAGAGGAATTTCGTGAGGGTGGCGTCGTCCTGCTGGAAGTTGTTCTTCAGTTCGGCGTCCGCTTTGGTTTTGATGTACGAGCGCAGGGCTTGGATCGAGGTGGTTTTATCCAGCGGTTCTTTTCGTTTGATTATTTCGTTTTTGTGGACGTCACAGGGGATCATTGAGGACTTCCAGTCGTATTCGAGGAATTCCGCCATGATTGTCGATAGACAATCCTAAAAAAATAATTTTTGTTAAAAAAAGTGTGATAATGAGAAAATTGTTAAACATAAATAAATTTGAAAATAATATTAATTGTTATGCAACCGCAAATATTCATTGTGTGGTTCAATGTCTGGTGGCGATTTTAATTTTTTTTTTTTTGGATTTTTTATTTGCAGCCCAATCTGTCGAACTAAGGGAAAATAACTCTGTCTAACCGAAATTGAGGGTGCATGGAAAACTACTAAATTTTTGTGAAAAATCCGAATATCTCTAAATAACTTCATAATATACCAGAATCAATGGGAGAGTAATTTATGTTAATTTTACACCCAGGAAATAAGTAATTTTTCAATAATTGCCACTTAAAATAAGAAAATTTTAAATTGTAAATTCTTAAAAAAAATATTCGAGACAAGTAACAGAAATGTTTACATTATATGATTTTGATATTATACATAAAATATGATTTGCTTGTTTTGGAATTGGCTATTGGCCAGAGATCTTTACGCCTGCCTTTGTCAAGTCTATGTCGTAATTATTAATTGAGAAATCGCGTTGAATATTTTACGTTTCCATTATTATTTCTTGTCTTGGGCGCGAGACTGTTTTACGATTCCTCGCTGTCGGGACGAATGCATCCCAATCCAAACCGACTTTCAGCCGGTGCGTGCTGGCATTTCGCGGAGGCCGCGATTGCCTCTTGAAAACAGGATCGGACAGATGTCTGGCGGAATGCAATTAAGCAACGGCGCGAAATTTCATTGTAAACGCCAAAAAACAAAATGAAAACAGAATAAACAATAATTATTCATCACAAAAATAAATCAACATTTCTGCATGAATCTTACATATGGATTTGGGGTTTATTAGGAATTGTTTGCGTTTTGAAAGGATCAACAATTTTTTGTAGAATGCATAAAATAATTTTTAGATGTCTTGAGTGACGTGAAAATTTCGTGAATCACCCTGTATATTAATCAACCTTTCTGAATAAATATTACGTTATGGATTTGCGGTTTGTTGATATTTTTGTTGCGCTTTGAAAGGATCAAGAAAATCCTTTCAAAGTGCAACAAAAATCCCAACGAACCGCAAATCCATAACGTAACATTCATCACCGAGCGCGCATCACATGCTCTTCATTACGCCGAGCTGAAAAACAGTTAGGCGCAACGAAAGCAACGTTTCGTCCGTATGTACGAACTCTGCAACATCATCATCATCATTACACGCCCGCCGCGTAATTACAGCAACACGGGAAACGAATGCATTTTCACAATTCACGATCGGTATAGATGGGCGGCTTTCCAGCGCGGATTACGAAATTTAAAAGGAACAAGTTAAATAAATGAATAAAAAAAATGGAATGGTTTAACAATGGTACGGCTGTGTTTGCTCGCGTTAATCGCTGAGCAAATATAATGAGGTGAATGCGGTGCGGTGGTAATTTACATGTAAATATATGGAGCGTTGAGTAATTATTATTTTTAGAAAAGTATGGGGATTAAAAGGGAGATTTATCTCGACACAAATGATATTATATTAAAAAAAAAAAAAATGACACGGTTAGTTAATATACAAGGTGGATCATTAAAAGTTTTCGGGGTTCCTCGCAGAGAAAAATATGGAAAAAATTCTACATTACACGGTTTTATTAATATTTTGCAATTGTGTCGTAAACATTTCAATTTCAATAGTAATATATTTAACAAACAACATTAATCGTTATCAAAACTCAAATAAACTATTTAAATAATCACAGATTAAATATTTTCGCGAAGCTTAATTAAACTTCACTACAAGAAAAAAATGATTACAACCAAACCTAGTTACTATATATAATGCTAAATGGAACGCTAGTGTCTCGTTATCGTCTCCATATCCATATGTTATTGTTATATCTAAGAGAACACTAAAAATATAAAACGCTCTTTAACTTAAGGAATCAATCATTTCATAAGCTTCATTTTTCGTGATTAATAACTTCATGAAATTCACTCCACTCGCCTGCATTTCCTTTCGCAAACTTCATATTTCCTGATCTATAGCATCAGACTATTCATTCCACTCGCTTGCGATTCGGTCCGTAAACTGCATCTTTCGCGATTTATAGCCTCAGACGAATCACTAACAAAAAAACGCATCTGAATTCTTGTGGAGGGCACAGCCGGCGCTATTTTTGAAATCACGAAAAAATGAGCGGCCACCTGAAGGAGATGATGATTATCCAGGTGCGCAGGCTGAGGGCAGGTGCGGCGGCTCGTGGTCGCAGTGGTTTTTCGGATCGAAACTGGTCCACGAGCCACACACACTCTCAAACGTAAGCAATCTTGATTTCCTTCAAGCGAGGAATATTTACGGAATTTCCATAACTTCGGAGTGGAACTTTCTAAAAACTCGAAGTGACAACAAACGGAAAGTTATTCCCGATGTTTCTATAGGATTGAGAGGATTTTTTTAACAACAGTTATGGAAGAAGTACAATAAGCCACATGTACTTCTCCATAACTGTTGTTAATCGAAAATTTCGGTCTCGTTTGCCAATTCCTGCAGCTTTCCGATCATTTTCCTTTCCCTTGAACTAGATTTTCTTCCCTCCAGGTGGTATAGTATATGAGAGGTATCTTCATCCTCTTCATAGCACCGATGTGAAATTACCCACGGATTTGTCCGGTGCCTCCACTATTGTGGAAAACAAATATTAACGGTACGCCTTATATATATATAATAATCTTCATTAACAATTAAGTTTAAAAGAAAAAGAATTGCCATTGAGTATATCACACAAAATTTAAGGACAAATTCGTCTTCCTTTAGTGAACGAAACAACGATCATCAGTTGTCTAGCTTGTAGATTCGAATCGTTGACGATGCCATATGAAATTAGGCGGAAGATGGCGCTTGCGTCTTCTTTCATTTATTACGATTAATTGTTAAATGGCTATCGACCATAAGTCTTTCTGTCCGGTTCTTATAATTCCTTACGGTTTACTGTTTTTATGGGAAGCATGCATAAAAAGCAGAAGCATTTTATTGATTTATTTTTTTTATTATTGCATGCGAATGATGCATGCATCGTGTTTCGGATTCACGGCACAATAATTTTCAATTAGCCGCTGGATTTATTGGAAGAATATGAATTTTATGTGGGTCATCGCTTTCCAAACTCGCGGCAGAACAGAAAATGTATACCGTATGGCTGTCGTATACCGTTTAGTTTAATTACCAGCGGAGTAAACGTGCGCTGAATTAAAAGTAAGCCGAGTGCATGGGTATGATATTCATACTGAACCACATTGTGAAACGCCACGATAATATAGAAAAAGGAAGAAATGAATAGAGTTTATTGACTTGAGCGCAATTATTTAAATAAGAAATTATTTTTTAAAATATATCATGTATACAAAGATAATTTAGAATAGACCATGTACAACATTAAACAACGAAATTGTACGTAAACAAGCGTGTTTTCAAATTCATCGCCGCTTCAATCGATCACCAAACAGGTCTATCTTTTTTAATTGATCGGAATTTCGGTTGAAAGCGTGCCTTTTTCTGATTGCTTGTAAATCAAAGTGCGTCCGACATTTCTCTATCCGCCGCCATAAAAAGGTAATGTCGGCGAACAATATATATATATATATATATGAAAGGGTCGTCGAAACAATAGCTGCAACACGAAGAAAGAAACGAAAAAGAACGCCTGGAATACTAATTGGGAATATAATTTTAATTGCTTCCCAACGAAAGTGTTTCGAATTATTGCCCAATAATATTAAATTAGGATTTTATTGTTGAAGTCATATAAAAAAAACCGTGATTAATCTTAACAGCCACAATTATGAAAATGTGGAATTAATTTATTAATTATTTTCAAATCATTTTTATTTAAAATTAATTTTGTTTTACATGAAATATTTTAATGGTACGTTTTTTTTTTGTTTTTATTTTTAAGGAATATTCAAATTTAATTTCGATAAAAGCTCCAATGCATCTAAATTATTATTATTATTCAGACAATATGATAACAAAAATTTATAAAATTTATTATAACAATATGTACAATTTTGTTAGTAGACTGTCATGGGCTATGTGTCCTCTAAATTATTATTTCACTAAATTTATCACAATAAGGTATAATGGGAGATCAGGGTGTATCTTGGTGCACAACTAAATTGCATCTTTTTTTTCAGAATCAGAACTGAAACTCTTAAGATTCGTTTATACTTTTGTTTATGTATTTTTGTTCTTTTCTGAAAATATATATATATTATTATTATATCCATAAATTTTAATTAGGTTGAAATTGTTCATTGCAAAACGTGTGAAATTTCAAGTACAGTCTTTGTCTAAATAAACAATGCATATAATTCGTGAAACTATTCCGAACGTTGATAAATAATATATGAATTTCAAATATCTTGATAAGGAAAACCGGGCGTTATTCTAAACGCCGCAAATTTATCAGCACGTTGAAATGTTTTATATAATTAAAAAAATATAAATAGTTTGTTTCTTCTTTCCTAGCATGATAAACACATTAATTTTTAATAGAATTAAAAGTTTGTTATTCTTCTCACGACTGTATATAGTGGAGAAGACAATAATAAAACAATATAATAAATATTTTACAATAATTTAATAAAATTATGGTAGAAAGACCTATGATCGATAGCCCATGATAAACAACTAACATAACTGTACATATTGTTGTAATAAATTTTTGTTATTATATTATCTGAATAAAGATATATAATAAAATTAATAATAATAATAATATTCCATTCCTGGAAGAATTCAATTTAATTTATTTAAATAACTGTGACCATGTGAATAAATCTTTTTCTTTGTAATTAATTAAAATTATTTATTTTGAATTAATTAATTACATTTTACTCAATTAGCGTTCTTTCTTCTGTACTAATGGAGCGTTGCGCAAGCGAAAGGAGAAGGAGGAGGGCCCTCTGGTCGCAAATCGGCAGTGCTGCCAACATTAATTGCCGTATCGGGGAAATTCTAATAACGGCCATCGCGTCCATTCTAATGACTTCCTACTGAGTTTCGTGTTGCGCCCGTCGTTGCACAATCGGAAATCCACCGCTTTATATGGCCACGCGAACGATCGTTGACCATTTGCGAACGCTCCGTCCGCTCACGATCGGAATCGAGATGAAACTGAAACCTCGAGGAGATGAAGACTCGATCGATATTTTGAATCTAGATGAAATTGAAACCACGAGAAGACTCCATCGATAATTTGAGATGATACTGAAATCCTCTTAATAATTTAAATAAAAACAGACACGTGTTTCGGGATTTAAACCTCGTCAGTACAGCTTTAGCTTATAAACTTTTAACCGAGAATGCATTCCTTCAATTAACAATATTTTACAGATATAAATGGTTGTGAGTTGTGTGAAGATTTAAATGATTAATATAAGGAAAATACTTGTAAAAACTTTTATTCGCAAATATTTATTATTATTAAATACGTATTTCGACTACGCAACTCTAGCCAGCGCATCAGCTTTCCTGGTACCTGTGTCCGTATCATATCCCTTCGCCCAGCAGACTTCAATGTTATTACGCCTGACTGAGTTTCCTGTGGCATTCCAATTCAGTCTCTGATGTAGCACAGGCTTTCTACACAGACAGTATCCCGGTACTGTAATCATAAAAAAACCTTAGAATTTCAACCAGAATCAGTAAATCAATCGACAAGAGGTGAAGGTTTGTCAATCCTGGGCTATCTTGAATTTATGGCTATGTGCATTTAAAATGTCTGTGCCAACCAGCTGAACTGTCCTGAAGCGTGTTAATGAATTCACGAATGGCGAGTTAATCATTTAATTTGCATTATCTTGTTATTTATTTTTATTTAATTAATTTCCTCATTCCACCAGCGATAAGTAAAAGCTTACGCGGCGTATCTTTAACATTCCTTGTTTCGTATTTTATTGTTTATCTTATTTGTGTTTGAAAGAGAAAGAAAGAGTAGAAGAAAAATAGTGAAATAAAATCATTTTTATTTTCCCTTTTTTGTTCTTCGAGAAAGAAAGAAACGCAAATGCGTTATTCAACGAGAGGAATCGTCGCGCGTGGTAAAAAAAGAAAGCGGTCTGTTTACGTCCTCTTAATCTTTCTTTCTTTTTGGACGCGTGCGGCTTTAGAACAATCGCCAATTTTCTCGGCCTGCTTGCTTATCGGAATCGCATCGTTCCAGTTATTGCGCCGCATGCGAGCAGGAATGAATTTTTGCGTTTCCTGGATTTGCGAAAACTCTTCAGAGCTTTGCTTTTGACAGTTCAAATCACTCGCCACAGGCTTGTCTGGCTCGAATTTAACTGAAATTGCCATCAACAGCCATAAAAAGGCTAGATCAATGGTTGTTGAACTAAATTAACAAAACTATTAAGGAATCTAGTGTTATTTTTGTTTGTTTTCCATAGTCCTTTCAGCCCTTATTTTATTCTTCTTTTTTTTCGATATTAATGGTAATTGATAAATTATTATTTTAGTTGTGTTCTTAAATATTTGTTTCACATTGATTTTCACATTAAATACAGGACAAAATCCGTACATTGTTCCTCGTCCGGGTAAACAAACTAGCGAAAACAATAAATATTACCTTTGAACAATGCAAATATTTAATACAAGAAAACACGAAAAAAAAAGCGAGGCGAAATAATCATATCATTGTTTGCCGCTTCGGTTTATCAGTTCGTTATTTTAAACGGATTTAAATTAATCTCAAATGATTAATGAAAATAATCAGCGGTTTGAATTGTTAATCGACTCATGAGGTTTATTAAAATTTAAAATCATTCGCACATAAACAGCTAATTGATTCCAAAGCAGAAGAAAATGGGGATTGATCTGCCCCAAAAAGAGGATCATGAAACGTTCAAAAAAAGAAGCAGCCAAACTGCACGAGGAGTGTAGTGCTTGCATATATATTAAGCTTACATTTACAATCGATTGATTAAAAATACTTTTCTGAAAACTCGATTAGTTAAAATGGAAAAGAATAGAATTTATTCTCTTAATGGTCTTGGAGGATTAAAAAGACAACTTCAAAACTTTTTACTTTCACGATATCTTATCTGCACTCGTTCTAAAAAAAACGGAAAATATTTATTCAGCGTATAAATTATTTGTATTATTTCCGCATTTCCAAAACAACACAATACAACAAACAATAACAGCACGGCTGTGATCAAACAGTGTAACGCAATGTTCCCGTCCGAGTTCACTGATGCCTGAATCGGCCAAACAAACGCACACACCTTAATCATTCCGCGGAACATTCGTAATTTTGTTTTGAATTTTAATTAAACGAAAAATACATACGAAATCGACGTTTTTTTTTTTTAATTTATTTTATTTATTTTAACAAACGAAATCAGAACTGATAACATTGACATTGCGAGGACGATAAAAACAGAATGAGTAATTTAAATTTAAAACGTGTGTAGTTTCTAAATTGTTGTAACTATTTAACAATAATCAATTTATCATTAATTGTAAAAATACTATCGTAGTACAATACATTTAAATTTATCGAGTATATTACATATTTATATCATCTAGATTGAAACGAATCAACATTGCATGCTTGGCGAAATGATATGGAGCGTCTCAGTGAAGATTTCTGCCGCCTGTATTTTAGATGTTTTTTTTCTCGCAACGTTTGCATGTGGGGCGCACTACGAACAGAAAAGGATCGTATTAGGTACATTTATTAATATGCTGATATACTTTATCAGCATATTAATAAAATTAATAAAGTGCAATAGTTTTGTAAATTGCCATACTAAAAGTGAAACTGGAGTGTTTATCTATTTTTTTTATTATTCCGAAACGAAATGAAAACGCGCGAAAGGAAAAAAGAGATTTTCCAACTTTCTCCATTTACAGCCAGCGATAATCGTAACGATTCCTAATGAAGAACGAAATACAGAAAGGCTTTCTGCGATTCGATTCCCGCGTAAAATCATTCCACACACTAAAACTAGCCCTAAACACTAACAATATAGGGTGATTTATTATTTGTTAAAGGCTACTATTTCGATATATACGGTTATGTAAAAAAAAACATTTTTTTAATGTATAAAATAAGATTTTGACTTGAAAATTCAGATATAATAGGAATCATATTCCTATGTTTCGCCAAATAGAGAATTTCCATCAATTCCAACTCTCCATTTTCACCACAATCCTCTCACCTCTCCATTGAGAATACACAAGAACAACACCTCAACTTGCAAATACCCCGACGTTACATTTGATCTACAACTTTCCTTCAAATCCCGCTCCTAACTAATCAAATACTAAGTCCAGAACAGGGCAGTATGTTTTAGATCACTGACGCACGCCAGTAGAGGTATCTCGATCAAAACCGCGACTCACATTTATAAAAAATGATCTGCCGTCCCCTTCTGGACTGCGGTGCAATCCTCCTCCACCTCCAACACACCCCTACCTTAAACAACATCGCGGTGGCTGAACGATCAGCCCTTCGAACGCAACTCAAACAATCTTTTACATAACCCATACAACATAAAAACTAGCATAATCGCAATATTACAAAAATTTGCCACAAATCCCGTAAACCAAGACATTCTAAACCAACTCTGCCCAAAATGTCGCCATCCAGAATTTAATTTAATCTTTCTTTGAAGGACTAAAAGACGGACGTGACACATAATACAGTGACTTTTGGATGTGGATGGTCATTTTAAAAAATAATAAATTAACCAGGTATAAATATCTCAATAAAGATGATTGTATATATGTATGTATATATATATATATATAGGATCGAGAAATTTATAATTTTTAACGCATAGTACTTTTTTGTGCATCAATTACTTTGGATAGTCAGCGAGTAAGCCGATAAGATAAAAACAAATATCGCTTTAAAAGAACTATAAAAAAACAATGTGTCTGGGCAATTAAAGTAATGAATTCACTTTTAAATGTGCGTTAAATAATTAGCGAATCCTTATCGACTATACGTTTTATTATGTCTTCCTGAAATAAAAATAAACTAAAAAAATTACAAATTAAACAAAAAGAGTGTGTTGAAGATTATTAATATTAATTTCATATTTACATATCCTTAAACACACCAAACTGTTAACAAATTAAATAAAAAGAGTGCGTTGAAGATTATCAATTTCACATTTGCGTGTCCTTAAACACACAAAACTGTTTCTTATTCTTTGCGACATTTGGGAATTACATCGTCATACGCCGCTGGCGTAAAGCGTTTACGCTGTGATAATTTTTGTAATTGCTGCATCACGTAATTGGCAATAAAAAAAATGAAGAAAATATTTTAATGTAATTATATTTTTTTTTTAATTTTTTCGTCGTGCAGTGAAATAATCCTTCCGACTTCGGCGATTACAATTAGAGCTTCTTTACACTCGGTTAAGAACGCAGCAACGGTGACGAGAATTGAGTTTAATAACACCCACACTTGGGTAAATTGATTATTTCCCAGGTAACTAAATAGCCCACGTTCTTTGTAGGCGTTTCAGATTTTTGTAGAGAAACAAAATTTCGCCGAAATGTGAAAATATTGTATGGAAAATTGTGTAATTTCGGTGAAAATCCGAAAATCTCCAAATGACTTCATATTATACCAAAATATAGCTAAAGGATGGGAGCGTAAGTTGTATGAATTTGAATTGAATTGAGTAGTTAGTTTTGAATCAGTCCGCTCGCAAGGTGTGTTTTGAAAAAAATGTTCGAAATTTTATTTCATTTTTGCGATTTTTTTCAGCCGACCACAGCTGACCGAAGAAGATAATATTTGGTGAAAATGTAGCCCGATTCTTCAAAAATCGAATACTAAAATGCAGGTTATTCTAAGTTGTCTGTGAACTTAGTAATTTTGATTCAACCGGGGGTACGATCAAAACGACCAATCGACGGGTTCCCACTAAACCATTCCAGTAAGGGTCCATGTTAATTTCGCGGAGCTATATGTAGCCAGAAATGGTAAAATTATTATTTTTTCTGGAATTTAAATAGTTTACTTTTTCCATCAGCATCAAAGATCTATGAGATTTTTTTTTTTTTTCATTTGTGTAATATTGTTTTTCGACAAATGTGAGTGGAGTGCTCTGTTTGTAGTACCATCCAGTCCCGACGCCTTCCTCGGAGCCAATTTCTTTATAACGACTTTAATTCTTTCTAATGAGTTTGAATCTGGCTATTGGAATACAGATTTTTTTAATATTGTTTTTCTACAAACTGTGAAGGGATAGCGAGCAGCATTAATTTGACAACGTAAATTGCATATCTAAACTTCGAACTACAAATTGTAATCAATAGTTTGTAACAGATACATTTGTAGTTTTTTGTAGTTCGAAGTTTAGATATGCAATTTACGTAGTTAAATTAATCCTGTTCAATTTTTCATATATATATATATTAATTGTGATTAAATGCAGCTATTAATGCCATTATTTTTTCTCACCATAATCGCCACCATCTTTCCTCGATTTACGAAAACAACATTTTGATTGTTTGTCCTGTAGATTCAAATTGTTAACGACGCCACTTATAAATTAGGATTTATGCTATTTTTTTCAATTATACCTTTAACTTTATATCAAGTATAACTGAAATTTCTGTTAAAACGTGTTTTCATTAATTGAAACGAAAAAGTCAATTATACCAAGTGGTAAATACTTTTTCAATAATTATTTTAAATAGTTACAGTTATTTAAAATAATTATTGAAAATGTATGTACCACGAAGTGAACGCCTTGAAAATTCTGGAACTAATTAATAGTTGTTTTTATGGATTTTATTTTTATTCAGGGATACCCTAAGCAAATTTGTGTACAATTCCTAGTTTATTTGATATCGCACGGCCTCGAAAAAATCAATACCCGCGAATTAAACCAACCAAAGGAGAGAGATAGAGAGAAACGGCAGAGCGAAGCAATAATAAAAAAAAATCATCAACCTTTACTCAACACGCACAAACACGTCTCACCTGGTGATTCACGAAATCCTTATAAAGCCACGTGCGCCGCTGCTGGTGGCGACAACAACAACAGAGGGTGCACGCCCTCGGGGGAGAATCCCTCTACGCGGACCCGTATCGTATCGATCTTTTTTCCCGACCCAACCTGAATGAAACTCAAAATAAAAACCCGACACATTCGACAACCGTTCACAACAAACTGACTTTTCCTGCTACCTGCAGCCATGAATCACCGGCGGTGCGTTCGGCCGGCTTCGCGAAGACACTCGACGGCGACGGAACCCACCGCCTCCTCCTACCCGAAGCAACCTCGTCGAGTGACCACCCGGCGGACGCCGAGTGACCTCCGCGATGAAATTTTTCCCAACCCGTTTTTGGTATTGCAGAGAAGACTGTTGCTTTTTTGTGGTTTCGTTATGTTTACTTGCACTGCTCGATTTGCACGGTTTACTTTGGAGATTAGAGAAATGCCAAACAAATTTAGAAACCCAAACCAAACACTCCCAAATAAACAGTTTACATCCAATTAGAACAATTTTATGGCTTTCGATTAACAAAATAATCAATAGAAAAGAGTATTCATTCACTTGGTCACAGTTATTTAAATAAATAAATGTAAGGCGGAGCTGTACTGGCGAGGGATAGATCCCGAAACACGAGTCTGATGATGGCCTTGAATAACCTAGTTATGTTGCTCTTTTGTTCTCGTCTCGGTGATACGAAATCTGTCATTTCAATTTTCGAATTTGACAGATGAATCAATTTATGAAAAACAGGTCCAGATTTTCGCTTGAAATCATACACAAATATCTCAAAAATCATTTCAAACTCTAAAAGAAATATATTCTTGCAGGCATTTCTTAGCGAATTTGTCAAAACGAGGTATGTTGAATTAGGGTCAGCTGTTCCACAGGACTCAATATTAGGACCGCTCTTATGTGAACTAAATGCAAGTAATATAAAAATAGTTTCGTAAGCTTTTGAAAGAGTCCTTCAACGAATGATTATTGAATTTGTTGAAAACAATATTTTAATACCTCCAAATCATTCCTACTTTAGGGCTAGTTACAGTTGTTCAACAGTATTACTAAATATAAATAGAAAAGAGTATTCATTCACTTGATTACAGTTACTTAGTTATTTAAATACATTAAATTAAAAAAAAAAAACAGAAAAATCGTATTCAGAGAGTTCAAAACTCGTCGATTTACTGAATTCGTAAATATAATCATTTTAGAAAGTTTGATGCCGTCTCAAAATTATGTCGGGACTGAAAAAAAATAGAGGATATGTGATTATTAAGTTCTAGGACGTTTGCAGCAACGTTCTATGTTTTTTTTTTGTGTGTGTGTGCGTTCTCTCTATTTATTTTTAATTGACGCATGGAGACCCAATTCCGAAGAACAATGCAAAAGCAAGGTCGTGGTTGAGCGCGCGGTCTTATTCACAATGAGAATAAGGTATACGGCTTATATTTACGGCTTTAAAATGTCATGTCGGACGAGACGGTACCGCTATGACCCTCTTTTTCTTTAATTCGAATCTCAGGGAATTTTTATCAATTGCCATTATTTATTGCGGACTGGTTGTATTTTTTTTATTTGGAGTCAAATCTGTCCACCAAATCAAAACGTATCCAAATACGATGCAGCAAATACAAATAATTGATAATATCTTACTTCTTGGAGACTACTTAAACGAACTATGTAGTTAAATTGACCCTGCAGGGTTTATTTATTTTTTTTTAGAATTTTTTTAATTGGAATTAAATCTGTCGACGCGCTTGAAAATAACCCAATTTGAGAGTGCTGTGGAGCAGTTGTAAAGCACAGCAAGTATAAACAATTGATATTGTCTTACTGCCTGGAGACTTCTTAAGCGATCTATGTAGTTAAATTAGCCCTGCAGCGGTTTTTGATTTTTTTAGAATTTTTCAATTGGAATCAAATCTGTCGACCCTGTTGAAAATAACCCAAATTGAGAGTGCTGCGGAGGGGTTGTAAAGTACAGCAAGTACAAACAATTGATATTGTCTTACTGCCTGGAGACTACTTAAGCGATCTATGTCGTTAAATTAGTCCTGCAGCGGTTTTTGATTTTTTTAGAATTTTTTAATTGGGATCAAATCTGTCTACCTGATTGAAAATAACCAAGATTAAGTGTATTACCAGTGATAAGTCCTTATATGATTTGATTTTTTTTTTTAATGGGAGTCAAATCTGTCGAAAATAACCTAAATTACGGTTGATGTGGAATATGTGTTGAATGAATTAGCAGCGCTTACGGTTTATAATAATACTACATTCTCAAGTAGTAAACTGTTTGAATCAAAGTTCAATTATTGCAGACACGTTTTTTTTTCTATCCCTTTCTTTCCTCACCCATCTCTATCGACCTTGCTCATAAACAAACTAGTCTCTTACAACACGACCAGCTTATCGCCACTAATTACCATTCGCTTGTTTAAATCAGTGAACCAAATTAGATAGATTAGCACGATGATAATATCCTAAATTATTTCGTTTCAATGGTACGTATAAAAATATAACAAAACAACTGGCTTGTCGAGTTTAACATGGGTTATGTATTTTTTTATATATCTAAACTTATCATGTGCGTGACTATCATTACCCTACCTGGTATTACTTCATTACTTCACCGTGGTCGTCGTCGGCGGCCATTGCGCCGCTGCAGTCCATCGATTTTATTTTACCAAACACGGCGTCCTTTCACTGCGAAATTATTTCGTATTTCGTTGCACCATCAATAATTCTATATGATTTAATCCGTTGCATAACTGTCGGTTCAATCAAAACGAAGTCGCAACAATAATCAATCCCAAACAAACCGACTTGTTATCTTATCCCATTTTATTTACTATTTATTCTAATACATCTCAAGTTGTTTTTATAAGGAGAAAGTCGGAAGGGAATGTTTAATTAGGAAGCTCGCCTATTTTATTTTCTAGTAGGTTGCTCAATTACAAGTCGACTACAGTCGAGTGTTGAGTATCAATGCGAGTAGTGTTGTTTAAAATCGAGTTATATTAGTTATCCAGTATTTATAAATAAGCAATGTTAAATAAATAAAGTCATTAAGTAACGATAACTTGATGTTTTTCAATAAATAATGTACAATTATATGTCGTAATAGAATATGTTGCATTGTCGTATACTTAATTTTGTAATAACAAAAAAACACTTTGAATAATTGTTTCGATCATTTGATTTTAATGTACAATTTAAAGATGTTAATTTACTCGAATTATTTCGCTAATAAACATGCCAATTTGTTTTATCTCTTTGTTTTTAATCGATTCGTTGGTTTGCGGTTTGCGTGAAGGTGTCGTGTTGTGGATAAAATAACAGCAAGACACCTTTTGCTGGGACCACATCTGGCGAAATCACACCTGCAATCAAAACTTGTGCAACCTTATATCTTATTTTCTTTCAATTCAATTACACGTGATATTTCACCTGAAGTATATTTAATGAACAATTATTCGAAGCATTTCAACTAGTTTTTGTCTAAATTGAACTTATCATTAAGTTCAATTTAGACGTGAAAAATGCATTAGGTACAAATGATTGTTTTTATCTTCCTTCCTGGAGACTAAATAAGTAATTGATATAATTAAATTAGCTATACAGCGGATTTTGAGTTGTTTAGAATTTTTTTAATTGGAGTACTTATCAGTCAAAATTAACTAAAATTGTGGGTTATTCGGTGCAGCCAGTACAAACAATTACGGCAAGGAATCTAATTAAGAGACTGATGTAGTTAAATTAGCCCTACACCGCTTTTTTGATATTGTAATTTATTGAAATTAACAGTTGTTTATAATTTAAATACTAAGTAGATTTATTAAAACTAAGATAATTGAGAAAGTCAATAAATTAAATTCCTTTTATAGTAAATATTGCATCAATTACTTAATCATTCAATAAACTAATCAAGCTATTGGTTTCATAGTTTAATTAGCTTATCTTTTTATGTGTTAGTATATGTGCTTCAATATTTTAAATTCCTTCAAATAGTTTAATTTTGAGTAAATGAATAAAGGTAAATATCCCACTCCATTAAAGTGACACTTCATTAATCCTTCATCAATAATTAAAAAATATAAACAATGTTTTGTTTGTAATATAGTTTAATTTTAAGTGGAAAAAAACATGATCTTTCGGACGGATAAGACATTTTTGACTGTTTTTTGAGAGAAGCTAAACAGCTTTGAACTTATAACCCCTTACAACTTTTTTCATAAAAAAAATTGTGGGCTGCAATTGACTGAAACTTTCAACAGACATACTTTGAAGTGTGCTGAACACGAATCAATTGTCAAAATGTTTTTATTCCGCTTACATTTTTTTTTTCGATTTTTTTAAAGAAAAATTACGAAGTGCAAGGGGTTACCCCTTACAGCTTTTCTCATAAAGAAATAATTTTGGGCAACAATGGGCTGAAATTTTCAACAGAGATAATTTGAAGTATGCTGAACACGAATCCATTGTCAAAAAGTTTTTATTCTGCTTAGAAATATTTTTTTCGAATTTTCAAAGACAAATGATAAAGTTTAAAGGGGTACCTCTTACAACTTTTTTCATTAAAAAATAATTTATAATTGTGATATATGCAACTCTATTTGCACAAAAATTGTGTATATGCAACTCTATTCGCACACAATACTCTATGTACACCAAAGGAACATATGCAACTGTATTTGCACAATAATTGTATATATGCAACTCTATTCGCACAATACTTGTGATATATGCAACTCTATTTGCATAATGATTTTTAAATTTCTCTTTACACAGAAGAGTAACTATAGAAGTTTAATTTAGTAGCAAATACAACTCTCTATTTCTTAAATAATTGCTTATTCTTATGGAATGATAATTAATTAATGAAAAAATGATAAATTCACATCTATGAAACTGTTCAAAGTACACACTTCACTGTCACTTTTTTTTTAATTTGACAGCTCCCGGACTTGCTACATTACACAACCCGACGATCTGCTTTTAGGGAATCAAAAGAACCGGTGGTAATTTTCAAAAATGTTCGCCTTAAGAAGGGCCGCCGCCGCCACAATCAGGTGAGGCTGCATTTATTTTACAATTATTGTTAAAAAATCTCGAAGACGACGAATTTTAGAGGAAATTGTTATAAAATTTGAGTGTTATTTTTTCTTTTTAGGAATGTTCGTGGCAAACACACACTTCCCGAACTGCCCTATGCCTACGAAGCCTTAGAGCCGGTCATCAGCCGTGACATCATGGCCCTTCACCACCAGAAGCACCACCAGGCTTATGTGACCAACTTGAACATCGCCGAGGATAAATTGAAATGTGCCATTGAATCCAACGACATAAGGTAAATAAATTTATTTACGCTATTCAGTACTCATTCTGCTAAAGGAAAAAAAACTTTCTCATTTCTAATCTAATTTTTATGTTTTTTTTTTTTATTAGTGCAATCATCGCATTGCAACCAGCTCTCCGGTTCAACGGCGGAGGTCACATTAACCACTCGATTTTCTGGCAAAACCTCTCCCCCTGCGGCGGAGAGATCAGCAAACGGTTCTGCCAAGGGATCAACAAGTCTTTCGGCTCTGTGGAAAAGATGAAGGAGTTGCTTGCGGCCGCGGCGGTGGCCGTTCAGGGATCCGGTTGGGCCTGGCTCGGATTTTGCCAGCAATCGGGTAAAAATAAAAAAAAATCATGAATTAAACTGAAACGACCCAAAATCATTTCATAAATTTGAACCAACACCTGCCTCTAATACTGAATTGTTTTATTGCACTTTAAAGAGGGACAAACATTTCTGTACAATTAAATAAAAAAAAAAAAATGATTTGTGATAATTTCATTGTAACTTAATGAATTGGATAATATTTTTTTATTATTAACCCAACATTCTTAAGGGTGTTTTTTATAATATATATATATCTATTATTATTATTTTAGGTCTTTTGAAGATTGCCTCTTGCTCGAATCAAGACCCCCTCCAAGCGACCACTGGGCTCGTTCCGATATTTGGAATTGACGTCTGGGAGCACGCCTACTATCTGCAATACAAGAATGTAAGGGCGGATTATGTGAAGGCTATTTTTGACATCGTCAACTGGAATGATCTGAGCCAGCGCTACGAAAAGCTCGTCCCATGCTAAAGTAATTTTCCGGCACTCGCAGTTTGGAGTAATTTAATTTTTTTATTTACAAGTCGTGCAGAATTTTGTGATTCCTCCACAGATAGCGATGAAATATTTTTTTGTATAGAATTATGTGCTTGTTGGGATTATTTTTTTGAATAGTACTATGTTTAAACATATGTTTTTCTTTATTAATTTCATTCCCTTATTTAATGTGTAATAAAAACATACAACAAATTACTAAATCAGGATTTTAATTAATACCTGTCAAATTAGTAAATTCGAAAAAAAAATTCTAGGGGGAATAAAAACTTTCTGTTAATGGATTCGTGTTCAGCACACTTTAAACTATCTCTGCACTTAGTTTTAGCCTATTGCAGCCAAAAAATATTTTTTTATTGAAAATATTGTCGAACTTTGAAAAATGGTTAAAATTGTTTCTAATAAAGGTTGTAGAGAAATAAATTGTTAGTCTCGATTATATAAATTAAAAAGGCGCTTTTTTCTTATATTTTTTTTATTTCCCAATACATACAGTTATATTACAAATGTCACCTAATTATCATCTTAAATCAATCCTAGGTTTATATATATATATATATGCAAATGTATGTATCAATTATAAACACAGTTTTCATTAATACTAAATAGTTGAATATTAGGTACTCCATTAATGTACAAAAAGCTTATTTAGGTAAAAAGATGTGTGTGTGTGTGTAACAGGGGGTGGATGCAGAGACTTTGCACCCATTTCTTCGAATATATACATAATATAAAAAGCCGTCGTCATCAAACTACAATCTCTTCGAATAAATACAAAATGATTTTTACAATATATGTAATGTGTCGGTCAATAAATTTTCTACCCGCTTCAAACATATTCAGAGCTGTTTATTAAGGGGAATAGTTAAGTTTAATGCGTATGTTATTTTTTTATCGTTGAAGTCTAAGCAACTTTTATAGTGGATATTTATGTAGAACACGGAGTTAATTTATAAAGTACACGTTAAACTTAACATTTCCGTACGGATTGATTGTAATACTTTTTTTTCAAGGGTAATCACGCTTAATACTAACGAATAAAAATAAAAGTACAATAGTATTTCAGTTTCACTGTTTTTTTTTTTATTGTTGAAACACTGCTGTAATTTAATGTTGCTTTTTTTTATTGTAGCAGTGATTCTGTGTTGAAATTAAAATGCTATTTAAATTTTATTTAATTGATGAATTTCATCAACTGACAGCCTCGACCATTTAATTAAAAAAAAAGTATTTGAAATAATTATTCTTCAATTTTTGTTTTCAATATCGGTGTATGTAAGTGTATGTATATCGGTGTTTCATTTTTACAGTGTATAAAAATTGTCTTACATTTTTTTTTTGGCGCAATTAACATTCACTCATTAAAGCATTAATAGAATATACACAGTGATTTTTCCATAAATGAATTCTGCTTATCACTATTATTTTCCTTCTTCTAAGTGTAAATAGTAACTGAGATATACGGAGCCATCTTTTCGTTCTTCTTTTTCACAACCAAAACGAGGTTGTATTGAAAATTCTGGTCGTGTTCATTCAGAATTTTCCTTCGAAAACCGTTGATATACAATCGTGTCACTAGAAACTACTTACTAATAAAAGTATTGTTGTGTTTTCGTTCTCTATTTGGTTTTGTGCTAGATGGGAATTAGTTGTCGTGGAAGTGTTGCGAATTCCCTGTTCTCGTGTTTAGTTCCTCCCATGGGTTTATCCAGAGCTTATTTAAATAGTCTGAAATATTGGAATGGGGAGTTTTGAAATCTCGGAGTTCGTCAAAAATGTTTCAAATAAAAGTTGTTTAGAATTAAATTCTGTACAACTTTTGTTTGAAAAATTTTTTCATAGCCCTTGAAATAACCGCTGTGTATAATCTGAAAAAAATGTTTTCGGCTTATTTGATAGCTAGCAAAAAATGTTTCAAATAAAAGTTTTTATTATGTCGAAAAATAACTTAAGTGTCGGGAAAACGTTGTGAATCGCACTGTTTTTCTTTTTTTCATAGTATTTTATTTCGATTTCTAAACCCATAGGAGTGTTTTTTTTTTGGAAAGATTAATTTAAAGAGAGTCCTTCTTTCTGGGATTTTGGTTTTCAGCGTGAGGAATCTTTATTAATCATCTCTTCAGCCTCTTAAACATTCATCCAAAATGTACATATACAATTCGTTGTGCTTTTGCCTTTACATCCTTTAATATCGCCTCGTGTTTTTGTTTATTATTATTTTTGTTTAGACGTAAGAATGACTAGCGGTGCTAGCCTTGCGGCGGTGTCACGCCGACGTCTCGTTCTCCCCCCAGCCCTCGCTGTCGCACTCGCTCTCCGAAGCCGAGTCCGAGTCGCTGAACTCGACGGCCACCCTCCTCGCCAGTATGCTGGCGACGTCGTGCAGCCCGTTCCCCCTCTCCACCTCCTTCTGCTCGATCTTCTCCACCTTGCGCAGCTTGATGCCATCCCTGATGGCCTTCAGCAGGTCGTTCCTGGGGTCCACCATCGGCGGAAGGGCCTTCTGGACGGCGCGCTCCTTAGGCGGCGTCAGCTTGGGCGGTGAAGAATTCAGTATCTTAGCGAGGTCGCCGTTCAGGAGTGGCGGTGGCGGGGAGGCCGGGCCGTTGGCGGTCAGCAGGGGCATGGGCGGGGGCGGAGGTGGCGGCGGCGCCTGCACCACCGGCGTGGACTGTTTCGGGGGTGAGGCTTGCTTCGGCACGGGCGGGGGTGGTGGAAGGTCTTGCATCGGTTCCGGCGTCGCCTGGTGAGAGTGCGGGCTGTTGGAGCGGGATTGGCTCGACTGCCTCACCAGGTGCGACGGGAGGCCGTTCGGTGGGGACATTGAGGTTTCGGGCGGTGGTGGCGGCGGCGGTAAGTTGTCTCTTCCCGTCGACATACTCCTGCCCCGTGTCGGCGTGTTGGCCGATGGTGTGGATTGGTTGCTGGGTGGTGCCGGCGGGGGTTGCGAGGGGCGGATTTTGCGCGTCGGTGTGCCGGGTTGGTACAGGCTGTCATTGCTGAGGGGGCCCTGGCCGTACATGCCTTGCTGGTAAGGGTTTTCCTCGTAAGGGGGATACATCGGGGAATGCATACCGTCGGGCATTTCTTGCTGATACGATCGTCGGATCTCGATCGAGTTGGGTCTGTTCGGCCGGTCCATCATCGGTTGTACTTCATCCATTTGCTGCGGATTCCTACAAATATTTTTACATCATTAACAAAAATTCATACACACATAACATCACATGCATTGATATTTTGTAATTAAATCCACAATTTTGCTAAGAAAAAAAATGCATAATAGATGGCGCTACTGTACCCAATTTTCAATTACATTTGATTTATTGAGATTGGATTGCCTAGTCATAATTATAACACCCGCAACTTATCCAAATAAGTATACATAAAATATTTCTACGAATTTAATAACACACCCAAGCAATTCGAATCCAAGTCTGAATCTTGATTTACTTTTCAAACTCAACTCTTGTCATTCTTTGGATGAGTTGCGCCATCTAGTGTAGCAATCCATTTTTACATGCAAAATTAAATTTTCATCCATGCGATTTTTATTTACCTGTACTGTATTTGATTCGTGTTCTGCGGCTGCGGCATGATGTACTCCCCGTGGCCCATGGCGATCTGCCGCTGCCTCTCGATGGTCTTGTGCGGCTGTCGCACCCTCTTTTTGTGCCTGCCGCCGCTCTCGGGACCCTGGGCGTTCCTCGGCTTGTGCGGCTTCTTGCCCTGGATCGCCTTCTCCGTGTCCTTGATCATCTCCTGCCGCCAGAGCTCGAAGAAATAGTTCGGATCGGTGTAGAACTTCAGCCCGTCCTTTCCGTCATCCCGGTAACAGTTGAGCTTATCGAGCGGAGGAGGCTTGTCACAGGATTGGTAAGTCTCCAACATCGCCGTCGGCATTGTATTCCGAGAGAAAATCTATTAAAAAAAATAAAATATTTGAGTGTATATTCGTTGCTCGATATATTCAGCATAGTTTTCTCAACACGAAACAAACGATCAATCATTGATTGAAATATTATAAAGATGCACAACGTTTAACACGCACGTTGTGCATCTTTATAATATTTCAATCAATGATTGCTGTTACGAACTGGAGAAAGTTAAGACAAAATTAAAGTATTTCTATCTACTGCGCTTCGTTCTATTTGAATTATATTAAAAAATCCTTAATAAATTTGTAACTGTAGAATTTGAAACTCAAAACGCGCACTCACTTGTTGATCGAAAACGACGGCGCTCTTGAACGCCTTCCGCTTGTGTATGTCCTGGAGCGACACCTCCTCGACGGTGCTGTCCAGCTGCGTCACCTTGATGGCGAGCCGGTCGATTCTCGCCTGCAAGGAATTCGACCTGTCGTAGATCTGCTGCGTGTCGCGCGCCAGTTCCCCGAAGAGGTCCTCCGCGTGCCTGGACAGCGAGGACAGCTGTCTGACGGTGTTGGCCAGCGTGCCGTTCGTCGCCGCTTCGAGTTCCGAAGGCAGGGGAAAGTCCTCGGGGATGGTGCCGCGCGCCACGTGCACCGGCTCCACCAGTCTCTTCGGCAGCGGCATTTTTTTCGGTCGTGTCCTCGGCGCGTACGGGCTACCTCGAAGACGATCGCATCATATGTTCTGAACAAAAAAAAAACGAATTGTGTGCTGAATGAGTGTTTGCGACGATAATTTTACGCTGATTATCTTATCAGCGCGCTCGCCCAGAAGTAGGTCTTGCTCATTTTTATGATAATACCATTTTATCACCTTTTTGATTATTTACAAACGATTTTCAGTATATGCAGATGTTCTCTTTCTGCCCTGATATAAATTTATAATAATAATAATTATTATTATTATTTGCTACAAAAATATATCGTCGAACATCATATTTTAGTTTCTTTAATTTATTTCCCAATAGAAATACAGATTTTCCAATTACAGGGAAACATATATATTGAAATATTAGCAAATACGTTAAATTCAGATATTCCTAAATAATATTACATTCTGAAGATGTTCAGAAAAAAATCTGAACTGTCCTGACGATTCGCACAAAAACAAATTGATGTATTGTAACGGTTTACTCATATTAAGTAATATTTCCGTTAATATAAATGACGACATCAAACACTCATCGCGGAACGAAAACTAAATTCCGCGATCCGCCAGTTAATTGTGTAATGTCATTAAATGCTGACACGCTTTTGTAAATTGGTTTAGTAGTAAATATTCCAAATCGTTTTCAATCTGGCTTATATTCAAACCAACCATTGTTGGTCGCAAGAAAAATGCACTGTCCTAAATGCAAGAATAATGTTCAAAGTATTACTTTTACTACTTATGTGCATTTTCAGTTCAATTTCTTTATCTACTTCAGCTTATTGTAGCTCAAATCTAAGAAGAGTGTCTTTTTGCGAACTAACGCAATGACTGGCCTAATTCGGTCATTTGAGTAACATTTCCCATGTTCCGAATTTCATCACAACCACAATAAAAATCCCACGTTTGTAACATCCCGTGAACACAAGAACCTCTTAAAAAAAAGTATTATATCCACGAAACGTTAAATCTTCACCGACCGATATTGCTCTTTTTCCATTTCTTAAATTCCGAGCACACGCCCGCTTCTGCACGCTGTCAAAACAAAACTATCGAGTCCGATTCGGATGAAATTTGATGACAGTTACCGTCTAAGAGAATGTTCTACACGATTGTAAACTCCTCTTATGATAGTAAGGCTAAGTACTTATAGGACCGCCCACGTATTATAGCAGTGTTCCCACAAAAATAAACATAACAGCTTCTTTATTTTCACGGTTTTTTTTGTTACTGTAGAAACACCGCTATAATTGTTTCGTCAACATAGTGGCATCATTAGACAAATAATGAAACAATTGCAGCTGTGTTTCTAGAGTAAAAAAAAAACGGTGAAATTAAAGAATTTTTTGTGTTTTTATTGAAGAAAAACTGTGAATCTAAAAAAACTGTTGCGTTTTTAACATCACAGTTGTTTTTTTTTTAATGTAACAGTGTTTCTACAATTGTTCGAGTTTAGTTTTTACTGAACTAGAACAATTGTAAAAACTTGTTAATTGTTGAGGCTTCTGCTTTGTTATACATATTACATTAAAAAAATGTGAATCTAAATAATATAGTTTTTAATTTAATTTGCAACAAATATAATTCATGCTGGATGTTTTATTATTAATACATCTCTTGGGAAATTAAAACCGCAGCACGCGCAATGAACTCGACCGGCGTGTTGTTATCAAGGAGTTATGGGGGCCTCCTCCATAATTGGGTTCGCGTATTTCAAGATGGTTTCGGCCAGGAGCGTTTAAAAGGAGATCTTAGTCACACCTCGGGTTATTCGCGTTTCCTGTCGTCGTCGTTAATCGCGATGGCTTCCCTGTTATTCGATCCAACCTCTCGATTTTTTTTGTTTGCTTTCATTTGTGAATTTGTTCAAAATTCTCAATAGTTACATGAATTTGTACGATATCAAACACAACCGAGACACTTGGTTTCTTGAATAGTTCAAGTTGTGTATATTATTTGCCTGTTTTGATAATAATAATATTTATTGCCAAACAGGAAATAAAGATTTCCCAATTACAAGACATTTAAGTATTATTGTCTTGTAGATAACAAAAATACGTATTTTATTATATTTCATAAAACAACAATAAAATAACTAATTATTTGATTGACATAAAGCAACTATGGATTTTAATTTTGATTTGGTTCTTATTGATCATTAGATGAAACATTTTAACTAATGTTGAATTCGAAATTAAAGGCAAAATTGTTTGTTCAATGCTTTCGACTTATCGTCATTATCAAGGAAATAATAACGATAAGTCGAAACTAGTTGAAAAATAAAAAAATAAGTGAAACAGTCCAAGTACCTTTAGTTTCGAATTCAATGCATTTCAATGATCCCAAAAAGTTATCACGAGTTATTGGTTAAAACTGTTACAAATTATGCTGATGGGTGATTTTGCGACAAACTAAAACTACATTTATAAAGTCAAGAAATCAAGAATTCAACTTTGTATGTACGTGTATTCTCTTCCTATTTTTTTATTTTTTTTTATTAATTTTCATAAATAAATAGTGGCAGTAGAAACGAAAGCTGCCGGATAATTAGTCGGGCTCTGAAGGAGAAAGATGCACCGCCTAATTAGGAAACTCGAATCTTGCGAAAGAAGCAGTGTAGTTGTAGAAAGACTCGCGTTAATTTATTCGGAATGTCATCCTAATGAATATGCACACGCATTTTAAATTAAACGCGATCGGTTTAAATATTTGTTATGCGCATAATTTAAAGAGACAGAGAGAGAGAGGCGAGTCGAGGAGTGAGGTTGGTTGAATTTTCGTTTTCGTGGTCAATCTAATCCAAGAAACAACCAAATAATTTATTTAAAAATATTTTCAAATAATTTTTAATTAATTTACAACCGAATAAATCGCTGAATTATATGGAAATATGATAATAAACGCGGAGATCAACACTAGTCTTTGCGTTTATTATCCTTTCAAAGTTTCAGTGTTATATTCTCGTAATTAACGACAATACATAATTGTGAAATATTTACGCGGTCTAAATAAAAGTACGCGAGGAGCGAGCAGGTTATTCTTTCACATCCTTTCCGCGGCGCGATTAATATAATAAAGGACGGGCAATTAAAGTAGACTCGTGTGGGAAAGCTCTCTCGTGTCGGGGGGGAAAATTGCCTTTTCCATAATTAGAACTGGCCAGCCAGCCAGGCATCAAATTAACCGTTGTAACACCTGTATTTGTGGTAATAATACTTAGATTTTATATGCAAAGGGTGGGTCAACTAACCCTTGGAATTTGAATCGGCTAAACTAAACTAATGATTTTTTTTCTTCCTCTTACAAAAAATATGAGTTTATTAAAAAAAAATGGACGGCATTTATTTTCTATTTATTTTTATTTTTCTATAAATCTATATCTATTTTAATATGACCTTTAAAATTGCACATTTCAAGATTTCAGACAATTAAGTATTTATAAGGCAATACAATATATACTCCATATATACACTTCAATATACATATTATTCTAATTTAAGTGCGCACCATTACTAACTTTATTAGAAAGACGCGGTTTTCAGCATTCGTTTATTAAAGAACTCAACTACATTCCCACCCAAATTAATGCCTTTGTACCCCTTGAGAACGCCAGGAAAAAATCGCAAACCTTAATAAAATGTTTGCTCTTTTTGCGAAGGTCAACTTTGCGAGCAAATTGGCTGAAACCTAATTACTTATCAATGCTCAAATTTTCACATTCTTTAGCTACATTTCTGTATAAAATGAAGTCTTTTGGAATTTTTTTAATTTTCAACAAAATTTTACTTTTTTACGATTTTTTCATTTTTTATGGGATCGATCATTTCGAGCGAATCGATACTTCAACTGATTGATCACTGACTGATCGATCTTGCCCATCATTCATTTATTTGCAAACGTTTCCAAAATTGTTTGTTAAAAATCCCCCGCTTGTTGAAACAAGCCTACAACTATTAGCACGCCCTAAATTTGTTCATATAAAAAATAAACAAAATCTAGATTCATCAATTTACATATCTGAATATAATAATAATGCAATTGGTAACCATTAGCGTTTGCCAACATTGCTCATTCTCACGTGTCGCACATACATATTCTACAGTAACACAATCCGTCCTCGTAATATCTGCTCGCCCCTCCTCCCGCTACTTTGTATATAATTTAATAACACATAACACAAACTGTTGCAACTTGGAAACTTGACAGTGTTGTGTCACAAACACCATCCGCGTGCGAATTCCGCCTCGGGCGAAACGTTCGCGCACATTTCAACAGGGAAAACAAACAAAAACTGCGACGAGCTGTGCATTTGCCTTTCTTTTACACAATCATTTTTTATTAAGAATTTATTAATTTACCTAATTTTAGAATATATTAATATGCATTTTAAATGATAATCGATAATTACTGAGCATCATTATCAAACCAACATTTTTAATAAATGAAACACTTTTTACTTTGATTGTTAATTGTTGACTATAGTTTCGACAACCGTAGCGTGTGATTATTAAAACAAATATTTTCGATTGTCGAAAAAATAGTCAACAATAAACAATCCAGTTAATTTGTGAAACAATACCAAGTCTTTCCTTTAAATTACATTACATAGTAAAAGTCCAGTTCTACAAAGACTTTTTAAAAAATTAAATTACAATGTATAGCAAAATATAAACCTCAACAATTATCAAATTAAAAGTTTTATTTTGGCTGAAAGATGGACACTTGATAGCCATTTAAATGTACATTATAATATAAAAAAAATATGTACATGAATCGAAACTACAAACACTAAAGTGAAATCATAACATATACTAAGTTAAAAGTGTATTATTTAAAAAAAAAATCGGAATGCATAACGAAGTCAGAGCCATAAAAATTAATAAATCGTGTCTTTTTTTATTTATTTAAAATGTATTATTGCCATCGCGGAAAGAGAAAAGTAACCACAACAATAACAGTAAAATCGTCGCAGGCCTTTCAAAGAAATAAGGTCAATTGTAGCGCTGGTGTTACTGCTGTTATTTTTCATAAACACCACCGTGTTGTTGCAAGTTATATAATTAGTTGTTTTTTTTTTCTTTGTTCAAACAAATTTGAAGAATTCGTCTTTAATTTGTGTTTGAAATGTTGCAAGTGAAGGAGAGAACGGACAATTTTCACAACGCAAGTAGACCAGAGAGTCGGAATGTGCCAGTTTTCAAATCAAACAGTAATAACATTTACAGTTATCGCGTGCATATAAATTGAAATAAAGGAACAAACGTCGCGGTGGATAAGAAGGAAACGCGTTGGCAGTCGCGATTTATTTATTGAGTTGTTCTACGCGGAAGTCGAGGGACGTAACATTGATAGAAAATAAATAACAATGATGATTACAATTGCAATCCTGAAATATTTCTTCCCTCTTTTAAATGAGATTAATTTGATAAAAAAAAAATAACGCATAAGGCCACGTTTATATTGAGGAACACCGATTCTAGATAATAGCTGCATCATCATGATGAGAGAAATATAAAGATTCACGATTAAATTGCAAGGAATTTTTCTCTCGATTCTAGATGCACCATCATGATGTTAGAAATATAGAGAAAGATGATTAAATTGCAATACTGAAATATTTCTTCTCTCATTTTAATGTAGACGCATGTTGGATAAAAAATAACACATAAAGCCGCGATTATAGTGGGGAAGTCGATTCTAGGTACAAGCTGCATCATCATGATGACAGAAATATAAAGATTCGCGATAGAATCAAAGTGGCTAGCTAAAATACAGCAGTTTTGCGTAATTTAAAAATGTCCAGTGCACAGAAAGAAGATACGATGGCATTTTTCATGCACTGGACGTGTTTAGGTGGCTAACTATAAATTCAAGAGGGGAAGGAACAAACGCACTCATCATCTAAATCTATAATCAAGCTGGCTAACTATATTCAACAGAGGGGGGGAGGTGGACGAAGAAACAACGCATGAATGGAATGCGATTTCAATTCACGAAGCGCTACGTGAATCCAGTTTAATTCACGAGTCCCTTTGATAGGCGGCTGTCACGGAAGACGATTGTGCGTGAATTGACTGTGTCCTCCTCCGCAACTTTCCATTTCCCGACATGAATTTATTTATTCGCGGCGATATATTATCTGTCAAGCACGACGAAAACACTCGGGGCATTGCACAATTACGTTGAGGAAACCAACCACCGCGTGTCTACGATGCACCACCGGGGGCGCACTATTGATTTTTCAAAGTGGAGAAAACGCGACCGGAGCGAGAGAGAGGGAGGCGAAGCATGAGGGAAACAGCCAAGAGAGTTCACCAAACTTTTCCTTACCTTCTAATGTGGACCTAGTTTATTTTCTAACAAATTAGAGCTACATCCGTAAAATAATGAAAACGTGTATTTTTTTTCCTAAATGCATCTTAGTATATTGCACAAACTCAAATAAAACAATAAAAGTATACTCAAATGACATTTGTAATTAGTTATGTGTGTTGAATCTTTAATGATTAATTTATTTACAGCAGCGCTGGCACAATGAGTTTTATGGTAATTGTGAATACCGTCACAGTCGTGATTACCTAATGATCTCTAGACAAACAAAATAAAATTCGTCGTTTTAGCTTAAAAATGAAAATAACTCAACATCTGTGGATGGGTTAGTTTTTTGTATATTCTGAAAGAGCAGGCTTTGTTTGATAACCTGAGCGAGAATTATAAAGATCACCTGAAAATTATATTTTTTATGATTTTTTTAAATTGGAATATTTATGAAAACGCACGAAAATTCGTCGTTTTAGCCTAAAAATGAAAATAACTCAAAATCTGTGGATGGGGTATTTTTAGTTTTTGGTATATTCTGAAAGAACAGGCTTTGTTTGATATCCCGAGTGAGTTTCATGAAGATTCCCTGAAAATTATATTTTTTATGATTTTTTGAAATTGGATTATTTGTGAAAACGCACAAAAATTCGTCGTTTAAAACGAAAATTCAAGAAACATTTTGCTCGCTTCGAAACGAATGGAACATTGCTCCAATTAATCCCCTCCTCCTCATTCTCCTAACAATTTCTGTATAGCAGCGCGTGAAAACAAGCGACAAGATAATACGAAAATAAACATTCCCCGTGAAGCTTCTGGGAACCGACGGACGGAATCAACACATCCTGTTTGAAACACACGCGCCGCTCATCTTACCAATTTAATTATTTCACATTACACAAAAAAAAGAAGGAGAAAATATTCCGACAATCCCAACTCTCGTGCATGTGTATATTATATTCCGGAAATTGCGCGCCCGGGTTAAATCCCGACCTCGCTCAACTCAAGACAAAATATCAGAACAAGTCAGTAATTTATGTCGTCGACCGATTCAGTCACTCAATTAAGCCGAAAAGTGCAGCCTGAATGGGGGCTATTATCAGGATGTGGTTTATTGGCTGGCCAGTTTAGCCGATTAATGTGATAATAACGGGGACGCGGAATTGTGCCAATGGTCGCGGGATAAACGACGGCGTCGTTCTGTTTACCATTTGCGAAAAATTGTTGTTTTTAATTCAAAATAACAATAAATTCTTTTGCCAAGGAATGGAGAAATAATTAGTGGGAATTTTTAAAACTTTCTAAATGAAACACTTAGTTTTGTTTCACTATACTTTTTATTTATCAGTGGAAAGTTGAGCCTTATCGAAAATATAATTTTCAATCGGTGAACTTGCAAAGTCGACTGAATTTTTCTTTCAAATTTACATTTATTTTTTTAGTTTTTCAATCGTTTTAAGTGGAAATGATGTAAGACAAATTGGTCTGTAGCCTTTTGCCTGGGTAGTATCTTTCCCAGGTTTTGGTATAAAGACCACTCTGATTTTCTTCCGGGCGATTGGGACATGTTTTAATGCTATGCTAACCCTGAATAATTTTCATAGCACCAGTAGTAGTAGGTGGTTTATTCCTTGTTGTATCAACACTGGGTAGATTCCATCCTGTCCCGATGTAGAAAATACTTCATAAAAGAATAACAACAGTTGCTTTTATTATATTTTTTCGCGGATACCATTCGAAATGAAATTGATAGAACATTATCAAATTCATTTTTTTTTTCTTGAATAACTTTCTCATTTATTACTTAGTGAAACATGGTGAGAATATTTAATGATTAAAAGGGAGTGGTTTGTTTGCATTTGGTTTGTTTCATGAATACATATTTGTGAAACAGTGTTTTTTATTTTATAAAGATCGACTATCCGATCCTTGCAAGTAATCGAGCCGCTCGGGCAAAGCTGTGCTGATGAGGCATGAATCCCGAAACGCGATTCTACAGATAGCCTTGTAACTATTATTTGTTGTTTCCTTTCATTAAATAATTTCGACTCAAACCGTTACAATGCAAGAAACAAATATCTATTGTGTAATCCAATGTCAGGCAGGGTATATGCTCGGGAAGTAGTTGTTTCAATAGATGTTTGACAAAAACTTATAATTTTTGCAGTTGGAAAAAAAGGTTTGATAAAATTTTATTGATCATTGAGAAAAATTATCCTTGTACCCATAAATAACATTTTTTAAATCGCAAATAAACTTGATGATGCGCGTTTTTTTTTTAACAAATCGCGCATTTAAATATCCGCACATTCATTGCGATTATCGCTCGCGGGGGCAAAAAAATCCCGGCGCACCTTTATCGGCATTTTAGTCATACTTTCTAAACAAAACACTTCACGGACTCGCCGTTCCATTCCGTTTTGTAAATAACACAACCCGACGACCGAATCGATAGCCGCTCGCTCACTTTTGATAAACGGCGAACACTGTTGTTTACGAAATATCCGGGACCGACACGGGTTGGCAACCCTAATACCCCCTCTCGTTCCTATTACTCACATCCCCCATTAAGGGAACCCCGAAACGGAATTTTAATCGATATATTGTTTTTTTCTCTTATGGGATTTTGATTGATTTAGGTTGTTATCTATCAATAGTGAGCGTGCGTTATTGTGCAACGCCTCCCTTGATTTCACCCTGAGTTTGATTTGTTTATTACTGCTCATTAATCCCTGGAATATTCAAATTAATAGTCGTCCCGTTTATTTAATCAGTTAATTAAATATTTCGCGTTAGATGAACGGGCGGGCAGCGCGCTGGCCGAGGCCAATAAACCAGCCGCAGACGTAAATGTGTAAATGTCAAGATAGCGCGAGACGCCTCTCTTACCTTTTCGTTTTGCTTCTTGTTTATTCCGCGCCCCCGTCGGAATATCCCCCAGCGTATGGGTCCTTGTTGATAACGGTGACGAAGGGGGGCCCCCACGGATGAGTTCGCTACACCCAAAGAAATCACTCACAATCACTCGCGGACACGGTGCCAACATTGACCGTCCTCAAGTAACTGATTTTTGTTTTGACAGCCGTGCGCGCAGCGCTGCCAATCGCAATGGGCAGCGCCGTCTCCACTACCAACCATCACTTATGAACTAAAAGAAGTAAAGGAAATTACTGTTGGACAAAATCGAATCGAATTTAGTAATCGAATACCAACTTTAAGTAGCTAAAATTAATAAATAACAATAAATTTGAGTTTATTAATAAATAAGGGACATTTCCCAAAATTAATAATAGAAATAAAATTAAAAAAATGTCATATACTACATTTTGCAGTGACAAAAAAGATCGACTTTTGTCATTTTTCTAAATTAAAATTGAATTAGTAATTATTATAATTAATTAATGTAATAACAACTAAAATACATGGCTCAATCATAGAATCTGTACTACACTTCAGAGTGAAGTTGGCTGCATTACAGTGCCCCGTCGTTTCAAATCAAAAACTATAGAGTAACTAGTATTTCATCCTCTTTGCAAGAACGTACAATGAGTATAATACGAATTACAACCACGAGATGGCACTAGCAATAATTTATCGTACCTTTTCGACGTACAAAATCCATTATTTAAATTGTAATTTTATTGTCTATTTAACTGGATATTTATGCAGGATCTAAAGAAAGGTTATTCCATAAAAACGGGCAATCTAGGTAAGATGAATGAAAGGTTCTTAGGATAAAAAGCGTAAGTTAAAAAGGGTTAGTTATTCCACAACAAAGGCCATCGTTGGCCCATCTATGGTCTGTATTGGGAACTAATATACAGATGAAAACATAAAACGCAAGTTCACCGTCGTTGCTCAATGAATGACGCACGGATGACGTAAAAAATTAATTGACTAATTTCCTTATTTTAATGCCGTTTTAACACAATAAAAGCGTACTGAAGTGTAACATTTTTCGTTTCGCGTAAAAATTGGAAAATAATTGGAAAACTTTTAAAATGGAAAATGTCACGCATCAAAAAAAAAGTGTGCGTGTCTGTATGTGTTTGTTTTAAATGTTCAAAATTCGAATAAGTCATGTTAGGCAACTTACCGAATGTACACCAGTATGTACATTGGGTTGATTAAGTCAAAATTTTAAATTAATAAAGTTTTTATTAATTTTCGATTTTTTTATCTATCTTGTTACATACATAAAAATGAAATGAAGTCCCCAGAAGACATTCGAAATTCGAAAGGTAAATTTTTATTTTCAAAATTTCCCTTACGATTTTCTGGAGAAATATAATTCTAAAAACAAATTCGTGTTTGGTATTGCTTAATTGCGTTTAAACATAATTTAATAAAAGAAACAAATATAATATGTACCCTAGTGTAGATATTACCCTGTTAAAATTTCTTTTCACCTGAGATTTTTCTGATATAATTTAAAAACTAACATTTTTTAAAAACTACCAATATTTGAATATTAGAACTAAAGTTATTGTCATCACACATGCAACGCTATTTGCGTAATGATGTAATTAATATATGCAACTTTTGTTAAGACAAAGTGTAATTTATGCAATTCCTAATGTAAATGAAATTGCATATATATTATCTAGAGTTTATACTAGGATTTATTAATTTTTCGTGCGTTTTATCGGATTCTAAGGTGAATATCTTAAAGATTAATATTTTAAATTGAACATCTCTACTCTAAATAACTTTGACTACATAAATATGGACTGCTAGTCCCTCACCATTTCTCATGTAAACACTGATCAATAATTGTATCCAAGTGGGAACCCGACTAAGTCGCACCCCATTAAGAAAAAAAGGTGGGAAATTCAAAAACTGGTGAGCAGAATGGTTACATTCACGGAAAACCGATTTGTGTGGTGCCGCAGCGTTTTAGACAAGCGGTAAAGCGTATATTTTTTCCACTGGATCGCTTTTAAAGCCATCCAGTGGTATAAAATTAATTAATTTCTGGAATAATCTTTGAAACGAATAAAATATAAAGGCGATTCAAACGGTAAAATATTTTTACTAATTACAAGCTAAAAAAACTGCATGGATGTGCTTAAATCAGTAGTTTTTTTTATTTTTTTAATTCGAGTCAAATCTGTCTAACAGATACTGGCATAAATTGCAGGTGATGTGGAAGGTGATGTGGAATACTTGTTGAATAAACATACCAGTATTTGCGGTTTATAATAATGTAACATTCTGAAATAGTAAACTGTTTGAATCAAAGTTCAATTATTGTAAACACGTTTTTTTTTCTAACACACTCTTTTCTCGCCCATCTCTATCGACCTTGCTCATAAACAAACTAGTCTCTTACAACTTATCGCCACTAATTATTATTCGCTTGTTTAAATCAGTGAACCAAATTAGATAGATTAGAGCAATGATTATATCCTAAATTTATTATTTTCAAATCATTTTTATTTATTTTTTTCGTTTCACACATACAAGAATTCTCGCAGAAAGTTGTGCGAGAATTATATATAACAATTTCGCTACAATTCTATATATGAAAATTATATTTCGTTATTTTACTCAGCAAAGAATTATTGTGAAAATAAATGACGTTTACTTTCAGAGTAAATTATTTTTACAATAACCCAATACAAACAGGCGCGCCAGTGTCCACAGTAACATTATTGGGAGATTGTTTTATATAATTATTTTTTAGATTATTTTGAACATGTTCAATTTATTTCACGCGAGAATTCTCTCAAAAAATATTGTAACGAAAGTGAAAAGAAACTGGAAAGATCGCACTGGAATGTTCCACGGAGCGCGCGACGCTAAATGCGGCGTCATCGAAAGTTCCGGAAAGTTCGAGAAACAAGCACGCGCGCTCTAGTGGCGCTGCAGGCGGTCAATCGCGAACGTCCTAGTGCTCGACATTTCTTTGTAAATAAATAGTGACAGTGTGATCTAAATATATGTGTCAAGTGTATTGTAAATAAATGAATAGATATTGTGTTACTTATTTCCGAGTTTCATTAAATCCAATTTTGTAATTATATATTATAAAAATCGCTGTATTACACTTGCGCAAACTTATAATATATTATCTCTCTATATATAATTATATTATGAATTTCTCCTAGGATTCTTGTGAGTGTAAAACAGTCCTTATGTATTTTTTATATCTAAATTTATCATTATTATCCTTGTTAAAATTCGAGTAATATTAATGATGGAGTATTTCTAAATAAGCAATTTTAAATAAATATTATTTAATATGTTGCATTAATAAAATTATCATATTCTTAATTTTTGGTAACAAAACAGATCTAGAAGATCGACTTTGCCCATCTCTAGTATTTACTTCACCTTTGCAGTCGTCGTCGGCGACCATTGCGCCGCTGCAGTCCATCGATTTTATTTTACCAAACTCGGCGTCCTTTCGCTGCGAAATTATTTCGTTGCACCATCAATAATTCTATATGATTTAATCCGTTGCATAACTATCAAAACGGCGTCGCAACTATAATCAAACCACAAACAAATCGACTAGTTATCTTATCCCTTTTTTATTTACTACTTGTTCTGATACGCTTGCGACTAGTGTTGATAAGGAGAAAGCCGGGACGAGCCGGACGTTCAATTAGGAAGCTCGCCTTTTTTTTCCTAGTCGGTCGCAATTGACGCACCAAGGCGATACCAGTCGAGTATTGAGTGTCATTGCGAGAGGTGTTAGGTATTTTTTTTAATTTGTTTGTTTCCGCAATGGCCCTGCGGAAGTGTTTACACGTGGTGTCTATTGCGCACTACGCCTACGTGATTTGGTACTCGGTGAACGTTTTGAATATCAGCAGGATTTTGCCGATTGGGGATGAAGTGCCCGGGGTTTTCAGGGGGCAGTTGAGATATCTGACGTTTTGGGATTTGGTGAGTCGTGGATTTTTGCAATCGAAAAAAATTGGATTTTTAATTTGCATATCAGTGTTTTCATTATTTTTTAAAGCAATGTACTATGCCTTTACAATGAAAGAAATAAACTCATTTAAATTGATGATGATTCATTTCGATAAATGAAATTTATTTCGTTTCCGGTTTATTTCGCTAAAGAAAACACGTTATTTACAATGGATATTAAGAATTATTTATGCATAGTATTGGCCGATTCGCTCACCAAAATTCGTGTTGTATTCATTGCATAAATTAGTACCGACAAGAAGTTAGCCACTGATTTGCTTGGCGTATCCACTATAACGAAGGCTCCAGGCACAATCGATTAAATGACAGATAGTAAATAAATACCTTTTAATTATATTATCAAATATCTTCTTGTTTTCACATAATATTCGACCAACAATCATTAATCACTCTATCTATAAAAAAAGTTCAGTTTGACACAAAATATTTTCAATTAATTTACAATAATAGCCATACTAATAGTCGCAGCTTAATCCTTGAATCGATCTAGGATTGATAAAACCGTATTCGCGAATCTTATTGGTTGATCTAAGGATTGTTTGCAATATAATCTATATGTTCACTGTTTTATACATTTTATATGATCCAAGAATTGATTCTGAATTAATTTATGAGTATTGATATGGGCATAAATTATAGAATAACAAATTAAAACAGTTTAATTGTACTCTTTCAAAATAACTTCGTATTTCAATATAAATTATGACCTGGGCATCATTTCGTGTGAAGACCAGTTAATCAATATTTATTAATTGCAATACATTAAAAAGCAGTAAAATTAATTGCTTTCTAATTACGTTGAAATTTATGTATATTTTTAAGAAAATTCGTTAAAATAGACACACAGATGCTTAATCTTATCTATACCATAATCAATTTTAAATTCATGTCTAAAAAAAACAATCCTAATACGTACGCAACATTGATTGCATAACAAACACAACGGTGCATATCTCAATCGCACACCTTGATACGCAATCGAGCACTCGCTTTCTAAATCAGTTTCGGTGGACTTTTCATACATTTCTGACATTTTTATTTTCGCGTGTTTATTTTTTTTTTTTTTAATTGCGATGAATTTAAAATCAAGAATCGCCTTCCACACGACGGCCTGTGCACACTATTTGTCTGGCCTGTGGTACGATTTCTCGTACGTTTACCCGGAAAATGTGGTGCTCAAATATTCGGAGCCGTTCGGAAAGTTGAAATACCTGACGTGCTGGAATATGGTGAGTTGGGAAACGGATGGTTAATTAATTCGCGAAATAAAACCAGTTGTTGTTTGTGTATACATTAGCAGCGTATCGAGCGGTCCCTATTCACAATTTTCGACGCGTTGATTTATCGGTGATAAACAAAATCATAATTCGGTTAAACGTGATTAAAATATTTTTTTCTTTGATAAAAAGTTCAGCCAGCATTCATCTAGCGTATGGATAACTAGAGGCGTCCGCCTCGTTTGAATCTCCAGTCAAATGAACCCGCAATCATCAATCACCATTTCACCGAATTATCACAGAGTCAGAACTCTCGCTCGCAACTCAGCTATGTAACTCTTTTGAGCTAGCTCACTGAGTCGATTCTCCTAAGTGAGCTGGATCTTATGAGGCAGCTCACTGAAATGAGCCAGTTCGTCCATCTCTAGTCTGTACCTTGGGGGACCGACTAGGTTTGCAGGTTCTGAAAAGAAAACGATTGGGAAAAAGTCGCCGTCGTCCGAAAACATGAATAAGACTCAAGGGAATCGCAGCTCCATTCCATCCTCAGCATTAAAACGAAATAAAAAACGGTGTTTAAGGGAAGAAAATAGCCTGATGGCTGAAATAGATTACAGAAATGAAAACAAAAAAGTAAACCATTATTAATTTATACGCTACAAAATATTATGTAAGTTGTTTAGAAAATCGCGGTATAGCAAATGGTAAAATGTGCAGTAATAAATAAATGGAAAAGGATTTTAAAAATGTGTTTCCTACAGATACCCCTTCTTAGGGCGCGTACAAAATCTCCACAGAGACAGACAGAAAGATCTCTCTGGTCGATAGCCATTCTGAGTCTTAACAATTTGTAAATAATTGTAATGATGTGTGTATTGCACACACTCGTATGAACGTGGCTTGTAGAGAATGTGAATATTGGGCTGCCTATATTGCACCACCGCAAGAAGATAAAATTATTTCGTTTTTTTTTTTAAATTCGAGAGCAGACCATTTTAAGAATTGAATTATATTTAAACGATATTTGTAAATTACTAACTCTTTTATAACTGCAATTTATCCGAAAAGTTTCGAATACACTTTTCGTTATAAAACAATTGACATTTCAATCCAGTGGCGTCACGTCAAAAAAAAAAATTTAACCGCCGTATCGGCGTATTTTCGAGTCATACTCGTCATTCAGTAAATTTCCCAATAAAAAAGTCTCTTTCGCGTGGTGCAGGAAAAGGCGAAATCGAGGAGTGCGGCATGCGTTCCCGATAACCCAACCTCCGTCTCGGGTGAACCGCAACGATTGCGAGAGAGCCGCGTGGGGGGGCCAGTAAACCTCCGGCCGGCGTTCCGTTCGGCAGAATGCGCGCCCTCCTGCACCTGTTCGCCGCCCTCCACTTCTGGGGCAGTTGCTACTACGATTGGAACTACGTGAACGTCCCGGCCGACGTGCACCGGATCGGCGTTACCTTCGGCAAGACCAACAAGCTCAAGTTCCTCACGTTCTGGGACGCGGTTAGTAAGGAAATACTCGCATAACCTAACAAAAAATGTGAAAGTGAGCTTCAGCTAAAAATTAACTATATATAATCGAAAGCCCCTTTTACCGATAGGTGTTGGGGTCTAAAAATTAACTATAAAATATTATCCCTTTTACTCAGAATATTAAAGGAAATTCGGGGCTATTTCCTATGGAAAATGTTACGTTTAATGTGTACGTTATTAATTAAATTCGCATTCTATGAATACATCTATTACAAAAGTTGCTTAGACTGTGATGATAAAAATAACGTTCAAGTTAAACTCAACATTTCCCTTACAGAATGACCCTAAATGTCTGTATATCCGAATGTATTCTGGGGCCGTTCTGTTAGTAGGAAATAATCACTTAACCTTAAAAAAATGAAACAAGGGGAAACATTTCCCTTCACTCTTGTTCAGAGAAGATATTTGTTGGTGAGTGCGTAAAGTTTCTTGATACAATAATATTTTATTCCAGAATAAAATATTATTATATTATACTTCTTCAGAGATTTAAAGTTGAATACTTGTTTATCGGAATCTTTTCTGAGACGTGCGATTTTTACGAAATACTCACTTAACCTAAAAATGGAAGGGTTTTTATTTACACCCTTTCTTTTTTTAAGGTTATGTCAGTATTTTTTTTTTAATATTTACCAAACTAATTATTAATTATTTTCAAATAATTTTTATTTAATTTATTATTTGGTTATGTATATTATTAAAGACATTTATTGCTGTAAGCTCATATATGTAAGGCTTACTTGTATTTGTAATGTTTGGCTTAATTTGAAAGTTGATTCCATCCTACTTCTCCATCCTGATTGTTTTCTCATTAGGCATCAGCCATGGGAATAGCCATAGAAGTGCCCCAATGTTTGACACTGTTAAGTCTTGTTTAAAAAATAAATTACACTTATTTATGGATTTGAGTTTTAATTTTATTTTAAAAATTGGATTTATTTATTATCTAAACTGGGTTTTATGTATTAAGGGGATATTGAGTTTCTATGTAAGTGTTTTTTTTTTTCAAAACGTCTGATAATTAAATAAAATTTAATTTAAATAATATTTTTTCTGTTATTATCTGATAATTATTTTCTTGTTAATTTTTGAGATTTTTTGAAGAAAAAAAAAATATATTTTTCGAAAAATCTCAAATATGGTAATTGCCAAATATTTCTATCGATATTAGAAATCGTTACAGCTACTTTTTTCAGTAATTAAAAAATGTTCAAGAACTATCTTCAACAATTTAATTACTAAAAACAATTTTTAATTTTAATTTATTTTTACGGAAGTCTACAAAATGATAAGCGTTTACATAAATCATCACTGTTCAAAAATAAGAGAGATACGGTAATCTCAGTGGTACTTACAATATTAAAGACGTGCTAAATAAATATTGAATAAATAAACATATCATTACAATAATATTAAGTTCATTTTTATACAAACAAACAAATTATTACATAAATTAAAATATTCGCTGACTGTCAATGAGTGATTATTCCGTGTCAGGATGTAATTAATGCTAAGCGTAAAACCATTCTAATCACCTCAATGCCGACCAAACACTGGCATATCTGGTGTGGACTTTGTATCCGTGCCACCCGATGATGTAACTGCTGTAATTAATTAAACGACGCTGCTTTGTTTATTCACTGGGTCGAATTATAATTACTTCTAGGTTTACTTATTGTGACCAAGAAAATACACAAAGACTCAAAAATTGCGTATTATTTAGATTCAAAGGCAGAACTTATTTCTTGTTTAAAATAAATAATTAAAATAAAAAAAATAATCGTTTTATTGGTTGATTTTTAATAATCTATTCATATTTATTTTATACAATATGAACCATCAATGTTTGAATATTAAAAAAAAAATTATTTCTTGTTGTTTTTAAATATTTATAAGTAATTTCCTTCTTTTTTGTTTTAGTTGCTACAAGCCACATTCTTCACAGTATGTTTCCTGAATGATATTCTAAATAAAAACAACAAAAGTGAAAAACCATTCCTTAGAAGATTACAAGACACGGTATGTAAAATTAATTAGCATCATTGAATTATAAAAATAATTCTTTAAAACAATATATTTTTGGTTAATAAATTTATAAGTGCGATACTTTCAAAACAAATTTTTAATTTTTTCTGCATTTCCTATTTTCTGTTTGTTTGCTATCCCACCATTATGATCGTTGTTAAAAATAAGGTTTTTTTTTAACTGTAATTACTGTTCATAATAAATAAAAGACGACGTAAGCGCCATTTTCGCCTAATTTCATGTGGCATAGTCAACGATTCGAGTCTACAAGGTGGACAACCGAGAATCGTTGTTTCGTCCACTAAAGGAAGACGAACTTGTCCTGTTTATGAGAACAGGAAACAAAATTCATTTAAGAAAATGTTCAGCCAGCATTCATCTAGCATATGGAAAAACCATTTCGGTTTTTCGAACCTCACTAGATTAGTGTGTTCCATATGCAATGCCTTGATGAACGTGGCTGAACGGATTTTTTTTGTGGTTATATACCTGATATTAATCATAATAAATGAAAAACGACGCAAGGGCCATCTTTCGCCTAATTTCATGTAGTATCGTCAGCATTTTATGAAATGAATTTCGTTTCCTTTTCAAGTCTTCCTTTAATGGACGAAACAACGATTCTCGTTGTCTCTAGATGAATAGTGGCTGCACATTTTATTAAATGTAATTACTGTTATTCAAAACATGTTTGTTGTTGTTTTTAGTTAATGACATGTCTCGCCTTTCCACTCTCGATGTTCGTCGGCCTTACGTTCTGGGGCCTTTACTTCGTCGACCGAGAACTCGTATTGCCGAAAGCGGTGGACGCCTTCTTCCCGACATGGCTCAACCACTGCATGCACACCAACATAATGGTCTTCATCCTGCTGGAGATGGTGCTGATCGAGCGGCGGTACCCGTCGAGGCGTTTCGGCCTCGGCGTCCTCACCAGCTTCATGGTCGTGTACTTAATCTGGATCCACGTGATATTCTCCTACACCGGCATGTGGGTGTACCCGGTGCTGGACGTGCTCAACTTCCCGATGCGGCTGGTGTTCTTCGGCGGCCTGCTCGCCCTCTCCATGGTGCTGTACTTTGTCGGCGAAAAGCTAAACTCGGTGATCTGGGGCCGTGCCAAACACCAGAAAAAAAAGTCGAAGTAGGCCGTGTAGTTAGACGGATTCGTTCTAGTGCTTGTAAAAAATGAAATTTTTTCTAGGGGGTTGATACTCTATGTATAAAGTGTTGTTGACTAACTTGTTAATTTTTGCTAGTAGGGTCGTTTTTTAATTTTATATCTTACACACACACACACACACACACACACATACACATAAACACACTGAAACCAAATGTACTTTGCCAAATTGTTTGCGTAAACTTTTTCAATAAAAACTTAAGGTTCGCGTTACCTTTTTATGAAGTTAATTGTTTCCATGACTTGATTTATTGTAAACCACCATATATGATTCTTATTGGATACAATTACAAATGCAATTTCATCTAATTAGAATCACATATAGCTCCTTGATAATATTAAGTTCCTTTTATACTACTACTATCTTTATTGAAAAAAAAGAATACAATAAATAAAATTAATACATTCTTTAACAAAAAATATAAATGTTTCCTTTTCGCAAGGCTATCGACCATAACTCTTTCTGCCCGGTGTTCCTTTTATATTTACCTCGAAATTAAAAATAACGATTTTCACCTAAATATTGTGCGAATTACTATTTAAACACATGTAACTTAAGTTGCATACAACACATGTATACACATCCGATAAAAAAAACCTTATTTTATTTTTTATCGCCATAATCTAAACTAGTGATGGGCAAGATCGGCTGTTCGATCCTTGCAAGTGATCTAGCTGCTCGATTGTTGATCCACTTTTTTACTATATTTTTTTTTAAATTTTGGTTGAACATTTTTTCAATCAAAAAATGTAAAAAAAATCCCAACATACTAGATGATAATAGAAATAACGTGGGCAATTATTTTTCCCGCATAATAATCACATTTCAGGCCATTTTTAATCGCACGACGAAATTAACATGGGGCCTTATGGGATCGGTTTAAGCGAGGTCCGCCGATTAGTCATTTCAGATGCGTCTGCGGTTGAATCAAGATTTCGGAATTCGCTGAAGAGGTAAAGAAACGCGGTCTTCAGCATTGCATTCCCAAAGAATGTAGCTATATTTTCATTAAAACTCACTATTACTGAATCGTTTATGGACGATGGGAAAAATATTGAAATTCAAATAAAATTTTTTGTCCAATTTTCGAAAGCTAATTTTGCGAGCGGATTGACTACAAATTATTTCCTTGATGAAGCTCAAATTCTCACAGATTATTCCTTCATTCTTTAGCTACATTTTGGTATAATATGAAGTCATTTGGCGATGTTCGGATTTTTACCGAAATTCCACTTTTTTACGATTTTTTCAATTTTCACTGAAAATTATTTTCTCTCCAAAATATCTGAAAAAAATATCGAAGTCACTTGGTTATACTACTAATAACGTTGACTATTTATTTTCTCCCGAAATAATCGTTTTCAATCATTTCGAGCCATTTCAATAGTTCCGCGAATTTAACATGGAGCCTTATGGGAACGGTTTAGTGAAAACCCGTCGATTGGCCATTCCGGACGTTTCCGTATTCCAATCAAAATAATTAAACTCGCGAACAAGTTATAAAACCGCAATTTTCAACATTTTATTCTTAAAGAATTCAGCTATATTTCCATCCAAATTAGTATCTCTGTGTCATTTGAGATCGCCAGGAAAAAATCACAAACTTTAATAAAACTTTCGCCCAATTTGGGAAAGTCAACTTTGGGGATAGGTTGGCGGAAAACTAATTGCTTCACAAGGCTAACATTTTCAGAGGTCATTCTCTTATTCTTTAGCTACATTTTGGTATAATATGAAGTCATTTGGCGATTTTAGGATTTTCACCGAAATTCCACTTTTTTCCATAGTATGCTTTACGATTTTTTAAATTTTCGCTGAATATTGTTTTCTCTCCAAAAAATCTGAAAGTAATCACGAAGACATTTGGTTATATTAGTAAGAATGTTGATTATTTAATTTCTCCCGAAATAATCGTTTTCAATCATTTCGAGCCATTTCATTATAACATCTCCCTTATGGGAACGGTTTAGTGCGAATTTCTTTATAGATTTTAGCTCCAACTTTTTCTTCATTTTTAAGACGAGAGCCAGGACGTTACATTGCAAAGTTATTAAAAAAATAATCCACCGATCCGTTCACCGTGTAACCGTGGTATTCCGGTTCTCGGAGCCGGGCCGGGCCCGCCGTGTTAACGCCGCGCGTCGGCATCTTGATGTGTAAAACTTTAATAGTTTGTAATTACCCTCCTGAATACCGGCTCGGAACGCCGCCGCCGCCGCCGTCTCGCTCTTTCCGCAGACTAATCATCTCCCCGTATCAAACGCGCTGGGCAATAAAAGCACGAGACCACGGGCGAAGCAGAAAAGGAAGAACGAACGAGAAGAAATATGGACACGGAATGGAATGATCCGGACGGAAAGGTGGACAGGGAGGGTTAATATATTGTGATTATGATGCAAGTCTAAGAGTGTTTGGGAGCTGGGGAGAAACACTTAAAACAGCTGAACAACAATTGAGATGTTCTCGTTTCTGCACTAATAAATATTATTAATTTAACTGAATTAGAATGTTTTTACATTTTCGGTAATTGTAACCCAATGCAATGCTCTTAGAATATACACGTTGTCCCCTGAAATTTTGAATACCGGCTTTATTATTTGTCACTATTTATTTATAACTAGATGTTGAGCACTCGAAAGTACGTGCCTCGCCACGCGCTTATATAGTGTGCTTGTACCTCGAATATTCCAGAACTTTTCATCACGTCACGCGCTCGGCGGAACATTCCAGAGTGTTCTTTCCAGTTGCTTCTTTCAGTATGTACAAAAATTTGGTGTTTGTTATTTTCATTGAGGAATTAAAACAGTAACGTATCCAGCCAGTCCTTCTAGGGGATAAGATATCACTCAAATATATTAAATAAAAAGAATTTGAAAATAATTAATTAATAACCAGGTGAATAAATTTTTTTTCTATTATGTTATTCAAATTTTAAAAGTCAGTAATGAAAATTACAAAAAGCGACCCCCACTCCCTCATAGGCAAGTTTTAAAACTCACAGAGGAAATTTCCTGGATTCACATTGACATTTTCGAGAAATCTATCTTTTATTAAAAAAAAAACATTTTAGAAATTATAGGTAAAAGTATACAAAATTAATTGATTTTGAATAATCTGAATGAAAAAAGAAGGCAACAATATTTCAGTAATCATTTCGTTTTTTGTTTAGTCCATACTTTTTTGTTAATTTCATTTTGATTGCATTATACAACAACAATCGATTTCCCGGGGCAATCAGACTAATTGATTATCAGGGATAATTGTGCCTCGAGGTGGTGCAACGTAACGGACGCCGCATATTTATCTACCTTTTCCTCGCCGTCTTTTTTGTGCAGCTCTTCAGAATTCCCTGCGTTCGGAGAAAAGGCCGCGCCGCAGAAATGAGTGGTAAATTACCTCGACCGCCGGCTTGTAATTATTAATTAATCGGCGATCTATAATTAAACCTCATTACGACCGCATAAATTACCCGCACCGTTCGCCAGCGTATAAATGCATTTTTTTAAAAAGGGGAATACCACCTATGCAGTTTGAAAAAATATGATACTTTGGAATCAACAGACTGCTTTTCTTCCGTTGCATCAGTGGAAGCTACAACGACGAACCCGATGTTTTAATTTTAATTAAATATCTTGAATTAGATCAAAAATATTTCACCAGGGACTAAGTGAGAAGCATATAACAAGGCATATTCATTTTCATCCCTATTTTTTTTTTATCCAATTCATTATCGACTATGAATAAAAATTAATTACCACCAATTTCCGGACGTAAACTCACTCCCATTGCCTCGCGTGCATTAAAAATGAATGTTATTGTGTCCGGCGGCGTCTTATCGCACTTGTCGGTCTGCCTCTGAATTTCCTTGTACACACACACATACGTTCTTCTATGAAATATGCATCACCCGTTTCCTAATGTGGAAAGGAAATTGAACGATCCATTCATGAAGCCTAATCAGCCGCGCGGGGCACATATCAAACGGGCGCGGAACACTCTTTATCATATTAAACACGATGCGAATGAGAATGAAAATTTCTCGATTTCGTTTTTTAATTGTGTCGAATGGAGAAAATATGAAATACTGAATTATCCCAACTTAAATTTGGTGTTGCACCAATGACTGGATAATTTAAAATGTTATAAGGGTTGGGGATAAATAAATGCATTATTTTTCGGTAGATGTGTGTAGTAGATTGAAACAATTCCAGCAGTTTTCAGTTGAAATTTAGACAGGCAACTGTCTAATCGATTAATTATATTAGATTAGGGAGATATCGATCTCGTAAAGTATCGATCAAACAATTTCAAATTTATACTAGTTTTCAAGGTTTTCAAGGTGTCTCCCCCTTCTTCGTTTCCCTCCTGGCCTCCATTATAGGATTGACGATTAGACAGTTGCCTGTCTAAATTTCAACAGAAAACTGTATGCAATCTATTCCTAGCCTAAATTCTATAAATATGAGGACAACGTCATTCGCGGCGAGGCTCTAATTAAACAATTTCAATTTAGACGCCTTTAATAATTCAGAGCGAGTCGGCTCTAATTAAACTGGCACACAAACGCCCCATTGTCGGAGCTGGGCTAAAACGAAAATATATATTTCGAGGAATATTTCTCGGTTACAACCAAACAGAGCAATAAAAATAATTAATTAAACAAATACGAATTGTATATAATAAAATTAATAATAAAACGTAATTGCATTCAGTAGCGGCTCGGCACAAACGCGGAAATAAATTAATGGGCCCCGTTACTTTTCGAAAAGTCGCTCGGGTCCTTGCGACACACACACAACGAACGCGACGGCGGCGGCGGCGAGCGAATTAATCCCGGGACCACCGTAAAGCAGAGGCCGCCGGTTTTCTCGTAATTACACTCGTAAACCACTATCCGGACGACTAATTTGACTAATTGGTCGCGCATTGCGTTTCGAATAAAAGGATAAAACACCGCCGACTACAGAAAAATATAATAACAAACTGGGCGGTATTAATTAACATTTTTATCCGGGGTCGGAAATCAAAGATCGCTTGAGGATAAGAGCGCGGATTGATTGTGGTACAGTAACCGACTCGCTGTTTTTTTTTAGCATCATCACGATTCTTGAGTGTTTTATTTGTCGGTAATTTAATGGACGTGGTTCGCGTTCTTTTCGTTTGCGATTCATTTAAATTCCACTAGGGAAATAAAATTCCATCCAGAAAGAAAAAAAAAAATGGCAGGGTTGATTAAACTTTGCGAAGAAACGGGGATGTGTATTCTTATTCGTATATTACTGCCTTTAAGGTTATCAGTTCTAACTAAAATTCTCATATACTTAGAGTTAATTGGTAATAGTCTGTCGTCTGTCGCCCCTTAAGTATTGCAGTTAGTAGCGAATCGAAAAGGATTTTTTTGGGGTAGAACTTCTGTGGTTTATCTACAAAAAAACTTGGTGACACGGTTTTCGGCTGCACTTTTGTTGGCCAAACATCAAAGGAGTTTTGCAGAGACCGAAACAAAGTCAGACGGTGCAATTTCCGGTGGATACATCAAAACTTCCCAGCCACGCTCTATCAGTTTTTGCCGGGTCATTAAAATGTGTGTGGCTTGACGTTGTCGTGATAGAACACAACACCTTTTCTATTGACTAATTCTGGACGATTATTTCGAATTGCCTCGTCTAAACGTTTGTAACTTTTAACCCAAATAATACATAACAAAACTCTCAACACAAGAAATGTTGCGTCAGCTTTCAAATTGATACCAACAGATTAGTAGTTACTGATGGAGGGCCACTAACACCATCCATTGATAAAAATCTGAAAATACTTTTTAGATGACTCAATATTAATTAATAAGACTTCGAAAAGTAAGATAATGTGAATTTTTGTACCCGTCACACTCTTTAACCCCTCCATGGCACCCTGAGGAACACGAAGTGTTCGAAAAATACATCTAGTACTCAAATAAACAAGTGAAGTAAGGAATTCTGTTCGCTTCATTTCGAAAATTTTGCTTCAATTTTTAAAAGAGAATTAACCATTTACATACAAAAACGCATTAAATAAAACAAAATTATTTCTTTTTCCCCTTTTTGATAAAAATGCAATTGTCCGAATTCAGCGAGAAAAGTAGAGTACTGGACAAATCACCATTTTTTTTTTTCGTTGTCATTTTTGATTTGTAGAAAAAGAAGGATCGACCTTTGTGTGAGCGCGCTGTGGATCGTTAGGTGGTCGAGCTGTGCCGGCGCGCCGCTTTGATCTGTCGGTTACATTCCTCATGAGGCTGCCACTTAAATAGCTCGACCGTTTCAATTAAATAATGGCCACGATTAAAAAGCGGCACCGGGGTAGTTCCGCGCCCCCTCCACCATGCCCCGACCCCGGCGTACGTAATTCGCCATGTCGTTTTCTGCTCCTTTGGTCTAGCGACTTTTTTCCTCCTCGGCGATTCGTTCGACCCTAAGCTTTTCAATAATCACATACACATACATGAAAAAAAAAAAACATAAGAAAACATAAAATGCGTAACGAATTAGTGGGATGATTTTTTTTAATATAAGCATACGGGATTACAAGAAAATGAAAAATCGAAACAAATATAAATTATAGGCTGAAAGACGTCCGGTCGATAGTCGACTCATCTGCAGAATATAATTCTAATTTTATATATCGTTGTACATACATATACACATTTGAATAAAGATGTTAGTTATAAATTATATATATATATAATCAATATTCCCATTGTATCCTTTTGTCCTTTTGTCCGGGATGGAGATAGAGAACTTATTACCAACAACTAGTTATGTGAGACAGCGGGATATCGACAAGCCCATTCAGGATTCTTCCGTGACCCTGTTTGCTAATATTCCAATTCCCGGCTAAGTTGATTCTAATAGCTGTAGTCAACAGGAGCTAGATTTAGGATTACATCTAGCGCTTTGAACGGAGTAGATCTGACCGCGCCTGTTATGAGCAGTTCTGCTGATCTCTGTACCTTACCTAGTGCCGTCTCATGAATTTTCTTATCAAAAGCGGTCCATCATACTACAGAATGGGTCAGTCGTGTACATCCAGTGGACAATGCTTGGTTTCAGTCCCCAGTTCTTGCTCACTGCTCTTTTACAGGAGTACAGCGCTACTAACGCTTTCCGAACTCACTCATGAATATTGGGCTTCCAGCGTAACGTTTAAGTTTCTTGTGTAAAATCTTTAGATTATAACAAATTTACAATTAATAAATTATTTAAGCCACAAAAAAACATCGATTGACTTTGTTTGTATAACTTTAATTTTGTTTTTCTGGATGTAGTTTCAAAAATTTTTACTTGTCATTATCAAACTAAGCCCAATAACAAAAAAATAAATAAAAGATTACCAACACTGAAATACACTGAAATATTCAATTAGAGCGACAAATTCACCAACAAAATTAGTGATTCGAATCTTGTAAAGTAATTTGGATTGAATTTTTTTTTTGAGGATTCGATGAAGCTGTAGAATACCCGGTCACGATTTGATCGCACTGGTGCGGCTATGCCGGAGCACTTAGGCCGGGTTTTGTATCTTTGTGAAGCGGCCGCGCGGCCTCTCATCCGCTCGTTCGGCCCGTTTCTATTCATTCGCCGACCGACCTCCGGTCCGATCGGAGCCCTCCTCGTCACCGCTCAACCCCACACCGCGAGATTCCCACCGACACCGGTGTATCCTGTGCGTGCGTGCAATTACCGTACTCTCTCAAGTGCTCCGAAAAAGAAAAAAAAAACGTTTCCGTTTCATGCAAGACGCCCGCTCCCGTCTGTTATTATTATTATTGGTGCGAGAAAAGAGTGCCTCCTAAAAATAACCTCCCCCCTTTGATCATCCCGGACCGCTTGTAAACTTCAAAGCGCGCTCCCGAAAATAAAGCGTGCGCAAAATAAAAAAAAACGTAAATAAACACGCGCGCAGAGTAAACACTTTAGTTCCGCGTTAATCGTGAAATGCGATACCGCGGTTTTTCGCGTGGATTTTAACTGTTGATTTGTCAGAGGGGGGTGGAAAATGAGGGCGGCGCGGTTCGCCTTTTGTGCGCTGGTGTTGACAATCGCGGGTGATGTCGGGGCGCTGTCGGTGCCGCAGCAACCCCGCTGCGAGAGGATTAACGCCCCCATGTGCCAGCGGCTCGGATACAACAACACGAGGATGCCCAATTTCGTCGGGCACTTTCATCAAAAGGATGCCATTTCAGAGGCAAGTAAACAACACTAATTTCAATAAACGAAAAATATATTTTAATTCAAAATTTGAAAACAATTCACTCTTATCATTTCTGAACTTCAAATTATACAAAAATATTCAGAATGAAGACGAAAATAACTCGTTCTTGTAAATTATTGATAATTTTATAATTTTTTTGTGGCAAATTATAAATATTTTGCAATACTAAATTTTTATGCGAGGTATAGATACATTTACATTTCACAAAAATTAAATATAAATATAAACTCACCGGTGGTGTTTTCTACGATGCACATGCCTTCCTGTCCTATTGAATGGATGGATCTGTACACCAATAAGAAAGAAGCTTTAATAAAAAAATATTCGATCACTGCACATTTTTATTAATTATCAATCCCTATCCATTTTTTCGATAAATTCGATGTGAAACGATTTTTTTTAAAAGAGTTTTATTACAAATAATTCAACTGAGTAATAGAAGGAAAAGGATGTTTAGAATTTTCGAAAATGTTACGAATTTATTTGACAATTCATGATAATTAAAAAAAAAACAAATTTTGCGCATTTTTTTTTTCTCATTTAATAAATTATTACTGAAACTATTAGAAAAACTTATTAATTGTTGAGGCTTCTATTTTTCTTGTACATTGTAATTCAATTTTATAAATGAAACTTTTTTTTTACTTTAACTAGAAAAGAGTATGTCACAGTTGTCTACGTAACGTAAGTCAAAATATCATAGAGCTAAATGTGGAAATAATTTATTAATTATTTTCAAATCATTTTTATTTAATTTGATTTTTTACTTTGTATAACTCGGATTGTTTTATTGTTGACTATAGTTTCGACAACCCCAACGTGTCATCATCAAAACAAAAACAATATTTAACAAGACCAACACTTGAAAACTGATCTCAGCTTGAAAACACCATAATCACACAATTAATATTCATCCCTGTTTCTTTTATTAAAGAAAGAAGAAGCTACATTAAAACCGGCAATGGTTTACAGACATAAAAGTCAAAAACCGCAACAGGGGATCGCAGGTAGTTTCCCGTTTTTATTATCGTTATATTTTTCCTCGGCGAATTTCAAAAGCACCATACTACATAGTGATTAAGGTAATAACAGCAGGGCAACAAAAAGGTGGTGGAACGCGCGGCCCTTTCGAGGAAACGGAGCCCGGCTTTCTTTCTGTTAGCGCGGTACCTTTTGTTGGCTTTCAGCCCCATCGTGTCTACTGAAATGTATTTCTTTTATTTATTTTTTTTTCTCGGGGGGTGTGTAATGTTTTCACACCTTGATAAATTTAACGGCGAAAATTTGTAATTGTCACTAACATAAAAAAAGAAGAAGTGACAAGTAAAAGTTGCTGGTTTTAAATTGTTGTTGTTATTTGATGATGCTGGAAAGATAAAATAAAAAGGGAATAAATTATTATTTTGAAATTCTTTTTTATTTAATTTAATCTAAATAATTCTGATAATGTGAATAAATACATTTGAAACTAAATAAAAAAATAACTTAATCGGTCCGAGAATTTACTCGCAGCCTACGAGGAAGATCTTCGTATAAGATCCAGCTTCACTATTTGTTCGAGTTATACCTTAACGTAATTCACAAATACATATATACAGATCCCTATCATTTACGTCGCACATTTCCTGGCTTATATTTCAGAACGAAAACCATTCTCAACTTTTCATTCCCCCTAAAAACGAAAAATAAAAGAATCTCAATACGTGTTATCCTCTCACAAACGCTAATCTCGTCGCATCACGAAAATCCCCGCCCCAATGACATCTGCAACCGAAACGGATCAAAACAAGCTCTTAAATAAAAAAACAACAACAACAGTCCTCTGGTATTGTTGTTCCTTTAGTACTACCAACAGGATGGAAGGAGGGGGTGAGTCATGAAAAGGATGAATGTGGGGTACAAAAGTGTGGAATTTTTTCCCTTCAGCAAACACACGTGTGCATGTAATATCGGGAGGGTAATTCAGGTTCTTTTTTCACTTTGTAGACAATTGGGCAGCGGATCTATTCAGACGACACGAACGTAATCGAGCACTTTAATTACCTGGACCGGATTGAATTACAACATTTTTTTTTTTGTTGAAAGTGTTTGTTTCGTATGCTCCTCACAGGATGTTCGATTGATTTACGAGGGACATTTAAGAAAAATGTACTATCTTATTCATCTATTACATAGTATTTCCCACGTACCTTTTCTTTAATAATTTGTAAGTGGATAGCTTCAATGTAAATACGAACAATTCAGACAATAAGATAAAAAAAAAATACAAAATTTGTAATAACAATATGTACAGTTGTGTTAGTAGTCTGTCATGGGCTAGCTATCGGTTTTTATACCTGGATAACTTCATTATTCCAGCTTTAAATGAGAAGTAGGAACGAATATTAAATAGTTAGAGAACATACACAATTTATTTAAAATATGTACCACGATTCCCAAATGGTTCTTAATTCAAATTCATCCTTACTTCCCGAACACGTTCTAATTATAGGAAGTCCTCCTTCTTATCCACTAATATTAGCGAGAATTAAATGGTAATAATAAAAAAAATCGCTGAGAAGATTACGAATGAACGGGCGATTTTTCATCATTAAACCAAGCGACCCGTCGCATTATCTCGATCTCCCATCAAACCCGATTTCCCTTCCTGTCTCTCTTTCTCCACTCTTCCTCCGGTTTTTTGATGCGGCGCGCTGACAAGACGCGGTCGGCGCCTTTGTCAAAGCGATGCCCCCGGCGGATACGCGCGCATGCATGCGGGGAATTGCGCTTTTGTGCGCGAGGATAAGAAGAAGAAGCAGAAGAAGGAGAACAACGACTACGAAAAAAAAAAAAAAACATCGAGCGGCTGAAGGAATTCTCCTGAGAGCCGCATTCGGAAAAGACGAGCAGAAAAACTGGTCGTCGTTCGCGGCGACGGATGGGGCTCGGCTCTCTGACGCGGTATGACGGACTCTTCGTAAGCAAGCAAGAAATGAGAAGGTATTGTGTTGTTGTTGTCCAGACGCGAAAAAAGTCGACGCCGAGTATAGGTATTCTCTAATCCCTCGGGGGTAATCATGTTCCATTCATATCGGAATCGGAGATTACGCGGAGGAATCTCAATGGTTTTTCCGTCTACCCTTTTCTTCTTTGATGTGGAAGAGATCTTATAATTGCAGTCAATTACTCGATGACAGTTGATTATCGCTCAATACTTATTCGCAATATTAAGAGAATCGAACAAAAAAAACAAAAATAATAAAAAAAAAAACAATCTTTATTGGCATACCCCCTTCATATACAGAAAGCTTTTTTATCGGTATACATTTCCCCTATGTATACCTGCAAAATAAGCAAGTCAAACGCATTGATGTATGTGCATTTGGTTGCCTATAACACGCAACTGAACACACATATGCCAAATAATCAACTAAACATGCACACATTAATCGGTTCAATGCGTTTGACTTGGTTTTTTTTGCAGGTATACACTTCCCTTAATGTATACTGATAAAAAAATCTCACTGTATATACATATATATCACATATTTCAATCAACACAAAACTGTTCTTCTTTTCTTCCTCTCCTACCCTAAGCTCATCACAATTTTTACACCAGCCCCATCCTCTCGTATCCCTACTCCTACACAACAAAAATTATTTTAAATGTAAAGAAAAATAAAAAGTGAATTTTCTATAAATTTTAACTTTAAAATTATAACGGTTTAAATTTCTTTCGAATACATTAATAATAATTCGTTTTGGAAAAAATCGAATGAATTTAGTAATCGAGTATTTCTGAATAACCAACTTTACGTAGCTAAAATTAATAAATAATAATAAATTGGAGTTTATTAATAAATAGGTGACACCTCCCAAATATGAATATTACATAATAATTATGAAGTACTTTAATTAATAATTATAAAATACTTCATAATTATTAAATAAAAAAAAGTTTCACCGCGGGATAAGTGAGAATTTAGTTCAAAATATGAATATTATAAGAACATTAATAAAATTGTCATATACTTCATTTTGCAGTGGCATAAAAGATCGACTTTGTTCATCTCTAATAATAATGGTATTTTTTTACATTAGCTTATGTATGTATTCCATTAAGTACAGGATTACAAAAAAAATATCTCGCAACAAATTAGAAACCACGTAAAATCACATACGGCCGTAATTAAATTAATGCAACGTATTCTATTTTTTTTTGTGTATGTGTACATTTACGTTTCATGTCCGTGGCTAATTAGAAACACTTAATGGGTGGTCTCGAGACGGAATGAGAAACACACCCGGGGAACTCTGGAGGAAAATTCACCTTTCTTTCGCGCGACCGCTTAAATATGGTGCGTCCTCGCATACTAACAAACATAGCAATCCTAACAACTAACAAATCCGAGGGGACAAATCCTCACGTACTTTTTTTTTGTCTCCTCCTTTTCTCTTTTGTTTCTCTTGTGCATGTGCATGGAATACCCAGAAATAACAGCAACGGCGGGAGCTTTATTAATGCGGCGATTGCGGTATCTTTCGCATTGTTTTCCTTTGGCCGGCTTCCAGCCAGCGGGCCCCGGAATCGTGACCGAGACGGTGAACGGGATTATCTCTTGTTGCAGGCGCCACGGTGGAAATTAGATAGGCATCCGGGATAAAACAGACGCATTCTTACTCTTTTCTGATCTTTATTTGGTAAACGGTGTTCCCAAAATTTACTTATGATTGTCTACGACATTCTAAATTTTGAATATTTTCGACTGGATCAACGGATTTGCAAAAAAATATTTTTTTGTAATTTAATAACGGATTTGTCACCTCACATTGAAAAGTACATTTAAAGATTCTTCTTCTCGAATCCTTATATTCTTTCAGTTTCTGATTTCTCTTCTAACCATTAGACTAACTAGCAGTCGGTAACGCTTTTCCAAACAAAATTTAAATTAAAAAAAATACTTATCGTTGTCAAATCGCGACTAGCGAATGCTAGAACTACATATTAGAAAAAAAAAGAAGAAAGTTATAACCCATGAATGTCTTCTTATTTTGTGATTAATCATTTTACGTAAACTCAAAACTGTACAGTTACGGATATATATTTTGTTTTTTTATTTTATTTAGTCTTATATAACATCGTTATATGTTCCTCTCTACTTCTCAGTGTAAGGTGATTTTGTTTTTATGAAAATAAATAAAAATAATACTCTCGCTGAAACCAGAAGAGCGAGCAATTCAAACCCACGGTCGCCCATTAATCCAAATTAGTTCCAGCGACACCGAAAAAGAAAAAAAAATAGGGACCCGAATTAGTTCCAACCGGAACGGAGGGGGCGCATCAAATCCGACTCACAAAAGAGCCCCGAACGCATACATTCTTTATTATTATTATTATTTTCTTCTTCTTCTACCTCGTTTCGAATGTGCGCGTCTAATGACGATTACGCGGCATAACTCTCCGGAGAGGCGGTCACTTCTAGGAAGAGAAGCAAGGACCGACCGTAATGGTGGACTTTACGGGCCGACGGGCAGGTGGGCGCGCGAGGGGGGCCTAATAACAGAGCGGTCCCGATGCGAAGGCGCCTTCGCCTTTATGATTGCCCCCCTCGGGCGATCTTGTATTACAACCCGACACATGTACGCGCGCAGCACACACCACCACCGAGACTCTCCTCCTCCTCCTTCTTCTTCTTCTTCTTGTTATTATTCTCTCCGTATAGCTATATTAAGTTAATGCACCTTCCGAATTATTACCTCCAGAGATAGAGGATGGTCACTTCCTTCAACATCACTCAAGTCAAGAAAGTTATTTCTCGAATCGAAGAATTAATGCGAGACAACAGGGGGTTATAAAATAATTGTCATTCTTATATATACAGGGTGTGCCACGAGTAACAGCCATTAAAATTTGTTGGGGTTCCTGATTGCAGAAAAATTTGAAAAAAAATCTACATAGCACGGCTGAATGCGACCACCACACGGAAAATATTTTGACTTTCATTCACTTCCGGTTGTTCCGGAAATGGCTACCAACTTTGTTATTTTAAATTTAACACCCTGTATTTTATTTTTTCTGGATTCCCCGTTTAATTGCCTACCCACCCAAATGGATTTATATCTACGTAACTCTTACAGTTTTTGAGATAAAAAATTATTTGTCAAAATTTAACCTCAAATTGACGAACCGAAAAATGCCTGTAACTTCTACTAGGAACAAGATAGACAGACCATCGACATCTTGTATAGTTAGAAATAGATCCATGTAGAATCAAAAAACTATAAAGCTATAGAAAGCTATAAAAGATGTCCATATGCAAAGGATGTCCCTAAATTAATACAGTTAAAAATAATATTTATTTATTTAGTCTTATATAACATCGTTATATGTTCCTCTCTACTTCTCAGTGTGAGGTGTAAAAAGAATAAATACTATTTAATTTTAAAGAAAAAAAATATTACTATTATTATTATACACAGGACGCGAACTCAATTTAAAATTGTGGAACTGTAGGCAAGTAAGAGCAATTGAATTTAATACAATTGAAAGTAGTACTGCGTGCTGTACTCTTTCTCTCGCCAAAGTTCCTCTTTTCTTTCCGAAAGTGGAACGATTTAGAATGTGAAGACGAGCAAACAACGCACGCCAACGCGATGCTCCAAAAAAAAAAAAAATAATTCTGCGCCGTATCACGCGCGTTTATCTTTATGGGCGCGACGCAACCATTGTTTAAATAAACAGTGAAGTGAACCACTACGTGCATCATTCATTTATGTACAAAAACAGAAATGTATTTTTTTTTTCTTCATTATAAAAAAAAAGATTATTTTAAATCTGTTTCTTTTGATGGTCTAATAAAACTCAAAACCGAGCTTGTACTCTTCACCAGGAAATATGGTGCTCAAAATGGGTATCACAACTCAAGGCTGTTGCCATTGAAACCTAACCCTAACCTATCAATATTTACAGTTACTGTTCTTTTAATTTTCTTACAGTTTCCAGATGAGGCGAAAGCTACTCTTGAGAGCGCATTAGTATAATTCAATCACTAAATGAAGATAATTAATGACGAATCTGATACAAGAGTGCGTTACATCCCATTATTATTTTTTATGTCCATTTTGAATAGATCAAAATTTAAAACGATTAGTAACATCTATTCCTATTGAATGGACTAAAACCTGGTTGTATGTGAGTACCTCTAGCTGTCATCATCGTGTATTTGCCCGGGCGAGTAAATAAATAACCGATTATTCGACACGGAATACACATTTGATTCCAGTGCAAACAACCGGGCGACACTATCTGCCGCCAAAGGTGCCGATAAAAATAGATTAAAAAAAATGGAGTAAAATAAATAATGCCAATTCCCGGCGGTCGCGATCAAAGCAAAACAAACAAAAATTCAGCCCGTTATCGAAATCCTTTTTAATACGCTCTCTCTCTCTCTCTCCATGAAAATTCATAACACTTTTAAATCCGTTCCCTTTTTTTTTTGTTGTTGATTGTTTGTAATGAAAAACGCCGGTTTTTCGTTTTACTACCGATCGGTAATTGGAAGCAAGGATTATTTGTGCGTGTAAGAAAAAATATGAACCTTAAAAACTGGACCTCAATATATAAAACCGCCTTTCGAACGAATCAGAAAAATGAGCAAACTCTTTTTTTATGTTTAGTTCGGAAGGCGTTTTTTTTTGTTGAAGTTGCAAAATGTTCTTACACAAAAAATTCCTGCTGTTAATTACCAATCCGCAGTAATTTTCGTCATTTTTGTTTTGTAGCCCGGTTTTTTGTTTTAAATTCCAACCGAGAATTCAAAACAATCAACGGAATGAAGAAATCTAAATGATTATTACAAATACAAATTTAAATTAGCAGAAAACAAAGAATTCGAAAGAAAAGAGAAGAGAAAAGAAGAGAAAATAAGAGATTAGAGCATGTATGACCTATATGTGATTCAGAAGGGACTCATTGAAGTATCCTTTCCAAATACATAATTCTTGGGACTACTCTAGATCCATAGGTTATTTTGATTAATTAATATTTTTCATTATAACTCATACAACTAAAATAAACAATACCTGTAACAAAAAATATTACGATTAATTTTCTGGCCGTTAATCGAATCAACGGCTGGCAATAAACCCAATTCGCCGCACTCAAACGAGTGTGGAATTGTCCGCGGAGCCCGCGAACCTTGACTCGATTTTCCGCGCGTGTTCCGCGAGAATAAATCAGAAAATCGGGTCCCATGCCCGCCGCCTTAATGCGCCGCTAATGGCGTAATTTCAATTTAATTTAATGCCGGCGAAAAAGGGACGCTTTGATGCTTAATTGTAAAGCGATTCGATTGTATGGCGCTGCTTATTGTTCTTTCTCATTGTATTCAATAAATCGAGTCGGGCATTTAATTTTAAAACAAGTGTGCATTAAAACAACTGCTTCTCGGGCAAATACCACGCCGGATATTGAATTGCATAATGGACACTCGCTGTTGCATATCAATAAGATGTTGCTTCAGAGGAAAATAATTTATTAAATATTTTTAAATGCTTATTATTTAAGTAACAATGACCAAATGAATGAATACTCTTTTCTATTAATCAAAAAATCTACTCGAGTTCCGATCGGAACTGAAATTCGTGAGGGTACGAAATAATTGACACGTCAAACGGTCGGTTTGCTTTTCGTGTCCCGTTCGAAAGCGGTGGAGTTTTCGAAGAAACCGCGCTCTCACGTAACTCGATTCGGGTTGCGTGCATGTGCTGTAATGGAGAAGTCGATTACAACATAATTAATCTCGGCTCTTGAAAGAAAGAAAGGGAAAAAAAGAAGAAACGTTGGAACCTGGACCCTCGGAGCGCTCCATTATACGTATATGAAACACACACACAAATAATAATAATAATAAGAAACGCAATTAAATTTTTGTATTCGTGATGGCATTATTAAAGAGAACGCGTTGTTGTTGTGGTGTGTGCGTATCCAGAAGGTTTTTTTTTGTGTGGGAAAGGGAGAACCTTTAGGATAAGGTGGATATCCATTAGGTGTTTACATGGGCTCTGGGCTTGCAAAGCTTAGGATTAAGTTTGCGAGCTATTGCCATAAGGCCCTATGTTAATTTCACGGAGCTATTTAAGTCGTCATAAATAGTTGAAATTGATTATTTCTTATGAAATTAAATAGCCCACGTTCTTTCTATTATCATCAAGGATCTCTGCGATTTCTTTTTAGATTTATTAGAACAAAAAAAAAACATTAATTATATTAAAGTTGCAGGTTTAGAAGAACAAAAAAGAATTTATCGTTTGTTAAAAAAAATTCATCGTAATTTGAAAATATCATAAGGGGAAAAACTGAATTTTCAACGAAAATTCGAAAATCTCCAAATAACTTCATGTTATACCAAAATGAAGCTAAAGAATGGGAGCGTATGTTGTGATAGTTTTAACTTGATCGTGTAATTAGTTTCGAAACAGTTCGCGTGCAAAGTTGCCCTTTGAAAAAAGAGCGTAATTTTATCCCGTTTTTGTGATTTTTTTCTGGTGACCACAGAAGACTTAAAAGGATAATTTGTGGTGAAAATGTAGCTGGATTCTTTAAGAATCGAATGTTAAAAATTCCGTCTTTCTAAGTCATCTGTGAACTTTGTAATTTAGGTCGAACTTCAGATAAGTTTAAAACAACCAAATAGAGGGTCTCCACTGAACCGTTCTCATAAGGTCCCATGTTAAATTCGCGGAGCTATTTAAATGGCCAGAAATGGCTGAAAATGGTGATTTTTCTGGAAAATAAATAACCCACTCTCTTTCTACTTTATTTAAGGTTCTTTCAGATTTTTTTCAGATTTTTTGGAACGAAAAAAAAAATTCATTGAAATTTGAAAATATCGTAAGGGGTATGCATGGAAAAAAGTGAAATTTCGACAAAAATCAAAAAATTGCCAAATGACTTCGCATTATACCAAAAGGTAGCTAATGAATGGGAGAATCTACTGTAGGAATTTGAACAAGATTGAGTAATTAGTATTAAGTCAGCTTGCGCGCAAAGTTGACCTTTGAAAAATGAGCAACACTTTATCTTGTTTTCGCGATTTTTTTCTGGAAACCATAGACGACACAGAAAGATAAATTTTGCTGAACATTTGACGGGATCCTTTAAGAATCGAATGTTGTAAAGACCGTCTCTCTAAGTTGTCTGAGAATTTGGAAATATTCGACCAACCGCAGATACAATCAAAACAACCAATTGACGAGTCTTCTTTAAACCGTTCCCATAAGGCCCCATGTTAATTTCAAAAAACTATTTAAGTGACCAGAAATGGTGGAACCATTACAAGAAACCAATGTTGTTAGAGCATATAAATTTCCAAAGATTACAATGAGCTGGACATGTTGTGGAAATAAAAGAAGAAAAGCTGCTAAAACAGCTCCCCAACAGAAGAATGCAACGAGGTAGACCTAAGGAAAGACCAAAATTATGTCTCCCATCATAATCGAGACTGACAAGGACGGCAAGGAAATCCTCAGAACCAGAAACTGGAAAAGGGTGGCTATGAGCAGAGAAATTTGGAGACAAGTTTGCGAGCGATAGCGAGCTTAATAAAGGATTTGGACTGGCGAAGCTTATGGTCAGGTTTGCGAGCGATAGCGAGCTTTATTTGGGCTCTGGACTGGCAAATCTTAATGTCAAGTTTGCGAGCGATAGCCTAGTGTTAGATTTGCGAGCGATAGCGAGCTTTACACGGGCCATAGACTAGCAAAGTATAGCATCAAGTTTTCTTTTTTTATATTATTTTCATTGTTTTTGTTTGATAAATTCGTTACATCATACGCGGCCACTAGGAGAGACCGGATGCTGTATCCTAACAGTAATTAAACGGCAGATGTTGTCGTCCCGTCTGTCGGCAGAAATGAAAGGAAGAGCGCGGGACGATACCCACTAATTACGATCCGTCATAAAAGGAACCACCGCTGACCGGACCCATGGCCACAATAATAAAAATGGAACAACAAAAGTAAAGAACCGGCGACGCCAATTTACTCGCGCAGACATCGTAAACGCGGTAATGACAATACTCGCCGTCCAATAATCGTTTATTTACGGCGGTGTTGGACAACGACCAGCACAAAAATCATAATAATTATATAAATTGTTTTTTTTTTAGGAGAGAAGACATTATCTAATTTTATTGTTCTTCAAAAATTGGGTTGTAAATATTTCGTAATGAAAGGAATTTTCATGTGTTTGTGGTGTTGTAGACGTTTACCTTGCTACTAAAACTGCCACTCAGGCTCATTTTTTTATGGGGAGGAATAATTATTGTTGGTGGTTTTAATATTTAGACATTGGTAGTTTATATTGTATGAAATAAATATCAATCTAATCTGTGTTTTATTGGTTGATTTTTAATAATCTATTCATAATTATTTCATAAATTATTGTTGGTTTTATTGATTCAGTTACGTGAAAATTAAATTAAATTGATAAATAAAGCACTAATAAAAGTATGAAGAAAGGTTATTATCAATCAATTATTGTTGGAGTTATTATTTATTTATTATCAAACAGATTCATACGATCTAATAACAGGATAAATTAGAAAAACACAATGATAGCTCAATGTAATATAGTCACAATACAAACATTTTTAAAATGTGTTTTGTTAATTCTATTATTTCATTATTGTAACTATTCTATTTTATCATGTATGTATGTTACTGTATGCAATGGCCTCCGTTGATTAAATAAATAATGTAGCACTGGATATACTTACAATACAATGGTATTAACATATCTTAAAAAAAAATAATTTTCGAACGATTATAATGATTCTTCTATTTGTCTCCCATTACAACAGTTCTAATTCAAATTTTGTTCAACTCAAATAGAATTACAAGTAATAATTTAATAGTAATACAAGCAAAGTATATTTTTAAAATTATTTCACATTCTTGTGCTTTTAAAGTAATAAAAAAAATAATAATAATAAATGACTTCCAACATCGATTATAAATTTATACAATTCGTTAAAGGAAAAAAAAATGTGCACAACTTTGAAAAACCCCATTGATTTAATTCGCCTCCCCATTCTTCTCATCTCCGGCTATCTCATTTCAGCAATCAACTCAAAAACCTCCTCACCATTGAATCGCTTTTTTCACCATCATCATCTAACGGTCGTAATTACGTACGCGAAAGGAAACGCGGAATGCTCTGAGAGCCGCCGACGCGGAGATTCGGTCCCTCTTTTTTCTCCTCCTCTCACATATATATATATTTTTTGTTTGTACCTGGCCGCCGAACAGGATCATAAACTCGAAGAGCCATCACCAAGGCCAGCGCGCCGATTGACTGACAGATTTCAAGCGGTGCCCGCCGGCGGGGAATGAGGAGAAAAAAAAGGAAGGGGGACGAGGAGGAAAGAGAACAATCGGGACGTATCTCATACTACGATCTTACGCAACTGGCCGTCGTCGTCGTCGAGGGGGTTACCTACCAGTCTTTATTTATCTACGGTTTTTAATCCGTAATCGCTTCAAGTGCAACCGGGCGGGAGGTTTCGGAAAGGAGACATGACGGATTTGAAGACAGTTTAATAATAATAATAATAAGTTTATTACCCAATAGTAAACATAAGCCCAATTACAGGATATAATTTGTAATAATAATTAAATGTGAATTAGGCGGGCGTCTATATAAAATTATAGAGCCTTATGAAAAGTGTAAATAGCATGGGTCCAACATTGGAGCCTTGCGGAATCCCAGTATTGAAAGTAAAATCAAATTCTTTCACATTTTTTTCACAGAGTAATGAAGGTATTTGTTTTCATGAACATAACATTAAAACGTGGTAACCTGCAAAAAAATAAAAAAAAGACATTTCTATTTCTCCAGACTTTTCAGGTTTTCGTTTTCAGCACCGAACGACAAAATAAATCATACATACTCGGTGATATTCCGTCTTTTAATCCCCTCGCGTGTAAATTTACTGCCGACAGCTGCCGGTTACGTTTTCAAAACGTGCGCCGTAAATAATAAATAATCAACTCCTCCCCGGGCCAGCTAATTGCGTATTAAATTTTCGACTTGTTCGGCCTCATAATTTACGCGGCGTTAATTCCTGCGGGGAAACCGTCACCCCCTCGTCGCGACACACGTGCAACACAGGACTCTTGGGTGTTAATTGCGGAAAGAAGAAGAATTTGAAGATCGACAAAAAAAAATAGGCGGGACCCACCACCTCGAAGAAATATAAATATAACTTTTAAACACATGTCCAGTAGGGTAAATTCTCGGGATGTACGCCTGCTGTTGCATTTCAATAAAATATTGCACCATGCAACAAATTTTCAAAATTCAATGCAAAATATAACGAAGAACGTTACATAATATAAAGCCATCTGCAGACACGTGTTTCGGAATCGTCAGTACAGCTCTGCCTTACAAGTGAATAAATACTCTTTTCTATTTATAATATTAATATATTGATCCATATGGTCAGTTATTTAAATAAATCAAATAAAAACAATAAATAATTTTCCCTTTAGCTACACTGCGAATAATCTATTAATTCTTTTTATTTAATTTAAAATAACATTATTTAAAACAAATATTAAGGACACGCAGTAATTTTTGTATTTTTCTCTGATATTATAGTTGCAAGAATTCAACGGCCTGTTAAATCTGAACTGTTCGGCCTTCCTGAGGCTGTTCGTGTGTTCCGTGTACGTGCCCCTCTGTTCGGAGCACGTCCCCGGCCCGGTGCCGCCCTGCAGGGGACTCTGCGAAGAGGTGCGGAAGGACTGCCTGCCGGAACTCCAGGCGGCAGGATTCGCCTCGCTGGCTCTGCTCAATTGCTCCAGGTAAGCATGACAAGTCGACATTGAATGTCAGCACCGTGTCCTGAATTGTGCTCAGCACGTATCCTCCATAGTTAAATACGTCGAGTAAATAGATGTTGGTCATGGGTGAGACCACCCTGTACAAAGATGGTCTCATTCATGAATATTGTTTAGTAGTGTCCTAGCAATATAGAAACAATTGCAAATTAACCTCATTCTTGATATAATCAACTGTCAAGAGATTTTGTTTTTCATACAATATTTAATAAAATGTTCATACGTCATTCATCTAGGGTATGTATAACTAGTGATGGGCATTTTGTTTTTTCGCACCTCACCAGACCAGTGTGTTCCATGTGCAACGTTAAAAAAATGCATGAAAATGAATTAAATAAATTCATACTCATTTTTACAATAATAAAACTTAAAAACAAAGACAACTTTTTTTTACATTTTATGAAAAAAAATAACTTGTTGGCAGCCAATGTGTTAAATTAAGAAACGTTAATTTTTTATATGTAGGATTGCATTTAATTTCCATTCTGTTTGTCTGTGTACAGTTTTCCGGAACCGCCGGATCTATGTATGCAGCAACCCCCCGAGGATGAAATCAACCACACCAGGAACGAGCTGGTCCCGGCTTATCGCAACCAGGAGCTGAAGCAGGGCAACGAGATCGTGACGCGTTTCTGCCCCCAGAACGCCGCCATGGTCGGACGCAAGTGCGTGAAGGTGTGCTCTTCGAATATCAAGTCCACCGAGGAGGAAAGGATTATACTCGAGGTAAGCAAAAATGATTTGTACGATGAATGAATACACGACAAAAGTGTTTACATAAATCGTAAGACCAGACCGTAGTTCAATTGTTCATAAAACACTGATAAAGCCGTTGTTACGTGATTTTGAGGCATTCCTCAAACTTTTCCTAATTGTTGGAAGTGTATGTAGCCTCATCACTCCTGTTGTTTTAAAGTCCAGCAACAAAAAATCCGTCACAAATTACCGCCCTATATCAATAATTGCAAATTGTAATAACCGAGATGAATATTTAACCATAATATTTGAGAGATAACGCAAGCGCCATCTATCGCTTAATTATTTCATTAATAGATGGCGCTTGCGTTATCTTTCAATTATTATCGTTCAAATCGAGTTGTATTTGTTATCTTGTATTAGGGAGTGTGCAGCTCTGTACTTAGGCCTATTTTAATACCTCCCGTAGATCACCCATCCTCAGTTCAGCCACCCTACCTTATTTAGGTAGTCTAGTATAGCGGAAAAACGAACGAGGTGGGTAGATCTCTTATGTAAGCCACTGTGCTCTAAGGCCAGCCATACATATGCATCTGGGAGTCCATCCCACTCCGACGTTCCGGTCTGTATCTTTTAGTAGGCACTGATGAAACATAATAAATGGAAGACGACGCAAGCGCCATCTTTTGCGTAATTTCCGTTCAACCGCCTTCATCAAGGAATTGCACATGGAACACACTTTAAACTTTTTTTTCTCTCTGTTTTTAGTGTTGTAATGTTCTACTAACTGTAATTATTTATATTGTATGTGTTATTATATTTTTTTTGTAATTTTGAAAATGGAGAAATCCGTAAATAAATAAATAAAACCTAAATGCCCACCCATATGCATGGATGAATGATAGTTGAACATTTTATGAATATTTAAATTATTTTTTTTATGTTTCACAGGTGTGGATTGCGGTGTGGTCCATCATAACGCTGGCCGTCGTGATTTTCGCCCTGCTGACGTTCGTCATACAACCGAAGAGGTTCAGATGGCCGGCGAGGCCGGTGCTCTACTTGACCACTTGCGGTTTCGTCACTTGCCTCATGTACTTCGCGCGCTGGATCGGTGGATCGCTCAATTGTTCAGGTGAATACCTTAACTTATCCTTTATATTCGTTTAATTTATAAGCTTATCCGTATAAGCCGAATAACACTGCAGGGGAAATAAATCTATTGTTAGGAAATCGAGTTTAATCGCACGCGAAAATAAGTAAAATTTATTTATATAAAGTACACTCGACACATTTTTTTACATCACACTGTCACTATTTATTTATAACGAGATGTTGAGCACTCGGACGTTCACGACAGACTGCGTGCAGCGCCACTAGCGCGCGCTTATATAGCGTGCTTGTTTCTCGAACTTTCGATGACACCGAGTTTACCGTCGCGCACTCTGTGGAACATTCCAGAGTGTTTTTCCAGTTGCTTCTTTCACTTTCGTTACAGTATTATCAAAGATTCAAAAATTTCTATTTTTTTTTTTTTTTAGGTGAGGCCCAACCAGCGAAACCTTTCGAAAGCTTGATCTGCATCAGCCTCTCCCTCCTCCTGATCTACTGCGATTTCGCATACGCCCTCTGGTGGTGCACGTTCAGCTACGTCTGGTACTTGAGCGCCTCGAAAGAGTGGTCCACGGAAGCCATCGAGAAAATCTCGACGCGCATCCACTCGATCGTCTGGAGCCTCTCCGTGATCCCCATCGTCTACGCCTTAGTCTCAAACAACGTCACCGTCAACGCCTACACCGGCTTTTGCGAAGTCTCCAGCAATGTCCTCACCATCGCGCAACTAATCATAGCCGCTACTGGGGTCATCCTCGCGGAGTTCACCTCGCGGGCGCTGAAGGACGTCAGGAAGGCGCTCGTCCTCGCTGGGCGTTCGCCTTACAAACTGGAACGTCTGATTTACCGCATCGGGATAATCAGCCTGGGCATCTCGTTGCCCTTCTGCGTTAACCTCATTTGCTACTACTTCACCAGCCTCCATATAGAACTCCTGAGGATAAGCATGAAGTTCCTCTCGATACTCTTCTCCTCGTTCTGGGTGTTCTCGTATAAAACCTTTAGGACGTGGAACAAGATCCTGTCCTACAAGGGATTCCGATCCGCGCCCGTCACTAAAGTCTAATGCGTTTATTGCGGCCTTAATGATACCATTGTGATATTAGTTTATAGTGGACTTCAGTATTAAAACGCGAACAACAAGAAAAAGGAAGCGTTTTCGAAGATGTATTTATTTTTTAATATTTACCAGTATTTATGATTGTAAATAATATTAACAAATGTTTATGTATAGTTTGTACTATTTGTTTAAGTAAATATATTATTAAAAAAAAAATAAACCCGCACTTTCAATACGTATTCGATTTTTCTTATTCAGTAACGCACCAAAATTCTGGGGATTCTTTCAATTTTAAAATATATTATTTTATAACGTTATTTGTTAAAATTAAACAAATCGAGTGCTAAATAATCAACTCAATAATATTACTACATAAGAGAGCGGTAATGTCAGGTCTAACAGTATGTTAGTGTGGACCTCTAGTAAGAGTTCTGGTGATAATGAAAGATTTGAAGTGAACGAAGTATTGAAGTTTAGTCATCGAGCAACGCATAGAAATTGTGAAAATTCATTACATAAATGCGGTTACCGTCGTTGGTGTTCGTTATCGTGACATGATAACCAACTTTTTATGGAATGAATTGAAAGGCATGTACTTTGAAGACGTATTCTTTCAATAAGATGGTGCAACCTGCCGCACTGCGAACGAAAGAATGCAGTTATTGCAGACAATGTTCCATGGTCGTATTATTTCGCCCTGTAGCGATGTGAATTGGGCACCAAGAGATCTTGCGATTTGACGCCACTAGACTTCTTTCTCTGGTTAATGATAATTAACAATAAAATCATCGTTTTTACCTTTAAAAAATAATTTAAACACCAATCACGTTTTCCACTAAAACGTGTTTTAGATTCAAAGTTATTCAATCTAATCTGTATTTTATTGGTTGATTTTTAATAATTTATTCATATTTATTTCATACAATTGTTTTAGTCTCAACTAATAATACAGGTCCCGAGCTACAGCGTTTTAATATATGCAACTCTATTTACGTTTCACGTTTTTACATTTGAATGAAACGCATTTGACCTTCAATGTTTTTTATACAATTCTGCGAATTAAATAAAAATTAATGCATTTATTTATAAAATATTTATAAACAAAACTATTTCAACTTAATTTATGTTTCAAATAAGTTGAATGAAATATTCGTGCGATTAGTTGTTGTTCTTCTTCCGCTTTTATAAGTATTCCCGAAAACATAATCGAAAGCAAGGCTGTAAGATCTCCGGTCGATAGCCGTTTCTCTTAAGCATATATACACTACGGCGGAGGCGCCGGGTAAAGTATTTATTTTAAAAGTAATTCACAGTTTATAAACGAATGAAAATAGCCCAATTGTACAATTGTGACAAGATATGTCCAACTTAATTTAAAATAATTTCTACTTTAAATTATTAGCCTCGAATAAAGACAGACATATCGGATTAAAGATCCAAAACGAAAGTGTTTGTCACAATTCAGAAATTTGTTTTGCTTCTTAGATTGTTGCTAAAGGTCCAAATAATCATTTAAGACAATAAAATCAGACCGATGAGAAATTTGTTACGAATTTCTAGCCACGAATCCGGCGCCTCCACCATCTGACTAAACATCAAATTTTGATATTATCTCAAACAATTATTTACAAAATAGTGTTAACCCATTAATAATAAAACGCCTCAGAATCTCTAATAATTTTATCAACTTAAAAACATTTATTTTCAGTAAATTATTGCAGTAAGAATTCAATGAAGTTTGTATAAATTTCAAAATGCCAAAAATCATTGTTAGGCGCTGTCGCTTTTTGATTTTATGGGCCATAATTGTTATTTAAGGCTTTGTTCATAGCCAACTTTTCATTGGTATTAAAAAACTACTTGGTATTGTTTCACTGATTTTATATTAATTTTCCGACTAATTTCGATATAAAAAAAATCTGTATTTTTTTACTGTTTTCAGAAAGCTGACTGGACACGTTTATAAACTTATACGAAAGTAATAAACAAATCAGAATTGTAAAACTAAACGATTCACAATCGCCCTGAACGGGGAATAAATAAATCGGGAGCAAAAGCAAGGCCCGGGTGATTATGAATCAATCCTATCCTGTAACCATTTTGTTTTCACTGCGGGGCTGTTGAGAATCAGCCCCCCGACTAATAATTCCTCAGTACTTACATCTCTCGCGGCACTTGCTGACACAAACGGCCCTCGGTTATCCCGTTCCTCCCCGAAACACCGCACAACACATTTCCATGCACAGATTCTCAACAGTTTGGATAAAAACAAATTGACGAACTCGCAAGATTTTGCACAAACTTCAAACAATCGTTAACAAAAAAAAAACAAGTCAACTGTGGAAATCACTGCCAACTGAATATTTATAAAAACAAAATATAATTAATCATAGAGTTAGAATTATAATATTTTATAATTAATTTAATTAATAGTTTTTATATTTAAACATTGGTAGTTCATATTGTATAACTCGCCGAGAATTTAAAGTTATTCAATCAAATGCCGGATTCTAGTTTACTCGATCATGCAGATATCGACTCAAAACGAAGATAGAGCGATTCCAAATATCGGATGATAGAGAAAGAACTCCGATTGGCTGTAACAATAACGTTTCAATAATCCATTCATATTTATTTTATACAAAAAAAATATTTTAAGGTTGCTTTTTTTAATTAAACACTTATATATATATATATATATTCATAGAATGTGAACTTAATTAATAACGTACACGTTAACTTAACATTTCCCGTACGGAATAGCCCCGAATGATTGAAAAGGCATGTAATAATGATTATTTATAATAATAAATAGAAATTAACTCTTATTTTTTGTTTGTTTAAATCATAGATGTGGATCATATATACTCTATGATGTAAATATTATTCGTTTGTCTCATAAAGTTAGCACTTAATTAAATGTGAGTTTAGTGAAGATTTGAAAGATATATGAAAACGGTTTGTACGATTTGTGAAGAAAAGTATACAAAATGTTTTCATATATCATAGAGTTTGAATAATCTACGTCTATGGTTTGTCTTATATTTCGAGCGCACTCTGCTGGAGGAATTCGTGTTTAGCACGAATTTGTTTATAAAACAAAAAACAACAACGCGTTTCATCTAATTTTTCTTTTTTCTTAATTATTTCTTTAAAGAAATTTCAAAAATTCCGTGAAATAATAAACACGCGGAACCTTACGGACTCGCCCGATCCAGGCTCCGGGCGCACCGCGAGCTACGTCAGACAGGTCCGTGTTTCAACATGTCGGCGTCAGCTGTTTGTGTTTTGCTTATCCGCCAGTGATAGAGACGAGACGCGGGGGAGCGCGTTTTATATACCCTGTCGTTTTTTTGTTTGTTTCGAAATTAATAGGGGCGCGAGAGAGTGTGTGAATCGCGTAAGTATGGGACAGCGGGAAAATGTCGGGATCGACGAGTGCGGGCACGGTGAGAATTAAGAGGAACTGCACGCCGCTGCTCAAGGAGAACCTGGACAGGATCTCGGTGTTGTTCTCGGCGCGGCTGAAGGAGACCGACGCCAGGGACGGGGGCTGCTTCGCGTCGTTCGACGTGTGCACGGGGCCCCTCTCTGCGGACAGGACCCACAGTCCGGACTTCATACACAGATTACAGGTTAGTTTTCCATGATTTATTTAATCACCAAATCCTGTCTGCCTTCTGCGAGCAACTTTAAACAGATTAAGTTTTCTACGATGCACACTTTTGTTTCCAATGGTAATTTGGAAATTATCAAGTTTACGTGATTTTGACAAACGAAGCCGTATCGCTCGGCAACAGGCCCAAGCCGAAACATAACACGAGTGGAGAATAAATCGCCATGCCGAAATCGAACTCTACTCGAATCTGTAATCATGGCTGCAACGATTTCTAGAAGCTCATTCGTGTTTCGGCTCGTCGTCTTCGGTGGAACTTTTAAGGTAATTAAAGGCGCATATTTTTGTATGAACTGTCGAAATGAAAACAAAAATTTGTGACAGAAAACTATCCGATAACAACAAACAAAAAAAAAAACAACCGCGGATATATACTTTTATTTTTGTAACTGTTTTGTGTTGTAGGCCTTAACTTTGTGGTATATCTTAAATACTCTTTTCTATTTATACTAAATATACTTGCAAATAAAAATACAGTGGTTAAACAAAGTCTTGATGGCGCGCATGAATGGTGTGATTGTCCCACAAAACTCGCAATTACAAATATACAAAAGTGACTGGGTTATATGGTTAAAAACGGATGCCCATATATGTGGTGCAACCAAAAAAAAAAAAAAATTTTCTTTTTGTCATTGGATAGTTTTCTACGTCACACATTTTTGTTTTCATTTCTACAGTTTATATTAAATTCTGCACCTTTAATTACTTCAATAATCATACAAAAAAAAATCATACTAATCACACTTATTATCAAAGGATACACAGTGGAGTTTAACCAGGTAAGTTTAAAAAAAAAAAACTCGGTCGAAGTGCCCTAAAAACTTAGTCGAATCGTGCAACCATGTTGATTTAATCAAAGAAACACATGTGCCAAACGACAAACAAAACAGTTTATTAATAAATCGGGTTGCTTTTGTTACTATTACACTCGCTGTATCCAAACTTGACTTGGACTGAATCGGGGTGTCAGACATTTGGAGCATATCATAAAATTCAATCGATTTAAACTTGGGTTGATGTGCAGCGTTATCTACATTCTTTATGCTTATTTCAATAAATGTCTGTTTTGTTAGATTTAATACAAAATACTCTGATTCTCGGTTTAAGGAAGATTTGAAAAATTTAAATTTGGATTTCTGTAGATCGTCTACATTCTTTATACTTAGATCGATGAATGTCTGTTTCGTATGATTTAGCGCAAAATACAGGAATTCTTGGTTTGTTTGTTACTTTTGTATAAATCATTAACACATGAGTATGTTTTTTTTTAATTTAAACAAATAGAAAATGTTTTTTTTTTCATAACTGTAAATGTGAAAACATGAAGCCCTGCTCATGTTTCTTTTTTTTTTTCATTTACTTGCCTTGGTATCGAGTAAATGGGCCATTGAGCAGTGTTATATTTTAAGTCGCTATCAAATGCACCAGAATACCGATCTTGGTTTATTACATAACTTATTTCTGTTGAATGTAGGTTATGCTGTAATGTTAATTGTATAACTGTCAATAAGACTAACCTAACTTAATAGTTTGATGGAAACATTATACAATTGCTGACTCGCTATCGAGTGAACCAGAACATCGGCTATAATTTATTCCATAACCTATTTATATCGAATAACTCACATTTAATAAAAAAAAATAGACAATAGGTGGCGCTTATCGCGTTATCTTCCATTTATTATGATTATAGGTTATGTTGTAATAGTAATTGTAAAACTGTCAGTAAGACTAACCTAACTTAATAGTTTGACAGAAACAATAAACAAAAATATGTACCAAAGTACAGATTTTTTTCATAAAAAAAATGTTCTAGCTGTCAAAATAAGCGACGTCATAACCTCGAAATTTATGGGAAAATCAATGATAACTCGCTTATTTTGACAGTTAGGAAAAATTTTTTCAAACAAAATCTCTTACTCAAATATGAGAGCACTTTAACGTTTTGTTTGACATAATAATTATGTCAATTTTCTATTTTTAAGGGATTTTTTTCAGGCAGATGGCGTTCTTCCGCTTAAGATGAAAATTGAAGGTCTTACAATAAAAAGTTATATCAGGAAAGGTATACTTTGTAACTGAAAGTAAAGAACATATATATTTGTTGAAAATCTATTATTAATTTCACACCTGCTTTTACATCCTGATTGAGAATTTTCATAGCCGTATTTTGGTCCTCGCAAATAGGGGCAATGTAGGTGAAAACCTACCCATAAATACGTCTTTGACCGTCGTATGAATATTTATTAAGCGAGTTCGGTAAACATGTGCACACACACACACACACACACACACACGAAAACAAATAGCTGGGTGAAAGGTGTTGCACGTACGTTTTCGTTTATTTGTGTGTGTGTTCGATGGATTCGAAGGTTGAAATTCATTATATAAAAAAAAAATACTAAGAAGGAGACGCATCCTGGTTGACGGCGTTTCCTCCTCTTGCACGACGAACGGTGACGTCAGCGCAACGACCGGCGGATTTTCGTGAAAACAGGGTCAGGCCGGCCTGCTGGGTGCGGATTTCGAATTTTCCCTTTGAAGAAGGAGGTTGCGCGCTGGCTCTGAAATGGAACCGCGCCGATGAAAAGTAAAAGTCGCGCGCGCGCGCCGGCCTCATTTCGCAGTCGGGTCAGATCCGTCTCGGCGGACAATTTCTACGATTTTTCGGCCAATTATGACCTATAAATGTCTTTCTCAAAGAAACTTTTAATCATAATCATATAATACAAACGATTAAGCTTGATGAATAAAATTTTGACCGGATGTGAAAGGACAATGGGCCCCTTTCTTGTTTTTAGACGCCGGAAAGCCTTTTTTGTTCGGCCCATTATGATGATTTGAAATTATAGGAGCTGCCCCACATCGATTTCGGAGCCATTGAGTTTTAGTTTTTTTTATTAATTTATTCAAGTTTGTAAATAATTTCTAGTTTAAAAAAAATCAGATTTTTTCTTATTTTTAAAATTGAATGTAATGCCGATTATAACTGAATATTTTGTGCCTTTTAAGACAATTTGGAAAAAGTGCTAAAAGTAATACTATTTAACTAACCTTACATGTTATGTTAGTTTTAGTTTAAATTAGATGGATTAAATTAAATAAAAATGATTTGAAAATAAATAATAAATTATTTCCACATTTATGTTATGTTGTTACTAGGTTTATGTAACGTTTTGGTTGAATTAAGTTGAGTTTAATTCAATCCAAAATTAACATAACCCATATCGATATAGATATTTGTCCAAAACATCGTGACGGATCTTGCTCACGGTTTCTGGTTGACAACTAATGTCAATTTTTGAATTTTTGACGTCTAACAATCAATTACAGTGGTTTATTTTTGTATAGGTCAGCTCGAAATAATATTTAACCTAATAACAACTCTTTTCAGCTTTAAATATCTTCTATTTTACAGATAGAAGCGTAAAATAATGTTTGGATCGTCGAATACACCGAACTTCGGAGCCGGCGGTCAAAATCCCTTCACCCAAAACCCCGCAATTAGACAACCGAACGCCAATCTGTTCAGCTCGATCAGTGCCACGAATTTCTGCCAGAGTCCTTTCAGTAAATTCAACCAGAGCCCCTTCGCAGCCCCGAATAACAGCACAGCCTTCGGGCAAAGTCCCTTCTCCAGTAACGCCCCCTTCAATCCGTTTCCAGTGGGAACCGTTGTGAATTACGCGCCGGTCACAGACAGCGAGTCGTGTTTGAGGAACGGGATTTCGAGCATGAACCGGATTCGGTTGTGCTCGATTACGTGTATGGGGGAGTACTTACAGAAATCCTTCGAGGAGTTGCGCTTCGAGGATTACGCGAATAACAGGAAAGGGGGTTGTGCTGATTTAAAATCCCCGCTCTGTGGTGGTAGCAATAGTTTGATAAGTAAACCGGGGAATGGTTTGTTTAATCAACCCGGTAAAAACGCTTTTTCGTGGACGCCAATTCAGGGTGGAAATCTGTTTTCTGGGGGTAATTCTTTTTTGAATTCGAATAACAAGATTTTCAATAGCAACAAGAATCAATCGAATGGCTTCGCGAGTGTTTTACAGAAACCCGCGCAGGAAGTCAAGCCGTTTCAATTCGCGACGCAAGCACCGTTTACGAGTCAGGGTTTTCAATTCAACAACCAATCGCAGTTTAGTAAAACCGTTCCGGAATTCACGAAAACGCAATTCGGCGTTCAGCCGCCGCAATTCGCAACGGGCCAACCGTTCGGATCGAACTTGTTCAACAGTCAAGCGCAGGGTTTGCAGAACACAAACCCCCCTGTAGCCAGTACGCTGTTTTGCAATCAACCGATGGTTAACAACCCGCAGTTCAACAATCAAACAATCGGGAACCCGCAGCCTGCACCCGTTCCACAACCCTTTCAATTCTCGAATACCCCGGCCGGTTCTCAATTTTTAAATCTCCCGCAGAAAATTCCCGAACCGGGATTTTCTTTCTTCAACAAGCCGCAAAACAACAACACGAACATCCCTTTTCTTCCAGTTTGTAATCAAGTTGTGCAGAATTTCGAGCTGAAATCCCCCCCTAAAATAGAGGACTTTCGGGATTTGTTAAGTAAGGGCAGTCCTTATGGATACACTCCAATTTTTAAGGATTTGAGGGTGGAGGACGCGCGGGCGCGCAATAAAAGCCTCATGGATGTCATCAAAGAAGGTGAAGAGATGCTGGACAGGATCCGGCGCGATTTGAAGCCGGAAAAACCCGTGAAAAAATTTCAGGATATGTACTCTTTGTTCAAGACTCTGGACGACGAGCCCAAGGATTTTTTAATAAAATGCAACGTCCGGCAGTTGCGGATTAATCCTAAAGTACCTCCCCCGGAGCATTTGGTTATTGATAACATAATTACGCGGGAGGAGGTCGAAGCGTGTGAAAATACCGAAAACGACTTGGATGAAACGGTGGGTGAAAACGGCAAGGTTGAGTTGAATTCACCCTTAAATTTAGAAAGCAGCGATTCACCGTCAGTGCTCTACGCTAAAGACGAAGATGATTCAAAATGCGAAAACGCCACACCGCACTGCGGTGTAATCCTAACGAAACCCGAATACTACACCCTACCCCCCATCGAAGAACTCCCCAGCTTTTCCAACGAAGACGGTTCCTGTTTAGTGAAAGGTTTTACAGTTGGCAGACGCGGCTACGGTAACGTCCACTTTTTCGATACCATCGATGTGTCCGGTTTGGATTTGGATCGAATCGTTGAAATCGGCTGCAGAGAAATCTCTGTGTATCCAGACGACGACGACAAGCCGCCTTTCGGGGAGGGATTGAACAGACGGGCGCAGGTTACCCTGGACGGGGTTTTCCCAACAAGGGAAGACGGAGAGCTTGAAACCGACCCCGAAAGGCTCAGAGAAAGGAAGTACGAAGACACGCTGAGGATCGTCAGTGTTAGGATGGAGGTGGATTTCGTGGAATATAGGCCTCAGAGTGGGTCTTGGGTTTTCAACGTGCCGCATTTCAGCAGATATGGATTTCCTAAAAAGTAAACTAAATTTAACCTTTATATATATTCTCGTTGTGTTGTTGTGAGTTACATTAAGATATTCAAACAATTAAAAATAATTATTTTTTTTAAATATATACTCGTGTTGTTAAAACGATTTCTTAATATTATTTATTAAATCAGTAATAAATACAAATAGCGTTTTTTGGTTCAATATCAAGAAGCATTCGGTTCGGTTCAATTTCAAATCAGTTGATGTTAATTTTTTTTGTTGGTTGTTGTTAATTCAAGGCAACATCCGGCATCAAAATGTCACAGTGCCGGCGAAACAAATGGCCGGCGCCGATTTAACAATTCTTAACGGACAACGGTTCCCACCCGGATCAGAACCTCGCCGTGGAAACTACACGGTCATGCAAAATCGCGTCAACCAATAACGCGCCGGCGAATTCGCCACTGGTATTTAATGTGGATATTAAAAAAAAGGAGGAATGACTTTTTCTTTACATCCTCGCCAGTGGAACGTAACTTTATTTGAAATAAAATTTTTATTAATCACAAAAAATACTTGCGCTAAATAGTTTCAACAATTTACACTTGTCAATGTTGTCAATGTTGAACTAACTGCCTTTCTTGCAATGAACCGCCAAAAATTACTTTTAGTTTGATAATGACAAGTGTAAATTGTTGAGACAATAATTACAATAGATTAATTTAGTGTTATGCAAACAGATAGTTGATTAGGATTTACATGAATCACCTGTCATGGTGATTAATAGCGCCATTGCAGAAAAAGAAGTCAAGCGATCGGAATTCTGTTCAACCGCAGTTTGGTTTATAGAAACGTCATTGATTGGTTTTGGGAAATTCGGGAGGCGATTCGTCGCGAACAACAATAGGAATCCCGTTGAGGATGTTTGTTCAATAAAAGGAGGTCTCACGGCCGCGGTATAAACAAAGGAGCGTTTTCAATTGTGCGATTAGAATTTAGAAAAGAAAAAAAGTTGGTAATTATTTTTATAAGCATCAGATATCGGATTCCAAATAAGTCGACCCTGTGTGTTGCAATTTAAAAAGAAGTTGGAGCGATACCGAAAAGGATGTCCGAATCGTAATGGCTGATGCTACCCTTCTCAATCTACAGCTTTTACGTAAAGGGTATCGAAAAGTTAGAAGAGTCTTATTATGAATATATCAGTTTTGAAGGAGAGTATGTTCATGAAGAACGTGTTCTAAAATTCCGGATCGACCATTTTTATTTTTGTCGCTTTTTCTGGATTAAAACGCGGATTTCGCGCTTTATCAGAATTGGATAAACAGCACAACCCGGAGCGGCGTTATCGTGCGCCGGGGGTCAAGCCGTTTCGGATTTTCGAAAAGTGTGAAGCCAGATATCCGGCTGTTGCGTCATTGGCCGGCCGAACATCTGCTGTTACTTGTTACCAAAACGTCGGATCCTTGCGCCGGCGATAAACGCGACCTTATCACTGCAAGCAGAAATGAAGCGCCCAACTATTTATTATTTAGTTGCTTAATAAATAAATAATAACTTTATTGCCAAACACTCGTTACAGGACAAGAAAATAAGAATAGAATATTTGTAAAGTTACTTTATATATATATAGGAACTAATAGTTAAGAGTTAACATTACCTTATAACGTTTTTTCTACATGAATTAGAAGAGGTACTTAGTTCTCCCGGTTCTTCCAAGTCCCTTCGGTCTGATGATATTCCATATCAGATTATCTGGCAACTCCCCTCCTGCATGAGGGAATATTTGCTGGACGTATTTAATCTGATATGGGATAGGAACGTCTACCCCGATCAGTGGGCAGAAGCCACGATTTTGCTTCTTCTAAAGAATGGACCCAACTTATGTTAATCTCATTAACTAGCTGCTTGGGGAAGTTATTGGAGAGGATGGTCAACAATCGCCTGGTACGGATGCTATAAAACAGGCCTTCTAGCGAAATACCAGGCTAGATTTAGAATAGTCCGCAGCACGATCGACCAGTTAGTCCACTTAGAGAACTCCATTCAGGATGCCTTCCTAGCATCTCGTAGCAGTGTTTTTCGATCTAGAGAAGGCGTATGACATGATCTGGAGATACGGAGTTCTTCAAAAACTTTATGAGCGGGAATCTTTATTAAATCGTTTAGAGTCAAAATTGGGGAAACCGAATGAGTGTAATCCTATTCGCAATCGTGGTCAACGAAATAGAGAAATGCGTTAAATCCCCGGTCAAAAAATGCCTGTATGTCGATGACTTTGTGCAGGAGATACCATGGATGCGAAAGACGATAGTTTTCGTCTGGACTCCGGGACATGTAGGTATCGAAGGACTGGCCGACGAAGTTGAACGTCAGGCGATAGAAGCGGTGAGCGATGATGGAATTCCAGTTAGGGACGTCAAACAATACATTAAGTTGAAAATAATAGAGGATTGGCAAATGAGTTGGAACCGCTCCGAGAACAAATTAAGATTAGTCAAGCTCTCCGTGACACCCTGGAAGTCGCCGGTGGAACCTACAATAAATAACAACACGTTTACTTAGAGTAAACAAAAACGATATGAAGCGTACAAGAACTGAGGAGCAAGTGCCGATACGTGTTGTGCACCCCCACGGCTGCCCTACAAATAATGGACACGAAGTGCGCTTTAACAATATTTCTTAGATGGAATTGCCGGATTTAATTTATTGTTTATTTCGTATTCAATGTCCGAATCCACAGAAGATAACTTCAGTTCGAAGTTTAAGCCGTGTGCGTCAGCCGAAAGTCGATCGCGCGTCAGCGGGTTTATCTGTGGACGCGTGGAAAATCCTGTTGGGACATCTCTTCATATGTAAACAAATAAATATTTTATTGATGTAATAAAATGTAATGTAAAATTAAATGTAAACATATTACGAAGGAGAATGCAAAGAATCTGAGCCGTTAAAAAAAACTATTTTACGAAAATTTTATTTATTTTTCTGTGATTTTCATTGGAGATTAGATTTGTGTTTGTTGTATAAGGCGCAGTGGGTCAGAAAGCCCGTCAGCAGCCAGCAGTGGTCGGCAAGTTCAGCGACCGTGTCTCGTCGGGTCCGACCCGGATCTACCTGACGTCACGCGGCGCTCATACACAGACAGACGGACCACTTTTACGTCAAACGGCGTGCATCGCGGACCAACGGGGTCTCCCTCTCGCTCGCGCTCTTTCTCCTCCATTTTTAGACGCGGCGTAGATTATTCGTGGAGACCGCAAAAGGTTTGCGAGAAAATTATTCGATTCAAATCCACAGTGAGTGCCTGTTCAAACCGCTCGTACGTTGAGGTCGTATGAAATTTGTCATTTATAGCCGTACTAATAGTCGCAGCTTAATCCTTGATTCGATCTAGAATTTATAAATCCCCGATTCGTGAATGCTATTGGTTGATTTAAGGATTGTTTGCAATATAATTGTTGTTACTTGCTTACTTTCAAAGGACCATTAAATAAAATTAAAAATAAGTTAACTTAAAGACGTATATTGATAAATTCAACACCACATATACAAAATGTACACAAATTTATCGTCGCCGATGTTAACTACGCAAAGTCTCGAGGTCGTCTGATCTTTTCTTCTTGTTTCGCTTTCTTCGCCGGAAATGCGAAAAGACACCCTCCACTTGTCTATTGTTCCATATCTGGGCAGCCAGATGATGGAATTCGGGAACGCTTTCTCTTCGTTCGCCGAAACCCGCTAGAACGATTTATTGCCGAATTTTCGGAAACGCACACAAATCTTCGAAAAGGGACACTTAATTATCCGCACTTTTGCCCGGTTTGGGCCCACTGTCATAAAACGTAAATTTGTTGGGGCTATCTCGGTAGTCGCAACAATAATCTATTTTGTACATTTTGATAGGAATTTACACGTAAAATTGAAAGTCGCATATGGCCGAAGCATGCGATCAATTTCAGGAATAAGGGCCCAGCATGGAGATTCCGAATGAGACGTGTATTCAAAATAATTAACACTGTTTTATCCATTCTTCTTAAAGTATCAAGAAAGGATACAACAGTCTTAATTATTTTTCTTTAAATTATTTTACATATCGCATCTATATTTTTTTAAATTTTTAATGGGGTGTTTTCTTTCAATAACATTTGGTCCATTTTTTCGAAAGCCGGCCGTCTCGCTTTCAGAATTTTCATCGAGATCCTCCTGACCCGGTCACCGCGGCGGCGGGGATTCATTGTGTCCGGGCGTTTTCACTTACCGCCGCTCACACGGCCGACCGTCATACTTTCTACCGGTCCAGGAACTAACCTTATTCGTCAGGGTTTACCAGTTTTCTAAACGTCAATTCGATCACCGTTTATGTCAGCGACGTTCGTTCCACCTCATCCAATACAAATAAGAGAATGGATTTTCATTCACACGGTTATTTAAAAAAAAGATGCTTGATTGTAAAAAAAAAAAATGAAAAAAAATCTTGAATAGTTTTAACGGTAGTAGTAAGTACGTTGGCTATTTATTTTCCCAAAATAATCAATTTCAACCATTTCTAGCTACTTGAATAGTTCCGCAAAATTAACATGGGGCTTTATGGGAACGATTTAGTGGAGACCCGCCGATTGGTCGTTTTGAACGTATCTGCGGTTGGATCAAAATTACTAAATTCACAAACGACATAGAACAACGGGCTTTTCAGCATTCGATTCCTAAAGAATCCAGCCATGTTTTCATAAAAAATCACCTTTTTACGTCGTCTGTGGTCACTGGAAAAAAATCAAAAAAATTTAACGAAATTTTCACGCAATTTCGGAAGACCCACTTTATGAGTAGACTGAGCGAAAACGAATTCTTTGATATAACTAAATTTTTCACAGTTCATGCTCCGATTCTTTAGCTACATTTTGGTATAATATGAAGTCATTCGGCGATTTTCGGATTTTCGTCGAAATTTCACTGTTTTCCATGCATACCCCTTACGATTTTTTTTAAATTTCGGTGAAAAATTTTTTTCTTCTAAAAAATCTGAAAAAAAATCTCAAATACTCTTAATGATAGTAGAAAGAACGTGGGTTATTTATTTTCTCGAAAAATAGTCTTTTTCAACAATTTCTGGCCACTTCAATTACTCCGCGAAATTAACATGGGGCCTTATGGGAACGATTTTTCTACGTCGTCGATTGTCGTTAGAAAAAAATCTAAAAAAATAAGATAAAATTTTCCCAATTTTTCATAAACCCACTTTGCGAGCAAACTGACTCGAAACTAATCAGTCAATCTTATTGAAATTCTCACAGCTTATTCTCCCATTCTTTAGCTACATTTTGGTATATTAGTAAGTCGTTTTGCGGTTTTTCGATTTTTGTCGAAATTTCACATTTTTCCATGCACCACCTTATGAAATTTTCAAATTTCGGTAAAAAAATTCTCCAATAAAATCTGAAAAAAAAAAATCACAAATACTCTTGATGATGCAGTGCAGGCATCCTGCATCATCAAGAGTATTTATTTTTCCGAAAAATAATCATTTTCAACAATTTTTTTTTGCTATTTCAATAGCTCATGTGGATTTCCTTGAAACCAATTATTGTGACTATACTTACCCCAAGCTCATTTACAGGATTTTGTTAAATAAATTAAATTAAAATAATTAATAAATTGTTTCCACATTTAGCTTTCTCTCTTTTATTTTGTTAAAGCATATCGTAAGGGTTCTTAGGGCAGATCTTACGACAACTTGCATCTGATAGAAATAAGTTATGGTCTGTTTAATAACTAGTTTTAAAATTAACGCGCTAAAACCTACACGCCACTATGCTATTTTTTTGACACAACCGTTCATAACATCAACTTGAAACTTCACCGAGTTTAAAATTTGTTTGTTTCGTATTATCCTTCCGTGTTGGGTTACTTTAGTGTTGTTCTGCTTATATTATTATGATGGATTATGAACCCCGTACAAACTTAGCGATGGGATCACATTTGCCATTGAAAACACCTTGATAGCGATAAATAGCTTTTCCGCCATTATATGGTGGATATTGTGGGCGCGTTTGATAAAACGAGCAATAATAAGATAAGCAACGCGCTCATGAAACGCGGAGTACCATCTGGGATTTCTGACTGACCAACAGAATAGTCAAGGTTGATTACCTGCGTGATAAATAGAGGCTGTCTCCTTCAAGAAGTGCTTAAGAGGAACTTTTTCGTAACAGCGTATACTGACGACTTGGCTATCTTAGCATGCGGTAAGTATGAAGGTGCAATTTGTGATAGGATGTAAACTGCCCTTAATATTGTAACGAAAGTGAAAGAAGAAACTGAAAAGATCACTCTAGAATGTTCTACAGAGCACGCGGCGCCATCGAAAGTTCCGGAAAGTTCGAGAAACAAGCACGCTATATAAGCGAGCGCTAGTGGCGCTTTTTAACATCTTGTTAAAAATAAATAGTGACAGTGTGATGTAAATAAATGTGTCGAGTGTATTGTAAATAAATATAGATATTGATTTACTTATTTCCGAGTCTGATTAAACCCGATTTCGTAACAATATATTACTCAGGTGGTGTGAGGATATCTCCCTCTCGGTTAATCACCAGTAAGAGAAAGATGAATCCCAGAGCACCAATGTTACAATTTAGCGAGGATGTGAAATATGTGACAAGAAACTAAATTGGAAGAAACACCTCAAACTCAAAGTAAATAAAGCACTGAGGGCTTTTTGGCCCACGCACGACGATGTGGCTATATACAGCTGTCATAAGTCCCATGCTTACTTTTGGCGCACTGGTTTGGTGGCATTGAACTAAAATAGGCTTCACCACTAAGCGAGTGTCATAGTTGCAGAGGACCGCCTGTCTTTGTGTCACAGGCGCCATGCATACAACACCAACAATGGCGATGAAAGTGATGATCTGTCGAGAGAAAAATTAAAACGTACCATTCTAACTGGACACTGCAGACTCAAAGCACATGTCCACAGATTGGGGGTTGTAGAATTACCAGACTGTAGAGGATGCTGTTTGGACGAGGACGAAACCGCGAAGCATATCCTTAGATATTGCCCATCGCTAAAGTCCAGTAGAAAAGCTTTTCTGGATGAGGAATGGCCAAAAATGGTGAAAATCGTGGATCTACCTGTCTCGGTACTGCTAGCCTATATTGACGAGGTCTTGCTGATACATGGTCTCAGATACCCTATAGGGGCCTAATGAAGCCTAGGTATACCTGCGCAACATGCGAACCTCTCACAAAACCGTAAAAAAGTGTTTCTTTTATTTTATTTTTTTTAATTGAAGTCTCCCATTTTGAGAAGTTTCGAAGTGTTACGACACAAGCACAAGTTCCGGATGCGCGCCGCCAGCGTGTTTCCTCTCCACCGATCCGCGATTCGGCAGCGGGGGGAGGTGTAGAAGAAGCAAAAGAGCGGGCGCGCAGTCTTTCACCTTTCTCGAAACGAAAACCTTTGCTACTACGATTTTCGACTCTCTCGAATGTAGGTCCGTTGAACTGGAAAAGCCTGTGGCGGACTTGCTTTTATTCGAAAGTGGCCGCGACTCCGATGACGGCCGAATCCACATCCGCGTTTCGATGAATGAATACGAAAAGAAAAAAAAAAATAAGTAACGAGATAAGGACGGAGAGTGTGCGCGTTTGAAGTGAAGAGAGAGAAAGAGAGAGAGGGCGATAAGAAGGTCGGTCGGCGCGCGCGTCTTGGATTCCAATTGGGACGCAATCTGTTTACATCCGTCGCCCGGTGCGGATTGAAATTTTCGATCGTTAGCACTCAATCGAATCGCGTGTTTGTTTTTTTTTGAAGCATTCAAGTGAAGTTCATTTTCTGGATTTCCAAATTTAGGATATACATTTTGTGGATTTCGAAATTGTTGGAAATAAATTTTGTGAAAAATAAAATAACTGTGATTAAGTGAAAAATATTTATCAATAAAAAAAGATTATCTTTTTTTATTATTAAGTGAAAATTATTGGAAATCAACAACATCGTGGGAATTTTCACCAGGATTTAACCAACCAAAAATCTCACACCATCACGCACCAAAAAAATCCAAACCCCTTGTCGACACATACCGACTTAAATAAAAGGATACAGTGAATTAATTTAAGTTGTTTTTTTTTCTATAAATCATTAATTAATAGTGTTCTGTTTGTTGAGTGATTTTTTGTTTCGTTGTTGTTTTGTTTGTAAACTCACCGCGATTGAAAGAGCATCAACGGAGGCCTTGAGTAGCATTTAGGAGGAGAAGTGATTGGTGGGTTCTTAGAGTGCGCGCAGGATTTCGCCGATTGTTGTGCGTGGGATTTGTTTTCTCTGGAAAGTCGGGGTGAGCGGGAACCATTTTGGTCTTGGATTTATCATTGCTCCACCACATGCATCTAGAATGCATGGGAATGTGCAAAAAGGTGAGCTAAATATAATTCTCCTTATTCTAATCACCCTTAGTTTTAAATAAGCGCAACTTATTTTCTATTTGTTTGGTGATGTACTTGTATATTTTGAATTTGTAGTTTATCACCGTAAAAAAAATAATCTTATGAAGAAATTACTTTAGTAATCATTGAATAAAAGACAAGAATAAAAAATAAATAATTATTTTTACTTTCCCCGGACCCCTGTCCAAGGGAAAGTATTGTGATCGTGAAAATTTTCGAACCGCCAATTTCAACAAATATGCACGTTTTGAGTCCATTCCATCGAGTTTTGAAAAATGTCTGTGTGTGTGTCTGTGTGTTTCCGCGATAGCGCCTAAACGGCTAAATGGATTAAGACCAAACTTTATATCTAAGCTTTATATAACAGTGGAATGATCTGAAAAGCTTTTGGTTAGAACCAAAATTCATTAAGTGCAACTTTACTCTTAGCAATTTTTCATTTTTTAATTCGGATAGAAAAATGTTTCAAATAAAAGTTTTAGATCTTGGAAAATAAATAATTTCTGTTATAAAACTTTTATTGTAGGACATCCGGTTTTCATTTTATAAGCATTTATCTGATAAATTCCCTTAGAGATTTTAATTATTGAAATAATTATTTTAATGACAAATAAAACGTCAAAGTGCCGTCAAATTCAACTTATCATTCGCAAACGCCTCCAGTTTGCAAAAATGAAGAGGAGTGTGGAGGAATGATTTTAACCTATTGTAAGGTAAGAAATAACACACTTAATTACAATATTCTTCTAAATACTCGGCTTTAACTTTAAAAGATAACAATCAATTTTTTCTATTAATCATTTTGCTTCCCTATTAAATTTTCTATCAGAAACTTATTTGACCGTATTCACCGGGGAAAGTGCCATGATGGACACATCACCATTTTTTTTTCTAGTTGTTCTGCAATTAAAGACTTACGTAGTAAATATATCTAAAATACAATTAAATCAAAACAATTATTTCCCGGGTAAATACCCTTACATACTTTGTAAAAATTTAATTGCAGAGCAACTGCAATGTGTGTAATGAACGGTGCCCATGGTACCAATTTTGCAGACATTTATGTGTGTTTTATAATTTTCCAAAAAATTATATATATTTAAAATAATAAAATTGAGGAATGCAGGGAATTAATTATTTTCGAAAAAAAAAAAAAGAAAAGTCACTGAACCCGAATTGGCTGCGGATTGTTGTTTGCGTTAAAAGGTGATTTAAAATCGATTATCGTCCAGGATGCGTTTTTTTCTTTCGTCGCGAGTAAATTTTACCAAGAAAGTGATTGTTGTATTTTCAAAACAGATGTATTTCGAAAAAAAAAAAAAATCAATCGCTGACGATGCCTCATGAAATTGGGCGAAAGATGGCGCTCGCGTCGTTTTTCATTTATTATGATTAATGCATAACGAAGTTATATTCCTTTAATGTCGAATCTCTTTTTCCGAACATACATATATTCGACATACAGAACTAGTTATGGAATGTAACGTGTTCGAGTTCAACAACAAGTTTTACAAACATACCTTTCATACTGTCATGGGAAACCCATTTTTAGCTAATATTTTTTTAAATCGTTTTGAAAACAATGCTACTTCCCAGATGTTTGGTTTCATTATGTCGATGATGTTTTTGCAATAATTAAATCAGATTTTAATTATGATTATTTTCTTACAACTCTTAATAGTTTTCATAGTAGTATAAAATTCACTTAAGAAATAAAATTTACTAAATCAATACCATATTTAAACCTTTTAATCTCAAGAAATGATAAAAAACTAGAATTTAACATCTTTAGAAAACCCACGCATACGTTTAATTATTTACACGCTAATTCTTATGCTGCAATGAAATATAAGTTGGCAGCTTTAAATAGCCTCATTCGCAGAGCCTTCAGTTAATCCGTATCTATCAAAACTAGAGCAAATGAATTAAAAATCATACATAATATCGTAAAAAACCTACAGTAATATTTATTATTTAGACTCATGTACTTGGGTTATTACATTACAATATGTGCCTATTTTGAATCCACCACTCTACTCTGAACTATTACAAAATTAAATAAACATGATTTGAATGAATACTATTTACTATTGACCCTGTATATCTTTTAAATAACAATTGATAAATAATAAAATGTGGAAATGATTTTCAAATTATTTTTATTTAATTTATAATAAAATGAATTTTGATGAGATAATTTCTCACTTAACCCGTGGTGAAACATATTTAATTAATAATCATTAATTAAAACACTTGGCTTCTTTCACTGATGTAACGTACGATAGTGTTGTTCGTCGTTACGGTTCATTTATTTTATTTGAATTTGTCAACTTGGATTTGATCAATGATAATCAAAATTAAAAATCTTACTTGAAATTTAATTAATACTTAATAAACGACTTTACAATTTCAAATAGATAAGAATTGGAAATTAGAGATTCAGAGATTATAATTGATAAGAATTGATTTGGAATGTGAAAAATATTTGATTTATGAATTTCCAATGTTATCTATACAAAGCGATAATTAAGCAGTAATAACTATTATATACAGAGTGGTTCACAAAAACATTAGATATAATCACAAGTGAGAGGTACATTACACTGATTGTGTAAAAACAAACCAAGTGTTTAAGTAATAGTGTATTAAAAGGAATTTTATACAAGACAATCATTTTTGTTTTATTCTTACAATGAGAATCAATGAATTTCACAAATTGATTTTTTCTGTGAAAATGTCAAGGGAGTACCGTCGAGCGCCTCAGATCCGGTGTCTTTCTTTCACGTTGGTGCAATTTAGGCAATCGCAAGGCCATTGACTGTGCGACGATTTCGCCAGTTTTTTTTTTTTTCGGTATTTCGAATAAACGGTTGCACAATTTTCTGCAATGCGCCGCGAGCCGTTGACTCGCGTGATGAATGGCGTTTCGAGCGCGAAATTTGCATTCCCGATTACCACCTGGCCGGTAAGTAATGGCCAGCGCGATTGTCTTTCACGACAAATCGATTATGTCAATCAGTAACAACTCGACTTGATGTAAAGAAAAAAGAGAGGGAGAAGCATGTATGGAATTATTTGTTGTTATGTTATTAAACTCCGCACTGAGAAAAAAATAAATAAAAAACAACGTTATAGGGCTAATTTAACAAAAGTGATTGCTTAAATATACTCCAGGTAGGTAGATAATATCAATTGTTTCTACTTGATGCACTCTCCAGTCCCTCCACGGCATACTCGATTTGAGTTATTTTCGACTGGACCCACATATTTGGCCTCAACTAAAAAAATTCTAGAAAAAATCTTAAAAACAACTGCTGTAGGGCTAATTTAAAAACAACGTTCGGTTAGTAACATTCCAGGTAGGAAAATAATATCATTTTTTTGTAGCTGATGTATCCCCAACTCCTTTGCACGGCGCTCTTAATTTCAGTTATTTTCAACTGGTTTGGCTTAATTTAAATTAAAAAAAATAATCAAAAACTGATGTAGGGCTATTTTAACTACACTAATTGATTAAATATGCTTCAGGTAGAAAAATAACAGCAATTGTTTATATCTGATGCATCCTTCACCCCTTTCATGGCGCTCTTAATTTGGATTATTTTTAACAGATTTTGCTCTCATTAAAAAAAAAAAAATAATATTCCATGTAGGAAAATAATATCAATTGTTTGTAGCTCATGCATTCCCAACCCTTTCCACGGCACTCTTAATTACAGTTATTTTCTAATGGTTTAACTTCATTTAAAATTCTCAAAAAAACTGATGTAGGGCTATTTTAACTACAGCAATTGTTTATATCTGATGCACCCTTCACCCCTTTCATGGCACTCTTAATTTGGATTATTTTCGACAGATTTTGTTCTAATTAAAAAAAAAAATCTGAAAAAAATCCAAAACTACTATAACGCTTATTTAACTATGTCGATCGCTTAAGTATACTCCAGGCAGGAAGATAATACCAATTGTATTATCCAACGCTTCTAATGCAACTTCAATTTCGGTTGTTTTTCGAACGAATCGTTTCTTGTATTTTGTTTGTTGTTCCAAGTATTGCATTTTTCTTCTCGCGCTTTTCGCAAGGACGAGGCCCCTTCTCCCCCCGTTCATCTTGTTTTTTTTTATGTAATATAAATTCCCTCATCGACGCAGAAATATTTTCGATTCCTCTGATTTCCAAGAAGTAAATTTCGACCGTGTAATTTATTGGCATTCCGAAAATTAAATTAAATCACTCACTTCCTGACATCATTTACAAGCCGATCGAATGTAAACACAAACTGACTTAACTAATTACGGACGTTACGTCATTTCTTGAAGATGTACAAATTTTATTTGAAACGTTCCTCGACGCCATCAATATTTTGCTTGTCGTCCCAACCAGGTTGATTGTTTCCACTTTTACCTCAAACACTTCGGACTTCACTTGGCCAAACAATTGTGTAAAGTAAAAAAAAAGCTGAGAGTACGGTTGCACTTAATGAGTCTTGTATAAAGTAAGACAAGATGCAAACACTTCTTTTTCTACACTTTTTTTAAGTTATATAATAAAAAAAAGTGTGCCATCTTTCGCTTAATTTCATGTAGCATCGTCAACGATGGTGGCTGAACATTTTATTAAAAGTTATTGCATGTATTATTATTGATATTTTGTTTTCATTTAATCACGTCTACTAGAACACTATTCATATGAAACCTATTTTTTTTGTTATTTCTCCAAAAAAACCTGCCGTTCTTGCAACCTGAATGAATTTTCGATAATCCGCCCAATTAAAATTTTAATCAACTCTACGTTCACCTCGAAATCCGAAACTGAATGAGAACGCGGCCCGTTTTAGTGTGTGTGTGAGTCTGTATCTGTGTCCATGTGTTTGTGTGTAAATTGAATGCGATTGGGACCAGGATGTGAAGAACATTTCGCTGTTTATGCACGCTCTCGGATTCAGATCCGGTTGGCGGTGTGCTGTTGTGTCCGTTCAAGATTATAATGTGACCCCAACGGCTAACAGAACAAACCGGCGAGCCGAGAGAGTATACATGATGATAATTGCGCGAATACAACGCAGATAGACGGATGAATTCAAATGGTGTTTTTTTTATGTATGTGTGTGTGTGTGTGTGTTACCCACACATAGTTTTCATTTCGAATAATTCTACGAAATAGAAGAGGTGCTCGATGATGAGCGTGATCTCTCGCTCTCGCTCTCTGCAAGGAGAGGTACAAATTCCAATAGAGACGGATCTTACCCGTGGGATCGCGATTGCTTTAGAAAAATTTAAACCCGTTCTTCTCTTTCGAAATAAATTAATCGAAATCTCGCGTAAAGTTCTTTAAATTCCCCTAAGCAAAAATCATCTCTACTTGATGCGTATCAAAACAATGATAGCAGAGTCGTTCACGAGAAAATTGTCAAGCTCGTAAAAGTACAACTCAGTCATATTTAAAAAAAAATTAATTTAATTTACAAAAGTACATTTAATCTCATTTAATGAAACGTTCAGTCACCATTCATCTAGCGTATGGATAACTAGTGATGGCCATTTCGGTTTTTCGAACCTCATCGTTGACGATGCCACTTGAAATTAGGCAAAAGGTGGCGCTTGCGTCGTCTTTAATTAATTACATTTAATCTATATTAAATATATAATATTAACTCGAAATGAACGAGAGCTAATAGAGTATACTACGCTAACAAAAGACTAATCATGAATAAAATACTCGGGAGAAAGACAAAAATGAAAATATACAGAACGTTAATACGCCCTAAATTATTTTATGCGACAGAGACGACGACGAAGCATGACAAAGAGACAAGAAGACTTTAGAATAGAACAGCTTGAAGATGCGTAAGAAGCGTAAGCAAGGTCTAAATAGACCTTTCCACGTTCATTTCAAATTCTAGTGGATGGAGCAGTGATTCCAAATTTCACGAAGGTTCGAGTTTTTCCTAAAAGTATTCGAAAAACCTGTTATGAGAAGAATACTATTCGTAAAATAATCAACTATTTTTATCATTCGAATATATTTTAAAAAAATACAAGGTGTTTTATTAATCTTCTTTATTTCGGTTGTGGAGACTTGAGCGATAGATTAAAAAAAAGTGTAGCATTATTCACGTCTATTATTACCCGTTGAAAAGAAAACTACTCCTTTCATTGGATCAGATCTAAAAATACAGAAAGGAGCATAACGCGCGATTTGCATGTGGATAAAGTCCCCCTTCTTGCCAACGAAAGGGAAATGTGTAACGTATGAATATTAATCGATCGCTAATAATGACACATTGCTCCGGCATCACTCCATTTTCTTTTTGCTACTTATAAATCTATGCTAAAAATTCAGATTAGGTCACACATTTAAATTAAAATTAAATTATTCACTTAATTCTTGATTAAATAACTAACACAATTTGCAAAAATAACAAAAAAATTTAAATATTGCATATTCGGTAAACGTTATATATTATATTATTATTTTATAACATACACGTTAAACTTAAAATTTCCCGCACAAAATAGCTCAGATTGAAGGCATTCACTGTGGCGGTACGATTTCAATTTGTAAAATACAATTTAAAAATAAAAATACTAAAATAAAAGGTACATAAAAAATGTTACATGTTTTATATTTTATAAACTTAATAATAGTGCCTTATTTGTTCAAATACTTATGAAACATAAGTCAAAATGTCACAATAGCTAAAGGGAAAATAATTTATTGATTAATTATTTTCGAATCCTTTTTATTTAATATTCTTTATTCGTGTAATTTAACACAATTATTATTTACAATACATATATGTAAGGATATTACCAAATGGCTACCGACCAAAGGTTTTTCTTTTTAAGCCTGTCCTTGTCTTGTTCTTGTCATTATCTAGTTACTCGTGATGAACGCTGACGTTATTGTCCAGGTCGAGTGCATGTACTTTTCTAATTTTTTTTCAAATATGTAAAATATCTCGGTATGCATTATTTCTAGTTTACGTTTTTTTTATTATTATTTTTTAATTGTTGTTTGTTGCTCAAACGTCGCAGTGCAAGTTAATAGCTGGAATTGCTTCTGATCGCGCGGGCCGAGGAATTCCCCTTCGAGTTGGAGAGCCGCGGCCGTACGTCGTTTTCCAAGAAGTAATTTCACTTATTGTCTATCGCAGCCGGATCAACGGCTTCGATTCAACACGCTGCCTCGATATATAAAAAAATCACACATAATTAATCTTCTGCTGATTATAAAGGGTACTCCTAAAATGTAAGCAAGTTTTTAATTAAATAATTTTATCTTTTTTTTAGTGTAATATTAATTCGTGACAAATTCATTGCCTAATTTGCACATTACCGTCACTATTATTGCCTGATTTCGAGTCTAATGTCACTTTGTGTCAATTTAATTGCCTAATTTGGACTTTACCGCCACTATTATTATCTGATTTTGTCTCCAATTTCATCGCATACAACACTCTTTGCCTAATTTTGACAATGATTTCCCTTTGTGACGCAGTTATTGCCTAATTTAGTGACATTAGACTCAGAATCAGGCAATAATAGTAACTGTAAAGTCAAAATTAGGTAATAACTAATACTTGCTGTCGTCTTTGGCCATTCCTCGCCATCGCTGCGGGACGAAACGTGCAATCTTCGCGCCGCCGCCGGAGAAGCAATTTTTTTCGGAATTCGCTTTATAGTAATTAATTAATTTGAAGAAAACTCGCACGGCGATGCGCTCATCTCCGTGACTTACTCGACTGACCGCAAATCCGGGGATCACCAGGAATCCTCAGCGCTTCTTGTTTTTGTGTGTGTGCTGTTTTGTGCGGTTATTTATTTCCCAGAACAACAGCGAGCGGTAAAAATATACGATTGTTTGGGCCTAGAGGAACAGAAAGTTTCTTGATTTCGAATAAAATTTAAATATTTTCCTCCGAATAAAAATATTGTACTAGTGAAATTAAACAAGGAGATTTTTGGCAGTGATCAGTAAAATTCGATCAATTTATTTCTTTAATTACAATAAAATTAAACAAGAAAAATTTCTGACAATGATCAATAAAATTCGATCAATCCATTTTTTCAAATTGCAAAAAACACATCTATTGAAGTAGTTGTTTCAATAAACATTTGTTAAAAACTTACAGTGTAAGTAATTTTTGCAGTTGGAGAAAGGGATTGATCGAATTTTATTAAATAAATTAAATAAAAATGATTTGTAAATAACAAATAAATTGTGTCCACATTAAAACAACTACTTCTCTGGCAAATACCCCTCGGGACATTGAATTACATAATTTTATTGATCATTTCCTTGTTTAAATTCATTGTAATGGACGAAATGAATTGATCGAATTTTACTGAATTTGGTGTTCTTTAATTTCATTATAATTTAAATATGTGAATCATACCTGTTTTATATTTTAATGGTATTTGCATTTTTTTTTTCAGAAATACGTAGATGACATTTGTAAAGAAGGCTGCGGGATCGCCGGCGAGGATTCCAGTTACGATTCCGACTATGAGGCCGACACGCCCGGAAAACACCAAGACGTTTCCAGAACAACTAGTGATACTTTGGCTGCTGAATATGCCGATTATGTACAATCTGACGCGTCGCCTGGATATACGGCGAGGTAATCATTCTCATTAAATATACAGACAAACAAGAATACATTATAATTAATAACAACTGAAAGCCAAATATTCGAAATGCTTCAGGTGTAATTTTTAGATATGAGCAAAGTCTGTCTTTATGTTACTGAAAAATTAAGTAAATGATAATTTTATTAATTATTAAGCAAGTGCTCCTTATTTATTGGGAAACATAAGTTTATAATTACTTTATTAAAAATTGCTAATGATTACGAATATTATTCGATTTTGTCCAACACAAGTACTTTTTATAACATGATTACAATTACATTTTTAATAATTAGGTTTGTTTCACAATAAATTTTTAAAACCGTAACTAGTCAGAATAAAATATTAATTATTTTAAAAAAAATATTGTGTTTAATTTTTACCTAATTGTTTAAACATGTTTCACCAAGTGTTAAGTGATAAATTAATTCAAGTGTTAAATTTTTAATTGTGATTAAAATCTCTTCACATAACTCAAACAAGTAGTATAACATGATTGATTGATTTTGAATCGCATCAATCAGTATTGATGGTGAATTTTATTTTTTTAGCGCATTGGCTTTAGATATTTTTTCCCTTTCCACTACCCAATTATTACTTTTTTGTTATTTATCGCGATGCCGTACATTGTTTCACATTAATAACAATTCCCGAATGACTCACCTCGTCCGCGGCACGGGTGGCGAGTTCGTAAACGCCGCTCGGCTGTTGTAAATTGCCGCATTTTCCTCTTGCTAATGTACACGTGCGCGGGTCGCTGTTCCAGAGTGGAGTTCGCACTGAAGCTGGGCTACACGGAGAAGCTGGTCCAGGTGGCGTTGCAGAAGCTGGGCCCGAGTCCCGCGCAGAACGAGCTTCTGGCCGAGCTGATAAAGCTAGGCGCCCAAAGGGGCGCTTCGTCCTGCGACAGCAGCCCCACGGACGGGCCCTCCGACGTCGGCGGCGACGCGCAGCCGGATTCCGCCTCTTCGACGACGCTCAGGCCGATTGTGATAGACGGCAGCAACGTTGCTATGAGGTAAATATTATTTACTTCTTATTTTCAAATTCAGTTAAATAATAATAATAATAATAATCAAAAACTGCTATAGAGTTAGTAATTACTCCACTCGCTTAAATATATTCCAGACTGGCAAAATAATATCACTTGTTTATACTTGATACATCCTCCAACCTCTCCTTGGCACCATTAATTTCTGTTATTTTCAACTGAATCTGCAGATTTCGCCCCAATTAAAGAAACATCCTGTAAAATTTCAAATTTAAATGCATCAATCGCTTAGTCTCCTGCTCCAGGCAGGAAGATATTATCAATTGTTTGTACCCTCTAACCCCTCCACATCATCCTCAATTTCGGTGATTTATTTTCGACTGGGTCGAAGGAATTGACTTCAACAAAAATAAAAATTAAAAACATCAGGAGTACAAATGGAAAACCGCCGTTTTTCCCCCCCTCAAAATTATTTATATTCCAGACAAGTTTGGCTCGAATTAATTTTTTTTTTAAATTTAATTTTAGCCATGGTAACAAGGAGAAATTCTCTTGTCGAGGTATAAAGATATGCGTGGACTGGTTCAAGGCACGCGGCCACAAAGACATAACAGTATTCGTGCCGAAATGGCGCAAGGAGTCCCCCAGGCCGGACAACCCGATCCAGGACCAGGACATCCTCGCGGAGCTGGAACGGGAGCGGCTCTTAGTATTCACACCGTCGCGTCTCGTGGGCGGCAAGAGGATGATCTGCTACGACGACAGGTACATCCTGAAGCTGGCCTCGGAGATCGACGGCATCGTCGTCAGCAATGACAACTATCGGGATTTGTGCCAGGAGAGCGCGGAATTCAGGCGGGTGGTCGAGGAGAGGATTCTGATGTATTCGTTTGTGAACGATAGGTTCATGCCGCCGGACGATCCGCTCGGGAGGTCGGGGCCGACGCTGGACAATTTCTTGAGGACGCAGCCGAAGAAGGCGGATCCCCCGCCGCCGTGTCCGTACGGGAAAAAATGCACTTATGGGAATAAGTGTAAATATAATCACCCGGAAAGGGGGCCGCTTCCGCATAAAACCGTCACTGAGCGGCTTTCCGAGCACGCGCAGAGGCATTTGCAAGCGCGCGAAGGGGAGATTAGAAAATTACCTTTAGGAAGGACCCGCTCTAACGTTCCTCCCCCGAAAGAATCTCAACACACCGTCGTTTCGAAAAGCCGGAGCGTCGACAACGTCGGCGCGAGTTACCAACCCGAAAATTTACACAGAAAACTGCAAAGGCAGCTCACTCTAAACCCGAACGCCGATCCGAGATTGAACCGGCGGTTTAAGCAGCAGCAGCCGCAGCCGCAGCAACCAGTGATGGGGTTCAATCCGAATTGGGAGCTGCACCAGCACGTAACCCGGATAGCCTCCGCTCCGGATAGCTACCGACCCTGGCCTCCGCAGGTAACCCCCCAGCACCGGCACATGCAACGCTTGTCCAGCTGTTCCGACCCGCAATTAAACGTCTGGCCGGCGCAATGGACTTCGATGCCCGCGCAGAACCTCCAGGAGGACGCCCGTCGGAAGCTCCACTACCACCTCGCGGCCATCTTCCCGGAAGAGCAAGTCACGCAGGTCATGCAGCTCTACCCGGAGGAGACGAACCCGCAGAAAATCTGCGCCGCGATCCTCTCGATGTTCCCCAAACAACCCTGAATTTAAAAAAAATAATAGTTTTTTTTTATTATTTAGCAATAAGAAAAAAAACACACACACTAAAAAAAAAAAAACGTCCAAATTAATCCTCTTCCCGCGCTTAATCGACTTAAGCGTGCTTGTACGAAGAGGACCCGCGAGTTATTTTGTTTTAAAAGAGAGAATAAGATTTCTCTCTCAAATTATAAATAATAACGTATACAATGTACATACATACAGTAATTTTTATCAAGAAAATTAAAATGGAATAAAATTGAATTTAAATTTATTAAATCGACGAAAGGCAGGTAATTTACACCTTCATATTGAAGTGGTGATGCTTTAAAAGAAATATATATGTATATATTACACACATACATTAAAACAAACAAAAAATTACCGCAGGGTGATTCAATTATGAAAACACGAAAATATCGTATTACGATTTTCATTTATTTTATAAACAACGCCATCTTTTGCACAATTTAAAACTGATATCAACAAAACTAAAACAAAAATGGATTACTTTTCTTATTTTGTCTTTTTATAGTATTTTTCCAATAAAACTAAATATGAATTACAAAAACTGTTTGCGAGTTTTTGACAAATTTCTGTATAGAACATTTTTATTTTTATGAATTAAATTACATCACAATCATTGATTAACAAATTGTCAGCCTTCATAAGATTTGACCGTTTTGTCGACGGCGACCATCTTTTAAGTGGCTTCCATTTTCAAACTTGAAATCACCCCTGCACGTTCACATCCATCTTGTGTTAAAAAAAACACAAGAGGATTTAAAACAAAACAAAAAAAAACAGTTGTTCTTTTGTTATGCGGACTTTATTAATATTTTTTTACATGAATATAAGAAAAGAATATATATATATGTATAAGTTGATACTGTGTATCTCTAGTAAAATTGTTGCAATTTATGTATTATACGAGAGAGTGGGGCGGTCGGCCCCAGCGATTGTTGTATTAACCCCCTTAGATCTTACTCCCCCCAATTTTTTTTTGTAACTATTTTTATTTTTCTGTTGTTTTGTTTATGAGAAAATAAATTGGTGCACGTTTTAATAAAGCTTTTTTTTTAATTTGTTGTGAATGATTAATTTACTACAAACTGAAAGGGATGTAAAGATTCGAGGAGAAGAAGTTTAGTTGTACAAAGTAAAAGTGTTTTCATCAAAAAATAATTTTAGGCTGCAACGGGCTGAAACTTTCTACAGGGGTGGTTTAAACTCAGCCGAACACGAATATGCCATAAGAAAGTATTTATTCTCTCTAGAAATATATATATTTTTTAATTTTCAAAAAAGGCGAAAAAGTTCAAAGGGGTGCCACTTACAATTTAATTCATCAAAAAATATTTTGGGCTGCAAATTGTTGAAACCCTCTACAGAGATTGTTTAGAGTCTGCTGAACTCGAATCTGCCATCAGAAAGTTTTAATTCCCTGTAGAAATATTTTTTTTTTTTCGAATTTTCAAAAAAGGTGTAAAATTCAAAGAGGTATTAAAACTTTTTTAAAAATTATTTTAGGCTGTAAAGGGCTGAAACCTTCTGGAAGGATAGTCTGCTGAACTCGAATCTGCCATCAGAAAATTTTTATTCGTTTTTTTTTTAATAGCGAAACGAAAAAGAGGAGAATACATTTTCTCTCTTCCCAATTTTTTTTCTTTCGACTTAGCAGTTCGTCGGTTGTTGTTGTTTTCGATGAGTATGCACTCCCCGCACTGATTCTGCGCGAACGGCGGGGATGTTTTTGCAGTAGATGCGTTTCTGCAAGTCGCGCGGGGACTTTTTAGCCAGTCTTAGAGAAACGCTCGCGGTGAGCGTGTTTTTAAAATATTGCGACTGCGGGTGTAATTTATTTTCTGAGCTATCAAGAATTGGTGGTTCTGCGGCAGGAAGTGCTCCGGAAATCAATCTGCGATTTTTGGATGAGAAAAGTGTGTAAGTAGCGGAGTTCCAGTTGATAAAAAAAGGGCGAAGCTGTTTTTTTTTTTTTTATTTTAACACTCTTCTTCGCCAATCAGCCTCGCCCTTATCTTAAAAACCGGAACACTGCAACTTCCACGGCACTTTTCTCATCTTAAAACCACAGAGGGACCTCTTTCGAGCGCGCACCTTCTGTCCCAGAATAATCGTTTACTCTCCGCTTAGCCTTTCAAAAAAAGGTCCACAATTTATATACCGTACAGTTTTTAGTTTGAAACTTTGTTTTTTGCTCTTCGTAGCTCTTAAAATAAACGCCCTATGAAAAAATCTCGCGAAACGCGATCGCATTTAAAAAAATATCGGGCGAATCACCAAGGTGAAAACGGCGACGACGAAACGCTCCGAGTCTTTTTTTTTGTTTCCTGTTCACTAGCAAATAATTTTAAAAGACGATTTTTTTTTAATTAAATCGCGATTAAAATTCTTAGTCGAGAGTATTGTATAGTTTTCCGTTTTATATTTTATTTAGAAAAATTTCCAAGTACGTATTTTTTTTTTGACTGACGGACAGACGATAGGGCAATCAATTAATCAAGTTCAGAAGGAAGGAAGGGTTTGGACTGCAGCGTTGTCGCTGGAAGTCGCGTGGTAAGTGGTTTTAGTTTTTTTTTGCATGGAAATTTTCAGAGAAATTTTAAATTGAAACAAAATGTCTCGATGCCTTTGAGAAATGCGCAAAAAAAGTTCATCAATTTTCAACTTTTCTCCAATTCTTGTAAATTTTCCATGAAATTTTCAATGAATTATTAAAAATTTTATTTTATTTTGCCAATTTTCAATGTTTCTTTAAATTACATGAAGTTTTGTCAAACTTTTTCATTCCGTCTAATTGTTATTTTAATTTTAAAGAAATAACGTCAATTTTTATTACAATCGAATTAATTTTGGTAATTTTTATTATGTAAAATTTCGTCATTTTTTGATAATTTGTCAATTTAATTTTTCTGTTTATTTTAACAATGGGGTCCGATAGTTATAACGTCACATTTTGGCACTTCTGAAATCTCTACACCCAATTGATTATTTTGAACGAAAACATTTCGCAAACCCCCCCCCCCCCCCCCCCCCTTCTCCAGTAAATTAAAAATGCAAGAAATGCCATGTTTTCCGATAAAAAAATAATTTCCAGCGATTATTTCTTCCCCCCAGAGAATATTTTAGCACAGTTGCATTCCCTACACCTCAATTGATCATTTTTATTGAAAACATTTCTTAACCCCCCCTGTCCCCACCCCCCATAAATTATAAATGTAAGAAATCCCATGTTTTCCTATAAAAAAAAATTCCAGCGATTGTTCCTTCCCCTAGAGAATATTTTAGCACAGTTGCATACCCTACACCCCATTTGATCATTTTTAATGAAAATATTTCTAAAAAATACGTATGTCTCATTAAAAATTGAAATTTTAATTTTTCCGACCCCATTTATCATTTTCAGAATTTTCTTTTTATAAAATTCCACAGTTATTTTACGTTTGATCAAACCACATCGTAATTTGTCAATTTTCAGCTTGTTCTTTTTTTAATTAATCTTTTGTAGATTTGGCTGTTTTTTTTTTATTTAAACACGCTTGAGAGAGTCTTGTTTTCGTTTGCTTTATTGCCAGAAGAACGAGCAAAGCACATTTTTTTCGTCGTGTGTTTTAAATGATTTTATGTTTCTCTTTTATTTCGTTTTGAAAAAAAAAACGTTTTAAAACGAAATAAAAGAGAAACATAAAATCATTTAAAAACACATGAGGAAAAAAATATACCTTTGCTCGTTCTTCTTGCAAAGGAAATAAAATCATACGAAAACAAGACTCTCTCAAGCGTGTTTAAATAAAAAAATATGCCAAATCCACAAAAGTTTAATTTCCCAAAGAAAGCAAACATTTCGAGCGAGCGTGGAGTGAATGCCCTTGTTTAAATTAGTGTGCATTTCTTATTTCTCCATTTTTTCCGTTTGCACTTATTTGTGTTTTTTTAATAGTTGGACGGCATGAAAAAGTCGTAGGAATAAATAAAATGAAACCGTTGATAAATGCGTTTCATCAGCTTTGACGAAAATAAATAATAGAAAAAGAGTATCCATTCATTCATTCATAATTTATTTAAATAATACTTAATTTAATTTATTTAAATAATTGTGACCGAGTGAAGAATGATTTGAAAATAATTAATCTTTATTCAGACAATAACTTTATATAATATACAGTTATATAATACAATTATAAGTTTGTATGAAGGTGTTGGTCCGTCCTGGGCAATCGACCTGAGGTCATTCTGCCCTGTTTATAAAATTTTGTAAACAATTTGCCCTTTTGTATATTTAGGTTTTTATACTCTGTGGATTACAAAATTGTTTCTGAAATATATTTGAGCTACTTTGTCCCGTAGAAAACAATCTTTAAGACACGCATTTGAAAAATATTTCTTAAATTATGGTTATTCTTGTCTGGCAGTTTAATGATAACTAATTTTAGGATTTTTGATAATATTTGAATAATTATTATTAATTGACAAGGGCTCATAGACAGACCCATGGTCGATAGCCCATGACAGACCACCAACACAATTATATTTGCATTTGACATTTCGAAATTTCAACCTTGCAATTATTTTCAGTTCAGAAAATTAATTCCGTATTTTTTTTTTTATTATTCTTTGCTTGCTTGTAACTTTGGTTATTATTCACTGTATTTTTATGCGCTCACCGGAAAATGAAAGCTTGCGTGCGTCTCTTGGGAACAGTTTAAGCCGATTCGTGTCCACTTAAATTTTCTCCCACCTTCATAAAGTTGACACCCCCACTTCGCCAAAATCAAATAAAAATATGCTTATTATTAAGGGCTACTTAAAGACTAATTTGTACCCACAATAAGAATCGGTTTTCCGGCGAAACTAAGTTGGTACTAATTCAAATTTTGTGGGTACAAATTAGTCTTTAATTAGTTCTTAATTATAGGCATATTTTTATTTGATTTCGTCTTTCTCCCGTATATTTTATTTTCGAAGAAAACCGAAACACTTAAAGGTAAGTTCCAAGGAGGTGGAACTCGGTGGATGAAACAACGCCCGATCGACTCCAGCACTCAGATTAAAAAAAAGTCTTGCGAATAAATAAAATTAAATGAAACAATAGATTACAAAAATTGATAAAAATGATTAATAGAAAAAGTATTCTTTAGTTTTTTTATAAATTTTTAAAATGTGGCCAAGTAGTTTAAAATTTATAAAAAAAATGCAAAATACACACCTCTGATGTTATAGTCTTAAATGATTATTAGGACATTTAGCAACAAAAACAAGTATCTGAATTCTGACAAACACCATAGTTTTTTGAAAAAAAATGCACTTTTTTCAATATAATTCCTGAACGGTAAGACATAGAACTTACAACCTTGCCATTGACAGTTTTGTTCCATCCATTATAATAATTTTTTATGAGGGAAAAACCACAAATAACTGGATTAAAAATTTTCCAATTCAGCTTAAAAATTTAATTTTTTTATTCATAAAACCTTTCCCCGCATCGTCCTGTTGCATTGTTGCCCTAACCTGACCTTAAAACACCCCCCGCGGTCGCCCTGCCACCCGGATGGCGGCCCTGGCTTAGAGGACGGACGTTCCGGGGGTCGAGGAAACGAAAGACCGGTTTCAGGACGCGGGGATGCGGCTGAAAGAGAAACAACAGTGCCGGATGCGCGACGCACGTAATGTGTCAACCCGAAAATATACAGCAGAGAAATCGCGGAACGCACGAAATTTATTAAAAAAAATAATGTGAGCAAAATCGGAATCGCTTCGCGATAATAAACGACAACAACAACGGTTCCAAGTTGTTGCCATGATTAATGAATAACGGAGGCGGGGACTCTAATAACGGCTAAGAAAATCCACTCACCGGTCATCTTGGCGGCATCTCTCGCAGAACCTACCTTCTGTAACAATAAGAAAAGGACCAAATTAAAGTCATTTAATTCAACTAAAATTAGCCATGTAAATAAATAAAATAAAAAACAATTACAACTAATTTTATTAATGAAATGACATTTTTAATAAGAAAGCAAATTCAATTCGAAGAATCAACATATCTATGGAAATAAAACAAAAATGTCAACTTACATTATTGAAGTCGAGAAACCGCAACCCGGAAGTTCGCGTGTTGCTGGAAGATCATCGTCGGAAGGAAGGGGCGGCTGCTGAAGACGATGAACACTCCCGCACTTTACGATAAGGTAACTCTGACCCTCGCGCACTTTAAACTCCGGCACTTCACGATTAGAGTAACTCTGACTCTCGCGGCACAACTGTAATGTCCACACACTCACACTTAAGCTGAAATAAGTCAATTTACTAATTGTTATAAATCGTTGCTCGATTAATGAAAATACTTTTTATACAAACTAAACTATAAGACAGTGGCAGCACGCGCTATTGCAACGCGGATGACTCTTGAATATTTCTGCAATCCGTTGTATTATGTTAATAAATAAAGTTGAAAAGTGTATTCATGATTTGAATATTTTTTTAATTAAAATCGCTTCGAGGTTTATTTTCGTAAGTGTAATTAATTAAACTCACCCAATATAAAATTGGCCCATAACGTTTAGATAGCAGCTGCGGAGTCTTTCCCTTCGGAGAAGATCTACGTTGAAATATGCTGTAACGATAAAAAGGAATTATTTAATTAGACTTGTCCTGAAATTAAACCGAAATATTCATTTCTTTGTAGAAGTCGTGGTCCCTTCCATGAAGTTCTAAAGTTGAGAATCGTCGATGACGTTCCTGTGAAGTTCTAAAATTTCAAAGTTCACAGTGGACTCCCTTCAGTTGCACTGGATTTCTCTGCAACAATGATAAAAATTAAATAACTACCGGCTCCTCACTTCCTCGCTTTTGTAAGTTATTGCCAACGTGGATGACAGCGGAGTATTTTCTGCAATCCGTTGTAATAAAAATATTAATTAATTAAACTCACCTTATAAAATCGAGAAAACAAGCGGGCAACTGGAACCATCTCGATGGTGAACCTGAAACTAAACTAATAAAGTTAAATGGGAAATATTTTTAATGAAGACTCTGACCCTCGGTGTCTTCGTTGAAGTACCACGAAGATCTGAAACAAACTCAGAAAAAAAAGGGTTTAATAATGTTTACACTTGGTTGAAACAACCCGAGCCTAGAGGTTAACTTTTAAAATGACTCACCGGACGTCTTGGAGTCATCTCTCGCAGAACCTACCTTCTGCAATAATAAGAAAAGGAACAAATTAAAGTCATGTCAATAAATAAAATAAAACAATTACAACTGTTTTTATAAATAAAATTACATTTTCAATAAGAAAGCAAATTCATTTCATATAATCAACTTATCCATGGAAATAAAACAATGTCATCTTACATTATTGAAGTAGAGAAACCGCAACTAGAAGTTCGCGTGTTGCTCGAAGATCATCATCATAGGGGGGGGAGGGGAGGGAGCGGCTGCTGATGATGAACACTCCCGCACTTTACGATAAGGTAACTCTGACCCTCGCGCACTTTAAACTCCCGCACTTTACGTTTAGAGTAACTGTGACTCTCGCGGCACAACTGTAATGTCCACACACTCACACTTAAGCTGAAATAAAAATATTTTTCAATTAAATACCCTTCAAGGTTTATTTTTTTTAATAATAATGACTATAATTAATAAGGGGGAAAGATCAGCCCCATCCGTAAATAATGATCTAGAGCAGGATTGGTTAATAGCCACCATATACATATAATATAATATATATAATGCTGGTAAATGAGTATCGATTTTAAATGAATGAATAATAAGACTCACCCAATATAAAATTGGCAGATAACACTTTAGATAGCAGCAGCAGAGTTATTTGCTTCGGAGAAGATCACAGCAGCGGAGTTGTTCCCTTCTGAGAACGTCTACGTTGAAATATTCTGCAATGACAAAACAATAAAATCTTTTTTTTTTCTAATCTTCTTTATGTTAATTGTTGGTTGCGGGGACTTAAATAATTTAATTAAAAATTAACAGGAGAAAGGACAACAATTTCTATTTTTCTGATTAAAGTTATTAATTAATTAAGACTCACCCAATATTAAAGCGGAACATTCGTTGAAAATTTTAATGCGGAAGATCGTAAAGTCGTGGTCCCTTCTATGAAGTCCTAAATTTTGAAGTTCTCAGAGGATTGTAGTGGATATCTCTGCAACAACGAAAAAAATAAAATAATAATAAATGAATGAAGAAATGTTATTTTTTTTAAATAGAAAAGAGTTTATTCATTCGGTCATGGTTATTTAAATAAATTAAATAAAAAATGTATACGAAAAAAAAAAAAAACGCAACGGCATGAATGAAAAAGACTGAATCAACATTCACCTTAACATTTCCCGTAATACGCGAAACGCCGTTGGAACGCGATTGAAGAAAACACCCCCACGTAAATGGGGATTAGTTTAATCGGGGGGAATGATTCGTTTCACGATTAATTCTGTTTTAAAATGAATTCGGTGCGGCACCCCGCGAACGCACACGCGTCCATCTTGAGCGGGTCCCGCACAACAACAATAAACAAGTGTTTTGTTTCTGTCAGAGAGATATAAAAATGACAGCTGATTACGAAAAGGATTAAAATTGCAAGTAATTTTAATTAATCGGAAAAAAGGAAGCAACAGAAAGCTTCAACAACTTCCACCGTTAATTGATTTTATTCATTCCGATTAATTAATTAGTTTTGTGTGTGTGCAACTCACCTCAAACTCCTCCGTCTGTGTGCAAGTTGTTGGCGGTCGACTTGAACAATGTCCGCCCTGTCAACAACGGCAAACAAATGAAGCGCCCCGCAAAAGACGCAGCGAATGAAATTCGGATTTTAATTTAATTCTCGCGTCGATAATGATTTATTAAAATCGGATTTAGACGGAATTTATTTCGCGGCGAAAGTTTCGTAAAGTTTTAATCGGCCGGAATTAAATTGGGTAATGTCGGTACAGATTCCTGTAAATTTCATAGAAAATGATTCCTGTAATATATAATCATTTTTATTGTAGTATTTACATTAAGTATAACACAATACATATTATACATATTATTCTTACTAAATGGCCATCGACCATCGACCTTTAAGCCATTATTTCTGCAATTTTCATAGAGAATGATTCCTGCAATTTTCATAGAGAATTATTCTTATAGTTTCCATAGAAAATTATTGCTGAATTTTTAACTAAAAAATAATTTCTATCACAGTTCCTGGAACGGCTCAGGTAGCTCAAACAGTTTTTATTTTTATGAATTAAAAACCCCCCTTCCTCGAAACATTTAAAGTTTAATTGATGTGGGATAGTCCGGACGAGAGATGCGATTCACTTGAAGAAGAAGACCATGGCAATGACGCTGGTTTTTTTTTTCGGTGTGTTCGTATCACGGTCTGGTACAAAACCACCCCCCACGAAACCACCCATCCCGAATCCACCCCCCCCACAAAACACCCCCCCCCACAAAACCACCCCCAAAATACCACCCCCGCGAATCCACCCCCCACGAAACCTACCCCCGCGAATCCACCCCCCACAAAACCGCCCCCATAAAACCTCCCCCCGCGAATTAACCCCCCACAAAACCACCCCCCACGAAACCTCCCCACGCGAATCTACCCCCCACAAAACCACCCCCCGCGAATCCACCCTCTACGAAACCACTCCCGCGAATCCACCCCCCACAAAACCGCCCCCCATAAAACCGCCCCCCATAAAACCTCCCCCCGCGAATCTACCCCCCATAAAACCTCCCCCCGCGAATCTACCCCCCACAAAACCACCCCCCGCGAATCTACCCCCCACAAAACCACCCCCCGCGAATCTACCCCCCACAAAACCACCCCCCACAAATCCACCCCCCACAAAACCACCCCCCACAAATCCACCCCCCACAAAACCACCCCCCACAAATCCACCCCCCACGAAACCACCCCCCCCACCCCGAAACCACCACCCCCTGCGAACCCCCCCCCGCACGGGACCCCCC